>CM067575.1:1220000-1830000 GCA_034336665.1 Luscinia megarhynchos | reverse complement strand
AGGTGCCCCCTGGCCCTCCTGCAGTGTGCCTGTGCTGTTGCTGAGGCTCTTTCCTCCCAGTTTCTCAGACCACTTGGTTGGCATTAAGGATGCAGGAAGGCTTCTTCATGTCAGTGAAATGGGGAAATAATTGAGCAGGACAAGGCAGGAATTAACACAAGATTTTCCATGCGGGTCTGCAAGTGGCTGAAGGTGAGAAAGCAGATTGTGCTGCAGGATGTGATTCTGAGGAGGCAAAAATGTTGGGTAAGGAGGTGATTTTAGGATGGGAAAAGGGTTTTCTGGAGTCTCCTTAGGTGATGCCTCCACAGGGCTCAAATCATTCGTGTTCCAGTGGGATTTACTGGGCAAAATCAGGTTTTTCTGTGTTCACTGACTTAGAGCAGGAAAAAAATCAACAAAACCATAACAAGAGGCAAATCCCACTGGGAGAACAGGGGGAGCCTGAAGTGCTCTTGTGCAATAGGAGGGGATTTGGGATCACCCAGGAATTAACACTCCATCCTCACCTGCCTGCTGCCCTCCAGACTGCAGATAAGCCCCTATCCAGGTGGGGAATGTGCAGGTGAGCAGAGCATGGCAGGGACAGGACATTGGAACCTGCAAGCACCAGTGCAGATAAACCCGAGTTTATCTGAGTGACAGAGGGGTGGGGAGCAAGCTTGGCAGAGTGGTGCCCTCAGTGCAAAGCCCTGATCCTGCTGGAAAAGCCCTGATCCTGCTGGAACAGCCTCAGGAATGAAACATCTGGCTCCAGCACATCTGGCCCCGCAGCAGCACGGATCTGCCACAGAGCCAGGGCACCACGAGCTGCCATGCAGAGAGGGCTGGGTATCCAAGCACAGAGCCATGGAAAACCCACAGGAGCTGCTGATGTGTAAATGAAAATCACCCTGGGGTAAAGACACGGAAAACTCCTGCAAATGATGCATTCGGTGTTTATGGAGGGACTCGAGCTCAGCTCCTGGGCAGGGCAGGGCTGGCTGCTGCTCACACCATCCACAATTAATGCACACCCAAAAGGGCTTCATGGAGGTTTTAAAAAAGAGAACTAAAGCTGCTGTGTGTGCTGTCTTTGCAGAATCACAGTTTTGGATGACGGGAGCCTGCGCATCGTCAACGTCACCAAGTCGGACGCGGGGAGCTACACCTGCGTGGCCAGCAACCACTTTGGGACAGCCAGCAGCACGGGCAGCCTGCTGGTCAAAGGTGACTAAAACCACTGGGACTGGGCCTGCCTGGGCCACAAACTCCCATTTGTTGTCTTTATTCCCCCTCCAGGGCCACATCTCGGCCTTTTGGGAATTCCGAGTTCTGTCAAGTGTTGTTTTCAAAAGTAAAAGCTGTGATGTGACCAAGATATTTAAAGGAATAATTGGACAAAGATATTTAAAGGAATAATTTGATAAGCAATGACTGGCACTGACAAATGTGTTGAATTAATTTTTGCCCTGCTGATGAGTAGTCCAGTGTCTGATTAATTATTATAGGCCATGAACACTGAGGTTATTACCCTTGAAATCACTCTCTATCTCCTTCTCATTTGGGGAAAAACCTATATTGGATAGCAAATCAGGAAACATTGATTACAAAGCGATAAATCAATCAAAAAGCTCTAATGCTGTCAGTTTTAATTCTCCCACACATTGGCAGTGATGGATCATACTCAGGGGCTCTCCTTGTCAGCTCTTTCTGTGGTATATAGGAAATACTTTAAATGTTTCAATGCAGGCTTTAATCCATGTGTTTTAGAGCTGGAACACATCCAGAGGTTTCTTCTAACCCCAACCAGTCTGGGATTTTCTGAACCATGTAGGGAAGCATGTGGACCCCAACAAATTTGGGGTTGTTTTGAGTCCTTTGTGTGGCATTTGCCCACATTGGTCACTGAAAACAAGAAGAGAGAGAAGTGAAGACCAGAGTTAGGTCTCTGTAGATGTTTCTCCCTTTTCCTAATCTGGGTTGTCCTAAGAGGCACCAAACAGCCAGGAAAGGGCTGCTCAAGGGAGAAAAACATAAAAGACTTTATCCATTATCAAAATTATGGAAGGAACCTTAAATCCCATCCAGTGCCCCCCTGCCATGGGCAGGGACACTTCCACTGGCCCCAGGTGCTCCAGGCCCTGTCCAGCCTGGCCTTGGGCAGTGCCAGGGATGGGGCATTCCCTGGGCAGCCTGTGATCAGCCTCTGTCTGTCCCAGAGCAAAACTGGGGAGCAAAACAGCAAATCCAGCCCCAATCCCCATCCCCAGGGACAGCAGCAGGGTGGGCTTCCACACCTGGGCTCTCCTGGTTTTCCTCATGCTGCAGGACCCCAAGGTGGAGAATCAGGAGCTGCAGGTCAGGGGCTGCTTCTCCCACCATAAAAAACCCAGTTGTATTTTTTTCTTTGCCTGAGGAAGCAGGAGTGACTGGGTGCTGTTATTCCAAAGCCATGGTTTTTTATCTCCTGGCTCATCCTTCCTCCCTCCCAGTGCCCAAGGAATATCCTGGAACTCCCAGGGAAACCTCAGCAGTTGTTGTACCTGATCTCTGCCTCCCCATGCTCCACAAATCACTTTTGTTCACACTGAGGTTATAAAGGATTAGTGAGGGCTTTTTTTCCCCCTCAGTGCTCTGTTTTGACTCCATTCCATTTGCATTAATGGCAGTGACACATGTGCATGAAGCAGAGAATCAACTCTTAAGCCCGAGATGTGGATATTAACAGCAAACTGAGAAATGCAATTTCAAAGTCTGGCCCATAAAAAGTATAAAAGAGCAGAAACTATTCTGAACTCTAAATGAACTGTGTAAAATATTGTATTACAGAGTGAAATGCTTGAATTTCTCTGCCCCAAGTCAAACATGTGTGATCTGGGCCAGAAATATGAGTGAATTCCTTATTTTAACTCAGTTTTGTGGTGTACAAAAAGACTAATTTAACAGCTGATGTGGCTTTTGACCTTGAGATATGCTTGCATTCTTTTCTAACTCCTCCTATGTCATTGAGTGAAAAACTGTGAAGGTCAAGACATTTTTTCTAACCTCCCTGTGTTCTTCCATTAATATTGCAGGCTATGCTTCTGATTTTTTTATTTCCTTTCTCAGGGAGAGATGCCGACAGTGTCAGGGACAGTGTAGGCAAGGGTGAGAGAGGAGGAAGGGAATATGTTACACCAGGAGCAAGGAGCTTAAAATAACTCCCTGGCAAACAACCAGAGAAAGATGAATAAATATTCATTTTATGCATGAGTAGACAGTTTAAAAAATATCAAATCCTGACAGGTGTCCATAGGGCTGGGTATTAACATTCTGTTGTCAGGCTGGGTGAGCCCCAGTGGTTTTCTGAAGCAGTGCAGTTGTGCTTTGGGTTTGTTCTGTTGGCGGGTGCTAAATGAGAACCTCTTGGCCTCCAAGACCTGAAATCTTAGAAAGTTGCTTGTACAGTTTGACCTTTAAATTAAAAAGCAGGATTGAGTTTGTAAGGCTGGAGAAGCAGCTCCTTCTAAGGCAGTGTTCAGAGCTTTGTAAAACATGGTCTGTGTTTCCATGTATTATATAAATATTAATTTTCCATCTTGTTCCCTCAATTTTTCTTGTACTTGAGGCTAAATGTTCAATTCTTCCAACACACAGAAAGATTAGAGGCTGTCTGAGTACTGGGGGATTAAATGACAAATAGAATAAACAGGCACAGCCTGTACAATATGAGTTTATTTGTATTTAATGCAGTGATATCAGCTGGCTGAAAGAGGAAACTGATTCCAAGGAGCTGCAATGAAAGCTGGGGATGTGGGGAGCACCAGGAGAGGCTCCTGTGCTGAAATCCTAGCTGGAGCATCAGTGGGACTGTCCTGGTGTGAAGGACAGGTGTCTGCCATTAAAAGCAGAACCTTCTCTTTAAAATGGAGAATGTAAAACCCCTCCCTCCAAATTATTATTATAACTTTGAAATTAAGGGGCTCTCAGGCAAAGATATGGGAATTAGGAATAACAGTTCTTTACTAGGAAAATGAAAATAGAAATGCAGTATTACAAAAAGCAATCCCAAACACTGCCAGAGTCAGAATCCAAGCTGACACCCGTCAGTCAGTCAGGGTGTTGGCAGCAGTCCCATTCAATGGCGCCTGCATCCTCCTGCAGTGGCAGATGTGGTTCAGCTGGAGCAGTGCTCCTGTAGAAGGGGCAGTTTCCTCTGAAGCTCCAGGGATGATGTGGAAGGATCTGGTTTTCCTCTGGAATTCAGTGGAAAGATGGTTCCTTGGTGTCCAAAGTCTCAGTTTTTATCTGGGTAAGAAAGGCTTGGCTCCTGCCCCTGGCTGGAGCATCTCCCAGTGGGATGATGTAATTTTATCAGTCATGCACTGGGACTCAATGGCCATGAACAGGAGATATCTCCTGGAGGGAGGGTGGGCTGTGGAAAGATAAAGGTGATTGCCCCACCCGGTTTTTAACAATGGCCCATTAACAGGAGACATTCCCAGAGACAGAAGGATCACTGCCCCACCCGGTTTTTAACAATGGCCCATTAACAGGATATATTCCAAGAGACAGAAGGATCAGTGCCACACCCTGTTTTTAACAATGGGCCATTAACAGGAAATATTCCCAGAGACAGAAGGATCACTGCCACACCCAGTTTTTAACAATGGCCCATTAACAGGAGATTTCTCCTGGAGGGAGGATGTGCTGTGGAAAGATAAAGATGATTGCCCCAGCTGGTTTAAAGATGGCCCATGAGCAGATAATATGTGCCAGGAGATAAGGGGCACTGCCCCACCCAGATGGGGACAGAATTCACATTTCTGGTCACATCAACCCAGCACAGGGACCCACAGAGGTGGGTATGGGGCACACCCCAGACAGGCTGGGAGGGTTGCAGCTGATCACTGTGGGTCAGAACTGCTCCTCTCAGGGCAAGATAAAGGCCTTGGAGTGCAGGGTGTGTTCCCAGCAGACAATTAAATAGCTGTTATTGAAGCTGTGATCAGCTTTGCTCTGGGGACATTGGAGGTGAATGGATCATGGTCCCACCACTCACACCCGTGGCTGCTTCCCAAAATCTGCTTTGGGCTCAGCTGTAAATCCATCTCTAGATCTAACCACATCTATTTAAATACATGTTAACTGAACTTTATCTCTGACTGCTTGGTAGAGTCGGTGCCTGCCTGTTCCTGTGGGGGTGCAGCAATTCTGCTCACGTTGGTGCTTCCCTGACAAGGGCAACTTCCAATGGCTTCATTTGCCTGTTTAATTATGATGCACCTTTAACATTTTCCTGCTGCTGTGAGCTCCTCTCGTTTGGGCTGTCACAGGAGGGCTCAAGGCAGCAAAAGCAGAACTTTCCTGGCTGGAATCAGTGTCACTTTAGCAGGGAAAAACACAAAGATAATGTCAGGAGGTTATTTTTTTCCTCACGCTTGAATAGACTGATAGTCTTGATTTTGTCCAGCACAGTGATTCAAATTATTTCTTATAAAATAGCACATTTTTCATTCCCAGCCTATTCCTCTGTGTGAACGTTGAAGTGCTGCATTGCAGTTAAAATTGATTAAATACTGTAAATTCTGGCCCATTATTGAGTAACTTTTCAGAGACTTCAGATGTTGCTGCCTTTAAACCTGGAATTCTTGCTGAGCTTGTTCCAGTCCTTTAGGACACAGCATTTGCCTTCTGCAGAAAGTGGCAGTGGGAAATGATGGGCCCCTCCTGCCCCCCATGGTTGTCTCGGTTTCACTTGATCAGAATTGAAACTTCATTGTTTGAAATTTGTGTTGTGCCTGCCTCGTGTCTGTGGGGTTTGGTTTAAGTTTTGGGGTTCTTTTTAAAATCAGTGAATTCCAGTAACTGTGAATTGTACCAGCTGTCCTGAGCTCTGTTGAGTTTGAAGTGATTTTGGGGTAACTGGGTTATCAATTCCTTGGACTGGGGCTTTAACTTTTTCTCCAAGAGGAAGAATTAACACACATTAAGATGTTGTGGGTTTTTTTTTTACATGAACCAAGGGAAAATTACAGCAGCTGCTGAAATCCATTGACCTGTTTCAGCCCTGCCACATTCCCAGGAGCCCTCTCCAGACCTCCCTGATTTTTCCCCCTTTGCTGCTGCTTTGCTCCTATGGAAAAGCTGTCCCAGGAAGGTGCTGCAGGCATTTTCCACCCCACCACCCCATATTCTGGGTTTACTGGTTGTCATTTTGCAACATGAGTGGCCTCTCTGTTCCTGCAGGGTTTAAGGTCATGCAAAGTCTTTATTTTTCTCTCCTCATCGTTCAGCATAATCTTAAATTCATGTTGGTTATGTGTCAGCCCTTAAAAAAGGGATCTGGTTAAATGACACCTGCTGTTGAAAGCACAAAATATAATTTAGAAAAAAGAGAGGCAGAGTTCATGGGAATAATCCCAGAGCAGCACTGGAGGGTTGTCCATATTTTCTGGGCTTTTTATAATTTTCCTGGATAGCACACGAGGTTTGTGTTCAGCTGGTGTCAAAACCAAGATAAAGACTCAACTCTGAAACCGTCAAAAGGAGTTTCCTTATTCTTAAATTTTGTTTTAGCATGTGCTGAAGACAATGTTTATATGTAGTGCAGCCATGAATGAATATTCCTTAACGAGTCTAATACGTTTTTTTTAAATGTCATGGAGGAAAAGTCAATTTAGGGTATGAACTTGTACTCCAGAATCTCCAAATCAGAGATTTGTAGGCAAAAAAAGCTCAGGGAGTGCCATGGAGTCATGCAGGCTCTGATTTATTCATGAGAACATGTTATGTATTCTCATGTTTAAGAAATAAAACTTATTTCCAAGTTAGGAAAAAACCTTTCTTGACTTCTGAGTCACAACCAGCAGCAAAAGCTTGATTTTCACAACTGACAAGGAAAGCCATAATCTTTGGCCATGAAATTGCAAAGGAAAATATTCCTCTCTAATTGAACAATTTCCACTGACACCAATTATTTCTAGGACACAATTAAGGCTCTTTTGCTGGGTTTAAGTAAAATGATGACCCAGAGCACTGTGTGAAGGCACGAGGATAAATGAGTTTAAATGAGAGAGCTGTGCATCCTGCAGGGCTGCCCCTCCCTCTGCCCTGCAGCCCTTGAGCTGCACTTTGCTGATCCTCACCAGCCCCGGGAGGGGAATCCTGGGGCAGAAGCTGCTGCTGGGGCTGGAATCCAGCTGGAATCTCAGGATTCCAGGAGCTCTTCTCCGTGTGGCACTTGGAACTTGAGGTTTAATGGAGGGTTTTTGAGTTTCAGGCAAGTTCCCTGTTCATTGCAGCTCCGAGGTTGCTGTGTGGTGCTGACCCACATCCCCTGTGCAGGTGTGAGGGCTCAGTTTGAGTCTCAGCACTGGCAGGTGCATCCCCCCCAAAGTCTGCTTTCCCTCCCAGCTCTGTTCAGGTGAGGACCTGAGGTCATCACCCAAATCAGAGCACCCCAAGGGAGGTGAAATTGCTGTGGATCCTCTCAGCATCCCTCCCTTCCTGACAGTTCATTGAAGCAAAGTGGTTGTGATTATTCTGAGGTGGCAAAATGAGCAGCAGATGCCTTTGCTCTTCTTGAGCTTTCCCCTCCCTGGGCTGCTCACAGGCAACTTTGGCTTCTGATTTCCTGAGTGTGAATGTGTCAAACACAACTGATCCCTGCTCTGGGACAGGGACAGCACCAGGGAATGGCTGGAGCTGTGCCAGGGAGGGTTAGGTTGGATTTTTGGGAAAGGTTCTTCCCCCAGAGGGTGCTGGGCACTGCCCAGGCCCCAGGAGAGTTTGGAGAACCCTCCCAGGGCTGCCCAGGGTGGGTTTGGGGTGTCTGTGCAGGAGCAGGGGCTGGGCTGGGGGGTCCCTGGGTGTCCCTTCAGCTGAGGGTGTTCCCTGGGTCTGTGACTGCACACTGCTGGGATCTGTGAGCAGGAGGGGCTGGGGCACCCTGAGGATGAGGATGATGCTGAGGCTCAGAGTGAGCTGCCCTCTGGGGACATCTCCTGTCACAGGTCTGTGGCCAAACACTTGAGCAAGGCTTGGATCACAGAACTGTGCATGAACAGCACAGCCAGAGCTCTCAGTCTCTTACTGGGGAAAGAAAAACCCCAGTGAGCTGCTAAGGACCAAACCAGTGAATGGCAGAGAGAGAGATGTAAATGGAATCAAATCCCAGCAATCAAATCAAACACCAGCTCTTAGGGCTGGCAGAATGAAGTAAGTTCAGAGTTTCTTTTTCTCTTGTAAGCACTTACTGCTCATAACAAATAAAACTTGTAAACATAACACAAGTGTTAAGCTTCATTAAATTTGCAGCAGACAATTAATTTTTTTTTTCAGGCAATTCAGAGGTTCTTCTGTAGTACTGATTTAGTTTAATTGAACATATTACCACAAGCAGACAATAAGAAATATATTGAAGATATCCATCTGGCTCCCAGTGCAAACCTTGTGTGTTGTTTGCTGGGGCTGTCACAGACCTTACTAATTGCCTCATTTTGGCTCTTTCACAATCAGTGTGATTTAGCCATTAACATGATAAAAGTCATCTTGGTGAAGAGCTTGATATTAAAAAGCATAGATCTCCTGCCTTGCTCTGGTGCCAGTTTTGGACTAATCTCCAGCATTATTGGAGTGATATTTTTCAAAGCAGAATTACAAATAGATCGACTCCCCTGGAGCAGCTTCCCCAGGTTCTGTGTGGTTGTGATGGAGGGGGTGCAGCTGGTGGGGAATGTTGCCCTCTGGATTTGGGAAATGCCACAGATTCTTCCCTCCCATCACCTTTCTTCTTTCTCCTCACTGTCCCCCCAAGCCCCAGCCAACCTTCAGGCACATCAAGGGTCTTAAAACTGGTATTTGCTAAATGGTAAATAATGGAATCACCACTGCAGCAAGTGCTGGTGCTTACAGATACACCTGATTCAGCACATAGAGTGGAAAAAAATTTATAAATTTTTAGAGAAGTTCAACCATTATGTCTGAATAACCTGTAGAGGGGAGGAAAAAAGGTATTTTTGTTCTGTATTTTTACCTTAGACCCACCATGTATTGCAGGGTCAGCATTATTGCAACCTCCCCCACCACAGGAAAAAAAAGATTAGAATGATGTCTTTAAAAGCTCAGCACTTTTGTTTTAGGAATTTTTCTGACCTTTCCCAAAAAAGCAGGAGGTTCAGGAGTTTTCCATTGTTAATAAAAGGCTGGATTGTTCAGCTCATCACTGAAGATCAGATCCATACATCAGCTGGAAGAGGAGATGACCTATAGGTTAAACACAGACTCTTAATGAGACAAAAGCAGGTTAATTAACAGTTTTTATCAACTCTCCTCCATTTATTTTAACACGCTGCATTTCAGAAAGGTTAAAATATTTGTCAGCTTTTGAATACAAATGAAAGCCCAGCCTGGCTAAAACAAAGCCATAGATCACATTTAAATCCAAGTAAATGCAATGTGTGAGAGTGTGTTTATGTGTGTGATTGGACATCAGTCATAATTAACTAATTATTTTGCAGTGAGGCTCTGGCACAGCTGTGGCTGCTCCATCCCTGGGGGTGTCCAAGGCCAGGCTGGACAGGGCTTGGAGCAGCCTGGGACAGGGGCAGGTGATTCCTTCCAGCTCAGGATGTTCTCTCTCATGCCCAAGCTGGTGTTTGGCAATTCAAGCTGCTGCTCCACCCCTGGGCTCAGGTCTCAGTCCCTGCAGCTTTGGGATTTCCACAGTGAAAGTCTCTCTCTCCTTGAGCTTTTGGTTCTGTGGAGCTGCCCTGGTTCACAGAACAGAACATGACAGCTGCACTTCTCATTTTAGGTTGTGCTTGGCATTACATGGGATCTGGCTGATCCTGGCTGATCCTGGGCTCTGAGCCTGCCTTAGTGCACTGATGGAAGAGTTTGATGATCCCAGAGAGGCTACAGGGAGCTTGTCCTTCCTGCAGAGCAGTGGGATGAACCTGCAGGCAGGAGCTCCGCAGGAATTCCACCAGTCCTGGTGAATGAGGGGGATGCTCGAAGGGAAAGCACTGAAACAGAAAAGGGAGGTGGTTGTAGCACTGCAGGGCAGTGGGGGAAGGTGTCCCCAGTTCCCAGGAATTCAGTGTGCTGGGATGGGGAGATGCTCTAAGCTTCAGCTGCACTGGGCAGTGACTGCAGGTCTCTGTTCCAGATGAGGATGGAGGAAGCAGAGTGGCAGAACAAAGAAAGTGAACTTTATATCCTTGAAATCAGAGCAGACTGGCCTGAGGGTGATGTGTTTAACATCAAAGAGACAGAGTTTAGAGAGCACATTTTCTGTGCCAGGAGGAGGAAGTGTGAGAGTGCTGCAGACAAGAATCTGGGACAGGGTTTGGGGAAATCCCTTTTGTGCATTTTCTCAGGAGCACTTTTGGGAGCAGCTTAGCAGAGGCAAGCACCCGAGGATTTGAGCTGATGGGAATGTTTCTCCCTGAGCCTGGATTGCCAGCAGGCTGCCCAGCGTTCCTGATCAGATCCTAAAAGCCCAGATAAACCTGGGACTGACATCTGGGGGTATCCACAGCACTGCTGAACGAGAGGGAGGAGCTGCTTCAATACTGGGCACTCCTGCAACCTGATTTTCCCTTTTTTATAGTGCAAGATGATGAGCAATCCATCAGAGATCACATGGAGACAGGAGTCTCTTGCCTTCGTCCCAAAATACAAATGTTCCTGACTCAGAGGCAGGTGGACTCTGACGTGCATGGAGTTCCATCACTTGCCATGGCTTGGCTTGGTTGGCTCTGTCTCTGTCAGTCACAAACACACTTGGAATATGAATTTTTGCTTTCATTTGAAGTTATTAAGTGGGCCATGAAGAACCAATCCAATTTGTAGGGTGTAGCACCGTGTTTTCTTCCAGGCTCGTTGTGAATATAGGGTTTATTTAGGAAATCAGCAGTATTTCAGCAGTGAAAATTTCAGTTCCCATCCTAGGGGCACAGTAAAAAGTCTCTGTAAAAATCCATTAGTCCTGGGAGCTGAACTGAGCAGTTGACAATGAAATCACTGCCTGCAGGAGAGAGCCACGAGTGGGAGTGTCTGGGAGGAAACTCCAGACTGTGACTGACCCCAGCACTGACTGCAGGCTGAGGGGAGAGGTGGAGCTGCTGTTCTCCCCTTCCCTGTGTGTGCCTTTGCAATCTGCATCTTGATCCTGCCCTTGGAATTATTTACATAAGAAAAACTCGTGGCTAGTTTGAGGCAAAATGCCAGGGAACAGCAGAAATGTCAGGGACACTTTTTAATGATGCTCTGTGGGGAAGAGTTCTTCAGGAGAGAAGGCACTGAGGATTTGGAGCAAGTTCTAATGAGGAATGGTCTTGGGGGTTGTTATTTTCATTCCACCTGTGATCCTTCCTGCCTCCACCCTGCCCCTGACATCAGCAGCAAAGCAGGAGCAGAGCCCCCAGAATGTGAGGTTTGTCTTCTCTGTGTGCCACTAATTAGAATGAGTCACTTCCTTAGGAGGGAGCACAGGGCATCCTGAGCCAATCTCAGCTTCACCAGGGAACAAATGAGACCTTTCCAGCCCAGGGAGTTTTGTTTCAGTGTTTGTTTGGGGGGTCCCTGTCACAGGGTTTGCTCAGTAATGGGTGTCTGGGCGTCACGCTTGCTCACGCTGCCGTGGAGGTCTCAATGGGGAGGCAAGAAAAAGTTCATCTGAAATGAAAATATCTGCTGTGCACAGTGGTACAGAGACAAAACAGTTTCTAATGAAGGCCTGATCCATTTTACAGGCTGGGCAAATAAGGCAGCAGAGACTTTTAATGACTTGCTCAAGGTCAGACAGAAAGTGAGGAGAGGAGCTCATTTTATTCCCAATTACTCCAAGTCTGTGCCCACGCTGGAGCAACCTTCCTCTTCATTTGGCACTCCTCCTCCTCCTCCTCTTTTGCTTATCTAATTCTCTTTCTGATGGAATTGCTGAGCTTAACTGTTCCCATTTGGCTGTGACTCAATGTTCAGAGTGGTGTTTGAGGGGCTGGGTCCCTGCTGTGCTCCCCATGGGGCAGAGCTAAAATCACCCCCTGCTTTTGCTCTCTGTGTCTCCCCGGTGCCTGGCTCTGTTCCTTGGATACTTGGAACATCCTGATTTTTGCAGCTCTTGTGCTTTCTTTGAGTTAAACTTGCAGGTACTTTTTGATAATGTGTATTTGCCACAAGTTAAAAGGGAATAGTTGTTAAAAAAAAAAAATAGTAAAACTTGTCCTGTTTTTAGAGGTATCCATAGGTGCTCCCCTCCAGTTCCATTTCCACAGTGGGAAGATGAATGTCTTGGGCTTGATAAATGTCCTGGACACCAAGCCTGGCTTATCCCAAGGCAGGGATGACACAGCCAAGCCTTGATCTGAGTGACATTAAGGATGGTTGAGCTGTGGATCATTCCCTGGGACAGTCCAGCCAGGGACTTTCTGGCTGTTCAGTGAGTTTGACAGCCCAAGAGGCATCTGCTCCTAATGACTCTTAATTTGGGATTTATTCTGGCACAGCAGCTAATTCCAAACATGTTGGTGCTGATGAGGAGGGTGGGTAAGAGGCATAGAATTCACGTGGGAAAGGCCTAAAATACACACTTGTGCCTTAAAAATGCAAAGACTGTGGCAGCCACTCCATGATTTTGCAGTTTGAGTGCCTGGATGTATTTTTGCTTTTTGATTTATGATCATCACTATTAAAAACACGTAAAAACACCACAAACAAACAAACTCCAGGGGGTGAGCTGTTCCAATGGGCAAAATGTTGTTGGGCACCGTGTCCACGGGCTCCCATCTGCACAACTCTGGTCTGTGGTACAGGGGGAGCAGTGATTGATCCCTGGGTGACTTGCAATTTGTCACAGATTAGATGTGATTTCTGCTGTATCTGATTAACCTTCTCTGCCATCATGCCTGCAATGACAGTAGATTATTCCATACTTGAGAAGACGGATATCAGCTCGTGGCAATCAATAGCCCACAAAAGGTGACACCTTGAATTCCCTGGGTTATCCACAGGGATTGTCACCAGCCCTGGATCGTTTGTCAAACACGGAGATGTCATTGAGGCAGCTCTGGAGTGAAGTGGGTTTTATTTTAGTCTGCAATGCAGAGCTGGAGAAGGATGTTTGAGGTTCCTGTGCAATCAGGCGCTGTTGCATCCTGCTGCAAAGAGCAAGAAGAAATTTCCCTGAGTGACAGATTTGATTGTCATCTCCAGAGCCCATTACATGTGATTTGCTTTGTGACAATTGTAAGGAGAGAGCTTGATTTGATCAGATTGCATTACACTGGGTAAAATGGAGGTTAGAGTGGAGTACTGGGTGCTCTCCTCACTCCCTGCACTCTCACTGGAGTGGATGTATTTTCAGGTATTTTGTCTTAAAATTTGCTCTAATGGCACAGCCCTCCCCAGCATCCTCTTGTGCAGTTCCATCTTTGTTTTCAGATGGAAAATAACCTTCATTTATTGTTCATTTATTTATCATTCAGCCACCCCAAGGGTGCAGATGGGGTGTGCAGAGGGCAAGCCCCTGATGAGTGCCCGCTCCCTTCTGGGCACTGGGGACATTCCTTCCTGGCACAGAGACTCTGCCATCAATTTTTGAGAGTTTTCCATCTGTGAGAAGCTCCTTAGAGGAGCTGAGGAGGGAACTGCTGCTCTTGGAAGGGACAGATCACAGGGAACAAAAATCTCCTCCAGAAAATTCCTGGCACGGGGGCTCAGGCTCCCAGCTGAGAGCAATCCCACATCCCCACACTGCTGTGGGGTGGTTTAAACCAAACAAGATTAGGATCCTCCTCCAGCAAAGCAGCTACACGCCCAGCTCAGCCCTGTGTGCTGCTGGATGGGGGCTGAGCTCTGCCAGGACAGGTCAGATGTTCATCCCTCCCTAATCCCTGCAGGAATCAGTGCTGCCTGATGACATGGAAAGCTCTAATCACTAATCACAAATACTTCTGAAATCAGAGCTAAGTGACTTTAGTCCCAGGCCTAAAGTCCCTTTTCAAAACCGATAGTGTCTCCTTTTAATAGGATTATATTTTATTAGGCTGAACTGCCATAATACACACCAGAGGGTGGAAATGCTGCAGAATCCTCTGTTAAGGATGTGTGTAGTAGCTGATTGTAGGGAAAAAAGAGATATGTTGGCACAAAAGCCAAGTGCTTGCTCCTGCAAGCATCTGGGTGACTCATCACAGCTCACAGGTGGGATATTTTAAAGGCCAGTTGCTGTAAATACTTAACCTTTTCCCCATTTCTTTTCATCTCAATTTTGGTCATGCCCCATGAAGTACTCAATCTATTCAGCTGTAACTTGCTCTGCTAATTCCTCTATGTGGGCAGTCATTCACTGGGCTTTAATCTCTTTAATTCAGACTTGTATTTTCCTCTCTCCTGCACATCTCGGTGTCTGATGACAGAGAACTCAGAGCTCCAGAAGTTTCACCAGTCAGGTCTCAGAGGCTTTTGACTTTATGGTCCTGGATAAATATTTCATTCACAAACAGGAAAAAAAAAAATAGAGCACATTTGAGTATTTTCATGTATTGGACTTTGATTTTTTGGTTGCTCATAGAAACCAGGTCCTCCAGGATTGATTTTTATTATCTCCAGACATGATTTGCCTTGGAATCAATACAATAATGTGAAATGTCATTGCAAATAGAGGGCATTGATCTGAGATGCATTTATTAACTCCTGCTGATAAAAGCCAAAATTGAAATGGTAAACATGCTTGTATTTAAAAAAAAAGAAAAAAGGGAAAAAAAGAGGATAAATTAGTCCCAAATGCTCAAGTTAGAGTTCATCTACAAGAAAAACACATCTTAAAATCTTGTACAGGAAATGGTTTATGCAGATAAGGGAAAAATATATCAGGATCTTTAACACTGTAACACTAATCTGAGAGAATTAGGTAATTAGCTGGTTAATCAAACTAGAAATTGCTGCTTATCTGCCCAGGTCCTCATAAGCAATATCAGCAGCCAGGAGCATTTCCAACAGACCTTCCCTACCCAGGCAAAAAAGGGAAGGGGAAGGGACATGCACTGCAGACCTCAAAGCAGGCTGAAGTTTGGAGTTAATGACCCTGGAGTCTTTTACAGCCCTTAATGATTCCATGGCTGTAGGATCTTGCACAACATTCCCCTTCACTTCCCAGCATGGAGGTACAAACTTGGCTGAAGGCAAGGCTGGAAGAAGAAAGGAAGGAATAAATCTTTGGAAAATTTCCTTTGGAACTAGGACAGTCTGAAAGAATTGCTAATTTGGTGGCTGTGGAGGGGAGTGGTGATTTCTTCAGGGATTTTATGCTGGATAAACGTGAAAAAACCTGAGGATTCCCTTCTGCTCCTTCTCCTTCCACCTCCTTCTGTGTGCTGGGATAGATTTCTAAATAAGCATTTAGGTGTTAGCTGCAGCCAGCCCTGGAAATGCTGACATTATCCCTTCCCTCTTCAATCTGCTCTGGATGCTCAATGGCACCAATTCCAACAGGAGCTGCATCTCCTGGGCTTCCAGCTCTTTGTGAGAGTCAGACACCCTGAGCTCCTCAGCAGCTCCTTGGCACCACAGATCCAGGGTGTGCTGGGGATTTGGGGCATCCTTCCCTGCAAAACCCCCTGGATCCATCCCTGGAGGGGCTCACAGCCCCCAGACTGGGAATGGAAAAACCCCTGTGGTCAGTGGGAGACAGAATCTGTGCCAATGTGTCCTGCTCTCCCTTATTAATCCAAAGCTGCTCTGCTCTATTTTTTTAAGGAGGAAAAAGAAAAAAAGCATTTTCTGTGAGTGCCAGCCTCTGCTGAGGTGTGTCACTCGTGTGGTGCCACTGCAGCCCGTGTCACATCCTGCAGATTGTGTGCCACACACACAGAGCTGCTTTTCCTAAAAAAATCCTCCTTCCTGAGGGACTCCCTGGGCTGTTCCCAGGCACATTGGCTCATTGTGACCCCCAGCACTGAGGGGTGCAATTGGAAATGCATCCCAAAATTCATCCCAGCATCCCCAAATGCATCCCAGCATCCCAAAAGAGTCAGGATGGGCAGCTGATAAAGAGAGAAGCAAAGGAATTCCAGCCTTCCCACAGATGGGAAGAAAGGAAACGTTGCTAAAATCTCTTGTAGGATAAACCAATCCATTTAATCAGCCAGAAAGACCCCAGGGAGGGTCTTTCTCTTAAAGCCCAGGGAGGTGACACAGGAAATTCGGGATTTCAGGCAGGACTGAGGGAGGTGAGACGAGCTGGGGTGACCCTGGTGTACCCCAGCAGGGAGGGCTGAGCATCCAGAGCCCTGCTGGAGGGTTTGCTCCGTCCTCAGAGCAAACCTCAGAGCCTCTGGAAAAACCATGGAAAACTGGGAAGTGCCAGAGAGCATCCTCCAGGGAAGGAGCTCTGCTGTCCCCGAGCCTCCAGTGACACCTAGGGACATCCCTGCTGTGTGCAGGGACACAGGGACACTTCCACTGCCCCCCTGCCACCCCAGGGATGCTCCTGCTGCGGCCAGGCTGAGCTGGGATTGCAGGAGGAATTCTCCTTGGATTGCAGGAGGAATTCCCCACGGATTGCAGGAGGAATTCTCCTTGGATTGCAGGAGCAATTCCCCACGGATTGCAGGAGGAATTCCCCGTGGATTGCAGGAGGAATTCCCCGTGGATTGCAGGAGGAATTCCCCATTAATTGCAGGAGGAATTCCCCGTGGATTGCAGGAGGAATTCCCTTAGGATTGCAGGAGGAATTCCCCACGGATTGCAGGAGGAATTCTCCTTGGATTGCAGGAGGAATTCCCTTAGGATTGCAGGAGGAATTCCCCACGGATTGCAGGAGGAATTCCCTTAGGATTGCAGGAGGAATTCCCCGTGGATTGCAGGAGGAATTCCCTTAGGATTGCAGGAGGAATTCCCCGTGGATTGCAGGAGGAATTCCCTTAGGATTGCAGGAGCAATTCCCTTAGGATTGCAGGAGGAATTCCCCGTGGATTGCAGGAGGAATTCCCCGTGGATTGCAGGAGGAATTCCCTTAGGATTGCAGGAGGAATTCCCCGTGGATTGCAGGAGGAATTCCCTTAGGATTGCAGGAGGTAATTTCCCCACGGATTGCAGGAGCAATTCCCCACGGATTGCAGGAGGAATTCCCCGTGGATTGCAGGAGGAATTCCCTTAGGATTGCAGGAGGTAATTTCCCCCACGGATTGCAGGAGCAATTCCCCACGGATTGCAGGAGGAATTCCCCCACGGATTGCAGGAGGAATTCCCTTAGGATTGCAGGTGGAATTCCCTTAGGATTGCAGGAGGTAATTTCCCCACGGATTGCAGGAGCAATTCCCCACGGATTGCAGGAGGAATTCCCCACGGATTGCAGGAGGAATTCCCTTAGGATTGCAGGAGCAATTCCCCACGGATTGCAGGAGGAATTCCCCGTGGATTGCAGGAGGAATTCCCCACGGATTGCAGGAGGAATTCCCCACGGATTGCAGGAGGAATTCTCCTTGGATTGCAGGAGGAATTCCCCGTGGAAAGGTTTCTCCAGCCTGGCACTGCTGCCCAGAGGGTTTAACACGTCCCTGGATGTGGCACTTGGGGACAGGGCACAGTGCTGAGGAATGGTTGGACTCGGTGACCTTAACTGATCCTTCCCAACCCAAATGATTCCATGATTCCATGATTCCATGGAACCTGCAGGAATTTGTGGAAGCACCAGGAGAAGTGCTGAGTTGCTCTGGCCTTCAGCAAACACCCTTTTCTTGATATCATTTATATAAATCCTAGAATTCTACCATATTTCATAGTCTCTATATTTATATAAACCTCTGATATATAAACCTATAATATTCTGACTATATCCTAAAATATAAATATTCCATGAAGAATATATATATATATATTATATATCTAATATATTCTACAATGTAATTTTATAGAATTCTAGAATATAAATTGCATACTAGAATTCTATATTCTAGAATGTATTCTATATTCTAAAATTCTATACAATTATATATTCTATTCTATATATTTCTACTCTTTATGTTCTTCATTCTTTTCATGTTTATAAACACCATAGAAATATTTAACGTATTAATTACTTGATTAATTAAGTGTCATATCAGATGTTGTAAGAGTTCCTCTGTTTGGTCAGAAGTGAACACAAAACAGAGACAAATTAAACTTGTCCAAGATAATACAGCCAAGTCCCTGAGGACTTGATCTGAAATCTCTATAGACAGCAACAAAATCTTTCTCACCACTTCCTGTAGACTTTTGATAAGGTTGAAAATCCAGGAGCAGCTTTGCATCCCCTGGATTTGTGTGAGTAGTTCTGCCAGTCTATATCTGTGTTGCTGTATCTTTATTATTTTAGCAGAGAATTCAGCAGTTGGGCAATAGGCTCAGGAAGAAGTAGTTTAGATTTTGGGGTTGTGTACCAGAGCTGAATAATGCTGGTATTATTTTAGCATGACAGCAGTGCAGAGTAGATTTTCAGAATAAGCAAAATATCTATCTCTGTATGATTTTTAGACTTTTGGTCTCATTGTTAAGCAATATT
Organism: Luscinia megarhynchos; assembly: GCA_034336665.1. NCBI lineage: Eukaryota > Metazoa > Chordata > Aves > Passeriformes > Muscicapidae > Luscinia > Luscinia megarhynchos. Next base: position 1,811,492 of record CM067575.1, on the reverse strand, counting down.
TTTTCTCCTTTTCATTTCCTCTGAGGCCCTGTAGAAAAAATTGCTGCATTTTTGTCAACAGAAATGGAAGAGAAATGTTAACTTTAGAGGCAGGGGGAATTCACAGGCACGGACGAGGAGCTGGAGTCTGCACATGTGTCAGGCTCATCCTTCTGTGCCACCACTCTGCTCACACTGCAGTGAAAAATGGAGAATTAAAGCAGTGCTGAAGGAGCTGTGGAGCTCCAGCTGGGAGGAGGGATCCGTGCTGAGTGAGGGTGGAGCTCTGACACTTCACAGACCCAGGTTTGGGGCTTCCCTTTGGAAATGTCCTGCTTGGGACCCTCCCTGAACGGCCCTGCTGGCACCACACCCAGGATATTTATATTTATATTTATATTTATATTTATATTTATATTTATATTTATATTTATATTTATATTTATATTTATATTTATCCTTTGTGGGGGCTCTCCTTGCCCCAGGAAGAGATTTGAGATGTGAAACCATCCATCAGAGAGCGTGGCCAGTTCTCAATAAACACCATGACAATCCTTTCAGTCTGATCTTTGCCTTTCCAGGTATGGCCAGATTAAAACTCCTGGTTTTAATTCTCCTTTTTATTGGCCAGTTCTCAGTAAACACCATAACAACCATCTCAGCCTGATCTTTGCCTTTCCAAGTGTGGCCAGATTAAAAACTCCTGGTTTTAATTCTCCTTTTTATTCCAGTTTTGGAAATTTTACATTTAATTTAGGAATAACAGAATAGTTTTTTGGTGAGCAATGTACGAGTGTGAAACAACTCTTGAAGTGAGAAGATTCAAGCAAGAGAATCTCTGATAAAAAGTTTTAATTGAGCCTTTCACATCTGCTGCATTTTTTTCCAGCTTTTTCTTTTCTCCTTCTTCATCAGGCTGGTGGCTGGAAGAGGATTCTGGAGGGTTTATTAAGTGTTTTAATCCAACAGCTAGAGAAAGGATCAACCCAAAGATGGAATAATTCACTTTTTGGTATAAGGACCTCCCTAAGTGATCACTGCTTAGGATCTCTCAGCCCTACAATGTCTCTGCTGGTCAGGAGAACAAGAATAATCCTTTTTTTTCCTCCTTTCTTTTGTTGTTTGCAGATCCAACCCGGGTCATGGTGTCCCCTTTCAGCATGGATGTCACAGTTGGGGAGAGCATTGTCCTGCCTTGCCAGGTGTCCCACGACCACTCCCTGGACATTGTGTTCACCTGGACGTTCAACGGGCACCTGATAGACTTTGAGAAGGATGGGGATCACTTTGAAAGGGTTGGAGGAGTAAGTATTAACTCTGGCAAAGTGGGTGATGTAGAAAAGGTTGCTATGAGAAGGAAATGGATGAGGGCAGCAAGAAAAAGGAGGAAAGAAATGGAAAATTTTCAGCAGAGGTAGAAAACTGGGAAGGGTTTTGCATGTTGCTCTTAGGGAGGTTTTAGACAGCAACAGGTCCCAGGCATAGTGACAATTCATATTTACATTTGTCAGGAGTGAATTTAATGCTGAAAGGAAAAGGAGATACAATTTCCAAGCCTTGCTATTATCCCTTAAAAAAAATCCTTAAAAGATGAACTCTCAGATTGATGCCCAGGGCTCACAGCAGCAGCCATGGCTTTTCAGGGTGGCTGCTCCTGTTTTGGCCCACAGAGCTAAATTTACAAACTTTATTAACATTCCTCAGCCCAAAGGCCACGACCACGAGGTTACCCTGAGATTTCAAATGCTTTGGGTCTGGAGAGAAACTGAGAGAGGTTCTCAGCATCCAATACATCCAGAAACCTAATTAGTTCAATTCAACAGTTAATCAGACATGCACTTGGCATTTAGAAAACAAATTACTGCTGGTGTGTGATGCAAGATTTCCTCAGAGAGAGCTGTTCTTGTGATTTTTAGCACAAAAATGCTGGGCAATCAAAATGCTGGCTGGGACACAAAGCCATGAATCTACTGCTGATATCTCCACATCTGGGCTGGGCTCTTGCAGGAGAGACAATCTGAGAGGGTAAAAATTGGATATCAAGGGAGAAAAAGGAGGAATCAGAGTGAACCTGTCCTACATTGTCAGGTGGTTTTAATGGGGAAGTGTTTAGCAGCCCCAACCCTGCTCCTTGGAGGAGCCAGAATTTCAGGGCTGCTCCCTCTCTCACCTTGCAGGCAGACTCCCATTATTTTAACAGACCATGGCTCACATTGCTGATGTTTTCATCAGCCAGCATAAAGTAAATCCATTAGTCACAGTGTCCTTCATGTGATGATGATGTTTAGGGCTCATTAAAAAGTAATTGTGACCACTTTTCCCTACTTTATCAGCAGGATTCAGCTGGTGATTTGATGATCAGGAGCATCCAGCTGAAGCACGCAGGGAAATACGTCTGCATGGTGCAAACAAGTGTGGACAAGCTCTCAGCTGCTGCAGACCTGATTGTAAGAGGTATTTGAATTTTGCTGCTGTTGTTGGTGTTGTTGTAGAATTTTTATGGTTTTTTTCCTGCCTTCTGCAGTCCCTGGGCTCAGAGACAGCCCAGCATCTTGTAATTAATCTGAGAAAAAAGCTCTGAGTTCACACTGGGGTTCACAGCATCAACCAGAGCATGTGAAGAGTTTCAGATCCTCCCAGCCCACACAGCCCTGGTACCTGTCCTGCCCTGGGTGCCAGCCCTGCACCCATCTGTGCCATGAGCTGGGCAGCAGGAGCAGCACCCAGACACTGGCAGCACTTTCTGCCTAGCAATGTTATTCTTTTTTAGAATAAACATGATTTAGTGACTTCTCTGATATATTGAGATCTCTTCATTACCATGCACAGGTGATGTGTCAGCTTGACTTTAACAGAGCTGTAATTAATTACCCTTGAGTCTGTGTCCTTCTGAGAAATATGATTTATGTTTTCCTGCTTGTTAACTCTGGGGAAGGCAAACTTGGGTGCTGCTCTGTCCCTGCTACCTTTAATTCTCATAAACAGGAGGAATATTAAATTCTCACAGGGAAATGACCCTTGATGATGATAAAACTACTGGTCCTGTCACTTCCATAAAAACATGAGGGGCGTTAAAACACTGGCACAGGTGCCCAGAGGAGCTGTGGCTGCTCCTGGAACCCTGGCAGTGTCCAAGGCCAGGTTGGACACTGGGGCTGGAGCACCTGGGATGGTGGGAGGTGCCCCTGCCCTGGGACAGGATGGGATTTAAGGTCTCTTCCACCCCAGACCATTCTGTGGCTCTGAGATGGGAGCACACTGAACCCCAGGCAGCCCTGCACCATGGCATGGAGCAGAGGAGTCTCTGCCTGCCTGGTGCTCCCTGCAGAGCTTCACTGGCTCAAACCACCCCAGCAGTGAGGCAGAACATCCTGGTCTCTGAGTCCCAGGCAGGCAAGGAGAGCTGGAGCTGCCCCAGCTGCTCTGCAGGGACCCCTCACCTCTGTCCTTGGGGGGGAAGATGAACCCAGGGCTTCTTCCTCGAGTCACTCAGCCTTTCCTGCAATCCCCCAGGTCCCCCAGGTCCCCCTGAGGCTGTGACCATCGATGAGGTCACTGACACCACAGCCCAGCTGTCCTGGAGGCCGGGGGCAGACAACCACAGCCCCATCACCATGTACGTGGTGCAGGCACGCACGCCCTTCTCGGTGGGATGGCAGGCAGTGAGCACAGGTAAGCTCCCCTGGGGCTGCAGGGATGGATAATTCACCCTCAGCACCCAAACTGGGCTGACTGGGCACAGGTAAGGCTCCCCTGGGGCTGCAGGGATGGATAATTCACCCTCAGCACCCAAATTGGGCTGACTGGGCACAGGTAATGCTCACCTGGGGCTGCAGGGATGGCAAACCCACCCTCAGCACCCAAATTGGGCTGACTGGGCACAGGTAATGCTCACCTGGGGCTGCAGGGATGGCAAACCCACCCTCAGCACCCAAATTGGGCTGACTGGGCACAGGTAATGCTCACCTGGGGCTGCAGGGATGGCAAACCCACCCTCAGCACCCAAACTGGGCTGACTGGGCACAGGTAAGGCCCACCTGGGGCTGCAGGGATGGATAATTCACCCTCAGCACCCAAACTGGGCTGACTGGGCACAGGTAAGGCCCACCTGGGGCTGCAGGGATGGCAAACCCACCCTCAGCACCCATGATAGCATAGGGTTAAACTGTTTATAAACATTTTCTAAACAGGGAATTGCATAGAATAGATTCAGGGGGTGGAAAGAAAGGTTGGGTCTGGTAGGGCTGGGAAAGGGAACCAGGCCCTGGGAATGAATGTTGAGCTTTGTCTGCACCTGCATAATCATCATATGATAAATAATATGATTGTAAAATATAATGATTGTTTGGTAATTGAATATAATTATTGTTTAATCGTTACAAGAATCATGAGAAAGGATGTTTGGGGGGTCCTGATGAAAATTACAAGAATTCATGCTTGGATAAGATCAATGTATACAATAGACCAATATGGGTTTAATAATTAATATACAGTTATGTAATGAACAGGGTATAAAAACATGTCCATCTCAAATCCACGTGGGAGTCAGATTTGGGTTTGCACCCCTGATTCCAGAGCTCTTCAATAAAAGCACCTGCACATAACCATCCTGTGATTATGTGTTTTTACACTAACACCCACCCTGGGCAGTGAGCACAGGTAAGGCTCACCTGGGGCTGCAAGGGATGGCAAACCCACCCTCAGCCCCACATGGGGCTGCTCTGATGTGAAAAGCAATTTCCCTGGCTGCACAGCACTGCTTTTATTAACTAGTTTTAGGTTTGGCAACCCAGAGATTTAGGGTGCAGGCAGTGCCATTACTCACCCATTTTTCTCATGAATGTTTAAGGGAAAACAGAATGAATTCCTATCTCTTGTTGCTGTGCTGGAGATATACAACAGTAATTGTGGTCTATAAAGACATCCCTCAGGGACAGACCGTGTCATCCAGCCTCTCTTTAAGGAGAATTATTTTCCTGATAGAGGGAAAAGTCCCATGATGTAATTGCTCATTCCATCAGAGGTTAATTTTGTTCCAGTGGCCAAACAGAGACAACAGTGTGTTTTAAAAAAAGAAAAGTAAAGGCCCTCCAAACCTGTTGTCTTGACACTGTGTTTCCAAACTGTGGCAATTTTGGGGAAACTCTTTCATGGCAGGAATTTCTGGGCTAAAAGCAGAGGGGTTTAATGCTGCCTCTTTCACTTGTTTGCAGCTAGCAAAATGTTATGTTGGGGAAGATGAAACAGGAAAACCTTACAAATATGAATGCTCAGATTCTGAAACCATGAACGAGATTGAAATGAAAGCCACTTTTGAGATGCCAAGCCTTAGTTACTGAATTACCATGAAACAATGGGATGGCCCCTGAAGGCAATCCCCTCTGGATAGAACAATGCCCTCTGCCAGAGAGCAACTCCAAAGGGCACAGAAAGACTTGCCAGGGTCCAAAGAGTAATTTTTAAAGTGTAACACACTATGGTAATGTAAGGATTCCTATAGGCTGTATGTAAATGCTGCAGAATTTGTATCTTGTATTACATTGGTTAGTGGAAATTAGAATATTCATCATAGAAGAAAATTTATTGTATTGTAAACGGGAAGCGAGTTTTGTCCCTGGCGACCGTCTATCCCAACACAAAACCTCCCGCAATGTTAGAGAGACGAAAGTTTATCAAACCTTCTTGGTATTTCCCCTGTAAGGAAATGTTGATTTCCTCCATGCCAGTGCCCGAGATCATCGATGGCAGGACGCTCACGGCCACGGTGGTGGGGCTGAACCCCTGGGTGGAGTACGAGTTCCGCGTGGTGGCTGCCAACCTGATCGGCATCGGGGAGCCCAGCCGCCCCTCGGAGAGGAGGAGGACTGAGGAGGCTCGTGAGTAGTGCTGGGCAGAGGGGGAAATCCTGCTGGGGGGAATGCCAGGAGATCCCTCTGTGGTGGGGATGCCCTGGCAGGTGGCTCCTCTGTTGTTGGAGCCCATACAAAACTCCTTTTTTTATGGAGGGCAAATGTTTAAACTAAACAGTTAGGGACTGAATACACGAGTTAATGACATACTTTTAATATACTATTATTGACATACTTTTAATGTGCTGTTTGCCATGGCAAATTAGTCATTTTAACAGTCCTGGCACCAGCAGGGGAAGGCCAGCAGTGTCCTGCTGTTCCATATCCATGTGGGTTTAGGGTTTCAAAGCTGTCACATCCATCTTCTGCATTTCTTTTTTTTGCAGTCCCTGAGGTGACCCCAGCTAATGTCAGTGGAGGTGGAGGCAGCAAGTCTGAGCTGGTCATTACCTGGGAGGTGAGTCTGACTCCAGCCTTCTGCGGATTTCAAAGGGTTGGCAGTAAAAAAACAGACTGTGTGATAGAAACAGCCCAGCTGATCAGATGGAGCTGAAGGATGGGCTCACCCAGCCCCAGGGACCATAGGGAGCAAGATTTGCCGCCAGCTGAGCTCCTCCTGAGTCCCAGCACATGCACATGGCAAAATGTGGATGGCCAGGAGTCACCTGAGGGGTAAAACAGGCTGGGGACATCCTGACCTGGTGGAGAATTGCTGTGCTGGCTCCCACTCCCTCCCTCCTCCTCTCTGGGATATCAGCAGCAGACAGCTCAGAGCCAGCACGAGGCATGCTGGCTTTCACTGCTGCTGATGGCAGCCAGTGAGAGGAGATGCAGGGATGAGAAATGTTTAATATTCCTTAAGGCAGACAGGGTTAGAACTTTAGCCATTTGTCTGCTTGTGTTTTGGTGCTGTGCTGCGATGCAGCTGGCATATTTCTGCCAATAATGAACTCCACCAGACATGCTAACGCTTCCATTTAGCACTATTTCTGACCAAGCTGGCAGAATGAATCGCCAGAGATATTTTTGAGGCTATTAAAAACCTATAAATGGGTTTTTGTCCTCACACACAGCTCAATGTGCTAAATTTCCTCCTCTGTTGGACTAATTAGTTACGCCGTGTCTCCTGAAGATAGTGCAATATGTTTCAAAAACACACATGGCCAGAACATCAGCCATTGGTTCGAGATGTAATTTGCACAAAACAAATTTGTATGTTGATAGAAGAGTGGTTTTACTCTTTTAAATGTCCAGAGGCCTTTTTGTGTGAGCCTTACAATACAGATCAGGATGCAGTCACCACTAGTAACCCATGCTGAAGCTCCATGGACATCTCAGGGTGGGGGGTCTGTAATTATGCATTGATTGACTTCTTAAATTAAGTCTGGGGTCATTTTCATGGGGAGGGGTCTTAAAAGGAGGAAGTAAGGTGAGTCTTCCTCACCCTAAACTCTTGACCTTTTCTATCAATGACAATACAAATGATTTCTGGGGATAGTCCAGTTTTCCAAAGAATGGGTTTCTGGTTGCATTGTCTGTGTTCCTTTGGATCTGCTCACTAGGTTCATCTTTTCCCATTGTAAGCGCAGCTGAGCAAACATGAAATGACAATAAATTATTTAAGTTTCAGATAACTACTCTCTTCTAACTTTTAACTATTTTCAAGAAAATTTGAATTTTCTAAGATCAGTGTTTCAGTGCATTCAGTGAAGAAAAATAAGATTTAGAAAGTGATGCCTGTGTGTGTTGGGAAGGAAATAGAAAAATTTTATGAGTGTCTAGCAAGTAGTTCTGAAACAATAAATAAATAGAGATATTTAGCAATTTTTTATATAGAGGCTGAAAACAGCCATGTGAAGGTTTGAGGCCTCCTTTTTTGTTTAGATGATGCCAAATGCCACAAATACCAAAGAACCAACAGACATCCTGTCCCAAGGATGGCAGGAATGGTCGAAAGATAAGGGTTAAGAGATAAGAAAGCCATAAAACATGGTGAATTTAGTAGTTCCTATAGGTTGCATGCAAATATTAGGAAATTAGTATATTGTATTAGATTGGTTAATGGAAATTAAAATATTCATCATAGAAGAATACTTACTGTATTGTAAGTGGGAAATTGCTCTCTTACCTCTTACTCTCTTACCCCCTTGCTCTTACTCTCTTACTCTCCATGCTCTACACTCTCTTACACCCACGCCCTTATAATAAGCTACAAACCTGAAGAACAGAAAACAGAGAGCTCCTGGGTGTGTGCAGCGACCGTGCACCCAACAAGGTAACCCCCAGGCGTGTGCTCAGAGCTGTGTGTCCCTGCCCGCAGACGGTGCCCGAGGAGCTGCAGAACGGGGGTGGCTTTGGCTACGTGGTGGCGTTCCGGCCGCTGGGCACGGTCAGCTGGATGCAGACGGTGGTGGCCTCGCCCGACGCCGCGCGCTACGTGTTCCGCAACGAGAGCCTGCCGCCCTTCTCGCCCTACGAGGTCAAGGTGGGCGTCTACAACAACAAGGGCGAAGGCTCCTTCAGCCCCGTCACCGTCGTCTACTCGGCGGAGGAAGGTAGGGACCAGCCCTGCCCAGCTCTGCTGCCCCGCTGCACGTGGAAGGGTTTGGCCCCCACCTTTGAGAGGTTTTAGTTTAGAGTCCCAGCGGGAAGCAGAAGTTGTTCCTGGAGGTCCCGGTGGGGCCGATGTTGCTGCGGCAGCGCCTGTCTTCTTCTCGGGTGTTGACAGCGAACAAAAGCAATGGCAGAAAAGCAGAAAAGGCACAGACTCTCCCCAATACCAACTCTTACATAGGATCTTCCCAACCAGCTAAGACAAACTCGACCACACTCCTTAACCTATTAGAATTCTGGTTTCTTAGAACTCCAGGTTTCGTATAGACTACGCATACACCCCATCTTGTTCTATCTGAAATGTGAGCAATATTCTTACTACAGCTCTATTATGTCTAAGTACAACCGTGGTTGTACAACCGTTATGTCTACAGCCATGGTCCCAGAGCCTCCACTGAAAACATTAATATGTTTTTCAGCCTTCACTAAAACTCACACTGCTATTCTGGCATCTAAACCTTTTATTTACTAAAAGCATTAGAGCTCACACTAAAACTTACTGACTTACTTACTTATCTTAAAATTTAAACTAACATTAAAACTTAAACTTCTACTTTATGTGTGAGTGGCTCAATGTACTTCAATCCATCCAAAGGCTTTAATTCAATTCCTGCACTCTGATTCCTCCCTGAGAGATTCAGAGAATCCCCCAACTCACTGGCTCCAACACACCTTGGCACATCCTTTGGTGCCTCGGCCTTGCTCTGATTTGTAATGAATTGGAGAACTGTGGTTAGTTCTTTTCGTAGTCATTAAAATACCATTAATCGTAATGAAATCTTTTGATATTAATGGAAAAGTGATGTGTAATCTGGGAAGAATTCCGTGGAGATTTTAGTATGAATTAATGCCCACTGATTAGAAAATGTTCCCTCTTGTCCTAATTAGAGTACATGGTATCCTGGGCTGAGTTTAGTAATGACATCTTATTATTTCTGAGGGAGAGGCCCGGCACAGCCTGACAGGCCATCGGTTTGAAACGTGGACGTTTGTTTGCTTCCTTCCTTGTGCAATGAGGAAAATAAATCCCCTGATGTCTGGGACTAATTGACCTAGAATTGAAAAGTCTTACTTCTTTTCTAACTGCCCAGAGCCAACGAGAGCCCCAACCACTGTTTTGGCAAGAAGCCTTTCTGCCTCAGACGTCGAAGTTTCTTGGGCTCCCCCGTGGGAGAACCAGCACAAAGGAAGAATACAGGGATATGAGGTATGGGAAACAGGATCCTTCCAGCAGCAAGCCTTGAGGGGACACTGAGATGTCCTCATGCTGCTCCTCCTGCCATGGGTGTGTTCCTAAAGTGGATTTGCCTCTTTGGCACACAGAGATTTCTCTCCCAAGGTTGAAAATCCCACCTTCCTCTCACATGGTTAAAAATTCCACCTTCCTCTCTCACAAGGCTGAAAATTCCACCTTTCTCTCAGAAGGTTAAAAAAATCTCACCTTTTTCTCAGAAGGTTAAAAATTCCACCATTCTCCCACAAGGTTGAAAATTCCACCATTCTGAGTAGATCTGGCTGGAATTGGAGCCCTCCCCAGAGGTGCTGCCGTGGCCAGGCTTGGGAGGGATCCTGCAGCAGGGCAGGGGACTGTGTCAGGGAGCAGGAGGTGTCCCCAGGAGCAGGTCTGGGTTGGTGGCACAACCAGGGGGTGCCGTGTGGCCGTGGAAGGATTGCGGAGTGGCGAAAAAACAGCAACAAGACACTCTCTTGCTTGGTGCAGGAAAGAGCAGGAAAGAGCAATTTATTAAAAGAAGCCAGTGCCTTAAATAAGGCAGTTTGTGCAAAACAAAATCCAAACAAATCATTGGTCAGAGAGAGACATCTCTTCTCCCTGGCTTTCTCAGGGACCCTGCAGGTGTTTATCTCTGTTATGATTCTTTCTCTTGTGTTTACAGTAAAGGAAAAGGCTCTAGCCTGGGAAAAGTCCTGGCTGGAGCCGAGAAAGTTTCATGGCCTGAGAAAAATACTTAGAGCTTGAGAAAAAGGCCTGGCAGCTTTTGCCCAGGCCTTCAGCAGTGGCCACAGTGCCGGGCACTGCCACAGCCCTGCTCTGCCCCCAGGTGCGCTGCTGGCGGCACGACGAGAAGGAGGAGAACGCCAGAAGGATCCGGACGGTGGGGAACCAAACTTCCACCAAAGTCAGCAACCTGAGGGGCAATGCCCTCTACCACCTGGCAGTCAGGGCCTACAACACGGCTGGCACCGGCCCCTCCAGCGCCGCCGTCAACGTCACCACCAAGAAGCCACGTGAGTCTGGGCAGGCTTGCCCTGGCAGGGTCCAGCCACTGCTCCCCTCTCATCTCCTGTCACAACTCGAGGTGTTTTTTAGACTTGAGCTCACCTCTGGGGGACATGCAGGTGGTTTGAGCCCAGCTCTTTCCTTTGCCTGCCCATGAGAGACTGCAGGAGCTGTTCTTAGAGGTTTCCATGGCTGTTTGTTCTCCCTTATCTCAGGATTGCTCTGCCCAGCTCACAGCTCTGCTCGCCAGACGTCCAGGGCAGAATCTGCCTGGAGAGGCAGGACTGATCTTTTATACTCTAAATTACCTACTAGGGATTTACAATTATTTTCCAATACAATACAACTTTGTTAAACAGTCCAGCTCTGACCCATCCAATCTGACAGTGCCAGCATGTCACCCAGCATGGATGGCAGGACAAGAAGGAGGAAGAGGTATCCACACCCAAATTCTCCATCTTGGCCACATATCCCTTATCACAAACATTCCCAAAAGTCTATTTATCTACGTTCTAACAACCTAATTTACACTTTACTAATTTTGGTGACTTTTTTCCTTTCCCTCTGTGTTGGTAATTTCCCCCAGGGTTTGGAATTCAGCACCTGAGACACCAGGGTCTCACTCAGGGGTCTTTGGGGACCCCGCCAGGGGGGTCTTAAACCTCCCAGGGAAGCCAGTGGAATACTCTGGGCTCCCACAATCTCCCAGCTCCCCTGAGGCTGGAGGAGCTGTCAGACTTCTCCTTGCCAGGTTTTTGTGCAGATTTACCATGCTCAGCTATTTTTATTTAATTTTTTTCGTGAGGTTCTTCCCCACGTTAAGTAAGCAGAGCGTGCAAAACCGAAATCGCAGCTGTGCAGGGAAATTAAGTATTTATCTCAGTGTTCAAGAGGGCTTTTTAGCTCTGGTCTCGGGCATGTTGAGCAACTGACTGAATCCTTTTTTCATGTAAAGCCCCGTGTTGTGTCACACCTGCTGTGACCTTGGACACAGATCAGTGAAGCAGCTCCTTGGCTTTCCAGAGGGACAGGGCTCTGGGCAGGCTCAGCTGTGCTGCAGGAAGCCCCCCAGGCCCTGGGAGGGATCCAGCTGGGAATTGATTCTCCTCAGTAACGTGGTGCTGTCTGTTTTTTGGTGTAGCACCGAGTCAGCCCCCCGGGAACATCGTGTGGAATTCATCCGACTCCAAGATCATCCTGAACTGGGACCAGGTGAAAGCCTTGGACAACGAGTCAGAAGTGAGAGGCTACAAAGTGAGTATTTCCATGATTTCCCAGCTCAGAGCTGGGGCACTCCTCCAAAACCAGAGCCATGCCCTGTGTACCTGAGCACATTTTCCCTGCAGCTCCCACCTGCAGGATTTCACTCTGCCCTCCCTGGAAACTTCCCAAAGGCTGTAGTTGGCTCCTTGATTGCAGATAAATAAAATGCTTTTTTAATAGCTCCCATTTCCTTCAGAAAGCCAAGCCAAGAGGAGAAGAAAGAGAATCCTCATTAGCAGCAGTTTTAATAGGACATAATTTAACTAGAGAGAAACCCTGGGAAGAATTCAGCTCCATCACCTTCCACAAGGGTTTCATTTAGCCCAAGAAGATGTTGCCCTGGGGCTGGACTTGTGCAAACATTTCCCACCAAAGCCTGAGGCAAGGAAGGACCTGGCCCTGCTCCATGTTTTATTCCCAGGCTGGAATGCCAGCAGAGCCTGTGCCAGCTCCCCTCAATTCTGCACCAACTTTTAAGTGACTTTGGTGCTCTGCATGGGCTCATCAAAAATAAGTAATTCCTCAGGGTTTTTAACCCAAGCCTCAGATGAACCTCAGCAATCTGGACCATCTTTTCACTACATATTTTAGGTTTGAAATGCAAATTAAGGAGTCAGTTGAAAGAGGGAGACTCATCACCCTGGAAAAGCATCTAGAGGGTTTCTAAAACATTCTCCTTTAACTTACTCTAAGGGTAGCACAACCACATGGATTTATTTCCTCAATCATAGCAAAACATTGCCTATTTTTCTTCTTTTTGCCTAGAAATCTTGAATTTTATGTCACAATTTATGATATAAATTAGTACAACTCCCACAGCTCAGAAAGTCATTCACAAAAGCCATTTATTCTGGGAAGCCATTGGTGGCACTGCATGAAATATCCCAATTCAGTTTCCAGAAAAAGCATAATAAGGAGTTCCTGACCTCTATAAAGAAGTTTTTACTTCTACAGAGGTTTATTTTAGCTTGACCAAGGTGAGGGTTTCTCTGAGGTGCTGGTGCTGCGTTGGGTGATGCTGATCAGCATCATCCTCCTGCCAGTGTCCCCGCTGTGCTGGTGTCCCCAGCAAATGCCAGTGTCCCCTGTGTGACCTGAGCATCAGGGGCAGCACAGGGCAGCAGCCCCTCTGCACAGCTGGGGTGGCAGCTCCGAGGACAGCTCTGCCACTTGTGCCTCCTGTTCTGTCTCCCTCGGCCGCAGGTTTTGTACAGGTGGAACAGGCAGGGCAGCACGTCCGTCATAGAGACAAACAAAACCTCCGTGGAGCTGTCCCTGCCCTTTGAGGAGGATTACATCATCGAGATCAAACCCTTCAGCGACGGCGGCGACGGCAGCAGCAGCGAGCAAATCCGGATCCCAAAGATATCCAGTAAGGGTGGGAGGGGCAAATCCGGATCCCAAAGATATCCAGTAAGGGTGGGAGGGGCAAATCCCAATCCTAGAAATATCCAGTAAGGGTGGGAGGGGCAAATCAAATCCCAAAGATATCCAGTAAGGGTGGGAGGGGCAAATCCGGATCCCAAAGATATCCAGTAAGGATGGGAGGGGCAAATCCGGATCCCAAAGATATCCAGTAAGGGTGGGAGGGGCAAATCCCAATCACAAAAATATCCAGTAAGGGTGGGAGGGGCAAATCAAATCCCAAAGATATCCAGTAAGGGTGGGAGGGGCAAATCAAATCCCAAAGATATCCAGTAAGGATGGGAGGGGCAAATCCGGATCCCAAAGATATCCAGTAAGGGTGGGAGGGGCAAATCCGGATCCCAAAGATATCCAGTAAGGGTGGGAGGGACAAATCCCAATCCCAAAGATATCCAGTAAGGGTGGGAGGGGAAAATCCCAATCCCAAAGATATCCAGTAAGGGTGGGAGGGGCAAATCCGGATCCCAAAGATATCCAGTAAGGGTGGGAGGGGCAAATCAAATCCCAAAGATATCCAGTAAGGGTGGGAGGGGCAAATCCGGATCCCAAAGATATCCAGTAAGGGTGGGAGGGGCAAATCCAAATCCCAAAAATATCCAGTAAGGGTGGGAGGGGAAAATCAAATCCCAAAGATATCCAGTAAGGATGGGAGGGACAAATCCAGATCCCAAAGATACCCAGTAAGGGTGGGAGGGGCAAATCCCAATCCCAAAAATACCCAGTAAGGGTGGGAGGGGCAAATCCCAATCCCAAAGATATCCAGTAAGGGTGGGAGGGACAAATCCCAATCCCAAAGATATCCAGTAAGGGTGGGAGGAGCTGGGCTCTGTGCCACGGGGTTCCACAGCAGATACTCCAGCCCTCAGTTCTGATTTCACCCCAAAAAGCAAGATTCAGCCATAAGAAACGCCATCCTCGGTAGCTGTATTTGTATTTAAGGTTTCCAGAAATACTGTTTCACTGCAAGTCACTATAACCAAACACAGGATGCAGAGGCTTCTAAATCTGTAAGGCTACAGCCATATCCCATTGTGTCTTGGGTGCATAAATATTTATTTAGGGAAATGAGGTGGTGTAGAAGAACAAACACCACGAGTATTTTATTACACAACATGGCTTTTGCAAAATCTCCATGTCCCATCTTCCATTAATAATGTCCCAGTTTATAAGCTGCATTAAATCAGGAGCCTCTGCAATGCAGGAATGTGGCATTAAAATCACAGTGATGTAAAAAAGCCCTGGGTGAGAGCAGAGTTCTTCCTACCATGGCTGTGCAAACCGTGCAGAGGAATTGAGTCAGCAGCACAGGACAGGGAAGGGGAGTGGAAAATGCCAGATCCCATTTGGCTCCAGGACAGGGGTCACAGAGCAGGTACACGGCTCCTCTGGGATGGGAGTCACACAAAACAGCTGAATATGGAGCAATTGAGAAAAAATACCCAATAATGATAAACAGGCAGCGTGGGAAATAAAGAACTGCAAGAGGAGCCTCAGCCCAACGGGGCAGGAATTGAAATGAAACCAACAATTCAGCCCCTGGAGAGGAGGAGGGGGCTGTGCATGGGGGCTGTGCTTTATCTGAGGAAAGGGAATTTAAACCTGGGGGGAGGTGGGTTCAGGAAGAGCCCAGGGGTCGTTCTGTGCTCACCTCTGGCTCCTTTTCCCTCTCCCCTGCCAGATGCCTACGCCAGAGGCTCGGGCTCGTCGGCCTCCAGCGCCTGCACGCTGTCAGCCCTCAGCACAATCATGATCTCCCTCACAGCCCGCTCCAGCTTATGACAACAATGACACCCAGGACTTCTTCTTTATGATATAAGCAACATTTAGCTAGTTGTTTTGGAGACACCCAGTACTAAGTAATATTGTGGTTTGAGTACATCTTACTACTGGAAAAAAAAATGTTTATGCTTCTTTAGGAATGGCATTATACAGTACTTCCTCAAAGCAAATATAGCTTTGTCTGAAGTTTCCTTGGAAACTCTGCAATGCACTGAAAACATCTGTAATATGATGTTACCAAAGCAGTTTACATATGTCCTTATATGCATATTTTTTATTATATATTTAGTGTTTTATAGAATTTTTTAAAGTTAACATATGATGTAGATATTAATTTTTTTCCTCTGCTATAAAATGCTACGGACGACATTATCACGAAAATATTGTTTGGGATTTTTTCCTTTCCGACAGAGAGTTCCAAGTTGTTCTTGGCAAATTGGAGTTGACTGTAGAGTTTTACAGGGCAGAACTGATGCAGACCCGGATTGGAACAGGCTGAGTTTCACTGGCAGCTCCTGTGCTGAACCCAGTGCTTGTCACACACCCTGCACCCAGAGCTCTGAGCAGGACAAACTCCAAACACTCCAAAAGAGCAGAATTTTGGAAAACCACGTGGTTTTTTTGGTTGGTTGTGGACTACAGGACACGTAGCCAATATTCCAGCATGGTGCAGCGAGGAGGGAATTGCTTTGTGTTGATCATAATTAGCAACAAATTGGGTGGGAAATGAAGATCCTGCAAAGCTGTGGCCTGTGCCTGCAGTGACACAACCAGTCCCACCTTGGGTGTGCTCCCAGCCCTCTGGAGACCTGACTCCAAGGAAATCCCTCACGTTTGGGGATTAATTCCGAGGGAATCAGAACACTCTGAGCTGCTCTGGACTCGTTCTTGGGGACACAACTCCTCATCCCTGGTCACTCCACTCTCCACACGACGCTTGGAAAAGTGGGAGATCAGGGAAAAGTGGGAACATCTCCAGAGATCCCTGCTGGAAGTTTGCCTTTCCTTAGAAACTCTTCCCACACCTGGAGGCAGAGCAGAGTCACCAGAAAACGACAATATCCACACTGGAACCATTCTTCTCAAGAGAAGGACTGTTTGTTACTACGGGGAATTTTGTAAGTTCAGACGGGATAACGCTGGAAGAGGCAACGGAATTTTCTATACAATTTTCAACTTTCAATGCGCTGCAGTGGTTTGTTTTGGTCTTTTTTTTTCCTCTCCTGATAGCTTGAATTTGCCTGTAACTTGTCTTTTTTTTGCTTACAAAATAATACAGTTAACTTTTAGACCTTCTAAATATATTTATTCAGTAACTCATAATCAGGATTCCACTTGTGTAAAAGTCAGGGGTGTTGACCAGAGAAATATTGTCAGTATTTCAAGCTGTGTTCCTTTCTTAGTTTGATATGGTTACTTCTATGTAAAAAAAAATAAAATAAGAAAAACCTTAAAAAAAATTTCACAAAACCAAGAAAAATGAAATAAAAAAATAAAAGCTTCTGTAGTTTTCTCCCCGGTGTAAATGATATTTATCAGTGATCTAGCAGATGTAATCTTTTTTTAAAGGTATTGGTAATAAATATTCTGTCATTTGTAAAGATACCTGTCTTCCAGGAGCCTTTTTTCTCCACTCTTTGTTCTGCCAAGTGAGAATTTTCCCCTCAGAGCTGCTGAGACTGATGTGAAGATACAAGGGTTGGTATAAATCAAAACTTCATGAAGGCAGAAAAAAAAAAAATCTATTTATACATCTCTGGTCTAATTCTGCTCCCAAAACCGACCACAAAATGGGAGCAGGTGAATTTTGGGTTTGTTTTGTAGAGTTTTGGGGTTGTTTTGGGAGCTGTCCAAGCTGCAGGAGCATCTCTGACCCTTCCAGGCACTGCCTCTGCTTATCCTGGGCATTCCCTGAGGATTTTAGGAGCAAGCTTGAAACCACTGAATCCACCCAAGCCACATTTCTGATCCTTTCAGGGCAGCAGTTGAATGGTGCTCTCTGCATTTCAAAGGAGCAAAGCTGCACTTTGCAATCAATGAAGCACAAAGATAAACCAGCCCAGTAGCACATTTTGAACAAGAAATGTAAAATTGCCATTTCCAGAGGCAGGAGAGGAGCAGCTCCTGGGGCTGCTGGAGGCAGCAGGGAAGAGCTGGGCAGGAGGAATGAGGGGTTGGGAGCTGGGTTTGAAGGGAAAGAAATGAGGAATTAGTAATTCTGAGCTGTGAGATTTAAGGGCTGGAGATCTGGTGAGGTGCTGCCAGAACCTGGGTGCAGCCTGGGGTCCTGCACAAATTCCTTTTTCCCTCTGCTGCCTGGAATGAAGGTTTTGCTCCAGGGATTGTGACCATGAGGAGGAGCTCAGCCAGGAATTGTCCCATCCTGCACCCCTGGCTCTCCAGGGTGGGAGATCCCAGCACAGCCCTGCCACCAAAGCTGAGCAGGGAAATGCAGCTCCTCCTGCTTTACACCAGCTTGCATTTATTTACTAGCATGAGTACAAGGGTGGCTGCTGGCTCTCCAAGCCATCCAAGGACCTGACATGCAAAAACTACATTTAAATATATTGCATCCATCTCTGCAATAGCTTGCCATTAATGGGAATGGAGTTATACATAGAAACTTTATTTATTAGGCCACTTGAAGGCATGATATAAAATACATTCCAATAAGTGAATTCTCTTTAGTCTCATTTTTAGGAATTTGCTAATGAAATTCTGATTTTAGAGTGTTAAAGTTGGGGCCCTCAAATCCATTAAAAGCACAGGCAAGAGAGACATTGGAGGCACAAATGTTATATTAATGAGCTGCATTAATTTTGATGGAGCAATGCTGCTTCACCCAGATGAGAACTGGCTCATTTATTGTAATTATTTTTAGTCTGTAGTACCTGGGAGCTCCATTTCTTTAGGCACCTTCCAAAGAACCTATTGGCTGGATCAAATCTCTGTTTTTATTCCTTGTTAACGTGTTTAACCCAGCTCCATGGACAGGAGGTTTCTTGGAATTAGAAGGAATTCTGCAAGACCAGGAGGACTTCAGCCAGGGAGGTCAAAGCCTGGGGTCTGGGGCAGGTTTATTTGAGAATTCCCTCAGTGGATCACAGAGCACAGGGAAATAGATCAGAAACTGAGGTGTCTCAAACCCAGCTCATCCAAGATGGAACAACAGAGAGCAAGGAAACCCAGGCTGCAATTCTGTGTTTGGATTTCCAGAACGACTGGAGCTGCACACCAGGAGCAGCCCAGCTCTCAGACTCAGGAGCACCAGGCAGTCCTTGGCACATTTCTTTCATGACTCCACATTTGCAAACTCTCTGTTCCCAGGCTGGTTTGTTTTGTCTGTGCAATTGAGGAAGTTTATCTGTTTATGCAATTTTTCTCTTTTTTTCCCTTTCTTCCCCCACTTAAGCTTTAATTTCTCGTGGCAGGAAGCACAAACAATCCCTTGCTGTCCTCCTGCAGATGCTGCCAGCTGATGTCAGAGCCTGGAAAAGAGCCTTGGATGGGAAAGGAGCCACTGGGCAGGGGATCCCACCCACCCCAGCAGGATTCCCTCATCAGGAGTGTAAGGACACAGGTGAAACTGTTTTTTACTGAAATGTAAACGTGGTACCTGAGGGTACAGAAGGAGCAGGCACAGTGCAGCTTTGCTCCCAGGAGTAGTCAGGCTCTAACTGTACAGCAGGTGCACAAGCAAACTAATTTTTGTCTTAAATAACCTGCAAAATCCGAAAGTTTTTGGTGTTTTGTGAAGTCCTGAGGCAGATCAGAGAATCACAGAATATTCTGAGTTGGACAGCACCCACAAGGGTTGAGTCCAGTGGTCCCTAACAGGGATCAAACACAACCTTGGTGTGATCAGCACCGTGCTCTGGCCAGCTGAGCTGAGCTGAGCTGAGCTGAGCTGAGCCCAGGTGTTTCCCTTCATGCCAAAACAGTGCTGTGCCCCTCACAAAGCAGGATCAGGTGCCCTTTGATTAGTGCAGGGGACACTGGCCAGGCACAGTCCCCACACAGGGTGCTCTGGCTGCACACTCAACCTGCCTTTCCAGGAATGGCATTTCCATGGATGTTTTCCATGTGGAAATTCACAGTTTCATGACAAAGTGTAGCAGCAGAGGCCAGGTGAGTGTCCCTGCTGTCATGGTGGCCTTGCTGGGCAGCACTGGGGTGACAGAATTGGGGATGGCAGCACTGGGGTGACAGCACTGGGTGCTTCACAACTTTTTTCTTCTTTTCCCAGTGTTTGGTCTCTCTTGGTCACTGCCAGGATCACCTTGCTGCAGCCACAGGGCTGTGCCCAACCCAGTTTGCATCTCCAGGTGTCAGAGCAAGGTGAAGCAAACATCCAAAAGATTGAGCTGCCCACCAGAAAAAAATGAATCCATTCTTTTCCAAGCTTTTTTCCCCCCTCCTTGTGCCATGAACTCAAATCCTGCTCGAGCTGGCGCTTTCTGTTTGGTAACAAGGCACGTGGAGGAGGCAAATTCTCCTCCCCACTGGGGACAGGGACACACAGGGGTGACACAGAGCTCTCCAGCGTTGGTGGGGGATGCTGTGGAGCCTCTCAGAACACGGAGTCCTCGAGGACACTGCAGGGGAGCCCTTCAGCCAGGCTGCACACCTCGGTCTCCGTGGAGCTGGTGCAGGTCCGTGCTCTCTGCAAAGCAAACACCCCCTGGAGCTGGGGCTGGGGCTGCAGGGAGGCTCGGGCTGGGGGAGAGTCAGGAGCTCAAACTGGGGCATTTACAGAGGGATTGACCCAAAATGGTTCATGGTTTAGGAGCTCAGAAGCATTGGAGGGATTCTGGCTGAACTCTCAGAGCTGCTCATCCTCTGTCCCTCCAGCCCTGCACCCCCAAATTCCCCATTTGCCACATCTCACCCCAGTGGCCACCCCTCTGCAGCCAAGGACAAAGGAGGGCACAGAATCATGGAATCATGAAGACTGGAAAACACCTCCAAGATCATCAAGTCCAACCTTCAATCAGATCCCACCACACCCACAAAATCCTATCACAAAGGGCCACATCTAAAATCCAAGAGGTTTTTGAACACTTCCAGGGATGGTGACTCCAGCACTTCCCGGGGAGCCTGAGCAGGGCCTGGCCACTGTTTCAGTGAGGGATCAGGCTTTGGGGAATTTTTCTGACACACAGCAGCACAGCCCATTTCTGGGGCACACCCCAAGCAGGGTGCAGGGCTGCCGAGCTGCAGAAGGAAGCAGCAGCAGTGGCTGAAGCCTGCAGCGTGGCAGGTGACAGCAGGGACCAGCAGGTTCCCACGGGCAGCACCGTGCAGGGCTTTCATCACCTCAGCCCTGTTTACACCCAATTTAGGAACTCAGTGTCCCCAGCAAGCACCTTCCCTCTCCTGTGACCTCAGCAGGGACCTGGGTCACGTCCTCACCTCTCCTTGCCAGTGCCACAGCTGGGGCTGTGAAGCTCTGGCTGCTGTCACCTACCACAGCCTGCTCACTTTGAGTGCAGGGACTAAAAACAAGGCAGAGCTGCTTTGAGAATGTGGACCTGCCTCTGCAAGCTCACCTTTTCTATTTGCTATTTCTCATATTCTTAGTTGTGATGCCCCAAGTTGTGCTATTTTACACCACTGAATTAAAAACAAACATTATATGATAATCTTTTAAGCCTGTTTCTTCGACCAGACCATGGAGCAAGAACAATATGCAAAAAATCAAACCCCTGTTCCAAGAGGACAAATGAAAATCAAAGTGCTGAGCAGCCCTTCCCCTGAGCAGAAAATGAGGGGTTTATCTCATCTGTAAGATAAAGGTATTTATCAGAAGTAACAGCAAATGTAGAAAGGCTTAAGTCCAGCTTAACAGTAGGAGCAAAACATTCTGAATTGTTAGGCTGAACAAAATCAGCTCTCCAGGAGTCACACAGTGTCTGCCAAGGCAGAGCTCTCTGCTGGGCTGGGGAGAAACTGCATTTCCCTGCACAAGGCAGAGCCCCAGGTGTGCCTGGAATTCAGTGTACCTGAGCACAGCACTCGGCAATAGCACTCAATCCTCGTGCTCCTTTTTAACCCTTCCCAAAACACAACATCTGCAAAAACAGCCAGATCCAGAGCTGCAGCAGACTGGGACTGTGCTGGCCAAAGGAAGAGAGGTGAGAATCCACCACAGCAGTGAGGATGGCAAAAACAGCCTCAGGAACTGCTAAATTCAATTTATTTAGTGAGCATGAGGTTGCACTTAATGGTCTTGGAGATCTTTTTGAGATTTAATGATTCTATGACCCTCTTTGCTCTTCAGCCTTACAGGGAAAAAGCACCACACAAGCACAAGCATGCATTTTAGTTAAAAACAAAACATTAAAAACAAAACATAAAACAAAACATAAAACAAAACATAAAACAAAACATAAAATAAAAATAAAAATAAAATAAAATAAAATAAAATAAAATAAAATAAAATAAAATAAAATAAAATAAAATAAAATAATAAAATAAAAGTTATTTTACCTCGTAGTCAATTGGGAAAGGGTCCCGGAATTTGTTGCTGGGTGTTGGGATTGGTGGGAACAGTTTACTCCAAACGTGGTTTCTGTAAGAAAAGCAGTGGAGGGATGTGAGAGTTGCTGTTTCTGGGGGATGAGGGACCCAGGGAAATAAATCAGCAGCAGCACAGCTCAGCCCCAGGAGCAGCCAGGTCTGCCTGCAGCACCTCCAGTCAGGAATAATGGGCCCCACTGGTGAGCCTTGGGTTTTAGCTTTTATATTTTTCAGAATCTCTGCTGCTTGGTGTGTAACTCTGAAACTTCATGTTAGGTGTCAGTGAGTTCTCTTCACAGGGGAGCTGGACAAAACAATTCCTTTCTAGCCAGAGAATCAAGGACACCCAGTACCCAAAAATCAGAAACAGCAGCGAGGGAAAGGGGGAAGCCAGGGGCTGAGATTTCACAGCCTGGGGCTGTGCTTGGATAACTGACCCCAATGTGTGGATGAACCAAAACTTTAAAAAGTGTAAAACTCGTGACCAGGATCTATTTTGGATTTGATTTGGGTGTAGCCCCAACCATGCTCTTGCATTGCCCAAGGTGCATCCTTTCAATAAATCCCTATTTAACCCTTTCAATAAATCCCTATTTAACCCTTTCAATAAATCCCTATTTTATCCTTCCAATAAATCCCTATTTAACCCTTTCAATAAATCCCTATTTTATCCTTCCAATAAATCCCTATTTAACCCTTTCAATAAATCCCTATTTTATCCTTCCAATAAATCCCTATTTTACCCTTTCAATAAATCCCTATTTTATTCCTTTTGCTCTGCCTAGTCCCTGTTCCAGGTCAGCCTTTCCAGGCAGCACTGGGGCTGGGCAGTGTGCTGCTCCCCTCAGGACACCCCTGGGCCCTGGGGACAGGCAGGTGACAAGGAGCAGGTGGGTGAGGCTGTCCCCAGCCTCTCCCTCTGCATCCCAACCAGCACCAGGGTTTTGGGGCTGTCTGCAGAGAAATGAATTGCTCTGAGCTGTCTGTTCATGCTCCTGCTCTTCCCAAGGGCTCTGCTGTCATGTTCCTCCTTTGGACAGCCAGGACAAGTGCCTCGTGCTCAGCCTCTGCTTTTTGGACATAAACTGCCAGTGCCTCGTGGTGGGAGAGCAACCACAAATAATTGTGTGCCTTGGGAGCTGGGAGCAGGCAGGGGAGGCACCAGGGATGCTGACAGCAAATGGCTCTGCTCAGGGCTGTAATAACTCATCCTGCCAGCCCTCCTGAGACCCCCTCCCTGGCTGGCACTGCCTGGCCTGGCTGGGCTCACAGCACAGGGGAGTGATTGCAGCTGCTGCAGAGGGAACTGTGATACAGAGCTCAGAGCTCACATCCCAGGTGCCAAAGCACTCCAGCCCTGGAGAGAGCCATGTCCAAAAGGGGCAGGTTTTAATGAAACCTGGCCTGAGTGAAGACTCAGCCCAGAATTGGTGTCCAGGTCTGTTCTGGAGAAGCAGAGATGTGTTCAGGGTGTGGGACCCAGGGCAGATCTGCTCCTCTACCCCCTTTATTTGGTGACAACCCCCCTGGCTGATTCTGCTTAGTTCAGTGCTTATGTTCCTAGGATTATTCTGCTTCCAGAAGCTGAGTTCTGCCAAGTTTACCTTTATCCTATTACTATTCTCCTGGTGAGGAGGAATAATATTCTCTGTCTATCAGCTTGGAGCTAAACCTTCCTGGCTGAGCTGCTGCTGATTTGAAGGTGACACTGATGCTTCCCTAATGACAGGTGAAGGGCAGGGCTCACCCCACAGACACGAGCCATGGGATGTCCCCCCTCTGCTGCAAGGATGAGGCTTTGTGAGGGAATTGTACAGCCACAAATGGGAATAGGGGGAGGGAAAACAGGGTGTGAAGTGTTTTGGGGGAAATATTTGCATTTTTTTTGTTGAAATGCTGGACACAGCAGAGCCACACAGGAGCAGCCAGGCTGTTTGCTGGGACAGGAAAGGGGCTGCTGCTGGAGCTCAGAGTGGGGCAGGATGAGTGACAATATTGTCACTGCAGCACCTGGCATCACCTCCATCATCTCCACTCCTCCCAGCTCTCCTCCTGAGGTCAGCCCTTTGTGCCCTCACCCAGAGCAGCTTTGCACTGCTGTCTTCACACCTCCAACACTTCAGCAGCTCCCACAAACTGACCAACAACCCCATAATTCCTGCAGCTCATTCCAGCTCTGATTTATGCCACTGCTGTGCAAAGCACCCAACAAGAGTTGGTTCTACTTGGAATTGGTGTGTTCCTCATTGTGCTGTTTGCCAATAAACGATTTTGATGGAGCCATATCAAAATTATTTATTGAGGCAGCAAAAAGCATAAATTCCACATCACTTCTGGAAGGGGAGCACTTAAGGAAGGGTGCACAAATTCCCACGAGAAATGAGGCAGAAGTGTGTCCATGGGGGCTGCTTTGCCCCACAGGTCCTTGCAGGGAGGAGTTGCTGGGGTGGTGCCCTCAGAATGATTCTGCTCTTTTTTGGAGGTTACTGAAAAGTCACAGTGATGTCATTAAAGATCTTGTCAAAAAGCATCCCAGCTATCTCTGTCTCTACACGGGTGAAGGCACAGCCTTTCCATCACCACTGACTGGACCTTCAGGCCTTGGGCACACCCCTTGTGCCTTAAATCAGCATTTCAGGGTCTCCAGGTTTTGTGCTGTGTCTTTCTGAAATTTCCACCCTTCCCACAGGCTGTGACATGAAAAAGCCAGAGATAAACGAAGAGAAACCAGCAGGAGAAGCAGCTCTCCTTGCTCTGAGATGAGATTGGGTGTTTGTTTCAGCTCTGGGTCAGAGTCCCTCCCTGAGATTCCCCGGGGAGCTCTGCAAAGCTGGGACTGCTGCTCCTGGACTGCTGAGGGGTGCACAGGAGGGGGTACCTGCGTGGCCACACTGATTTTGGGGTGTGGAGGGCACTGAGTGCCCTGACCAAGTTAATCCTCCTCTGGGCTCACCTCCAGGAGGAAATGTTATTCCCAGGGAAGGACAGAAGCTGCTCACTCCTAAAGGCAGAGGGCAAACCAGGAGAACATTCAATTGTGGTTTTTATCAAGACTCTAACCCCATCAGCCTCTGCAAGTGAGTGAAGGGAAAAGCCTGCCCAAACAGTCCCAGAGGGGGCCCTTTGCCTTGCAGCACTCCTCCCAGATGTTGGGCTTTATCCCTGGTGCCTGCAAGTACACAGAAAAATTTATAGACCTCTTTGCTGTAATGAAATTCCTTATAATGGCTGCAAATGGCATGAAATCTGAAACGATTCCGTGGCTTGAATTGCAGAGTGCACTTCATGAATTTTCAAGAGCAGTAAAAACAGAGACTACTAATGAAACTGTGATCTAGGAAAACCTGCTCGATTTTTCTTTTTTTAATATCTGCAGGTACAACCCTGTGTTTCATCTTCTTACACTCCCCCCTTCTCCCAGGGCAGGCTGAGGATTAGAGAAGGAGAAGGAGCAGCAGAGAAGGGTGGAATAAGGTGAGCAGCTCCATGAAATTCAGTGTAGCAGGGAGGTGAAATTTTCATCACATTGGCAAAGACAGAAAGTAATGAACCTTTGGATGCTGGGGAATTTTATACTGGAGAGAAACTACTGGAAGCAGCCAAGGTAGCAGCAAGCAACTGAATCTGGAAAAGCTCCCTGAAATTTGGATTAAAATCATAAAATGCTTTAGTATAGCATCTCCAAATTGAGTAGAATTGTACCCTGGATTTATTTCTCCACCTGTATGTGTTCCATATTCAAATGCTTGCAGAACTCCACAGGAAAACAGGGAGCAGTGTGACTGCTGCTAAGTGGTGTTGGTTCTGCTGTCCCAAAGAGAGAGGAGAGAGCTGGAGATGCTGAGCAGGGGAGGACTCCAGCCCCAGGGCAATCCATAGAAGAATTGGGAAGTAAAACAAGCTTGGGGATTTTCAGCAAGACATCAAGGCTGCATAGCTGGGGACAGGGAATAAACTCCTGGGGACTCCATCTGACCCTTCCTGAGCAGAGCTCTGCTAATTCAGCTGCCCTAAGAACAGCCCACACAGGCAGAGCTCATCCCAGTCCACACCAGTTATTAGAGCTCATCCCAGTTCATCCCAGTGCACACCAGTTATCAGAGCTCATCCCAGTCCACACCAGTCATCAGAGCTCATCCCAGTCCACACCAGTCATCAGAGCTCATCCCAGCTCATAGCAGAGTCCACACCAGTTATTAGAGCTCATCCCAGTTCATAGCAGAGTTCATACCAGTTATTAGAGCTCATCCCAGTTCACACCAGTTATCAGAGCTCATCCCAGTTCATAGCAGAGTTCATACCAGTTATTAGAGCTCATCCCAGTTCACACCAGTTATCAGAGTTTATTCCAGCTCATAACAGTTATCAGAGCTCATCCCAGTTCACACCAGTTATCAGAGCTTATTCCAGTTCATACCAGGTATCAGAGCTCATCCCAATCCATACCAGTTATCAGAGTTCACCCCAGTTCATCCCAGTGCACACCAGTTATCAGAGCTCATCCCAGTTATCTCAGAACACCCCTGCACACAAAACCTTTATTGGATAAAGGAAACACAGCACAGAGAGGAAAACAGCCAAGGAAGCATCAGGGTGACCAATAAATGAAAAGGCACTAAGGAAATGAATAAGGAATTAGCAGTTCCATTAAGGGGAGCTGTGGTTATTGTGAACTGCTAATTGCTGCGTGTTTCAGGGAGAAACTTCTAATTACATGGATCCTTTAATTCATCATTTATGATCTGCTGTCACAGAACACAAATCCAAAGTGTAACTGGGCTTCCTCACTGCACATTTGAGGAGTTTTGGTTTTTACTATATTGCATCCAGAGCCTCTGTGTAATTAAAAATAAATTCAATATTTCAAATATTCAAAGCAAACATGAGGGGTCTGGGTATTTTGGCCATGAGGGATGCTCTGAGCAGCTTTCACCAGGGATAAATGAAGATTTCTGGGGAAATCACTGACCCAATCAGGTGCTTTTAAATGAAGAAATGAGATAAGGACAAACAGATTTTTAACAAATTTTAACAAATTCACCTCACTCAATATATGGGTTTGTTGTATAAAATTAAATTGAATAAATCTCTTACCCCACCCAATTTGCTGAATGTTATTAATTTATGTCTGATTATTTTTGCTTTGCATATTTAAACAAAATCAGCTTTTTCTCAGAATTAAGCAAAAGCTTTTGACATCCCCACACTTGTTGAATACCCAGTCCTGAGTTATATTCTAATTTAAAAAATGCCAATACTTACATTTTGCATAGTACAGCAACAAGCAGCAGTGTGCAGGACATGGACACACAGAGCAGGGTGAGAATCCAGGCTATGGAATTATCCAGTTTATTTTGCCCTGAATTTCAAGGGAAAAAAAAAGAAATTAAATATATTATTTTAGTACAGATCATTTGAAATGTGTTTAGAATTTAAATATTGTAACTCTTCCATCAGCTGTTTAATGTGCTTGTATTCAGATCACAAATTAACATGCAGATTTTGAAGACTTGATACTTAGAGTAAGAAAGAGTTTCCATGGCACTGAATTTCTGATTTCAGCAATAATTTTCTTTTATTTTGATGTAAATGAGAGAAAAGTGGCTGAGAAAGTGGCAGGAACCTGTAAGGAAAGGAAAACTCCTTCCCATGAGAAAAAACTGAATTAACTGGTCCTGTCTTTGGATATTATTGAGATTTCAATATTTTTTAGGGAAGAACAACTTTGTTTTGCCATCACAATGAATTTTCCACGTTTGCTCTGTGAGCCAGGTGGGGAGGTCAAGGGGATGTGTTGGAGAAAGGAGCCAAAACACTGAAAATTTGAATTCATGATACAAGAGGGGAAATGTAGTAAACAGGAGTGTGTAAGAGTATTTTTAAGTGAAAACAAGGAAGTGAAGAAACTCCAAAGATAAGAGCAAAGGAGGATGTCTAAGCACAAACAGTTGATAACGTGCAGTGATAAAGGAACTGTTATTTCCAGAACTGGTTCAGCAAGGAGAAAACACAAACCAGAGTGGGGCAAATGATCAGGCTCCAAAGATGCTAAAATCATGCTCTTTTTCCCCCAATATTTAAGGGGTGAGATAATTTCAGTAAATTAAATTTAAAACCCTGTTTGCCTGTTTCCTATTAAAATTCTGTGATGTTGGGCACGCTCCTGATTAGGCAGGATTTGCTCCCCAGCAATGGGGATGACAAAAAAAGATCTTTTTATGCTCTTTTTTCCCCCTCAGCATTGAAGAGGTGAGATAATTTCAGTGAATTAATGGCTGACATAGTCTCTCCTATTTATTTCCAGCATGAACATCACAATGAGGGCAGGGAAACACCTGAAAAAAAATGAAGAGATGCAAGAAAAGGTCTTGAGTTTAAAACAATCTCTGGAAATATTCCCAAAGAATTGCCTAAAACCAATCCTCTTGCAATTGGAATGGATTTAAAGTCAGGTTTTTCCTTCAAATCCCAGTTTTCCTGTTTCCTATTAGAATTCCAGGATGTTGCCCACCCAATGGGAAAATGGGAATTCTTACCAACATAAAAAGTTTCACTCCAGTCACTCCAGAAGCCCCTGGCACGACAGATGTGGTTGTGGTTGGCCCTGACCCTGATGGAGTAGCTGCTGCTGCCATCCACCCGCAGCTGGAAGCTGTTGGAGGAGATTTTCAGGATCTGGCAGGAAAACAATTTGTGCTGTTAGACATTGATTAAGTCCCAACCATTCAGAAAAACAAATTTAAACCATGTTTATCTTTTTATTGTTTTTATTAACTGCGAGCAGCTGGCCTTGCTTTGGAGGTAAGAGCTCCATTTTCTCCTAACACACCAATATTCCCAGAAAAAATCCTGGAAAATGCCTCTTTTTTTCCCCCATTCTTCCTCCAGATTCTCAATGCAGCATTTTCAAGATGGTAAAAAACTGTTCTGAACTCAGATGCATCACCTGAATAAATCCAATTTTGTCCTCCTTTCCCAAGGCTGCAGATATGAAAGGCATTGAGGAGAAGAGGAAGGAAATTCCAGCTGTAGAGACAGGAATGCTGGATAATTCTGGAGGCTGAAGGAGCAATTACCTGCTTGTTACCTGACTTCAGGTTGATGAGATAAAATTCATATTCAAAACATTCTTCATGGAAAGGAGAAATTGGCTTTTCCCACATGGCCAGGAGATCATTTTGCTCCAGGGATATGCTGATATTTCTGGGAATATTTGCTTTCTCTGCAAAAAGAAAATTGTACTGGTGAGTTATTTATAGAGACAAGTTTAAATACTAAAACTGGAGCATTTTATAGCTTGATAGTGTTTCCAACTAGGACCTATAATTATTGAATTTATTTCCCTTTTTGGACTGAAAAGATAAGGATTTAGGAGGAATAACTACATTGCTGGTAATAGTTATAGGAAAACAGTTTGGAAAATCCACTTAAAAGTTTTGGAAAATTACATTACTGAGAAAAGAGGAAATTATTAAATGAATTTCCATGGAAGTATTAAATTAATGATAGAACAGTTAGAAAAACTTCATTTCTAGGAAAAATAAAATGCAGATGTAGCCAGGAAAGTTATTGAAAATGGAAAAAACTCAAAGGAATTCAGCTGCTGTTAGGGGGATGATTTCTAAGAAGAAGATATGTGATTTTTTCTCTTAGTGAAGTCATGAAAAAGTGATCTGTTATCTGTTTGCCAAAAAAATAAAAAGGCATGAACTAATGAGGGAAAGTAAATGACTTGTGTGGATGAAAGATGATAGACAATCATTTTCTTCCATACTCTAATGCCTTCCTTTACAGCACAGGGTTAACTTGAACACCCCATCTCTTACTCCTCTTAAAGAAAGGCTGCAAAATTAAGGGTAATAAAAATTGTGTTTTAAGGTATATTGACTAAATCAGCTGAAAATTAATATTGGAAATAATGCTTTGTCTAACAAACAGAATACCTAATTGCCTTTACTAGCTTTTAGTTTTGCCATTCTATAATTTAAAAGAGATTATTAAAATCAAATTTAGCTAAAACAATCCAATTATTTCTTCTGGCAATACAAAATCAACACATCCTTTCACCTGCATCAAGACCCACTCAATCCAACAGACTTTCCTCACATTTTGACAATCCTGCTAGACATTTTTGATATTTTTTTCAATGTGTTCCTACTCACCGATGGCATTTTGGTTAAATAACTGCTGGAAGGGTTTGATTGCAGCACGTTGGCTGGAGCCATTAATGTGAATGACAATGAGGTCGTCAATCCCTCCAGGTTTAATCTGAGTATTTGCAAATCTGCACTCAGTATTCCTGTTCCTCTTGGTGTGAGTGGGGCATTCCTCAGTGTGGGCCTCATACCTAAATTAAAATGCTGGTGAGACATTTCTTAAAGAAACTCACTGCTGGCTGCAAAAGGAGCAAACACCAACCTGTAAAACAGAAAGTATTTGGTGTCTTCTGGTGCCCCTCGGCCAGGGAGCCAAGTGCAGCAGAGAGAGACGTTGCCAGGGCTGGTGACATGGGTGACACAGGACACGTTGGTGACAGAGGTGTCTGCAGCACCTGGGAGACAAGGAATGGCAGAGCAGGGAAAAACCTCCCTGCAAGGATCAGAACGAGCTCCTGCTGCTAAAGCACTCGGATTGCAGTTTGGGCCACTGCAGCTGGGAACTGGCATCCAGTTCTCCCCCTTTTCATGCAGGGTGGGGAGGGCTGCAGGTTCCTGAGCAGGGGAGAGCAGCTCACCCAGCACACATTTCATGTGTAACGAGGCAACAACGTCCTCAGGTGCAGCATGCTGGGTTAACTCAGCCTTAGCAAGGCATTGTTAAACATTTCATAGGTGTTACTGACACTTTGCACCTCCAGATTGCACTCCAGGCTCCCCTGCAGCACAGCAAGGGCTGCACTCAATCCTTTTGTAGCAGGTAGAGCAGAAAACGCTGTATTTTTTATTTTAACGAACTAAACCCATCACCTTTTAATGTTTAGTGCATAGGCTGGGGCAGAACACAACATCCAAGTCTGTCCTGGGTTTAAGAACACAAGATCCAGCCCTGCCCTGGGTCTCAGAACACAACATCCAGCCCTTCAACATCCAGCCCTTCTCTGGGTCTCAGAACACAAGATCCAGCCCTGCCCTGGGTCTCAGAACACAACATGCAGCCCTGCCCTGGGTCTCCTCACCTGGCAGAGGTGGGAGGTTTCCCTCCACCCAGTCACTGCTCATCTGGAGGTGCCCCTGGAGCAGCAAGGTCCTCACCCGTGCAGAGAAGCCGTTGTGCAGCGCTGCTGTTCGGACACTGTGAGTCCTCTTGGTGTCATACTTGAAATAGAAAATATCAAATAAACACCACAGGGCATGGGAGGCAACATAAGGGACCTGCAAAGACTGAGCCACACACTGGGGAGAGTTCAGTGAATTGAGCTGAATGGGGAGCCAGTTCTTAAATGATGAACACTGCAATTCCCAAGGCTCCTCCCAGCAGAGCTGTGTCCACAAGGATGGCTGAGAGGGAATCTCTGCAGCTCCCAAATGTGCTTAGATAAAAGAGATTTAGCCTTCTTAGGATCCTTGATTTATTTTTTCTCTTACCTCTTCCTGCTCAGGGCTCAGGATTTCCACATCATACCTAATGGTGGAGTTGTTTTGTTCCTGAGCAGGGTTTGGTTCCCAGTGTAACAGCACCTGTGCTAATGCACAGACTGTGAGGGTGAAGTTAACAGGTGGCAAAACCTGAACTGGAAGGGAGAAAACAAAAATTTCCATGAATGTCCAATCCAGTGATTGTTTAGAGCAATACCTCTTTACAAGCAACAAGCAAATAATTTCATTTCAATATTGTAGTCTCTCAACAGCTCCTTGTCAAATCTGCTAATATTTGACCAAAAAAACCCAACTTTAAATAACCCAAACCCCATCATATATAAGACTTTGTTAAAAATTAGCTTAAAAAATGAAACTTTTACAACAGTTTCAACTTGAAAGTTACTATGATGTATTAGATTTGGCTTGTTAATTAGAGTTCATCTTGGTCCTCATTGTCACAGAGACACGTAAGAAATGGGGCTGATGGAGTGATGAACTGCATGAGCAATTCTCACCCACATCAGCTTGCAGGAGAGGGCAACGTGGGGGGCTTTCAATGAGAAGGTTGACAGCCACAAGAAGTTGCATGTGAGAGTAGAACCAAAATGATGAACAGAGGAATTAAGCACAAATGGAAGAAAACATAAAAGGATGGGAATGATAATTTAAAATGACAGGGCAAAAAGGATTCCTGGGGCTCCCATGGAAATGAGGAGGATCTCATGCTGGGGGAATGTTAGCACATAAATAGCAGGGCAGTGAAATAATCAATCTGCTCCCCCCCCAGTTCTTCAGAGCCTGCCCTCCCTTATTTGCCAAATCCAAGGCAGCTGAGGGCCACCAGCACCCTGGGAGTGTCCCAGGCCAGGCTGGATGTGACTCTGAGCGCCCTGGGACAGTGGGGGTGTCCCTGCCATGGCAGGGGTGGCACTGGGTGGACTTTAAGGTCCCTTCCAACCCAAACCATTCTGGGATTCCATGATCAGCCCCCACTTCCCTTCTGTGATTCCAGCCTTGGATGCCCAGGAGTTCAGTTTTCAAGCACACACACTGCAGCAGGAGAACTGCCCCATAAAGGCTCAGTAACCCCAGCACAAGTTGTGTCTCCATGACTTGAGGCTCTTTCCTCCCAAAGCAAAGCAGGCACCAGCCGAGGGGCAGTCTGGGCCAGGAGGGCAGTGGCCATCCCTGGTGCTGGCCCCATGGCATCCAGGGACTTTCTCACGTGCAGAACAGTGCCCAGCACTGACAGGCACCTTGGGCACCCAGCCCAGCTCCCCTCCTCACCTCCTGCCCCCTGAGGGGTGGCTGTTGTCCAAAGGAGGAGCAGGAAAACTCGCATCCCACTGACCAGCATCTCTGGGTGGTGGGTGGGCACTGTCAGGCATCAGCACACGAGCCTGGTCACCATTTTACAGCAGCTAAAGATGAACACAAGCCCAAGGGTTAAACACCCAAACCATGGATCCTGATCTATCCCCATGATCACAGGAGTGAAACTGCTGCCTTGCAGGGATAAACTCTTCTCTTCTTGCAGGGAAATGCTTCTTGTGGGAGCTAAATTTACTCTAGGTACCACTGAGCACATTTCATCTTGCTCCCTTTGCCAGCCCTCTCTGCAAAGCTGCTGGTTCAAACCTTCACGTGGGATGTTCAGAGCATCCATGGAATTAGAGCATTTCTCCATGGAAAGTGAGTCAGCTTCGTGCAGACTGGCTTTGGGGAGAGTCCCATTTCCTCCAAGAACAGAAATCACCATATTTTTAGCTCCCACTCTATAAAGTAGCTGCTTACTGGGATTTATTTTCTAGTTATTCCTCCAATAAAGCTCTCTAGACACAGTCACTGCTCACCTCAAGGCTAATTCTCCACCGTTAATTATTGGGTGCAAGAGAAACTGCTTTGTTTGTTTCTAATTTAAATGAACAACAATTTTTAATACTTAAACTCAGCCTTTTCCTATGGATTGTTTCATGAATTAGTGGGAGGAAAAAAAATAAAAATCTCAGTGCAATCATTCATGTATAACCTCATATAAATATGGGCATTCAGAACAGCAGCTTTCCAAAATGTTCTTACTGAAGAGAAATGCACCCCCCAGCCCAATCTCCCCACCTCCCTGGGGCACCACAGCAATTGCTCACATGGCAAACATAATATTTTCCAATGGTAATGAGCAGGAATAACCCAGGGACTGGAAGCACTCCCACTGATCACAGTTGGAATAATTCTGCTGTACAGTAACTATTTTTCAAAATGCAGTCTGAGTGCTGAGTTCATTAAAATGACACATCATCTACAGTAGAGTGTGTTTTTAATGTCCAAGTCCCCTCATTATCTATATTCACATTTTGTGCCTCTCTGCTTTCCTGACAGCCCAAATGTGCACAAGGCCAGCTGAAAACTCAGAAGTTTGCTAATGGATTATTCCTGGGGAGCCAGGGTTTGATGTTGTGCACATTGGCTATGGAATGACATCTTGGCCAGGCATTTTGGTTCTCCCAAAATGTAGCAAATCACAGACAATGGGACAAATATTCTTTACAGCACACATTTATGCCTGCACAGATTACTGGCATCAGGTTTTCTTTGCTGCTTCAAGAAGCATCCTTTCATTCACCTGATGAGACTATTAAATATTCTAATAACTTTTCTCTCTGTTTAGAAATAAAAATTCATTATCCTCACATCCATGAAAATAAAAGGCAACTTTGGGAAAGAAGCTTCATTAGTTTCACTGCTGAGAGCATTCATTCTTTATTTCTTAAAAAAACCCCAACAATTACAGTACATTATTTTTTAAAAAATCTTTTTAAAGCCTCATGTTCTGCAAGTGCTCAGCATTCACATCTGATTGAATAATGTCAGTGCGTTGGTTTCAGGCATTATCACAACTGCAACAGCTGACTCTCACTTGGATTTATTTAAAGTGGATTTGGCTACCTGTGGATTTATTTTTTTTAATTTGTCCACAAAAAGTTAAGGCTTCTGCTTTTTATTTTCCCTGCACTTTCAAACAGATCCTAAAGATCTTTTTTTTTTTCCTTCCTAAAAGCATGCATGTATTAGATCTTACATTTTCTATGCAGCACTTTACTGACCTGAAACTGGATATAAAATGTTACTGTAATTCAGACAAGTCCTAAATTATTATCCTGTTCTTTTCAGTTTATTTCTTCTTGCTTTGTTTTCCAAAATGCTATTTTTCTTGCTGCCAGATTAAGATTGAAAGCACAGCTTTTGGAAGCTGCACCTGTAAGACCAGAACCCCTGAGAAGAAGCTGTGATACCGTGTCACAGGAGAAATTGCTGAAAAGAGAAGCAAAATAAATGTATGCAAGTAAAGATGGTAACTAGAAGGCTACAAGTGGATTGTGCTCCTCACAAAAATGGATATGGTAAGTTTTCAGGACAAAGTTTTGACTATGTTTTGGTTGTATAAATAAAAAACTGAGGGTAAATGGGATATATTCCCTTTAGAAGGACAGCAGAAACCCAAAGCACAAAAACCAGCCTCCTAAAAGTAATGATTTTCTCCCCTACATTGATGTGTCCCAATACCTCACAAGCAAGGAAGCAGCAGCAGATTCCAGGTGCTTTCCCCACTTTAAAAAGCAGGACCTTTGCAGCCTTCAAAGCAAGCAGGGGGCAGAGCCAAAGCAGGGGCTTACCTGGGGATCTCAGAGTCCTGGCAAGAGCTGCCTCTGCTTGTTCTCCTCCTCGGGGTGCTCTCCCTGGGGGTTTCTTTTATAGCTCTGCCTCTCAAGTGCCAGCAGGGCTGGAACCTCAGAAGAGATGGCAGAGGAGAAGAGAGATAAGCACGCCTCAAAAAAGGGAACTGTGGATTTAACCACAGGGTGGAAGGCTCCATAAAAGCACAATTAATGGGTTTATTTTATTTATTGGGTATTAATTATATGCAATGGTCTGAGAGTTTTCTGATTACTTTTCAAGAGCAGGAATGTGATGAATGATGGCAAAGAAATAACCCACAGCCACACTGCTGATATCCCTAAAAATCAAACCCAGGCATTGCTGGACAACTGTGCATGTTTTGTCCAGGGGTTTTTATGCCATCTTGTCCAAAGCTCTGGCCATACAGCCATGCAGACAGCAGTAGCATTTTGGGTATCAGAGCAAAAACAGCTTCTTAATATTGTGCTGAGAGCTTTGAGCTGTGATCCCTAGGGTTGGATAACTTCTGTGCTGCCCAGAGAAGCTGGGATGGGGATGCCCCTTCCCTGGAAGGGTTCAGGGTTGGATGGGGCTCGTGGAAGGTGTCCCTGCCCATGGCAGGCTGTTGGAACGAGATGATCTTCAAGGTTCCTTCCAGCCCAACCCATTCCATGACTCTATGATGGTAATGCAGTCTCACAAACTGGAGAGGGAACAGAATCCAACCCAAAGGGAGACCCTGACAGAAAATGCTGAAAGTATGTGATGGAGTTATAGGAAGGAGGAAAAGAAGGTTAATGACTCACCCTCATTCACAACCTGGAATCCAAGTTATTAATGTGCAGGTGACACAAGCTTGGAGGGGCTCAGGATACAATTAAAGCTCCTGCCAAACTGGGAAAATGGGTGTAATTCAATGTGGGCAAGATCTCAACTGCATTTACACATTATCAAGTGCACATTAATAGCTGTAAATAATCGATTATCACTCATCTCACTGGTATCTGCTCCACAGAACAGGATGGGGTTTTGGGTCAGTGGGGGAGTCCCCATCCCTGGGGAGATTTAAAGCTGTGTGGATGTGGCACCTGGGGACAGGGTTTGGTGGCAAAACTGGCAGTGTGGGGACTTGGACTTGGTGATCTTAGAGGGCTTTTCCAAAATGATGCCTTTGTGATTTCAATGATTCAAGTACTTAAATGCTGCCAAATTCCTTCTCATCGGGGAGAAGTAACCCATCAGTTCCATCCCAGTTATTTTGCCATTACCAAACTATGATTTTTCCTCCCTTGCTATAACTCGTTTTCCTATTGTAAATCCTTTCTCTAAACCAAGATGAAGCCACAGTAAATTTTTTATGTCTTCTATGGAGTGCTGTGTCCAGTTCTGGGCCCCTTGGTTTAGGAAAGATGTTGAGATGCTTGAGCACATCCAGAGGAGGCACCAAGGCTGGTGAGGGGCTTGGAACACAAACCCCGTGAGGAATGAATGAGGGAGCTGGGGTTGTTCAGCCTGGAGAAAAGGAGACTCAGGAGTGACCTTATCACTAAAACTCCATGAAAAGGTGGCTTTGGTGAGGTGTGTTATGAGAAACAAAAGTCTCGATATTCAGCAAAATTTAGATTGCTTTATTTTATATAGACAGAGCAAGCAGCACTGGGGAGGCAGAGGGGTCACAGCCCACTCCATGCTCCACCAAACTTTGCTTTGCAGCTCACTTTTATAGCATGGTTACCTTGTAGTCATCAATAATTATTATTTTTTTGTTGTCATAATTCTGCCAGGTAAGCAGTGGTGGTCCGTGGGACGACGTGAGTCTCTGGACAATTTGTCAAGTCCCACAGATAACCATCTGTCTTAGTAGATAAGAAATTACAGAAGTTGGGAAGTCTGGTCTTAGGGATAGGCTGCAATTGATTACACAAAGGCAGGAAACCTGATTTTGCAGGATCTGTTGGGCTGTGTGAAATCCTTGCTTTGCAAGCTGTCAGCAGATACAACTTATTTAGAAACATAATATTCATAACAGGAGGATTTAAACCAAAGTGATTTAATAATATATTTTCCTTTCTTTAGTGTCATGCTTCATTTCACACCTAAGTATTCTGGTTTATACAAACCCCAGTACTTTTATGATTAACACGAATCTTTTATCAATTATCACAGGCGGGGTTGGTCTCTTTCTCCAGGCAGCACTGACAGAACCAGAGAACACAGCCTTCAGCTGTGCCAAGGGAAATACAGGTTGGATATTAATGTTTTTCACTGAAAGAATAATAAAGTATTGGAATGCTTTGCCTGGGGAGGCAGTGGAATCACCATCCCTGGATGTGATTAAAAAAGGACTGGATGTGGCACTGGGTGCCATGGGTTAGTTGAGGCGTTAGGGCTGGGCTGGACTCGATGATTTTGACGGTGATTCGGTGATTCTGGGAGGTTTTTTTGGTGCCGTGCTTTAGTTGAGGTGCTAGGCACGGGTTGAACTCGATGATCTTGAGGGTGATTCTGGGATTCTGGGAGGGTTTTTATAAATGATTCCCGGCCCCGCTGAGGGAGCGGGGCCCGGCCCGGCCCGACGGCGGTGCCGCTCACGGAACCCGGCCCGGCCCGAAGGCGGTGCCGCTCACGGAACCCGGCCCGAAGGCGGAGCCGATCACAGAACCCGGCCCGGCCCGAAGGCGGAGCCGCTCCCGGGATCTGGCCCGGCCCGAAGGCGGTGCCGCTCACGGAACCCGGCCCGGCCCGAAGGCGGTGCCGCTCACGGAACCCGGCCCGAAGGCGGTGCCGATCACAGAACCCGGCCCGAAGGCGGAGCCGCTCCCGGGATCTGGCCCGGCCCGAAGGCGGAGCCGCTCCTCCGCCCGGCGCCGCTCTGAGCTCATCTCCCAGCGCCGCTCTGAGCTCATCTCCCGGCGCCGTCCCAGCTCAGTGTGTGTGGGTGAGTGCGGGCGCGGGGCCGGGCCGTGCCGGGCCGTGCCGCCCATGTGGGCTGAGCTCTTGGTTGTGCCCCGCAGGGCCGGGCTGCGGCTGCTGCGGCGGCGGCACGGCGGGAGCGGCGGCGCCATGAGGCTGCAGGCGCCGCAGTTCCAGGCGCTCTTCACGCCGGGGCTGCGCAGCGTGGCCGGTGAGTGCGGGAACGGGCCGGAGAACGGCCCTGAGGGGAGAACGGCGCTGAGGGGCGGGCGGGCCGGAGAACGGCCCTGAGGGGAGAACGGCCCTGAGGGCTGGTTCGGTCGGGAGGCACCGCAAACCCAGCCAGGGACACCCCTGCCATGGCAGGGACCCCTTCCCCCGTGCCAGGCTGCTCCCAGCCTCGTGCAGCCTGGCCTTGACCCTGCCGGGGATCCAGGGACAGCCACGGCTGCTCTGGGAATTCCATCCCGGGCCCTCGACTGGGATCCTCACTCCCAAACCTCCCTCACCTTAGTGCCGTTCCCCCTTGCCCTGACACTCCATGCCCTGGTAAAAAGTCTCCCCGAGCATTTTTCTGCTCCCAGGAACGCTCAGAGCTCCTTTTCCCCTTTGCAGGCCGATTCCATGATGCTCTGTTGTTTCTGGAGAAATTTGGGTTCATGGCTCAGTATGCTCTGCCATAAATAATCTGAATTCTTTCCCCCGAGTGTTCAAAATGATCCCCAGCCCAGAGTCCCCAGGACCTGCCAAGAGTTAGGTTTTCAGAAAAATAAACCACAATGACAGGGGAAATACCTATGGGTGCCCAAGTAGTGCGTTTTGCATGAAGCTGTGAGTTATTTGCTGCTTCCTGCATATTTGAGTGTTTATTGCTACATCTCTGATCTTAATTTTGTGAGAAGGCAGCTGATTGTGCCATGGGTTTATTGCTGCTTGGTTTTCCTTCCCTTCCCTTGCCAGAACTGTTTGAGAAGAAGAGCTATGAGCTGAGAATAGCAGGAGGGGCTGTCAGGGATTTACTGAGCGGGGTGACACCACAGGACATCGATTTTGCCACCACAGCTACACCAGCAGAGATGAAGGACATGTTCACGGCAGCTGGGGTTCGTCTGATCAACAACAAAGGAGAAAAACACGGAACCATCACTGCCAGGGTTGGTTTGGGATTTGTGTGCATCTTTTCTACCTGTCTGTGGATGTGCAGCATGTCCAGTAGAAAATCTGTTTCTTATTTGTTAAAGTTCACAGCAAGAGTTTAAGTGAGACCCTGCTTTAAAGCCTGGAGTGATTTTTTGATTGTTCGTTGTAGAATTCAAGTCATTATCGTATTTTAATGCATGCAACCCATTCATGCTGCTGTGTCATCACCAGAAAAGATAATGTTGGCTGCCCACACATGATCCTAATGTTTCCTGCCCTTGATTTCCTCTACTTTGCTCTTAGTCCCATCTCCTGCAGGCTCTGTAGAGAACAAATAATGTCAGTATTATTCTCAGAAGTTCCTGTTTCTCAACTCTGTGTGAAAACACTGCACACATTGCTGTGCATCTGTCTGCTCACAGTACACAAACAGAGCTGAAAAGTGAGCATTTCATTTTTGCCTTTCATTTCCTTTCATGGTTGTGTTGAGTAACAATGTCTGGGATTTGCAGCTCCATGAACAGAATTTTGAAATTACCACTCTCCGAATAGATGTTGTCACCGACGGCCGGCACGCAGAGGTGGAGTTCACCACAGACTGGCACAAGGATGCTGAGAGGAGGGATCTCACTGTCAACTCCATGTTCTTAGGTAAATGTGAAAAGCTCTTATGGAGGTGAAGCAGTGAATTTGAGTTTTGCCAGTGAATTCTGTCTCTGTGTCAAAGGTCTGTATAAATACATGAGATGATCTGACAAATCACACAACTTCTCATTTCCAAATGAGTGGTTTTTATTGTGTCAGTCACATTTGGAAATTCATATTCTGTTCTCTCATTTTTCCTAGGTTTGGATGGGACTCTCTATGATTTCTTTAATGGCTATGAAGACTTGAAAAACAAGAAAATCAGATTTGTGGGGAAGGCAGCTGAGAGAATACAAGAAGATTATTTAAGAATCCTGAGATACTTCAGGTAAGAGATTTTGCCTTTCCTTGATAAATAAACTGTATAAAGTTTCAAACCAGTGATGTAAAAAGAGTTGAAGTTGTCTTATTTCCTTTCCAACCTAAAAGATTTCATGATTGTAAGTGGAATAGATTTTCTAATCTAACATCCAGGGGTTTCATTTGACAGATTTTATGGAAGAATTGCAGATACACCTGGAGATCATGAACCTATTACACTGCAAGCAATTAAAGAAAACGCCAAAGGCTTGGCTGGAATATCAGGAGAAAGGATCTGGGTGGAACTGAAAAAAATTCTTACTGGAAACCATGTCAATCATTTGGTTCAGCTTATGTATGAGCTGGATATTGCCCAGTACATAGGTAAAGTGAAATGAAGTTTGATTTCCTACTCCTGTCTCTTACACAGACAGAATTTTGTGGAAAAATTGAGATCAAACTTGGGTTTACACAGAAATGAGATTTTATTTTTATCCTGTGCTAACACCCACTTCTCTTATTAATACTTCTTTGCACT
Organism: Luscinia megarhynchos; assembly: GCA_034336665.1. NCBI lineage: Eukaryota > Metazoa > Chordata > Aves > Passeriformes > Muscicapidae > Luscinia > Luscinia megarhynchos. The sequence goes on along the minus strand of CM067575.1, from coordinate 1,771,037 downwards.
GTTTGTGTTTCTAGGGTTACCACTTGATGGAAATTTAGAGGAATTTGCCAGAGTCACTAAAAACATCCAAAACCTGTCTCCAAAACCCATGACTGTCCTGACATCCTTGTTCAAGGGGAAGGATGATGTCACAAACCTGGACCTGAGGCTGAAAATCTCCAAGGAGGAAAAAAACCTTGGCCTTTTTTTGGTGAAGCACAGGCAGGAGTTAACCAAAGCCTCGGGGCCAGAACCACTTAGGCCATACCAGGACTTCCTGATGGATGTGAGTGTAGTTCACATTGCTTCATTTGGGCCTTCACAGGGAGCTGAATTCATTTTAGACATTTCTAAAGAGCAACCTACTGTATTTTAGCAGTTCTGAGCACCCTGTGCTCTGCAGCAATTTTTGGACTGATGTAAAAATCAGTCAGGCTGAAAAATGTCACATTCAGTTTCTTGTGACCTTACCTGAGACTGGCAGTTTGCTGTGCTGAAATATGAACCAGGAGCTGGACCTCGAGGAGAATTTGGCTTTTTTCTGTGAAATTCAGCTCTGCATGGAAAATCAGTGCAATTCCTGGTGCTCCTTAGGCAGCCTGGGATGATGTTCCACAGCAAAGTGAAGTCAGTGCCAGGTGAATTCTGCACTTCTAGAGCAGCACCTGATACTGAGGGCAAGAGCCAGTCCCCAGGGCCAGGCCTGTCTGCCACAGGAGAGGTGATGGAGAAGGATTTCAGCTACTACCTGGGATTCAGGGAGTCTCCAAGGATCTCCCAGAGCCTGCAAGACTCAGTTTGCCACCTGTGAGGCAGGGCAGAGCCTTGCTTCCATAGTCCCAGCTTGTCCAAGATTTGCCTAACAAGGGGTAATGGGAATAGCACAGTGCTGAGCACACTTGGAGCTGTTTCTGCTGTTTCACATCTTTTTTCCTTTTTTCTCCTAGTCCAGGGAAGCTAACACCAACTCCAAGATCTTCGAGCTGCTGAAGTACCAAGGAGAGGAGCAGCTCTTGAGAGAAATGCAGGCCTGGACTGTGCCCTCCTTCCCTGTCAGTGGCCACGACCTGAGGAAGATGGGGGTGTCCTCAGGGAAGGAAATTGGGACAGCACTGCAGCAGCTGAGGGATGAGTGGAAGAAGAGTGGCTACCACATGGATAAAGAGGAACTGCTGAGCTGCCTGAAGAAGGTGTGAAGGGAATAGCAACAGGACTGATAGTGCCCTGATCCCTGTGGAACTGAGCTCAGCCAGCTGAGCATCTGTCACATTTAACATTCCCATTCCTGACTCCTGCAAGGACAGGTCTCATTAATAATGTCAAACACTGTTTGCCAAATTCCACCTTCTCAACCTCTCTTTGCTGTTTTTAGTGATAAATATTTACTGTTTTATCATGACTTAGGGCATGAGAGGTGATGGCAAGATTTTTCTCCTTCTGACTTTCTATATCCAAAAAAAAAATCATAAAATTGTCCCCAAAAGCTTGTTTGCATCCTCTAGATGCATATCAAAAATAATGGAGAGGTTTTTATGTGCCTAGGAGACTGTGTGGAAATAATGGGCTCTACCTTAACTCTTTGTGCTTAAAGCTGGGTAACAGATGGAAATACTCACTGCAGCAGTTCCCAACAGCCTTGCCTTGGAAAACCAGGCTGCTTTCTAGGACTATTTTTATTTTCCAGAATTCCAGAATCAGTTTTAGGTTAAAAGGATAACTTGGCTGAGTGAGTAGTTTTTCAGGAATTTATCAGTGAGTAACTAAATCCACAGCAAGCTGGTGAAGGTTCTACATTGGATTTTCAACTTCAGGTGTGAGACAAATGATTAATGTTAATTAACATTTCCAAGGGGAGATCCAGCTCCTTGCCTTGGGAATTTGGGGATTTGGAGCAGAGCTATTCCTGGTCTTCATGAATGTCTTCCTATCCTTGGGATTTTTGGTGTGCTGTTAAAAAAATCTGAGAGCAGCTCTTGTGTGTATAAATCTTGTTGCAGGTTGAAGCTTTCCTACAGAACCACGATAACAAATAAACTCTTCTGGATTTCATTTTCCTTGCATATCATTTTGCAACACTAGGTGGCAACACTGGAGCAATGCTAGGGGAAAAAAAAAGTATTTTGGGCTTTAACACAACTTCCCAGCTGCTTTTGATTTTCCTGGGATGTCTGGTCCTTTAAATAAATTATCCTGAAGGTGCCTGGGAATTTGTGGGAGCCAGCAAGGGAAGAGGGAAAGGGCTGTTTGTTAGGAAGGCAAATCTCACAAGGACAGGATGGTGCTTAATTTAATGAGGTGATTAAATTGAAGCCTCCTTTGTGTCATTTCTGGAACTACTGAGATCTTGGGAGGAAGAGTGACAAAATTCAGAGCTGTAGAGGGTCCTTTAAAGATTTCACCAAAGTGAAAATCAGCTTTAGGTCAAGGGCTGTGGAGATGGTAAAATATTAACTCTTTAATTTTTACCAAATTTGCTGTCGAGGGTCCAACTGCCCTTAGAGAGAAGATTTTTAAGGACAAAAGCTTGAAATTTATGATCTTGGCATCTACCAGCTGGATACTTTGGACAAAGTTTAGCAGGGAGATCTTCCCATGAATGCTGAGCAATTTCCAGCCCTGAGAGGGGCTGGGTGTGCCTGGATCCAATCCTGCTCCCACATTTAATCACTGCCTCAAGCCTACAGCATTGTTCAGCTGTCAGGGAACCTTTGCACAACTCTGTCCCCCAGGATTAAGGATGACAACCCAAATCATGCATATGAACAGCAAGGAATGATTTATTTAAATTGATGCTGGTAATGATTAGCCTGAAAAGACTTTAATCAGAATTATTTACTACACAGTATAGAGAGTTACAGCTGCTGTAGAGTGCATTATTAAATCAATCATTTCAAAGCCAGCTTAATTATCAGTAAGTAGAAATTGATGGGTTTAAACAGAGATTACTTGGCCAAGCTGGTCACTAAAAGGAGGGAGAACCCCATTTCCTGCATCCCTCACTGATAATAAAGAGGATCCTGCTCCAAAACAGCAAAACCTGATGATTCCACAGCACCTCCCTGAAAAGTCCTGCTTGGAATTCAGCACAGGGATCATCTGTGCTCCAACACCTCCTTAAAGGTTTGAGGTTTCCCATTGGGCCACTGAGTATCTGGTTCTTTTCCAATAAAATTAACTCCTAGGAAAATGAAAGGCATGAAGTAAAAAATATTCAGTATTTTAGGCAAGCAGTGCCAGTTTGGGACCTGGAGAAATGCTGGGTTTAAATAAACACTCCTTTCTAGAGCATGGGCTGTTTAAATAGCAAAGGGGGAGGGAAAGGATGAAGTTTGATGCACCCATGGTCAAGTAAAGCTCTCCAGTAGATTACCTGACTGATTAAATGATACTCACAACGGGTTTTAATGGCCTGACAACCTCCCCTCTCTCCCCTGTCATTCCTTACCTTCTCTGTCCTGGGCCAGCTGAGACTTGGAAGAGAAACTTTTACTTTTTGGAGCCAACCTGTTTAAAACACATCATAAACCCAAACACTTCCTTTTCCCACCCTGACAATCAGCAAAACCAGGTGAGTTTTGAAACAAATTGAATTTTATTCTTTGCAAATATTTGCAAGCCACAAGATTGGTCAGAAAAGTTGTCCCAAAAGGCAGAGAGAAGGAAGAGTTAAAGCAGAGACTGGGCTACCCCTGGAGCAGCTTACAGAGCAATTAAAGGTGACAGAGGAACAAATGAACTGCAGCACATCCAGAAACAGCATAAATAAAAAACAAATGAGTATCTGAAATGTTTCAGACCCAGTGTACAAGTGGTTCTACCTATCTGTCAAAATGAAACCAAAATAAATGAAAACTTGCCAAGTTACAGGCTCTGACTGGGGGTGTTGGTGGTGCTTGAAAATGAGCAAGTCTGTGCTGGAAATCCTGTGATCCCTCAGTCCTGCCCACTGCATTAATTAACTCCTGCATGAAGCTACTCAGCCAATCAATGGGGTGAATGTAGTAAATATCCATAAAATCTGTTTCCTTTGATTAGCTCTCCTAAGCAGTTGCTGTCTGTATTTTTCCATAGTGATGTTCCAAATTTTCCCAAATTCCCACCAATGGTTTTCTCTTCAAAACAGAGAAAAGCATGGAAAGTGTGAACCAATGGAAGGAACCCCCCCAACTCCACACCCTGCAGTGCTGGACACTCCAATGCCTCCCTGTAAGGACTGGATTCAGCCTGGGAAGTCTCATGGGCCCCAATACGAGCAAACACCACACAGGTTAAGCACATGGAACAGCATCATCAACAATAAAATTTAGTGTCAATTTACTCCTGACTTACCTCAATTGTATTAGTTTACATTTGACTGTACACACAAAACACCAAGAACATGCTTATTCTGGATTCAATCATTGCCATTTTTAATTGAGAATCCAAAAGGCTCAGCCAAAACCCCAAAGAACTGAACCTTCAGAAGTTCAGTGACAGCTGGGAAAATCCTTTGGAAATTGTCCTTCCCCAGCCCCCAGTGAATGCTCACACCAAGGCAGCAGCAGGTGCTGGGAGCACCCTCCAACTTCTGCCACCACCAGCCCCACTGAGGGTCACAGGAACAACAGGCAGGAGGGACTTGGAGGGGAAAAGTAAAAAGGTACAGCCCAGGTGTGCTGTGTGCAGGGCTGAGGGACAGCCAGGCCTGGCTCCAGTGCCTTCACAAACAGAGCATTCAGTTTCCTTCTCACACCCTGCTTGGCTTTCCAAGCCTGCAATGAATATTAGCAACACCCAGCATGCTTCTGGATGAAAGTGAGCCATCATCACCCTCTGTTTGCTCAGAGCCACATCCCAAATATTGCTTTGCACAGGTCACTGCCAAGTCAGGGCACTGCACATGGAATTAAATGTGTCTGAGAAGAACAGAAGCAGCACAGAGGTAGAAAGTTTCAAAGAATTAAACCTGAGTTACACAATTAATCTCTACATACCTGGCACAACAAATACCCAGCAGCAAGTCCATGGTTTGGGGAGTTTTTTCCAGCTGGAGGTCCCACAGTGCCATGGGAATGGGGAATCAGCTCCTGCTGTGCCAGCCTTGGCCTTGGCCTCAGCTGAAGTGATCTGTCCCTGCTACACCTGCCTGGAGCCTGGCACAGAACAAGCAACCACTGGCTTAACTCTTGTCTTAAACCTGACTACTTTTACTTCACTGTGAAGAAATTAAGAGTGAATGACAAAAGCTCACACGAAAAACAAGTGTTTATGTGCACAACCACTGAAAAAAAAATCTTCATTTCCATCATCAAAGTGCATTCTGAGAGGAAAAAAAACAATAAATCAGTGGGAAAAGCTGCCCCAGTTTGCAACCAATTTGTGGAGCACAGACAAAATAAAAACCAAAATCAAAGATCTACCAATAGACCTTCCCATAAAAAAGCACTGCCTTTATTTCTGTTTTATTTGGAAATTTTTGCTCTTTATAAGGTGATAATGTGAAATTTTGCTTTATGATCTGAAAGTTAAAATAATTAAGAGATTTTTCCTTCCCTTTGTCACAACAAGCAGTATTTAAAAATCACCTCAGTGGGGTGTTTTAGAGTCTTTCCCAAACCCCTGGACCTCTCCACTGGTAAATTAACCAGCAATAATTTGGGGAAGTAATTGAAGCACACTGAACAGAACATGACAATGCTGTTTACCCTCTGGGACTGACCTGTGCACTTCTTATCAACAATTTAAAATTTATGACTTCTAAAGTCAAAGGGACTAAACAGATGAGACAACTTGTAAGGAACAGACACTTCCCCACGGGTTCCATCCTGGGAGGCAGCTGCAATTCCAGCACCCTGAAACTCTCAGGCTGCTTCTCTCTTCCACGGTTATTCAGCAAAAAGCTGAGAAGCAGCACAAGCAGCAAACCTGAAGGATTTCACAGAGTTAGAAGGGGGATTGTCAGCACACCACGAGTCAGTGTGTTATGGCAAACACTCCACAGCAGTAACTGCTATCTACCATCCCAGGAACATTGCATCAACCAGACTCTGCTTACAGGGATTTCAGCTGGAGTTTAGTTTCCATCCCCCTTCCTTCGCTGCAAGTGGGAATGACACAAGTCCAGTCTCAAGCGTGCCCACGTGGATCAGAGCCCCTGCTGCCCGCCGTGGCTGCAGGCGGGCACAGGAGCTGCCTGAGCTGGCGGGGCGGGAGCGCCGCCGGGCTCCGGGCTCCGGGCAGGCGGCGTGCGGCGGGGCTCGGGCCGTCACAGGCACAGCAGCGGCGAGCGGCCGCGCCCCGAGCCCTCGGGCTCGCCGGGGATGCGCGGCAGCAGCGCCGAGCGCGTCAGCCCCCAGAAGCGCGGCGGGGCCAGCTCGCGGCGCGTGGCCGTGAACCGCCAGCCCATGTGGCTGCCGCACACGCGGCACTGCGCGATGGTCCAGGCGTACCTGCGGGCGAGGGAGAGCGCTCGGCACGGAACGCGGGCGGCAGCCCCGGGGCCTCGGGGACAGCCACTAAAGGGTTGGGTGACAGCCACTAAAGCGGTTTGGTGACAGCCACTAAAGGGTTGGGTGACAGCCACTAAAGGGCTTTGGGTGACAGCCACTAAACGGTTTGGGTGACAGCCACTAAAGGGTTTGGGTGACAGCCACTAAACGGTTTGGGTGACAATCCTCCAAATCGAGTTTGGGAGACAATCCCCAAACTGGGTTTGGGTGACCATCCCCCAAATTGAGTTTGGGTGACACTCCCCAAAATGAGTTTGCGAGACAGTCCCCAAATTGAGTTTGGGAGACAGTCCCCAAATTGAGTTTGGGAGACAGTCCCCAAATTGAGTTTGGGAGACAGTCCCCAAATTGAGTTTGGGTGACAGTCCCCAAATTGAGTTTGGGAGACAGTCCCCAAATTGAGTTTGGGTGACAGTCCCCAAAATGACTTTGGGTGACAATCCTCCAAGTTGAGTTTGGGAGACAGTCCCAAAGAGAGTTTGGGAGACATTCCCCCAAACTGGGTTTGGGTGACAATCCCCCAAATTGAGTTTGGGTGACAATCCCCCAAATTGAGTTTGGGTGACAACCCCCAGACTGCATTTGGGTGACAATTCCCAAACTGAGTTTGGGTGACAATCCCAAACTAGATTTGGGTCACAACACCAAAATGGTCTCGGACATGAATCCCAAACTGCATTTGGGTACCAACCCCCAGCTGGATTTGCAAAGAATCCTCAGGAATCCAGTGCCCAGCTCCCATCTAGAACCCTGCAGAACTTCAAAAAATAAAGCAAAAAACCCACAAACATCCCACCCCCAAAAGCTTCTCTTGCCTCTTCAAAGAGAGGAAGCAACCAAAGGTTTTTATTGTCCCAGGTTCCAGCAGTGAGAAATGCTGAGAGCCCTAAAGAGGGCTCAGAAAACTTCTCAGAGTAAATTATTTAATGGGAATGAAAGTGATTTTTGCCCTTCTCAAATAACAGGGACTGCTGCACTTCCCACAGCAGCAGAGCTTTTCTCCAACAGTTTTATGAGGTAGAACATAAATATTTCAAAGCCATCATAGAACAGCTGAGAAAACACAAAAGGATGAGCAATATTAACTCCAGATATTAAAAGTCTCCAATTTTCTTTAGGGAAAGTTAAAATGTGTGACAGAAATGCCAGACATCCTACAAGTCACTGCTCAGTTCTGTGTGAAATTCCAGGAAAAAAATCCTGGATGCAAGACCTGTTATTATTAGGCAAACTTCTACATCTAAACACTTAATTCTGTAACTGCCTTACAAGGGCAGACTCATTATTAATTATTTCTTATTAAAATAAAATCTGAGATAATCAGATCAATGCCAATGTTAATTAGCTCTTCATTTCATGTAACATTTATTCAGGTTTCAGATATAAAAATGTATTTCACTAGACTAAATGCATTTATGTATCCTGGTTTTCATTTGCACTAAAGCTGTGTGAAAACAATTCTGAGAACAGCTGCACTTTAAATAAAACTACACAGTGAAATTTCCAGACAACATAGTTTAAACACTTTAGATTCTAAACTATGTTTTAAAATCTTAATATTTCCCTCATTTAAAAAATATTTAATTCTGCAATATTTTATGTGATTTTTTTTCCATTTTATTCTGCATTTTGAATAAATCTAAATTTACTTCCTTACTTTTTAGGAGCAAAATGACGACATGTGCCTGAAAAACCTTAATATTTACAATTCCACCCTGCCAGAAAAAGCCAATTTGGGTAAATTTCTAATAAAAAGTGCTGCTCTTACCCAGGGAACCAGCTGTGCTCTGTGGAGGGCCGTCCACTGAGACTCAGGTTGGAGGCTTTATATACAGTGAGGGTTTCATGGATGTATCCATGGGGATTCACATAGGCTGCCATGGGCCCACACAAGGATAAGCTGCAACACAAGGAATTGGGTCAGAGAGCAAAAAAAATAAAATAATAATAAAAAAAAAATCCAGCCCCAAAAGGTGGCAAATATAAACAGAGGAAAAACTGCCAGATAGGCTTAAAATATTTTAAAAAAACCCACTTTTAGTAGAGGGAAAAAAATACCTTGAATTACAGTATTAAAAACTGAAAGGAACTAGATGCTAATTTAAAATATCATTGCTCAATTTTGCTCAGAATTGCAGGAAAGTAGAGAGACTCATCCTGTGTATTACTTTAACCAGCAAGATCCAAGAAAAGCAAGGAAAATATAACTTTAAAAGTAAGCAAAAATGTTCATTTATTGCACCAACATCCCAGCATCTTCTGTTAGAAGTTGATGATATTGACACAGCAGGAATTGTGGTGTTTGCAATCCCTTATTTGATTAGAAGATAAGAAATGGCTTTTAATTACCCCATCAGCTCCTTATCACACTGATGAAGAAAAATTTTTTACCCTTGCCACTATCAGAGGGATGGGCTGATGGGAATTCATCAGGATGCAAAGCAGTGACAAGCTGACAGCAGCAGCAATTATTTGGGAAATGTAACTGTTGTTAAAAATGGGAGATATTGTATAGGGCAAACAGAGAATGGGGCCACTTATCAGGAAAACTCCTTAAATTCTTAAAAGTAAAAAGGGATCCCAACATTTCATGGCTTAAATAGGAACCTTCCCTGCATGCCAGCATCCTGAGAGACTGTTTATATCCCCTAATTAGTGTGGTTTAATTTGCCCTTGTGGCCTGCTGACACATAAATGAAGTGCTGAGAAATAAAATCTGGGATATCAAAAACTTAATTCAGAAATACCAGGATGAAAAAGTCTTTATGTGATTTAGATTTCAAATTGTTCAGTGCAAGGTGCTGGGGGTGTGGCACAACACCAATTTCTCTTCCAATATACCTGGAAATGCTGAGATTTCCTAACTTTTTATTAAAAAATAAAAGCTATCAAATAATATCTATAAATATTTACTTCAATTGTACTGGAGCCATGGCAAACCCAGCAGTTTTAAGACTTAACCCAGCTTAATTTGCTTTGCTGTGCCTGTGTTTGTGACCAAGGAGCTGCCCAAGATGAAGAGTAATAAACTCACCTGAATATTTCATTCTTGGTAGTTATTTCTGTGTCTTGGCATTGCTTACAGCACAGAGATGTGCACTGGGAAAGAGAAACAAAGAGGATAATTTCATTAATTTCCAGATGCATGTCAGCAGTGGGAAATAATGAAAAATGTCTCTTCCAACAGAACAGACTTTGGACCAATTGTTTTGTTCATCTGATGTGGAATATTTTTTTCTATGCATTTCACTTATTTAAACATTAATTATTATCTAAAAGACCTAATTTTCATATCATCCCCTCACAAAAAGATCCACACACAGAGAATTGGATCTGACTCCACAAAGATAATAAATGAGCCAACCTTTTAAGGTCTCTAAAGGCTAATTTAGAAAAAACAACCTTTGCTCTTCTGCAGTACAGCACAGAAAGGCAGATGAGACAAATGCAATCATGAAGTCTTTCTTAAATTTGAGGGTACTGGAGATCAATGGGTTCAATTTCCTCACAAAAATAGGTAAAACATATTGATCTCTCTCCTGGAGATTATAACAGATTAATCCATCTTCTACAATTTCTACAAAGTAGAACTAAACAATTCATCACTGACACTGCCCAGAAAAGCAGCATTTAAATCAGCTCAGCAGAACACTCCATTAATTTTCAGGATGTGCATTACTTGTACTTTGTACTTTTTAAGGGTAATGCTGGGAAATTCCCCCAAAAATGAGCCACTATTTTATTCCATGGCTCCACTCCCAAACCCCTCTCATGACTGCAATTAGTGCTCCCAAGTGCAATTCACAGTGTAACACCTGGGAGTCAGGCACACTCCTTAAAATAACTGAATCAACAGCAGGGAAAGCTGATAAAAGTACAATATCATTAGCTGATATCACAAAGGAAAGTGGATCAGCTCTCAGGATCAGTTTTATTATTGGAAATTGCACTCTGAACAAGCCAGGGCACCCTAAAGAACCCTGGCTAAAAAAAGACTGGACTGGGACCAAAATGCTGCTAACTAAATTGTAAAAAGCTAAATAAACTGTATATAAGAGTGTATAATGCACTCTCCATTCTGACACTAATACAGAAAAGTTAAACACATTTACAGATAAAGAAAACACTTTTTGGCTATAGGTTAAAAGCAACTTTAACTTGAATTTATGAGGGTAATTTCAGTTTTCCTGTCTCTTTGGAATTTATAGAAAATATATAATTACTGAATATGAACAGCAGCACTTGAGTATCAAGGTGTTTTCAGAGTTTCAACCCAGAAAAGGTAAGTGAAATTTAGTCTGATTACAGCCTCAGGCAAAAAACTGCCCATTTCTACATCAGATTTTGGAAGAGAGGGTTTCTGTCTCCTTTCTTTAAATTTCTGGTGCATGAGCTTTGGAAAGAGGATCACTATTAAAATGACCCTCAGGTCACTTTTCCCCAGAAACAGGCAAGAATTTAATGACAGTACTTTTCAGGCAAACAGGCAACATTTCCACTGCTCTGTATCCATTAGACAAACACAGTACTGTTATTTAGAAAATATCAATTATTATAAAGGACTGAACTACACAAAAATAGAACATTTGGAACATTAGAAGGCCATGGCAATGGAAAGAAGGGAAGGGAAACAAGTTTTTGAACATCTTAACAAGGAATTGCCCAAGAAATAAATGTGTCTTTTACAAAAAACAAAATCTGTTTAGTCCAATCTTTACATTTATGCTAAATATCATGAAGATTTTGCTACAAAATCCACAAGTTTCCATGGCAAAATGATACTGAATTGTGGTGTCAGTGTGGGGCTGTGATGGTTGTTAACAACACTGCATTTCTAGCACCATCTCCTGGCTAAAAAAGTGCTGTGCCACACTGAAATACTTCCAACAAAAGAAATTACTGTAATTCTATTCTATTCTATCCCATTCCATTCTATCCCATTCCATTCCATTCTATCCTATTCCATTCCATTCTATCCTATTCCATTCCATTCTATCCTATTCCATTCCATTCTATCCTATTCCATCCTATTCCATCCTATTCCATTCTATTCCATCCTATTCCATCCTATTCCATCCTATTCCATCCTATTCCATCCTATTCCATCCTATTCCATCCTATTCCATCCTATTCCATCCCAATTCTATTCCATTCCAATCCTATCCCATCCCATTCTACTCCATTGAATTATGTTTCTTGTTTGCTGCCAAACATAATCCAGCACTGAGAAAACATTTTCCTTTTGAGCAAACTTTTGAAGAAATTGAAGAAAGAACAGGACACCCAAATTCATCCCCTGGAGGGAATAGCTGGCAATTCCATCATTTCTGGAAGAGACTGTAACAGCAGGCCCCTTTTTTGGCACTGGGATGGGCAGTAGAGAAGAGCCACTCACTTTGTTCATGATGTCCAGCTCGCAGCGCAGCCTCTGCACAGCGCTGCCTATTTTGAGCAACTGGATACGTAAAGCATCATCAATGGGCAGGCAGGCAGCAACTCTGTAAGAAAAATCTAAAAATGAGAAAGCAGCAGCTCTGTTAGAATTAACAGAGAAATAATCCAACTGTTTCTGTTTACCACAGGTAATTATCTAAGCTGTGGTTCTTAAGAAATTTTTTAAAATAATTTAAATGTGGGTTCATAGAATCTCATACCTACTGGGTTTGATGGAAGAGATTCATCTTTGAGGTTTTCATCCCACTCATGCAGTTGCCTCTTGACTCTTTCCATCAAGGTTTCCTTTTGTTAGAAGAAAAGCCTAATTTAAATACATAGGTATTGCTGTTTTCTTCTTAGGAAAAAAACAAAAGGGAAGCAAAATGTACAGTAAGCTCTTTTCCCTGAGTGGACAGTTATCTTTTAATTGAAGCATAATTAAAGAATCACTTTGTACCAAGATATTTTAACTGTTTTGTTCTGAGACAACACAGAAGGAAACAGAATCTCTGCTATCCCTCCCAGATATCTGCTCTAGGAAGGAGGGAACAACCAGAGAAGGGGAAGCCCTTCCTGATCTTTTCACATTACACTGAATATAAAATGCTTTAAAATAGAAATTATGAGCCAACAAAATTTAAGCTTTTATATTATCCCATAGTTCATTATTACAACTATAAAGCTCACTGGAGTGTGGGGGTTATTTGATTTAAAGGTGAACTTACAGCATCATAGAGAGAGTAGAGCCAGGGGGGCCAAGATGTCAAACTTGCACAGTGGAACTTCCTCTGAAACCAAACCCACAAATATTTATTCTTTAACAAAACCAGATTTTAGGGACAAGTTTGGTTTAAAAAAAAAAAAAAAAGAAACAGGGAAGACAGACCTGATTATTTAAAGATACAAGAAATTATCCCCATCAGGACCAGCACTTCACTGTGAAGCTTCCAAACCCATTTTCAGATGCACTGAGGGCTAAACCTTCTGAACAGGACAATACATGGATTTTGTCACTAAACCTGTCCCTGCATTAGGGTATTTCTGATGTTTAGTGATAAAAACTTATGTCTTTCAAAAGGGTATCTATCTGAAATGGAGACAGTTCAAAATTTTAAGTGCTATTTACAGTGCATCTGTTCCTAAGTCTTCACCAGCTGTCTCTGAACCACCAAACTTCCACCAGTGTAATGTCATTTCCTTAATTAACCAATTTTCTCCAGTGATTTCTGAACACAGAAATTTAGAGCTTTAGTTAATAAAAGTCTAAAAAGCTGCACACAACACAACTACATTGCTTTTCAAAAGGGGAGCTCATATTGCACTGCAAATATGTACAAATTGAATTTTAATCTCCCCCTTGAGGACAACTCTCCTCATTTACAAATTGCACCAGTAGAGAGATGGAGGTCAACAGGACAATTTCCCTGCTCTGGATCTGCATCCCAGGTTTTTCAGTTCAGCTTCACCTGACAGAATCAGCCTTGGAAAGGGATTCCAACCCCACAGCCCAGTGTTTCTGAGCTCATTAACTCACATGAACTTGGGCAGGAACTCTGAGAATCAAGAGCTCTTTGTTATCAATGGAGGTTTTTATTTGATTTTGAGGGTACAAGAGTTCAAAACCATTGAAGAAAAATGCAAATCCAAACATGAGTCAGGTTACCAGGACTCTGTATTAATTTCTGGAGGTAGTTCCAAAGATCTGTACAGAGATGGAAGATTTCAAGGTAACTTCTCTGTGTCAGTGACCAAAACAATGGAATAAATAATAGCTAGATATAAACTGGCAGAGGTGTCCCAGAGGGGCTGTGGACTCCTCAAACCTGCAAGTGTCCCAGGGCAGGCTGGATAAGACTTGGAGACACTTGGATAGTGGAAGTGTCCCTGCCCAGGGGATGGATGGGCTTCAAGGACCTTTCCAACCCAAACCACTGTGTGATTCCAAGCAGGAGTTTGGAATCTGCCTTCCCTGCTGTGCCTCCTCCTCCTCTACAGATGGAATTGGACCCTAATTCTCAAGATGCCATCAGAAATTAAGACAAAATATACAAAAACAAACTAAGCAAAGGTGTAGAATAACTTCTCACCTTCTGGTACTTCTGCCACCACTGCCTGATGGCTCTGTCCTGCCAGGAGGGTTTGGAAGAGGGAGCCACGTGGCACCTGCTGAGGGACTGCAGCTGCACTGCTGCCATGGTGGGAGGCAGCACTCGCTCAGGCAGGATTTGTACTTTAGCCTGCTGGATTCTGAGAAAGGAATCAAAAAAATGAGGTCTACACTTACTTTTTAAATGGTTTTTTTTCAAATACATTCACTTTAAAATATGGATTTTACTGCTTATGGGGGAACACAGGCTGGTACAATGGATTAATCACTCCACAGTACTAGAGAATTGAAACAACAACCCATTCCATCTGAACTTTTTATTTTACAGCACTAGAGATCTGTTGGGATTGTGGTGGACAGAAGTACAGACAGTGGCAACACAGCTGAATGTTCCACAATCTCAGCACTACAGATTTACATTTTTGTCTCCTCAAGTTACTTTTGGCATAAATCACCAGCTCTTCCATCTCAATGCCTCAGTTTAGCTGAAATGCACTTTGCTATCTTCAAACCACAAAAGCTGTGCTCAGCTAGAGGTCAGAATCAGCAGAAATAGGATACAGACTCTGATCAGATTTTAATATCCCAGCATCAAAGGTCACCCCTTCCACAAAGACCTCAGCATATGTTATGTGGCTACTAAGAATGCTGTCCAGCAGGAAAGACTTTGTGTTTTATCAGGATTATGCAGCAGAAATCCTGAAATATTGAGGGGTGTGTCATTACAAATTTCTAATTTTCTCACAGGGAAAGCACTGAACTGGTAACTTACAATAAATTATAAGATTATGTTGTACCAAAAGAACTCAGGAATCAGAAACACCAAGAATTATGGAAATGTTCTTCTTGCTTAGGAGCTCTGGACAGTGAATTCCCAGTATCAAAGCTGCTGCTGTGTCCAAGCACTGCCACCATGTGTCCAAGCAGGGCTTTTCCTAAGCTGTAACATCCAGTCTGTTATGTGGAGCCAAACAGAGAGCAAACAGCACAGGAATTCCTCAGTTCTTCAGCTGCAGGTCACAGAAATGCTGCTCCCAGGCCTCTTTCCAAAGCCATGCAGAATGCAGGATACAGGTGAGTAGCTCCAGATTTACAGACCTGGAGTAATACTTCACAAGCCTTGCAGGAAATATTACAGAAGCTCCAGCAATTGTGCTAAGAATTGTCACATGCTCCCAGATCAGTGCTGGAGCCAGTGACACTGCCATGGCTCAGGGCACAATGCCAAGGACTTGAAAATGAGGGAACACTCAGCATATTCCTACTACATGTTCAGGATCTTGATCACTTGTGAAATGGAAAAAAGCATTAATTACATAGTATGTTAAAACTAGTGAGAGAGCCTCTAAATATCTCAGCTATCAAACTGGAATATAAAAAATAAGAGAATACTCCTATCAAAGTTGACCTGAGTATAGAATTTACTGCATTATTTTCTTACCCATCAGACTGTGTTCGTATTTCAAGCACCTTGAACCTCTGTCTTCCTATTGCTTTCACCTTGACTGTTTCAACTCCATATTCCTGCTCTTCTCTGTAGGCATAGATTTCTGCTGTGGTTCCAAAATGGGCTTCCCTCTCATGTGCATTACTAAAAGTAATAGAATTAAAGATAAATTAAAAGAATTACCCCCCTCCAAACAGCACTGCTAATTCAGACTCCAGTCTGCCTGCACTGACTGTACGATTGGTCTAATCAAAAAAGCAATTTTTGGTGAAATACATTTAACTCATCACAATAATAATTTTTTCCATTATAAAGCAACTTCTATTGATTTGGTTGGTTGGGTTTCTTTGCCAGGTGACTTGGTTTTATTTTAGGGCCCAGATGTGACATTCTGGGAGCACAGGCATCACCAGTGTGTCAGCATTTCAAGTGCAGGCACTGAAAGCACCAACATTCTTCAGATTTACTTCATAACAGGAACTCTTCCCACCTCCCACACAATTAATCCATAGTAAATTGCAGGGGGAAGAGGGAGGAACATTCCCAACTTCTTCTGGCACTGATCAGCTTCTCTCTTTTCCACTTTTCTATCACCTCCTGTCTCCCAGCTCTACTCTGAAACATTTGCCAGTGCTTGTTAATTCACACACAAAACAAGCAACAATACATCTCTCAGAACAAGAATGTGACTTTTACATTTCAGGTCAAGGCTTATTCTTTAACAAGCTGGAACAAACAGTTACTGATGCTCAAACAAGGAAGCAGATCAGCACTTGCTGTCTCTCCACACAAACACGTGATGCTGTCAAGCACTACACTGCCATAACACATTTCTGTTAAACAATTTCAGCTCCTTACAAGCACAGAATGATGCAATCATCTGCTTTTGCTTTAGCATGCACAGCAACCTTGCTGAAAGCAGGCTGCACACGCCAGCAACCCGCCCGTGGCTGCGGGACTCTGAGGGAGTCTTTGTGTCGGGACAGATGGGACAAAACTCAACCGCTCTGTATAAACTAAAGGTTACACTTGCAGTTTATTATAAAAGACCCTGCCAGGAGCTGCCCAGCACAGCCCCAGAGCAGGACAAAAAGAGATAAAAGGAGGGATAGAGAGAGAGAGAAGAGGGAGAAGAGAGCAAGAAGAGAGCAAGAAGAGAGCAAGAAGAGAGCGATTTCCCGTTTGCAATACAATAAATCTTCTTCCATGATGAATATTCTAATTACCACTAAACAATCTAATACAAGATACAAATTCTGTAGCATTTACATACAGCCTATAGAAATCTTTATATTACCATAGTGTGTTACACTTTAAACTCTAAAAATTACTCTTTGGACCCTGGCAAGTCTTTCTGTGCCCTTTGGAGTTGCTCTCTGGCAGAGGGCATTGTTCTATCAAGAGGGGATTGCCTTCAGGGTGCCATCCTATTGTTTCATGGCAATTCAGTAACTAAGGCTTGGAATCTCCAAGTGGCTTTCATTTCAATCTCGCTCATCTGGGCATTCATATTTGCAGATTTCCCTGTTGCACCTTTCCCGACAGGCGGCTCTTACCTGTAGGCCAGCACTGCGAAGGTCCTGTCCCTCTGGATCAGGCTGCGCACCATGCTGACCTCCTGGGGGCGGAAGAGCTGCAGCGGCAGCGTCTGCCCGGGGATCAGCATCACCATCAGCCGCGGCAGCACGGGGATCAGCTGGCAGCTGTCGTCATCGTGCACCGTCCTCCCGTGGAACTCCTCCATGTCCGAGCCCAGGTACTGCAGGGAGGGACACTCAGCGGGGCTGGGGGCTCAGGGGGACACGGACACTGCAGCTGTTTGGGGGTCGGATGCTTTCCAACCCCGGGATGCTACCAGAGTGCAGACAGCTCAGAACTCAGGCAGAGCCCCAGCCACGCGCTGGCCAAGAACAAAGGCTGAGATCGTGTTGCAAAGATCCCGAGGATGGCTTTATTTCTTCGAAGGGAATTGCTAACAACGGTCTGATTACAGCAGACAACAAAGGGTTTTTATAGGTCTCTGGAGGACTGAACTTCTAACCAATAAAAACTACAAATTACAAACTAACCAATTACCTTAAAATTCTAAGTAAGTAAAAGACTGATTACCTTATGACTTTAAGAACCAATAGAAATCTTAAGAGACAACAGGAGTTTCAATAAGGAAAAGGGGCCCTGCTTCAAGGAATTTCTTTGTTTTAAGGAATTGCATCCCAGGGGCACATTTTGGGGGAAGTAACATCTACAGGACACCACAGAGCTTCCCTGCTGGCACAGCTGGGCTTGCTCAGCCTGGAGAAGGCTCCAGGGTGATGCAATTCCAGCAGCTGAAGGAGCTACAGGAAAGATGGACAGACTCTTTCCTAGGCATGGAGTGCCAGGACACAGGGAATGGCTCCCACTGCCAGAGGGCAGGGCTGGGTGGGATCTTGGGAAGGAATTCCTCCCTGGCACAGGGTGCCTGGATCCCTGGAGTGCCCAAGGCCAGGCTGGGCACTGGGACTTGGAGCTCCTTGGGATAAGGGAAGGTGTCCCTGCCCAGGTGTGCCCATGTGCCCTTTAAGTTTTTTCCAACCCAAACCATTCTATGTCTTATGATTCTATGAAAATAAAATTAAGTTTGGAACTTAAGAACAATATAGCAAAACTATACAAAACCCATTAAAATCCCTTCAGGATATATTTAGTGGACAACACAAAGAAACATACCATATGTGATGTGGGCAAACTGGTATCAAAATTAATGATGTTTGGCTTCTCAGCTTCTTTACCATCTTGGTCTTCCACTTCCATTTCATTGTCATTCTCTTCCTCGCTCTCTACTGAAAAGCACATACAGAATATTGAGTAGAAGTCAATCAGCAAAGACTGAGATATTGAGAAAAACCTGAGAATCAGGGAAATGCATTCAGCATTCCCAGGCTACAGCCTTGCACAGGGAAATAAACCAGAGGAAAATAATTTTCTTGCTGTTACAGGAAAATCATTATTCTATAGAAAGGGTCACAAGCTGGTAATTTATTTCTGAAAGGCTACACAGAACAACTTCCCTTGGAAGAAAACAATAAACAAAGGCTGTCAGTTCAGGTTTGCACTACAGTGGTACTTCCTTATCTCAGCTCTAAAGGTTTTCTGCCTGCACACCAGGATCTAGATAAATTCTTTCCTTGTAGGATGCTGAGTAAAGTGTCTGAGGCTGCAAAACCTCAACAATCAAACTGCAAGTGAGTAAGAAGCAGTGGGAAATTCCATATTCATGCAGAGACTCCTGCTGGTATTTTAGCCAATTTAATTGCTGTCAGCCTCTGCTGTGTGTACACCAAACACAAACCCAGAAAGGAACTCCTGAGGAAGCAAATCACCAAGTGATTTCAGATATAAAAATAGTATTTGAAAACTACTGCTTCCTTCCCATTTCTCAGCCAATTCTAAAGTAATTTTCAGGCAAGAGGACAATTAAATTATCAGTCACTGCATTAAATGACTCTATTTCTTTGAACAGAAACACTATTTATACACCATGTTATGTCTAAACTACATGTTAGCATAAACCAATCTCCAAGGTTCTTACACCAAGAGTTGCTGGGTAATGGATAATCCCAGTGATGCTGAAAAACATCATTTAGACCTTGAAAGCTATGCAAGATGGAAAAAAATACTTTTACAATAGTCTGTCTAGTTGCCTGCCTTTGCAATTAATATCTTCTTAAAAAATAATCCAGTTGAAAATGTAAAAGGTGGAGGGGTTCTCTCATCCTGAAGGGCTCTGCAGGGAAATCTCAAAAAAGAAAGATGCTGCAGAAGCAAAGAATTTTCCTTCAGAAATGGGAGCACAACTAATTTCACTATTTCTGAGTGGGAGAACAAGAGAACAGTGAAGAAGACATTAAAAGCTGATTTTAGAGAACCTTTTTTCCCCTCTTTGGCCTCCAGACACATTTGTTAAATGCTCCCACAAAATGTTTAGTCACTGGTCTTACTTCTGCTTCACCTCACTTATGTTTTTTTAAATAGTTCATAGTTTACAGAACTTGCTCTTACAGATCCATCCTACATTGAATTTATCTCAGCAAGAACTGATCCAGCCCGACAGGAAAGGAGGTTGCAGACTCTCCTTGGTATTGTACCTAATTACAGTCCTTCCAGCAGTGACACACCATCTGCCTAATGACTGTTAAAAATACTCCACATCTAGATGAGATTTCTTATATTCAATTAGCAACCCTACCATGAAAAATTACAAAATGTTCAAGATGTCCAAAACAGCCCTTATTTTGCTTAGTTTGTTGGAGGGGGAGAGAAATAAGTTTTTATTTGGTTCTGGGGCATCACTGCAAGATGGGGGAGGGAATAAAAAGTACTCTGCTTTTTCCACGTGCTCCCATCGGCCTGCATCCATCATTAGCAGTTTTAACAGGCAGAGGCTGTCCCACTTGTTTTTCTGAACACAGAAGGAATTAGCAGCAGTTGATTGGAAAGAATTGTGCCCTGCAAACTTTTGCTGGCTGCTGCCAAGAACGCACAGTGGCTGCTGTGTGGTGGTGGCAGAGGGACGATGACTCATTTCACTGCAGCAGCACCAGCCAGCCCAAAACACAGCAAACCTTCCCTCTCTCCTCCCTCTCAGCTGGCAAAACAAGCCAAAGCTTTTACACCCCCAGCTACTGGGTTGTATTTGTCTTCAAATTCCAGGATTAGCAGCACCTCCAGCACACAGGAAGGAGGGAAAAGCAAGAGCTGAAGGCTCCCCTGTACAACAAAAATCACATTTCCCTTGTGTTGGTTCACTAACACAACCCAACCCACTCTCAATGCCTTTATGCAGAAATGAGGAAATATGACTCTCATTTAAGGAAAAACGAACAAGGTTATACATACATCATATTAAGGTTATATTGAGACTGTACTTCCTAAAATATTCAGGAACTAGCTTGTATTAAGGCTGTATTTCCTAAAATATTCAGGAAATAACTTATTAAGGTGATATTAAAGCTGTATTTCCTCAAATATTCAGCCAAAATTGCTTATATTGCAGTGATATTAAGGTTGTATTTCCTAAAATATTCAGGAAATATTTTGTTACTATTGAAAACATACAGGCCTAGAGAGGTCACAGAATTTCCTGCCATGGGAAATGATGCTGGTTGCTGGCAGGATTTCCTGCTGCTTTCTCCCCTGCATGCTCATTCTGAAATAATGCTTCTTTCCAGCTCAAGCACAAGCTGCTTCCCAAACCATTCGAACTGCTGTCAGTGTGGAAGCACCGAATGCAGAAAACCCATTATTATGCAATAACTATGCGTAATTAATTCTCTGGTGAGGAATCGCACGGCTGTGTGTGACAGATAAGCCGGGCAGCACACGGGGTCCAGCGCTGCCCTCCACGCAATCCCGAGCTTTCCTGCTTATTTTCACTGCAAAACAGCGCTGGGACTTCCCAGAACAGAGTTTTCCGCAGCCTGTGGGTTTCACTGTGCAGAGAAGTGCCCGCTTTGCTCGCTCTGGTGGAAACCTCACCGTGCTTTTCACCGCATCGGCTGCCCCAGGCATCCGTGACCCTTTCTCCAGGGAACATCCACGGATTCCATGGAACACCCACGGCCTCCAGGGACTATCCACGGATCCATGGAACATGCCCGGCCTGCAGGGAACACCCAGGCCTGCAGGGAACACTCCCGGCCTCCGTGGATCGGCTGCAGCCCAGGGCAGAGGCCGCAGAGCCCGCGGCCCCACGCTCGCCCTGCTCCCCCCGGGAGCGCCCACAGCTCCGCGGGCCCTCAGCGCTCCCCGCCCCCGATTCGCTTCGCTTCCCTTCTCTTTTTCCCCTTCCTCTTCTCTCCGCCTCCGCTTCCTTCCCTTTCCTTCTCTTTTCCCCGTTCCCTCCCGGCCCCGCGCCTCCCCCGCGGTGCCCCCGGCCCTCACCGGGCACCAGCTGGAGGTGGTTCCCCATGTTATCCCGGGGCTCTCCGCCTCGCTCCTCGGCGGCCATCGCTGTTTACCCGGAGAGCAGCCTGGGAAGCGGCGGGGCGGGGGCAGGAGGCGGGCGGAGGAGGAGCCCGGGCCGGCCGGAGCGGGGCCGGGAGCGGGGCCGGAGCGGGGCCGCAACCGGGGCCGGAACCGGGGCCGGAGCGGGGCCATGGCTCCTGCTCAGCCCCCGGGGCCATGGCCACCGTGATAATTGCTAAATGATTCCTGATAACCATAGAAATTTTGGAGTTTGTATAAACCAGAATACTTAAAATAAGAAAAGAACATGGACCTAGATACAGGGAATGTATGATTAAACCCACTCTGTTTAAATCCCCCTGTTATGGATATTGTGTATGCCAGCTTGTAAAATAAAAAAAAAAAGGTTTTTCATAGTCTGAAAGGTTTTTTTGCAGAATCAGATTTCCTGCCTTTGTGTAATCAATCGCAAACTATCTGCTAAAGATCAGAATTCCCACTTCTGGTTTTTATCTCCCAAGACCAGATGGCTACATGAAAAATTGTCCCAAGAGCTGTCCCACGAAGTTTGGAAGTTTCTTTGACCACCACTGTTTACCTTGCAGAATTATGACAACAAAACAATAACAATTATTAATTACTACAAGGCACACCAGACTATAAAAAGGGAGCTGCAAACCAAGCTGGGTGGAAGCGTGGGGTGGGCAGTGACCCCTCACGTTCTCCCCAGCGCTGCTTGCTCTGTCTATATAAAATAAAGCAATCTGAATTTTGCTGAATATCGAGACTTTATCTCTCATTTAAAACACTGCCGTGCCCGGACAGGGGGTGTCCGGGGACAGCAGGTCCTGCTCTGCCCACAAGGGCTCGGCAGGGTGTCACCTGCGGCGGGTCCCCAGAGCGCCTCATGGCTGTGGGGGGAGAGGGGCTGGGTGTGGAAATAAAAATAAAATATAAATAAATAAATAAATAAATAAAGCTAGTGCGAAAATGGCTTGAAAATAAACTAAACACAATATAAAATAAAAATCTATCAGCACATGAGAGACTTGGAGAGATTGCAGCGAAATTTCAGGAAGGTGCTGAGGGCACCGGAGCGTCTCTGCTGTCAGCAAAGTCTGAGTTCTTCGACCCCGAGAAGAGATGGCTGGAAGGGGATTTTATCACAAAAATTTTAACAATTTAGTTCTTAAATTGAGTAATTTAATGCCAAGAGGATGGAGCTAGGCTCCTCTTGATGGTGCCCAGCAATGGCTCAGGAGGAAAGGGGCACAAACTGATGCCCAGGAGTTGCACCTGGCCATGAGGACAAATTTCTTCCCTGCCCTATAAAAAATGCTCAGAGATGGTGTGGGGTCTCCTCCCTGTCTCTCCTGTGCCCCTGGAGCTTGTCAGCAGAGTCCTGTCCTGGTGTCAGGTTTGGTGGCATCACCAGAAATTATTCACAGGATGCAAACCCGGCTGGTGCACCCCAAAAACGCCTCTGCACTGCCAGCCCTCACACAAACACTGTCTCATCATTTATTGTCATTTCCTTCCCCTTTAAAAACCCTCCAAAAAGCCATATCATGGCCCTGGGGTTCCTCTATTAAAATGTTGCATTTTTATTGCTGTAATTTTTATTGCATTCTTTTGTTACAAATCTCTAAACCCATAGGATGCTCCTGAGCATTTCACAATTCCTCTATCTCAGCCCTGTTGTTTTCTCCCTAAAAAGGCTTTTTTATTTCTTTTAAGGGAAAAAATTCTGCACTTTTTGCATTTCTCTTCAGTATCTCCCATTTCAGTTCAGCAATAATATTCTCCCTGCATCAGTGACAGAACAAACCAATGATTAGCCAGCAAGCAAAACACTAATTTTTTATACTTTTTAAAATCAGAATTAAAGTGGCGGAGAGAATCACATTTAAAATACAAATAGCACTGTAATTTCCTTACCACAGTGGGTGGAAAATTCCCAAATAATCATTATCTATACTGACCTGAATGGGCTTTTAGAGCAACAATCAATACCACATTTGCCAAACGAGCATGAACATGCCCCTGATGATACATTAAGCATTTATAAAATACAATAATCACTTAAATGATTAAGTTTTTATTCCATAACTTTTTCTGCATTGTCTCAGTGTAATACACATAATTGCAGGGTATTGTATTCATAATTTACTGCAACAACAACAACAAAAAAAATAGATATTTTTGTTATCAGGCTGGCCAACTGAAGAATTTAAAAATTATGAGTCCCTTCTCCAAACTCTGGCAAGCTCTGCTGCCGAAATCTTCCCCGTGTGAAATTCCAAAGCTCCTTTCCATCCCTCAGCTCCCTTCCCTCTCCACACTGGTCGAGAAAAGAAGTTGTCAATGTCTAAGCAGCCAATGCACTCCCTCGTCCCCACCTACATCCTTGAATGAAGTGGAAAATCCAAAACTTCCCGATATTGCTGGGAGAAGAGGCACTAGATGGTGCTGTAACATCCCCTTTTGCAGCTTTGGCAGAATTATTCAGCTGGGCTGCTTAGCGAGCTTTGGGGCTTCTGTTTTTAGGGGATTCACTGCAAACAATGGAAAAGTTTGATCTACAACGTTATCCTTTTAAATGAAGGGTGGTTTTTTTTCCTGCAACGTGCTGCTTTAACCAGCTGTTTAAAAAGGAGTGTGGATAGTCTAATTAAACTGGTAAAAGTTCTGTGTACTTGTGCCATTGATTTCTGCCCTGCCAATATATTGGCTCATTATCCACCCAAACCTGCTATTCCAGGCAGAACCAAGCAATTCCTGCAAGTATTCCGAAATAAAAAGTGACTCCCCACCTTTAGACAATTTATTAAACACTTACAGTAGCAATCAGCTATAGGACAAAGAGAAAATCTATACTCCAGACATGAAAAAAAAGAAAAAATTACAAAAAAATCCATGAAGCCACTTTCTTACCAATAGCCCCAGCACTGAAGACACTTGGCATATCCACATGGCCATGGAAATTCCTGCCTTTTCCAGTGACCAGTTTACTTGCTACTCCCTTTGTCAGCACTTTGTTGCACAAATTTGGGAGATGTGTTACCTGCCAGTCCCAAGGAAAAATTCCTTCTCTAACTGTGTGAGCAGCCCAGCTGAGCTGCCAGCTCTGCTCACACCCCATTGTCAGCTGTGCCATCCCAAAACCACATCAGCACAGCTGGCCATGTCAGTATTAAATGTACTCTAAGAGGACACAAACCACGGAGAAAAGTGACTCCAAAAGCAGCAGAATCAGTGATGGGCAGAGCTGTTCCAGAATAAGAGAGCCTGGGCAGCTGCTGGGAAGCTGCAGAGCAGCACAGGACCAGTTCATCCCAGCAAGCTGATCCGTGCTTCAGCCAGCATCCCAGTGAGAACAGGGCATATTTACAGTTCCTTTTAATATTTGCTGCCTGGGTCAGGCTGGTGACAAAGGAGCAGCTCTGAATATGCAAGAGGCCCCAGACAAAGGGCCCATTAGCCAAACATGCCCATTACTATGCAGAGAGGCAAATTCTCCTGCCAGAGAACCCTCAGCCAAGCAACAAAACTATTTGGCAAGTGTGCAAAACCCATATTCCACACAAGTGACAGACAGCATGGCAGGGAAAGCAAATGGGGCTATAAACACAAATGTGGTTCAATAAAGGGAATGAAAAGTGAGGGAAAAACTCTGTAACACTTTCTGGAAAGGGACATCATGGCAAAGGGATCCTTGAGGAATATTTCTGTAAATCCAGAGCTGCCAGACCCTGCTCCCAGATCACCTGAGATGTGTCTGTAGCTTTGAAGTGCAGGTTAGCACAGACCTCATGCATCCATTGCAAAGAAGATTTGTCAGAGATAAGGGTTTGGTATTTCCTTTAATTTTTCTATCACAAAATTTTTGGTCGTTTTTGTATTAATGGGGGCCCAAAATTTTAACCAGCATAAACAAGAGTGATTCCAGTGAGTTTTACAAACTAAAACACTGCTTTTTCCTTCTTCATTGTTCCTGCTGGGTCTGCCAGCAAATTCAATCTATTTATAGTTCAATGTATATCCAATTGTGGACATTATTTGCCAAGAAGATCCAAGTAGCACTGTCTGAGCAGGAGTTTGTGCAGAGCTCACTGCAGTGATCCCTGCTCAGAGTGCACACTGTTGGTTTTATCCCTGTGTATATTACCCAACAAACTGCTCCCATATATTATGTAAAATCATGTAAATGGGTGTGTGTGCATTTAGATAGAGGGAGCTTGCTCATAAATCTCACTTCAGTTTCAAACACAGAGCACTAAGTATGAGTTTAAAGTACTGTTTTTTCTTTCACTGTGGATTTAGAGCAGGCTTCTTCCATTAGCCATGCAGGAAAAGCACTGGGAGCTTGAGGAAAGTTAATACAGCCACATTTACAACAATTGTCCCTAATCTTGGGGATTTATCCTGGAAGTTTGCCTGCAGTTTGTCTTGGGAGGAAGTCCAGTAACCTCTGCAGATGATGGCAGTGAAAACCTATCTCTGAGTCAGGGAGGGAAAGAACACAAAGGCTTGCAAAAAGACCTTTTTGGGTTTTTTCACATCATAACTTACTGAAATGTAGTAATTCAGTAGAGACTGAGCACACTGTGTTTGCAGGCTGCTTACTTAGGGTTTCTCCATTTCTTGGGCTGAAATATGTTGTTAGCATCATTCTCCATCTCTTTTTAAAAGTGGACTGAGTATTGCAAACTCTGATCCAAAGCTGGGTGCACTGCAAAGATGGGGGAAAAAAAATACATGTTAAAATGTAATGGACATAAACTGCTTGTAATGGTCATAAATAGCAAAGTCTGCTGGATTTCTGCCTCAGGCAGCAGAGGAATCTCTAGATGTGTTCTTATGTTTTTGCAGTTCTCATTTTTATAGAAGCATAAAATGGTTTGGTTGGAAGGAACATTAAAAATCCTCTCATTCCACCAAGCCCTGTGCAGCCTGGCCCTGCTGTCACACACACTGCAGCCATGCAGACCCAGGACATTCCCCATTTTCTCTGTGGCCTTTCCCAGCAGGAGCACCTGAGCATCCATCCCTTTGGAACAGCCAATCCCTTCGGGAGCTCAGGAAAACCTTGCAGGTGCTCACATTCCTCAGCTCCCCCACGTTTCAAATCCTTCCAGCTGCCAGTTTTGTCTCTGCTGGAAGGAAAAAAGGATCTTGCTGTGAGGCAGCCTCTGTCAGATCACTTCTCTCAGGTACAAAACTACTCACAGAGTTGTATTTTCTCTTTACCAGCATAACCAGCACATCAAGAGGATTCCCCATCTGAGAGAGCATCCCAGAGAAACTCTGAACTCACTAACAGCTTTAAAGGGCTTTGGAAAAAGCAACAGTGAGAACCTCCACTGGGAATGGCAGGGAAATACAGGAACATGGAAATTCTCACTCTGCACAAGATGTTTCAGGTATTTGATTTCCAGTGCCTGCAGAGGACTACCTGAATATTTAACTGGCATCAAATCAGCTCTCAACAGAGAGCTCGCTTGTGCCTGTGCATTCTGAGAGGTAAAAAATAACTCAGTAATCAGATTTTAAGCTGTTATCTAATTGCAGAGAAGGCAGCACTGCAGAAAAACCTTGGTAATTCAGTCCTTAAGAGTTCTCACACCAAATTTTCACTTTGTTTAAGGGCAGATGTGCACGGATTCCAGAAGGAAACAGATGTTTTCACCCCATCTGAGCTCCTTCTTGGGGGTAATTGCCTGTAAATAGTGAGGTTATGAAGCTATTAGTTGAATATCACTACCCAGCAAGCATAACAAATCCATCAAAGCAGAAGTTCTTCTACAGAAGTCCCACTTAAAGTTCATTCCCTCCACTGGCTGGGTGTTTAAGGAGATTTTCAGCAATAGATCATATTTTGTGGGCCATTCACCCAACAGGTGATTTCCTACAATGTTCTGAATCACTGGAAGCTCTCCATTTGACAACACTAATACTGCCCTAAAATTTGTCATTGATTTCATGCCTCACAAGTTTTAAGATCCTGAATAAGCCAACAAACTATTCCACAAGGAGCTGACCTTCATTTAATGACCTGTCATGATCAGTGGAAATAAGAACAGGAACAACCAAACTGAGATATAGATTTTCGCCCTTTTCATTCATTCTGTTTCATATTATTCAGATATTGTAGGTTCTTACAGGGTTTAAATATACAGATTTTCTAAATATGTCATATAAAGCTAGGCATTTTTCTTCAGAGTGTTTTTTAAATAATGTATTTTGTACATGTAATCTTTTTGGCATTTAATTACACCAGAATGGAGGCCAATTCATCTGGCCTTTGCCTAAATTTCTGAAAATTCAATCAATCGATTAATCTTTTATTACTAACATAGACATACAAACAATTTACTAATGGTTCTAGACGATCATGGCTGGATGGAAAATTGGATGTATTCTCTCATTTGAAATCTCCTATTGTTTTGTTACAAAATCTCACCACCCATTCTGTGTTATGGAAGGCAAATCTGAGGCACAAAAGGCGTGAGACTGCTGGGAATTAATTTCCAAAGTCAGGTAAAATGTCATTCCATTGTTCTTTTGTAAATCATCCCCCCAGCACCTGTAGCATAAGGAAATGAAAAATGGGACAGACTATTAAGCTAAATGGCCTTTTGGAAAGCTGGAGTGAAAGCTTTACAAATGATGTATTGTGGGAGGGCAGCTCGATGTTTTCTGTGGTTTCTTTATGGTTTGTTCTTCCCCCTGATAAGCTGGGATTGAAATGAAAAGAGGCCTGACCTGACATGTTTTCCTGGCTCCATCATTAGGGCTGACACTCCACTGGAAGAAGACCAGCCATTTTCTCAGATGCAAAACACAGTAATTCCCTTTTAATGCCCTATTAATTGGGAATTGGAGGAGGCTGAGTTGAGGAGCCTGGTGAGCCCTGAGTGCTCCCACTGTGCTCAGCCCTGGCAGGCAGAGGGACCAGGATGGACACCAGGGCAGAGCCCCCTCCCTGCCCCACCCAGACCCTTCACAGCTCCCAGGGAAAAGGCACTGGGGACACAGTGGGATTTTAACCCTGGCATCCAGGAATGCAGCTCCAGGAAGTTGGGGGTCACTCTCAGGTTTCTCTTTGCTGGAAACTCTCCGAGTGTGCTGTGGTTAATTTGCTCCATATCCAGGGCTTGGTGCCCTAAGAGCCACTGGGGCAACTGGTTTGAGCATAAATGGTCCAGTGGTTTCCTACTGCACCCACCCTCTTGCTCTTTCCTACCATTTTTGGGAATAGTTTTGCAACATCTCTCAATAAAGCTTCTAAATGCACTGAATTCAGGGATATTTTTTAATAGAGTTTCTTTCATTTTCAAACTTGAGAGGTCTCCTTCCATCCTCTTAGGAGGGGTCAGAATGGGACAAACTGTACATGGAACAGCTTTGCTGATCTTGAGGCATCTGGGAGCTGATTTCCAAGGGAAATTCCTGCTGGAAGAGCCTGGGTTCAGACATAAGCTGGGTTGAAAACAAGATGAAAATGGTAGTCCAGTGTTATTTAAATTTAGCCAAAAGAATGCAGTTCTGGGTGCCATAATTAACTCAATGCATTCTCTCCTCAGCCGCTGGCACTTGCAGGGAGCTGAGCAAACATTGGATGGAACAAACCTGCACTTCCCTGGGAGTGGCAAAAGCCAGGTTCAGCCAGGAAAACTGTCCCATCCAGCAGCCCTGCTGGAATTGCACAGCTGGAATTGTGGCATCCCTGACACCCCCTGGCTGTCAGCAGCACCCAGGGAACACTGCAGAGCTCCCTCCTGACTGCAGTGGAGGGGATGTTAATGATTTGGTTAATTAGGAAAGAACTAAAGGCTGCTGCCATTCAGTGCAGACATCAGATCATTGCAGAGCTTTCCCAGAGCCAGGCTCTCAGGAGCTGCAGGGAAATCCTTCCTGTCCAAGTGCAGCCCTGTGGGAGTCCAGAGTGCTCCTCTGGCTTCCCTGGGAGGTTCAAGACCCCCCTGGCAGGGTCCCCAAAGACCCTCGAATGAGACCCAGGTGTCTCAGGGGCTGGATTCAGCTCCTTGGAACAATTTACCAACATTGAGAGAAGAAATGCAAGCTGCAAAAATAAATAGAGTGTAAATTAGACGGTTAGAATGTAGAATTAGCAGATTTATAGGATGTTTGTGACAAGGGACACGTGGCCAAGATGGAGAATTTGGGGTGTGGATACCTCTTCCTCCTTCTTCTCCTGCCATCCATGCTGGGTGACATGCTGGCACTGTCAGATTGGATGTGAACAAAGCTGGACCATGTTATAAGACTGAATTGTATTGGAAAATAATTGTAAATGTCCAGTAGGTAATTTAGAGTATAAAAGATCAGTCCTGCCTCTCCAGGCAGATTCTGCCCTGGACGTCTGGCGAGCAGAGCTGTGAGCTGGGCAGAGCAATCCTGAGATGAGGGAGAATAAACAGCCATGGAAACCTCTAAGAACAGCTCCTGCAGCCTCTCATGGGTGGGCAAGGAAAGAGCTGGTTCCAAACCACCTGCATGTCCCCCAGAGGTGAGCTCAGGGCTGAGGACACACCCTGGGCTGTGACACAGCCGTGTCCCTGCCCCGCCTCCAGCAGCAGCCTGGAGCAGGCACTGGGGCCAGGGCATCCCACTGGGAGGACTGGTCAGTGTGCTTTTTGTTCAGAGATCCTTTTATTTCTTTAATTCAGGTTCTAATTTCATTGAAATCCTTGAGTGTGAGGGTGGGGAGGTGTGGCTGCCCCTGGATCCCTGCAAGTGTCCAAGGGCAGGCTGGACATGATGTCTGAGATGATCTCTCAGCTCCCTTCCAACCCAAACCATCCATGGCTCCATGAGACCCCTCCCCAGGCTGCAGGAACAGCCTGGCCATGGATTTACCAAACACTCCATGTGCAAAACCCAATGCTTGGGAAGGACCTCAGGCTGGGGCTGACCAGGGGGAAAATCCCTGCCTGAGAATGCCCCGGGCAAAATTTTATCATTGGACCAACATTCCTGAGTCACCTGAATTAAAAGGACTCAGCCTAAGGACTTCTGAATCTCCTAAAGCAGAATCCAAAGCAAAGAATCTATTCCATTGACAAAATAATTAAACCATTAATAACTGCATGCATATAACTTTGGGGACTGAATGATATCAATTAAATTCAATTAACATCTGCACAATGCTTTGAGGACATAAAATGTCATGTAACTCCAAAGAAATGTTAGAATTAATCCTATTAATCCTATTTTTAGGATTTATTAATCCTAAAATAGTTTCTGCTGCATTAGCACACTGCTAAATGTGAAAATCACTAGAAGCAAAGGCAGGGGTGCTCCAAAGATTTAGGGAGGTTGTATGAAAAAGTGAGGGTTTTTTACCTGAAATCAAGTTCCAGTTGAAACTGGCAGTTACAGGTGAATCAATATCAATGCCATTTAAAAATAACCATATTCTTTGTATAGCTATTGATTCTAGCAGGAGTGACTAAAGGAAGGATATACATAAATATACCAAAAAAAAAATGAGAAGTTGGATATTAATGTCATCTTTTATCATCGTAGGCACTAACATGGCTGGAAAGTATTGATTACCTTAAAAGCCCCTAATAACTAAAGAACTATTGACTTAATATTTTCTCTAATCCTCCATGAAATTTTACAGTAAGTCCTGATGTATTTTCTGTTAAGAGTTTTAGGGCTCAACTATATCATGTACTTATCTGGAGTGTCAGCCCAGGGGCTTACACTGCACTGATGAGAGCTCTGCTAAAGGTGAGGAATAACTCCCAAGATTTAAGTCTGGTTTCAGGGATTTTGGGAATAGATCCATCTGCTAATGTCTATTATTCTATAGCTTTTGTCTTTTTAATAATCCTTATCATTAGGGAATAATCTAACATACATTTTTTGTCGGTGGAAACAAGGGTTCTGCTCATAATTACTCAACTACAGCTGTTCTGAAAATTCCCTCAGCGTTGGATAAGTGTCTCAACAGCCTTTTTTATTGCTTCCTGTTTTCCTAGCACACACAGCCTGCCTTCCTAAAACTCCAATGGGTGATACTTACCCAAGTTAAATAAGGGAATAGTGAATGGAAACTTACCCACACACCTGAACTCTTCAATCCCTCAAAGGGAGTGGATCCTCTCCTTCCACCCCTGCCCTGGCAGGGACACTTCCACCATCCCAGGCTGCTCCAGCCCCAGTGTCCAGCCTGGCCTGGGGCACTGCCAGGATCCAGGGGCAGCCACAGCTGCTCTGGGCACCTGTGCCAGCCCTGCCCACCCTGCCAGGGGAGGATTTCCTCCCTATATCCAATGGAACTCCACCCTCCTTCAGTTTAAATCCACTCCCCTTGTCCTGTCTGGGTCCTGCCCTCACATCCTGCACTGCCATGGAGCAAACAGAGAGGTTTTCACTTTGATTCACATTTGCTCTGAGTTCAGACCGAACAGCTGACAGGTTTCCAGCCCCCAGGGATGCTCCTGCAGTCCCTTTGCATTGTGGTTCTACTGCCCTGGCTCTAATATCCCATTCCTGCCCATCCCAAACTGTCCAGACCTCCACCCCTACAAACCTCACCTCCCCAAACTACCCATGCACAGAAAAGCTTTGCTCACCCTCAGCAATTCTCCTGAGCCAAATTCTATCCATTTCAAACCTATTTACAGAAACACCTTCCAGATCTTGCTACCAGGCACCAGAACTGCAAGAATATCTCTACTTTCTCCAAAAGTATTAAAGACTTTTTGATAAGAACTGGTTACAGAAACAACACTGAGAGAGAAGTGCAGTTCTGGAGCTCCCTGTGCCTGAGCAGCATCACTGGGTTAACTCCTATTTTCCAAGATCTCTTTGTAGGATAAAGGTGATACATAATGGGACCCAGCAAAGAACAGACTTTTTCCCCTGCCTCCAGTAAAACCAAGGACTTTTCACCATCCCATGAGTCACATCTAATCCTTCACCACTGGTTTTGGCTCAGTCCTGTAATCACTTATTTATGGAACCCTCTCTGGCACAGGAGCAGCCTCATTAAAACAAATGGGGCAGTTTCTCATGTGCTCCCTCAAAGCCATTTAAGCCCCAAGTCCTGCTTTGAGCTGGGCCTTCCCCTGGGTCTCCCCAGGCTGAGGAGGGAGCCCCTCAGTCCCAGGCAGGGCAGCTGGCCCTGCAGCTCTGTCCTCAGAGGAGGCAGAGCACAGCACTAATTATTTTAATGACTGGAAATGAACTGTGAATTTCTTAAGAGCCATTGAAGCAAAACGCTTTGAGTCAATCTCCCCACATTAACACCAGAGTGCTGGAGATTGCTCATATCTTTGAGATGATGAAGTACATCTGCTGGATTTCCCTAGCTAATAGTGGGCCAAGTGTCAAAACAGCAAACTGTCCCTCACATCCTTGTGATGAAATAAAGAAAAGGACAAACCCCACTGAAGAAAGTCAGGCTGTGCTGAGCTGCAGTGCTCGTGTCCATCAGTGCAGCCCCAGGGACACCTGGCAGGGATGGGCAGGGCCACCCTGCTCCTCTGGGATGCATTAATCATCTCTGGGATGCATTAATCATCTCTGGGATGCAGGATGCTCTCTGGGATGTGGGATGCAGGAATGCTCTGTGGGATGCAGGAATGCTTTATGGGATGCAAGAATGCTCTGTGGGATGCAGGATGCTCTGAGGGATGCAGGAATGATCTGTGGGATGCAGGATGCTCTGGGATGCAGGATGCTCTGGGATGCAGGATGTTCTGTGGGATGCAGGAATGCTCTGTGGGATGCAGGAATGCTCTGGGATGCAGGATGCTCTGTGGGATGCAGGAATGCTCTGTGGGATGCAGGAATGCTCTGGGATGCAGGATGCTCTGTGGGATGCAGGAATGCTCTGGGATGCAGGATGCTCTCTGGGATGCAGGATGCTCTCTGGGATGCAGGAATGCTCTCTGGGATGCAGGAATGCTCTGTGGGATGCAGGATGCTCTGGGATGCAGGAATGCTCTGTGCGGGATGCAGGAATGCTCTGGGATGCAGGATGCTCTCAGGGATGCAGGATGCTCTGTGGGATGCAGGAATGTACTGTGGGATGCAGGATGCTCTCTGGGATGCAGGATGCTCTGGGATGCAGGATGCTCTCAGGGATGCAGGATGCTCTGTGGGATGCAGGAATGCTCTGGGATGCAGGAATGCTCTGGGGATGCAGGATGCTCTGTGGGATGCAGGATGCTCTCTGGGATGCAGGAATGCTCTCTGGGGATGCAGGATGCTCTGTGGGATGCAGGAATGCTCTGGGGATGCAGGATGCTCTGGGATGCAGGAATGTACTGTCGGGATGCAGGATGCTCTGTGGGATGCAGGATGCTCTCTGGGGATGCAGGAATGCTCTCTGGGATGCAGGATACTCTGTGGGATGCAGGATGCTCTGGGATGCAGGAATGTACTGTGGGATGCAGGATGCTCTGGGATGCAGGATGCTCTGTGGGATGCAGGATGCTCTGTGGGATGCAGGATGCTCTCAGGGATGCAGGATGCTCTCTGGGATGCAGGATGCTCTGGGATGCAGGATACTCTGTGGGATGCAGGATGCTCTGCTGCACAGGCCCTGTGTGCATGGCTGGCTCTGCAGTGTGGCATCTCCAGACCAGCAGTTATTCCTCTACCCCTGTTTGCTTATTCCTGCTCTAACTGTGCTGTTCATTGCTGATTTGCTTTTCCTTTGTATATCCAAGGAAATGCAAATATGGGATTTAATCAGGAGGATGAGCCACGACAGCCAGTGTTTGCCAAACAGTTTAGTGAGCGTGAGCACCTCCATTAGAGACAGAAGTTGCAGCTTTAACAGACAATATTCAGGCAGCTCTGAGCATCCAAGCAGAAAGAAATCACCTAAAATCATGATTCATTTTTTAAAACCCTGCCTGACCTTAAAAATAAAAACGTCATTACTAATTCAGGGAAGTTTTCATTCAGTCCCAAATGCTGGGTGCAGGTTTGGTACCCAGAGCCATGAACAGCCCCCAGCCCTGGGCTGGGTCAGAGCTGTCTCCAGAGTCCCTGCAAGAGCAGCCCTGGCCAGCAGAGCTCACCCAGCCTCTCCTGGAGGGGCAGAGCCATCCAGTGCCAGGAGCTGCTGCTGCTCTGTGTGCAGGCAGCAGAATGTGCATCAGATTGCAAATGGAGCTGAGATTAAACACAGCTCTTAATGGCTCTGCAAACACATCTGGGGAAAAAACATCAGAGCATTCAGCACTAAATTAACTCCTCATTTTTGCCAATATGGCCCTGTTTGCATTCCACTGCAGCCTGGCCCCAGCTCAGACAGGGCTGGAGCTCCTTACTTCAGGAATAAACTCTCATTTTTGCTGTCAGTCATAAAAGGGAGCAGAAGGATTTCCACAGTGCTCAGACCAATGCTGCTGATCATGAGTGATGCCAACCAGAACCTTCCATCTCAGAGCTTGGGGTGCACACACCACAGCCCAGCTCCAGGCCAGTAATTAGCAAAGCTTTCAAGGAATCCATTCGTTTTCCTTCCCTGCTCCAGGAATCCTTTGAGGAGGTTGTGTTCCTCAAAGACAGATATTTGAAAGGATGTAATCCATTTCATTTCAAAGGCTCAGCTGGAAAAGGCCACGAGGCTGAAATTGCAGACTCAGGAGTTTGGTAACAGGTCTGGAGCAGGTTCCCAGAGCAGCTGTGGCTGCCCCTGGATCCCAGGGCCAGGCTGGACATGGGGCTGGAGCAGCCTGGGACAGTGGGAGGTGTCCCTGCCATGGCAGGGGTGGATGGGATGAGTTTTAATGTCCCTCTCGACACAAACCAGGCTCTGGTTCTGTGTAAGTGACACCACAGTCCTTCTCCTCCCTGATTACACATCTGCTCAAACTCTCCTGGAGAGAATACCCAAAAGGCAAGGTCAGGCACAGTGACATTTCCTCACTGCTAATGTCCCTTTCCAGGTCATCCAGCAGCACTCAGGAGTGTCCCTGTGAGCACACAGAGCCCTCTGCAGTGACAGCAGCAAATTAATTCACTGTTTACAAGGTGCTGCCTGCCTTGTAAGCAGGGCCAGTGGCACAAACCTGTCCCTTTGAGCAGAACCCTCCCTGGGGTCACTGTCCTTCAGCAGAGCTCTGCCCCTTCACATCCTAAGTTTTCAACCACTGAATAATTTAACAGCATGGTTCTGTGGCTGCAGTTCTGTTCAGCTCACACCACTTTTTGATGGCTCTTGTTCCTTAAATTTAGCTGGGCCCTCTGCACATGCCCATGGCTGATCCCAGAACAAGGAGTGCTCCTGTCCCAGCATCCCTGCCTTGCCTCTTGGATGGAAATAATCATATTTCATACTCCCTGCTACATCCCTGCCTCCTCTGGGCTGCTGAGCCTCCAGCTGACCCCTGTGGTGCCTTTGCTTAGGCAGCCAAAAATCCCAGCATTTGGAACAGTAATACAGCACTACTTTCTCCATGGCAATATTGCTGGGAGAGCAGCTCGTTCCCTGGCCTTGCCCATGGCTCCCAGGGTGAGCTGAGAAACCAAACCCAAGATGAATTCTCTCCAGTAATTTTCCTTTTGCCCATTACCTTGCTCAGTACACCAGAGGTGCACATTTCTGCGTGGCTCAGAGATAAAGAATTGTTTGGATGTTTATTAAACAACAGAGTTGAATGAAATCAGCCCCATTATCTTGTCTGGAGGATGGAAGTTAATTGGAAGACAAAATGATTTACTCCAGTTTGAAATACCAAGTGGGCTTTGGAGTAAGTTAATGACAACGAGGATCAGGATGAGATGTGGAAAATGGAAATTTGATTTTCATTCCTGCTGAAGTACTTTAGTAAATGAGTGTGCTCTCCCCTCACTGTGAGAGGTTCCTGCCAGCTTGCTCTGCTGTTCCACATGTCAGTGTTATCCCAGGGCACGTTAAACCCATCACTGGACACTGTACAGCAACTTCATTTTCTAAATAAAACGCCAGAGGGGAGCCAGAGTGGCAATGGGGGGAATCTCCTGGACACAGAAGATGCAGAAGAACAAGTGCTGGGGAGCTGAGGAGCAGGGACACCCCATCCCTCACTGTGCCCCACAATGGTTTGGGCCATGTCAATCCAAAATGTCACCACTGGAGTTTGGGAAAAGCCAGTGTGGCATTCTCAGAGTGTTTCCACCTCTGCCTGTTGTGCCTGTGCTAATTTCTGATGCTGAGGGGGATTTTTTTCTGTAGAAGAGGCACATCTGCAGCAAATTCCAAGCATTTATTCCCTAGAATAAAGACAAATAATAGGAAAGGCTCCAAATGCTCCCAGCAGCAGTGGAATGACTGCACAATAGCCCACAGAGCCCAGTGAAGATCTCACAGAGCTAAAGTGGGATTTATACTGCACAGGCAGAGATGGGAATGGGGCCATTAACAGCAGAGCTGCAGTCGGGGAAGGGGGGATGGGGCTTTCCCCACTGAAATGCTTTGGAGAGCCCAGAATGCCAAAGCCAGGCACCAGCAGAGGGTGTGGGGAGCACCTCCAGAAGGGCAGAGGCTCCCAGAAATTGGAAACCTTGTTTGGAAACGGTAGGAAAAGAGATGCTGATGATTTTCAGTGTCCTAAGAGCATTTCCTGCAGTGGAAATGGAGGGCAATGACCAGAGGAGGAAAACAACTCCAGGGATTGTTCCTGTGCTGTCCCTCCTGTCACTGCCACGTCCCACTGGATGCAGGGATGCTCTGCTCACCTTCTCTTGCCTCCAAGGAGCTCAAAGGCCACTCTTGTGTTATTCCCACTCCTCTCTGAGGGCACAGAACTCCCTCAGCTCTCCTGACTTATTCTGAGCCAGGATTAAATGGAATTTTGTGCAGAGACATTTTTGTTGCTATTGAGGGATGGTCAAATTCCCCCATCACATCATGCCAGGAAATCCAATGGTTTCCTCAGCAACTTTCCCTCCTCCTCCTCTCCCATGGGAAAATCAACCTCCTCCCCCTCTCCTCTTTTGCCTCCTCCTCCTCTTCCATGAAAGACAAGGTGCCAGCTGGCATTAAGGAAAAAAAAAAGCACGTTTTCTTCTCTCCTCCTCCCCACCAAAAACATTTATGAGTTTCAATTTTACTTGTGATTTCCACCACCAGTTTGGAGCAGCTTCTTGCTCACCCTGAGCATGTCACCGGCCCCAGGAGCCACTGACCCCTGATGGCACAGAAATTAATCCCACTGGCATGGGCTGGCCACATCCTCTCAGCATTTCATTACAACCTTGTTTCTGCCCCTTTCATTTCTTTTTACATCTCTCTCCTGCTGATCTCTTAATCCCTGCCTTCAGCAATTGTTTATTGTTTATCTAAACATCTCCTGCCATTGCCTGATATTCCCTTCCAGCCCTCCTCAAACATTTGGCTTCTCCTGCCCTTCCTTAGCTTCAGCCAGCCCAGGACCAAATCCCACTGCAGCCCTTTCAGTTTAACATCTGCTTTGGTTCCTCCAGTTGCTCTTCCATAAAGTATTCCCAAACAATCTTGTAGTTCCAATATTTTGCTCCACTAACAAACCTGGAGCTCCCACAGAGCTCTTCTAGAGGCATCTGAGTTTGCCACAGGTTTAAAGATCACCTGTCCAGCTCTTTACACCATTGGAAATTAAAACTATTAACATGGTTTGGGTTATTTTGTCTGCAAGCAAAAGCAGATTGCTGTTGCAAGGGAATTGTTCCTGAGATATTGCTCTCTGCTTGTTCCTCCACAAGGACAGAGTTATAAAAAATTATGCAATGCTATAAGCTTAAAATATGCGGAAAAAGGAAAAATAACAAGTCTGCAACATTTGCAAGTGAAAAAATACCATGCAATTCAAATTCCTCTGGAATGCACAAAACAGAGGAGTTGTCAAGTGTCAGTCCAAGTTTCTCCTTACAGGGTGTTTGTCACCCCCCCAAACCACACAGCAGAGGCAGCTCAGTGAGAATCCCTCTCCAGCAAAGGCAGCTCCCTTCTGGAGTGTCCAAGAGTGGCAAGTGTCCCTCCACCCAAAGCTCACCCAGTGCCACCCCTGACTCCTTCCAGCACCCCAGGCTGCTCCAAGTCTCATCCAGCCTGGCCCTGGACAGTCCAGGAATGGGGCACCCAACTTTATAGCTCCCTTTGCACATCAAACATCTCCTTTTCCCTGACCCTTAACTGTCCAACACTACCAGCAGAGACCCATGAAAACACTTTGGCCATCACCTCTGGAAGCCTCTGCCCCTCTGCAGGCACCACCTTCTGCTCCAGCACCCAGGAGCTGCTGAGGCTGAGCTGGGTGGCAGAGGCAGAGGGCAGAGCTGGGGACACCTGGGGAGCTGAGGGAGATCTCAGGCAGGGTTTGGGTGGCACTGCAGGCACCAGGAGCTGCAGAAGAGCCCTGTGGAAGGTGCTGGGCAGTGCCTGGGGCAGTCGTGGGGCTGCAGGGGGTTCCTCATTTCCTGCATCAATGAACTTACCTAGATTCCTGCCAGTCCCTGCATTTATCCCTAGGAAAAGATACTGCACTGCCTTTTCAGAGCACACACTGGAGAAAAGGTGCTTTACATGTCAGGCAGCCACCTTTTCAATTAGATCCCTTTGAATACAGTTTAGCAGCAGATATATGGAATAAACAGTGAGGCAGCCACACAGCTCATCCATCCACTCCTGATTAGTTCCACAATACCTCCCATCCGTGCATCACTTCAGGTGGAGCCCTCTGCCTTGCCTTGCCTCCTGAATTCTGTCTCTTTGCAGAATTATTGAGTGAGGCAGCAGGATGCAGCAGGGTATTTGTCAGCACATCGATCAGGATTTGCATGGCAGGGCTGTTTGTGTGCAGCCTGCTCCTCCCCAGCCTTAACCATGCTGTGAATTCCTGGGAAATTTATGGCCCTGCTCCTTCCACCCTGCTCTGCTCAGTCCCTCAGCTGCTGACAGGTCTCAGTTCCAGGGGTTGTTCAGCACAAAACAAAAGGGCAGCGCTGCCCTGATCAATAGGGACTGGTGGGAAGCTGCCAAGGAATATTCATCTCCCAGCCTGGGAATGGCAGCAGAGGTTCTGCCTCTGGAGGGGCTGTGCAGCCAGGAATGCCCAAGGGCAGCAGGGCACCTGCACCCATCCTGCCTGTGAGGGTTTGGTCCATGAAATCTCCCTCAGAATGCCAATCCCAGCACCTGTTACATCACAGGACACACATCCCTGATCCACATCCATCTGAGCCACCCAAAAGTGACAGGGATATGCAAATATCTTCTTCAAGTGCTGCATTTTGCAGTCATTTTTCCTCTTGTTATTACCATCATTTTACCTATCATTAAGGAGCAAAAAAACCTTAAATTTTTGTTTTCCCAGTCCCTGATTTTTCATGAGAATGGGATGGGAGCAAAACAACTGCCAAGAAGTTCCTGTCATCTTGCTCAGCCACAGATATGGGAATGGAAGTGGAATTCCAGCTGCAGATTTGGGATGGAAGCAGAATTCCAGCCATAGATATGGGAATGGAAGTGGAATTCCAACTGCAGATTTGGGATGGAAGCAGAATTCCAGCCATAGATATGGGAATGGAAGCAGAATTCCAGCTGTAGATTTGGAATGGAAGCAGAATTCCAGCTGCAGATTTGGGATGGAAGCAGAATTCCAGCCATAGATATGGGAATGGAAGCAGAATTCCAGCTGCAGATTTGGGGATGGGAGCAGAATTCCAGCTGTAGATTTGGGATGGATGCAGAATTCCAGCCACAGATATGGGAATGGAAGCAGAATTCCAGCTGCAGATTTGGGGATGGGAGCAGAATTCCAGCTGTAGATTTGGGAATTTCAGCAGGCACAGGCTGGGTCTGGGATCATCAGGAATGGGTTTGATACAAGCAGCACTCAAAGCCCCCAAAGCTCCCAGCTGCTGAGGGGCACTGGGAGAAGCAGGTCCCAAAATCCATGCCATAAATGCCAGGACCATGTCATTAATAGGGAACAGTTGTTAATTACAGAGGATGTGACTTTCCAAAGGGTGCTGGAGGCAGCAGAGCCCTGGTGAATCCTCATCCCTGGTGCCATAAAAACCTCGTGGTTTTGACACAGCCAGTGGGGCTGTCCTTGGGATGGAGCAAAACCACCTAAGGAGCAGATGGAGCAGGGCAGCTCCTGACTGAAAATAGACATTCCTTTAAAAATAGATGAAAGCAACATTTAATTTAGTTGAAAGGTGGAAATGAACCATTAAGAAATCCAGGCTTGTCTAAATACCTGCTTGTCATGTATATTTAATTGTTTCCATTTCCATTTGGATTGTGCTCTGCACTTACACAATGGCCACAGCTTGTCCTCAAGTGTCTGAGCATGGAGAGGGAATTGAGAGATTCTGAAAGGGAGAAGGATGAGGAGATTTCTGAGCAAAAATAGATGCCAAAACCACCCAAAAGGCTGTAAGGAAGAATTATCAGTCAGTCCTTGATAAAGAGATGCAAAAGCAGCAGGACAAACCCACATTACAAATGCATCAGCCTTAAAAAACTGCTGCTTGCAGACAGGCTGGTAGAACAAATCACCATTTTCCTTCTTTTTCTTCAAACCAAGACAAACCAGTGGAAAGTATTGCTCCAAACCACTTCATTAATATCAGATCAGCTGCAAAAGCCATTTTAGAAGCAGCTAATTACCAAACCTCTGATCAATGTGCAGTGGGATGGAGGTTGTAGTTCTCTGCCTGCAGGTTCCACACCTCAGCTCCAGTATGTTCTTCAGAGTCCTTGAAAAATTCATTTTCTTCACAACTCCCCTCATTATTTATTAATGACTGTTATTCTGAATTCTGGATCACCTTCATTTCCTCAAGCAGGAGCATAATTTTCCCTTCTCTTATCAAAACAGAGTCAGAATTCAAGTACCTGCCCCCAGGGTTTGTGTGTTCCCCCTTTTCTCCAAGCCAGGAGCCCTCATATCCAGAACTGACACAGACCCAGCAGGAATTCATGTGAAATCCTCAAAATCCTCAACGTTTTCTCTTTAGAAATTCCTGCTGAGGGTGTTTGGTTTCAGCTGAGATAATGAAATTCAGAGAGATCATGACCTGGCCATGCAGGAAGGTGTTTTGTCACTACAAGTGGCACTTCAACCACCAGGACATGTTTTCTGCACATCCACAATTCCAGAGGGATTCTGTACCATGGTCAAGCATCTGACTGGAGCTCCCTGATCTCCCCAGCAGCTGTGGCCAGAGCTCCTCTGGCAGCTCTGCCATCAGAGCTGTGTCCACAGGGCCATGGAAATCCATCCCAGTGGGTGCCTTCCTTGTGGAAACGAGTTATTACACACAGGTTCGACTAATGTGAGCATAAAAAAATGATTTCTTCCCTCTGAGAGAGGACAGATGGCTTTGCCTCCTTGTGAAGGGTTGGTTTTTCAACACAAGCTGCCTCTCCAGTGGAGAGGAGGGGGGAAATCATCTCTTAATTACTGCTCCACTGGCTGAAAGCACATTCTTGGAGCAGAAGGTATTAGCTGCAGTTTTCTTACACCAAAGTCAGACATAAAAAAGAAATCACAGAATTGTTTTGGTTAACAGGAGGAAAATTTATATTAAAAAAACTCCACTAGAACTGGGTGATTCTTTCCCACTTTACACAGAACTACTTGAATCAAGGCCAGAATCTGTTTCCTTAGGAGGTGAAACACAAACACCCAAAGAATTAAGTGACAATTCCTTCATGTTCCTGAGTTATGGATTAGAAAAATCGTCTCAGCAGCACTGATCAATGGGAACTTCAAAGAGAAACACGGCCCATCCATTACAGTTCCTCCCAATTACATCCTTCTGCTGAGAACTGCACTTTATGTTCCTTCCAGGCTTCCAAAA
Source organism: Luscinia megarhynchos (assembly GCA_034336665.1). Taxonomy (NCBI): domain Eukaryota; kingdom Metazoa; phylum Chordata; class Aves; order Passeriformes; family Muscicapidae; genus Luscinia; species Luscinia megarhynchos. Next base: position 1,728,805 of record CM067575.1, on the reverse strand, counting down.
AAATGAGGGAGCAGGATTTTAAAAAGCAGCTTCTAAGCGAGTTTTACCTTTTTATTGAATTTCAGCACCACAGGACTGGTTAAATTGGGAGTAAATTCTGAACTGCTGGTGCTACCTCTGAAATGGAAGCACCATTTTCAAACAAAAACCAGAAACATCTCAAAGCTGTTGGTTTTTCTGGTCATTTTCTTTCCTTTTGGTTGAGACTTCAACAAATTTTGTCTAAATCCACGAATCATTTTGAGTGAGCTGAAAGTTCTTTACCTGATTTTGTTGGGTGAGCTGTGGATTTTCATCAGGTCATTTCAACCTCTCTGAGTTTTGGAGAGGAGCTTGGGATTGTTCCCTCCTTTTCTCCTGGAGACCACAGAGAAATGTGACTCCATCCTCCTCCCTCCATCAGCCAAAATCTTCACTGGAGAATGGCAGGAAAACACAGGAAAAGCAGCAGCAGCATCTCCTGAGTGTGGGTACATTTCTATTGTGGTTTTTTTTGCCTCTGCTGTAAAACCCCCTGGAGCAGCCTTCTCTGGGGTGTTCAGGGTGGCAGCAGCCAGCCCTGCTCACCCTGGCACTGGGCCTGGCTGCTTTGCACCCTTACCTCAGGATCTGCCTGGAAATGAAGATGTTCTTCCATAATCCTCAGGAAACTCCCCTCCTGCCCAGCTCCTGCTGCTCCTCACCCCAAAGGAGCCTCTTGCTCAGCTGGGACTTTGTGATGTCTCTCTTCAGCCTGACAGGTAAACCTGGACTAAAAAAAAAAAAAAAAAAAGTTAAAAAATTCCTCTAGGGGGCAATTAGCCTGCAAGGATCATTACTCTGAGTGCTTAGCACTGAGGAACATTTCAGAGAGTTTAATCCCAGCCCTGTTAATGCTGAGTGTGGCCAAGGGCTGGCAGAAGCTGCTCTGGTGGCCCTGGTGGCCCTGGTGGCCCTGGGCTGTGACTTCCCACTGCTCATTGCACTCACAGATCTGCACTGCCAGGCTGCACATGCTGCCTTTTCACCCTGTCACCTGCCAGAACAGGCCCCAGCTTTGGGCATTTTTCTAACAGCAAACGGGGTTGTCAAAGAAATAAATGTTTGTACAGCACGTTGGATTTATCACTGGAGTAAATCAGATGGTGTTGGGGGAAATAGGAGAGGAAGTTTTCTACAGGCAATTGAGAGATGCTTCTTCCCAGAGTACCTGAGCCAGGGAATCTCTCTGGGAGCTCAGCCCAGACCCCAGGCTGGTTCCACAGCACTGCCTTTGGTCTTTACTCACTCCAGAGACACAACTCCCACTGATACCAGCACAGCTTGTGCATTCCTGCAAAATCAGCATCTTTTTCCTGGTTTTGTTTGTTTGTTTTTTCAGCAAAATCACACACTCAGCTTCAGGGGGAACTGGGTGGCAAAACCCCAGTGAAAATCTCAGGCAAGTCTCCTTTTTTGACCAGACTCAAAATTAAAAATGTAATAAATAGCACTCAGCAGAGAGCTAAGGAAATGCTGTAAGAGCAGTGAGTGGGATCCTCGCTTTGGGCACAATGTGTAGGAAAAGAGGTGCATATAAATACACTTTAAAACCATCAAGATTCATGCATGAACTGAAAACAAAGATTTCCTACATACCCACATAGCAATCCTCCACACAGACACCAGGCTTCTGAATTGGGTTAGAAGCATTGAAGAGGAAATGTTTCTATTCCTGCATTTCCTGTTTTAAAATGAAACAAGGGTGGAGAGGGTCTTTTTACACAGGGATGGAGTGACAGGACAAGGGGAATGGCTTTAAATTGCCAGAGGGCAGGGTTAGATGGGATTTTGGGATGGAATTGTTCCCTGGGAGGGTGGGCAGAGGGAGCCCCTGGATCCCTGGCAGTGCCCAAGGCCAGGCTGGAGCAGCCTGGGACAGTGGGAGGTGTCCCTGCCATGGCAGGGGGGTGGCACTGGGTGGGATTTAAGTCCTCCCCAACCCAAACCATCCTGGGATTCTGTGATTTAAATTTCTATTTAAACTCTGACCGTGGAGCAGCAGCTCCATGAAGTAAAAGCAGTGTATGGCACAGTGGGGAAGATCAGTGTGTGGCCTGGATAAACCCAGGTTACCTGAGGCAGCAGCACTCCCTGCCCTCCCAGAATGCAGGCACAGAACCAGGAGCTCGTTAATTAAAGTTATCAATTCAGGCTCTCCCAGCTCAGCTGATTTATGGGATCCTCAGGGCATTCTGCTCATGTGTCCAGAGCCCAACTTTCCTTCTTTTAAGCAATCCTGAAGTTTGACCTGTGATGGCCTCAGCATTGTCCTGGCAGCGCCTTGGGGGTGCAGGTCCTGTCAGACAGAGCCAGAAATGGATGTTCTGCTGCATTGCTGCCTTTGAAAGCTGCAGGGAAATTGCTGTGCTGCATTTCTGCCTCTGGAAGCTGCAGGGAAATTGCTGTGCTGCATTCCTGCTCCTGGAAGCTGCAGGGAAATTCCTGTGCTGCATTCCTGCTCCTGGAAAGCTGCAGGGAAATTGCTGTGCTGCATTCCTGCCTTTGAAAGCTGAAGGGAAATTGCTGTGCTGCATTCCTGCTCCTGGAAGCTGCAGGGAAATCGCTGTGATGCATTCCTGCCTATGGAAGCTGCAGGGAAATTGCTGTGCTGCATTCCTGCCTTTGGAAGCTGCAGGGAAATTGCTGTGCTGCATTCCTGCCTCTGGAAGCTGCAGGGAAATTCCTGTGCTGCATTCCTGCTCCTGGAAAGCTGCAGGGAAATTGCTGTGCTGCATTCCTGCCTTTGGAAGCTGCAGGGAAATTGCTGTGCTGCATTCCTGCTCCTGGAAGCTGCAGGGAAATCGCTGTGCTGCATTCCTGCCTTTGGAAGCTGCAGGGAAATTGCTGTGCTGCATTTCTGCCCCTGGAAGCTGCAGGGAAATTGCTGTGCTGCATTCCTGCCCCTGGAAGCTGCAGGGAAATTGCTGTGCTGCATTCCTGCCCCTGGAAGCTGCAGGGAAATCGCTGTGCTGCATTCCTGCTCCTGGAAGCTGCAGGGAAATCGCTGTGATGCATTCCTGCCTTTGGAAGCTGCAGGGAAATTGCTGTGCTGCATTCCTGCCCCTGGAAGCTGCAGGGAAATTTCCATCCCCTTCCAGTGCCATCCTCAGCAGCTGGAATCCTCTGGAATGCCAGGCCACAGAGCTGGCAGCTCCCCAGGAGAGCAGGGAATAGTTTTCCCCTTCTATATTTTTATACTTACTAAGATACAACCTTATTTTTGGAAAAAAAAATCTCTCAGTCCATGAGTTATTCTTGTGGATAGAAAAGAATATTTTTTTTCCCCTAAAAATAAACCAGCCTGATAGATATTCATTATCAAATTCTTAAGGGACTGAAAAACTCTTAAACTCTTAAACTTAACTTAGGATCCAGTTTTCCTGCAGCAGTTTCTCAGGCCTGCTAGAAGCTGGAGATACTGGCGTGTGGAACAGAGATATTCCCAGATTTATTGCCAGCCTGACAATGATTATGTAGCCCATTGAGATGGAGTGGTGTGATTTAGTGGTTTGGAGACATTTGTCAGGGTTGATGAATGCATCTGGTGATTCAGGCAATGAAAATGTGAGATTTCCAGCTGGTGGCAGATAAAGGATGGTGCCTGATACAGGGGTTATGGAAGGGGATAAAATTTTTATTTGTTTCTCATTTAGAGTTTTACAGGGAGATGGGAAGGAAGATGCACTTCCTTCAGCTGAAGAGGCTGTGGAGAGAGTGGAGAGAGGGTTTATCCTAATGAATATTTGGCTTTTTGTGTCCCTGGTCTCTCACCTGTCACCACTCACCTGCACAGGGCATCAGGGACACCTCGTGGGGGTCTCCAGGCTCCCCCAGCATTCCCAGCTCTGCAGAAAGATGTGGAAATACTGATTTTCTCATTTGCCTGCTGTACAGCATGCTAAGGTTTGGTACAAAGCCAGCTGGAAATGATAAATTGCCTTTAGATGGGTCCAAAATATGGGCATTTCCTTAGACAAAGTGAGTTAAACAAGCTTTTGAAATTCCAGCCATATCCAGACAATTTACAGCTCATTTTGGCTTCAAGTTCACAGATATAAAACAGGTTCTTAGGAAAACAAGGGGTTTGGAGGTGTGCTTTGTATTGAATTTGTACATAAATTCCAGAATGGTTTGGATTGGAAAAGACTTTAAAACTCATCCTGTTCCACCCCTGCCATGGCAGGGACATTTCCACTGTCCCAGGTGCTCCACCCCCAGAGTCCAGCCTGGCCTTGGCACTGCCAGGGATCCAGGGACAGCCACAGCTGGACCTCAAGAAAAATATTCCTGTAACTGAATCAGGTGTGAAACACCAGGCAAAGAGAACCCAGGCCAGAGGCTGTTTAGGGAAAAAAAAAAGAAAAGGAAATTGAGGATCCTGTTGCTTCAAGAGCAGTGAAGAACAAGCCTTACTGCACTAATGGATATTTCTGAGTCAATTAGGTGCCAGTGCTGCTCCATTTTCCTGGAATATTTTATTCTTTACCTTTCAGATGGAAATACTCTATTTTAACTAAGATGTATAACTATATCTATTTTACCTTACATTATTTAGGGTTTCCAAGGAAAATGCATTCCATTCATACCCAGCAGAGGCAAACCCATGCTCTGCTTTAGCTGAATCCCAAGCTCAGCTCTCACTTAACAAAACCAGCCTGAGCTGTGCTAGAGCATCAATCCATAGAGAAGTACTTAGGAGGAATAAATTGATTTTCTCATTGCTCTATGTTGGCTAAAAATTATTCGATTATGTATTTAGCTGCTAATGGAAACTCATTAGTAGATTTTCATTTCATGCTTGTTTGCACCTGCAATCCATTTTTCCCTGTCCAAAGCACTGTTTCATTTCAGTTCCGTGCTATAAATTTCCTTGCATATAAACTGATAAGCGTCAGCCAAAATTCAGTGTAGTGGTCTGAAATAGCTCAGGGCCACGGCTTCCACAGGAGTATCATCAAAGCAGCAGATCCCCCGTGATTCAGGGGTGCTGTTACTCTGCATATTGATGGCCTAACTCGCCTCATTGTTTGCTCATTAGCTTTGTTTTCCTCGTTAGTGTCACTCCTTGGCACTGCCCTGTGCTGCCCGCAGCCCCACCAGGCTCCTGGGCATCTTTGAGCTCAAGGGGGGCATCCCCAGCTGGGGGAGGGCAGGAGTGGGGCAGCTCCTTCAGGGCTCCGCTCCTGCTCTTCTGTGGGGTGTAAATTCAATGTTCAATCAAAGCACAGCTCAGTGGCCTCTTGCTCAGTGTGGAGGGAGATGTTTTTATCTGTGGGAACAGCACCCAGCTCCAGCCACAGTGAGCACAACGTGCCCAGGCTGAATTCCTCCTTCCCATCCTTCTCCAGCCTCCTGGCAGGTTTGGGATCTGCAGCACAAGGAAGCAGCTCTGCTTCCCTGGGATCTGCTTCACCTCCCACTCAGAAATCCTGCCCAGCTCAGGCTTAGCTCTGCCTTCTCTCTGCCCTTTCATCTCCCTGGTGGGAGACAGAGCCAGCCAGACCCCACACAGGTGGGAAGCAGAGCAGTGACCCTGATTTAGCCATCCAAAATCCCCTGGAGCACTCCCAGCTCAGTCCCAGAGCACTGGGCTGCAGCTCTGGATGTGCTTGGAAAGGCTCCTGCTGGGAATGAGTGCAGAGATCAGAGGGGCAGCAGTGGCAGGTGACCAGAACCTGCTCTCCACGAGCTGCTGGGCTTTTTATTTTGGAGTAACCCCCATCCAGGTTAGTGAAGCAGAACCTGATCGTAATAATTATGTCACATTTTGTTTTCATAGGAAGAAATTAATAAGTTGTTCAACTTCAGCAGAATTACTCTGAATTGATCCAAATATGAGAACTGACTCTCAGTGTTGTGTACCAGTGCAGCCCCCACAGAGAAAAATGCATTTGCTGTAGAAATATCTATTTGATCAGGTAGCTCAAGCCTCTGGGGTCTGCCTGCATTCCCCACCCGAGTAACTGAGAGCAGGAGCAGCTCTGAATGTGCTTGTTAAGTGGGCCTGATCAATACAAATCTATTTCTCAATTAAGTAGAAGATCCTGGTGTATGTGTATTGCCTGCAGGCCAAAAGAGTTCAGAGGAAAACTGGATTCCAGAATACAAAGTTGTGTTGTTTTTGCTCTGTCTTTTAAATGAGCTTTACCAGCATGCAACTGCAATCCTTGTGAACTCTGCAGATTAAATTTCCTTGCAGTAATGACCACTAGGAATTAGTGAAATGTTAATCTTCCCACCTGCTGTGTATGATTATACACGAGTCTAATCAACCTGATTACAAAAGAAAGTAATTTCTGCTTTTTACAGCTTTTTTTGTTGTTGTCTGCTTTAGTTCTTCCCGAGGAACTGTGAAATTCCTTACCCTGTATTTTAAAGCAAAAATAATGATTAAATTAAAATGTGTAAAGGGGAGCAATGGAGGCTGATAGTAATTGCTTTACAAGAGATACAGTAATTGATGCTCTGAGGATTTATTTCAGAGCATGGAAGTGAATTAGGAACCTGCTTTATCTGGATTTGATGAAGTCACTGCGTCTTTGTGTCTTGGTTTTCAGCTAAACTCTTCTTAATGAGAATGCTAATAATTACAGTGGCACTAAATTGTTTTAGGGGCACAGGAGGATGAGAGCCACATTTTGATGTCATTTAAAGCCACAGTCATCTTCCTGCTGCCAACCCTGAGAAGATGGGAGAAGGAGGAAATCCTGAATCCATCAGAGACTGGATCCATCCAACTCCTGGAAAATTCCAGCCATATCCAGACAAGTGGGTGATTGCACAGACAAGCTAAAAAGCTCCATTTGATTTGATTTCTTGGCTTAAAGCTTTGTTAAGGCTGGGCCCACACACCTGGGGAGCAGTGCAATGCAGAGAGGCTTTCCCAGTCAGAAACCCAGGAAAATGAGTGTACAGATACCTGAAAATACAAGGAATGTAGGGTGAGCCACAGCAAAGCTTATCCTGTTTCATCCAGCAGCCAAACCCAGCTTCCTGAGCAGCCACAAACCCTGAACACCTGACCTCCACCCCCTGGAAACACCTGGGACAACCCCTGGATTCAAAATCTTAATATCCAATATCTGATCAATTTATGGCTGCCAGGTACCCAGAACCACTGCAGGCCTGCTGGGCATCACTGCAGGGGCAGGTTTGGAGTTCCCAGAGCAGTGAGAGGCCAAAGGTGCCCCCAGTGCCCCCAGCCCTGCCTGGGAGGAGTGCTGGGGGATCTCGGTGGTGACAGCGTGTCACATCCCCAGCCACCTGAGTGATCATTTCCATCCTTTCATCTGAGCCTCCCTTTCCATCCCTGCCTCGGAGTGTGCTGGGCTTCTCATGCAGAGCAACTGACAAACACCCTCATATTCCTAGGAGGAAAAGCAATTTTTTCTCATCTACCCTCCTGCAACTTAATTCCAGTAACAGCTTCTGCAGGAGGAGCTGCTCGTGGAAGTCAGGAATTTGCCTTTGACACACACACAGAGCCAGCTGTAAAATGGCAAAAACCACCTTGTTGCATGTTCCCCGAAAAGAATCTTCCTCCCAGCCCGTTCCTGGGGCAGTCCCAGCTCTCCCACACCCCCAGCTCTTCCCAGCCCTGCTGCTCCCAGGGCAGAAATCCCACAGAGGATCTCTGCTCTTCCTCATTTCTGCTCATGGCACAGGAAATGAACGTGCCTGGATTTCAGGAGTTGCAATCTGGATAAAAATCCTCCTGAGATGTCCAAGCAATGTCACCCTGTGGCAGGAGTTGTGGGTGCTGATTTTGGAGGGTGCCACAGCCACAGCTCAGCAAAGCCAGAATTCCCTGCTGTGGTTCCTCCCTCTCCCTCCTCCTCCTGCTCCCTAGCTCTGATTCTTAGAAAAGCTGAACATTTCCCAGCTTGGCTCACTAAAACCTTCAATACCTTCAACAGCCTGGGCTGTCTCACACTTTGGGCTGTACAGGGATATCCTTGGGACATGAGCCCCAAGGCTGTGAAGGGAATTTTGGAGATGGGAGATGATATCCCAACTGGGGCACCAGCAAGTGAGCCACTGGTGTGTGCAGATAAAGAAATTCAGGAGGGGTTATCAGCTGTAAAACTGCTCCTGAGCCTCTCCAAGCCTGTCTGAGGCAGAGGGGGCCAGCCTTGGTCAGTGGGACATCAGGGGCAGCAGGGACTGATTGCTGTGCACCCCCCCGTGCCTGCATTTTGGGGTTTGATCTGTTCCTTACTGGAGAAATAAACCCAGGGGATCATAAAAGTGCTGCTCCCAGCACTGTGCTCCCCTCCCAGCTCAGCCCCTGTTATCCAACACCTGGCAGGGGATTTAAAAGGAACTCTTCGTCTCGTTTCGTGCATTAGTGCTAAGTTTAGCTTCTGTAGGTAACAGTTTCTGTTTGAACTAATAAAGAAGTATGTTTAGAATCTCAGGGGCACACTCTCTGCTCATTTGAAACAAATGAGGATTATATAAGGAGGAAGGGGAGCTACAAATAGGATTCATAAAATTAATTGGCTGTAAGCTGCAGCGGAGTGGAGCCATTAAAAGTGACAAGTGGGCACAGTGTCCTTCCCTTGGGCAGCCCTGGGGACAGCAGGAGCGCTCAGGGCTGGCTCCCTGCAGAGCCCTGGCACCGCTGCCACGCTCCCCAGGCTCCCCAAGAGCTCCACTCGTCCCCACTCATGCAGCCCCACAGAAGCTCTGCCTCCCAGAAGGGGCAGGGATGCTGCCCCCAAAGCCTGGGGCAGCACCTGCAGGGTCTGCAGAGAACCCCCGTGTGGCTCCTGCTGGACCCCAAAATCCCAGCTCTGCCCAGCAAAGGGCAAACCACACTTTATTTGGGCACAATGGCAGCCCAGCTGCCAGAATTCCTGTGCACAGCTCCCCCTGCTCCTTCCAGCCCAGCAGACAATGCTCCCTGCTCTGATCCCATCAAATGCTGCAAAATCCATCTGAGGAGATGCTGGCATTCCTTGCAGGAGCCTGTCTGCTCCTGGGGTACTCCAGGAAGGGACAGGGCAGAGCTTTTCCATTTCCCCCCTGCAGGATCCCTTCCTGCCCCACTCCAACACCCCAATGCAGAACCTGGAGCTGAGTCCCTGTAATTGCATTTAAAGCACTCCATATTTCTGTACATGCAAATCTGCAATAGCTTCCACATGTTCTCCCATTCCAGAGCTGTCTTCAGTCAGAGAGCACTGAGCTAAGTGCATTAAATCCAGTCCCCACCACAAAACCCAACCTGAATTAGGCTCTGGGTGTCCTTTCAATTGCAGAGCATTATAAAAACTCACCTTAAGCAGTGCCATATAAACAGAAAATGGGTAAAAGGCCTCAGGGAGCTGCTATAGGGAGGAGCAGGACCTCCTGCCCTGGATGGGCTCCCTCCAACTTCCCTGGATGTGTCCAGAACATCCCAGCTGGAGCTGACACAGACACTCCAGACTCTGCCAGGAATCCCAACAAATGGAAGGAAAACTTCTCTTGCACCTAATTAATACCGAGCAGTATTGGTAATTCCTTCTATTAGTATTGGAAATTCGAATTAATACCAGCAGTATTGGAAATTCCTTCTATTAATATTGGAAATTCGAATTAATACTAGTAATATTGGAAATTTCTTCTATTAGTATTGGAAATTCTAATTAGTACCAGTAATATTGGAAATTTCATCTATTAGTATTAGAAATTCTAATTAGTACCAGTAGTATTGGAGATTTCTTCTATTAGTTTTGGAAATTCTATTTAGTACCAGTAATATTGGAAATTTCATCTATTAGTATTGGAAATTCTAATTAGTACCAGTAGTATTGGAAATTCCTTCTATTAATATTGGAAATTCTAATTAATACCAGTAATATTGGAAATTCCTTCTATTAATATTGGAAATTCTAATTAATACCAGCAGTATTGGAAATTCCTTCTCTTTCTGGGGCTGTCCCTGCATTCCCACCCACTCTGCCTGGGCTCTGTGGGGTTGTTCACAGCCAGATTTAGGAACAGGAGTGATCCCTTAATGCAATTTTCAGAAGAACTGGGCTGTGCCTGTGTTTTTTAGATTATCCCAAGGCACGAGCTAAGATTAAAACCCCCTCTAGATTTCTGGGAGTCTCTCCAGCCATTTCTGTTTAAAGAAAAGCCTCTCCCTGTGGGTACTGCTCTATTCTCAGGGGTCACCTGCTGCTCATGGAGTGGGTGGGAGGGGGTGTGATGGGTCACAGCAGCAGGGAAGGGCAGCTGGGTGTCACCAGCTGGGTGTCACCAGCCAGGGTGGCACCCACTGCTGCTGCCATCCCTGGCATCCCACCCCGTGCTTGTCAAAGCAGGAGCTTGTTCTTGTACCTGCTACCAGAAAATCAGCCAAAATCACTCCTTCCCCTGCAGTAAAAACATTTTCATATCCAATTTTTTCAGTTTTTCAAGCATTACTTTTGGCAGACGTTACAGAAGAAGGGAATAATGCTGTGATACTTTATACAGTGCCATATCTGGGGGGAAAATCCTCTGCCTAAATGTGTGTCAGTGCAAACACACAGCTTTTAATTGAACTTATAAAAACCTTGCAAAGCACCCAGCCTTTTTCTGGAGATGTTGAAATCTTGTCACACATCTCATCAATCACACAGAGTATTGGATCACTTGATGGACCTTAGGCTTCAAGGAAATTAAAATTAAAAGTAAATTTTTAGGAAGAAAATGGTGGGAGAGCCTTGAAGATGTCACTGGAACGTGGCCATCCTTGAGGGACATTAACAGGAGTCACAGCCCATCAAAGTTGAGCCTAAGTGCAGGGGTTTGTCTGGGGGCAGCAAAAGCCTCCTGGCATTTCCTAGAGAGTTTAGCAATTATTCACAGCCTCACACAGTTCCTGCAGACAGTCGAGCTGACTTGGCAGACTGGAGCTAATTGGGTTTACAGAGAATGAAGCTTTGATTGAAGTGCCTTGCTTAAACAAAAATATTCCACATCCCCCCCAGCCCTGCTGACATGACTCTGGAGCATGTAAAACAACCACCCCACATCTCAGCAGAGGAGAAATGCAGGGATTTGTTGCTTTCCCAAGCAAAGACCCACAAGTGAGAAACGCTGGGTGTTTGATGTGCTGTATTCTGATCCATAATTCACTGCCTGACATTTCACTGCTTCTGAAGTTCACAAAACCCCTGCAGCCACCAAGGGGAGATCCAGCTCAGGGAGCCAAGGTGGGCACTGAACAAAAGGTGGCAAGGAAAAGGTTCCAAAGCTAAAGCACAAAAACCTTGGAGAATGTAAATGAATGCAGCCTGGAGTTTACCGAGTAAATAATTCAAATTCTACCGTGGTGATTTAGGAGAATAAAAAGACATATTTAATGAGCCCAGCAGGCAGCAGGTGCTTCTACTTTAACATGTTAAAGGCAAAAATCAAAAGGCAGGAGCTTTTTCCTGTTTCACGGTCACAGTTTAAAATGAAAGCTCTTCCCTGTGCTTCAGGGATGTGCTGTGCTCAGCAGTTTTGCTGCTCCAAGGAGGGTCCTTTGAGTGCTCCCATCACCATTTCTGCTGGGGGCTCCAATTTCCACACAGCCACCTGGAGAACCCTGCCAGGCATTCTGGGCAGGCCACAGGACATCTTTCACTGTCCCAGGCTGTGCAAGCCTGGCCTTGGACACTGCCAGGGATCCAGGGGCTCTGAGCACTCTGTGCCAGACCCCCCCACCCTCACTGTAAAAATTAAAATAATTAAATTAAAAAGTAAAATTAAAAATTAAAATGAAAAAGAATTTAATTAATTAAATTAAAAATAAAAATAAAAATAAAAATAAAAATTAAAATTAAAATTAAAATTAAATTTAAAAATACTCCAAATCTGCCCTTCTTTAGTTCAAAACATCCCCCTTAAGGAACTCTTGTATTGTGCTTCATTCCCTTTCCAGTCTGGAGGGGTTTATGGACAACCAGCACCTGGAGATGAGTGGCCTGGCTTTGTGTTCAGGCATGATTTTATCCCCTCAGGGCCAGCCCCCTACATTCAGCCAGACTGAGGGGCAGGTAGCAGATGGCATTTATTAAAATAGGCTTGAAAGGAATGACAGAGAAGGGAACACGGAGGTGGAAACCCCACTGACCTGAGCAAGGTGGGGAAGGAGCTGTGCCTCACATCCTCCCTGCCTTCAGTTCTTCTGTGGCTCTTATTTATTCCGTGTTTCAGGAGGGAAATGCAGAGCTCAAAGCTGCAGCTCCCTCAGTCAGCATCCGTGGGGCTGGGCTGTGCCAGCATCCCCACCTTCCCCATCGACGGCTCATTGGGGAAACTGCCCAATTAAGAGGGGAAAATGAGATTTTTAGGAAGCTTTCTGACTTTCAGTGGAGACAACGTGTGCTACATCACAAGAGGTGCTGAGCACAGGCAGAGAGGGGCTTTGAAGGGGAACTGCTGCCTCAGAGTGCCGTGAGCTCTCAGAGGTTTCCACTTCAAAACCCCACATTTCACAGCCAGGTTCCCCTGGAGAGGCTGGGGAAGCAGCCTGGCACTCCCACAGCTCTCTGCCAGATCAAACCTGCAGCAGGCACTGATGGCACATCAGAGCAGCCCCACAGCTGTGCCCCTCTCCAGATGTGAGCCAGGTAATGCACCCTGCACGTGAGCCTGAACGGCTGCTGCTCACCTGGGCATTCACACTGGGGCTTGGAGAACAAAACTGAATCAAAACTCCTCTGAAAGCCCACAGCTGACCCCAGGTAAAGGTCCATCACATCCCTCCATGGTGCAGTGAGGGACAGCTGGGCCAGGAATGCCCTGCACACCAATCCCAGACTGGTTTGGGTTGGGAGGGACTTTAAAGCCCATCCAGTGATGCCTTCAGTTTGAGCTTTTGTATTTCCACATTCTGCACTGCATTAGTGACTCTGAACTCCAAATAAAGTGCCACAAGCTCTCCTCCCAGCTCAGGCACACAAACAATCCTTTCCCAGCCCAGAACCAAGGACACGCTGCAGCTCCAGCCCCAAAAAGTGCAAACAGAGAGAATTGAGGAGAGAATCTGGGAGGGTGGGACTGCAGAGCCTGGAGCTGGGGATTGGACAGTGAACCCCAATGTGGAAATGGACCAAAACTGATAAAAGTGTGAAACTCCTGACTCAGGGTCCAGCCAGGCTCTTGCACTGCCCAAGGTGAATCCTTTGAAATGTTTTGAATAAATCCCTGCTTTATTCCTTTAACTCTGCCCAGCCTCTGCTCCAGGTCAGCCTCTCCAGGCATCACCATCACCCTGCCCTGGCTGGGACACCTCCCCCTGTCCAGTGCTCCAAACCCCCTCAGCCTGGCCTGGGCACTGCCAGGGATCCAGGGGCAGCCCCAGCTGCTCTGGGCACCCTGTGCCACTGAGGGATTTTGTGTCTGGCTCATGTGAGCCTGAACCCAGCCACGACCTTGCCAAGAGTGCAATTATCCCATGAGGTTATTTAGTCAAGGAGCGAGAGGCAGGAGTGACAAGGCCAGTGTGGTTTTTTCCTGCCTTCCCCAGAGTGTGAGTGCTAAATCCCACGGATGCTGTAAATTCCACACCAGTGCCCAGCAGAGGAAACCAGCCCTGCAGCCCCTGCACTGGTGTGTCACCCTCAGGGAGCTCCCTCCCCAGAGCTGCTGCTGCAGGGGCAGGTGGCAGCAGGCACAGGGACATCCATCCCCTCTGCGTGTGTCACCCACTGCTGTTGCCATGGCAATTGGAAACCATTAAAAATAAATAAACTCCTTTTTATGACACAACTCACAGAGTGCCTGCCTTCTGCCAGGAGTTTAAATTTGGCCTGTTTGGTTAATTTGATGGGATGCCACGAGTGAGGGCCTGATTTGAAACCACAAGTCGTTTTTCTCCTTGGAAGAGTGGATAACTGAGTCTATTAATCCAACAATACATTTAAGCTGAGTTATTGTGACAAGGGACTTCCATTATCCATTTCATCGAGTTGCAAACTGTCAGAATAAATCTCAGGGGGTTCAGGAAAAAAGCTGCCTGCCTTTGTTGGCTGTTTTGATATGCCACAACAGTTTAATTTGGTTCACTTTAACTCATGATACTGTACAACTGTACAGGGGGAAGCTCATGGGGAACCTACTACAGAAAATGGCAACTTTGTGGTCATCAAAATTTTTTTTTAAAAGCAGCCAGGACAGTAAAGTTTGACCAGTGGCAGTACCTTCACAATGACTTCAATGACCCTTTTCCTTACACATTTCAGGTTTTAACTATAAATGGTTCTCCCTTTGCAATGAACATTGGCAAATTAAAAAGTTCTTTCTACAAGCTCTGGTTTTATCTTGCAAAACAAATTGACTTAACCAATTAAAACTCATATAACTTAGAAATTAATCAATATAAATCATAAAATGGAAGCAAGAGAATCCAGCTTAAGATGTCAAACTGGAATTCAGAAGGTGGGATTCAATTTTAGGGCTCCACCAGTGACTTAACTGCAAGGCAACTCATTCTCCCACCAGTTCTGCAGGTGATGGTAATTCTTAATCATCCTTTATTTGCTTTGGTGATTAAAGCTGTTCTAGAAGAAAATTATTAATTGATGTAACTGGGAACTGACCATGAAGTTGGGAAGGCAGAAAGTTTGAAGCTGAAACAGAGGAGAAGGAGGAGAAAAAGGAGAAAAGAAGGAGGAGAAGGAAGGAGGAAGAAAAGAAGAAGGATCCAGTGTCTCTCAGGGCCTGAAAAGCAGAGATGGAAAATTCCCAGTGAATCCCAAGCCTGTGTGCTCACACCAGCACTGAAGGGGGAGGTGACACCAGGAGCTGCCTGGGGACTTTGTTTTCCCTCTGTCCCCACAGCTGCAGCCCTGGCCAGGCCCCCACAGGACCTTTGAGGTTCCTCCTGCAGCTCTGACACTTTAACCCCAGCCCAGCACTTGGCTGTCAATTATTCCCCTCAAGTCTCATTTCAAAGCCCCTGTGAGCTGCAGGAAGCCTGGAGAGAGGCAGACACGTGCACAGCAACACCCCCCACGCTCCAATTACAGCCTCTAAGCATAAATATTAGTTTTGAGGAGTGAATTTTAAAGGTTTTTAAGCAGTGCTCAATGCTGCTCCCATGAAGTTCAACACCCAAGTGCACCTGGGAGGGGAAAAATAAGAAAATCAGAGTGCAGAGATTGTGGGGATAAAAGCCCTGGCTGGGAGGCAGCAGTCCCAGCTCTGGTGGCTTTAAAGGCTCTGGCAGGGCAGCTGTGCCACAGCTGGGCATTTCCTCTGAGGAGCAGCAGCTCCTGAGCAGGGACAGCCTGGATGGACACACACCTGTGCCTTGCAGGCTTGGGAGGGAAAAGGGGATGTGCTGTCCTTGGGTTAAAATCAGTATTTTGGCCAGTCCCAGTGCACAGAATATCTCACTTGGTGCACCCAGGGGCAAGGACAAGGGGAAAAAAAAAAATCTGTCTTAAAGCCCTTTACATCTTGGATTGATTTCTTTAAAGAGGATTTGCTAAGAAATAAACATTGTGACTTCAAGTGCTTTTAATTCCACCCTCTCAGCACTATTGCTGTGAAACAATGAGAACTCTAATTCCTGCTCTTCCCCAGAGTCATCCTTTGGTCTCAGGAGGTGGTCGGCAGCTCAGTACAAAATGTCAGTGTCACAACTTCACAGCTCCAGCCTGCTTTTGATCAGATCTGAGGAGTGAGAAGAGATGCAATATGCTCCTTCCTTTACTGTCACCACACAGTATTCATTAGCTTTAATTATTTTTTCGGTTCTAGGGGGAACCATTAAAAAAATTAATCACAAATGGAAGGAGCAGCAGCCATATGTGGCCATAAAAAGACAATAAAGCATTTTAGGATCCACACTTGTTATGATTTACACTCCAAACAGGACCAGAGGTAGCATATGGTGATTGCCATAAAGCCACATTTATTATAAAAACACAGAGATTTATCTCCCAGCGTGGCTGGATGCAAGAAGTTGCATTTACTTTAACTGATACTCAAATTGTTGTAACACCAGAACTGGGGGTCATGTTGTACCAAGCCCAACCTCAGCCTGTTTTTCCCATAAATCCATGCTTTAGCAGAGTGTTTGCTCTGATTCCATCCCATCCCTGGATGCAGGAAGGGTTTGGGCAGAGCTCACTCCTGCTCTGGGCCCATCTGTGGCTAGCAGGAGGTGCCACCTCTGCCTCCAGCACGTGCCCAAAAGGAGCCTCCCATCCCTTCAAGTTTTGCTTTAATTTCAGCATCTCAAGCCTAGCAAATGTCTAATTAATAACCATAAAAGGGTGTTGTTTTTACTGTAAATAAGAGGAATAATACATAAATTACCCTCTCAGTTTGTTCTTGCTGGCTGAATGCAGGGAGAACATCAGAAAAAGCAGGAATTTACAGCAGAGAGCTCCAAGAAGGTGGCACAATATTATGGGGTGCTCCTATTAAAATCTGGAAGTCCTGAAGTTTTAACAGCTGGAGGAACAGGACAGGACACAGCCATTAGGGGAGGTGGTGACACAGGGCTGGCGGGACCTGGCTAAATGCCATGGACAACATCAAACACAGAATCCCACTGGAAATCCACGGGATTTCAATCCTGACACCCACCAGGGAAGAGGCTGTCAGGGCACAGCCAAGTTCTGCCTCCTGGGGCTGTGAAGTGAATTTTGAATTCAGCACTAATGGACTCAAGTGGAACTGCCTCAATAAATAACCAGGAATAAAGGAGTGCTGGATGGCAGTGACCTCTCCTCCTTTATTTACTGTCCAATTCAATATTTTTAATTCCCCCAATCCAATCCAGAGCAACCCACACCAATATTTTCAAATGTCAGCACAGCCACATCCCTCTGGCACGAGGAAGGGTTTTAGGGGGGCAAAGCCAAGGCTGAGAGCAGGGACAGGGACCCCTCCCCGTGGTTCAGGATTAAGCCATCACATCTTCCTGGCCTGAAAGGAAAAGCCCCAGTCTGAGGGTTCCCCTGACAGCTCCTCTGCTGCTCTTCCTGGCTCTGCAGCCTCCTCCTTCCCCTCTCCAGGCTGATTGTGTTTGAAGTCTGGTGGATAAAAAGGTCAAAGTTGGAAAATAACTGCTGTCTCCTCCTCCTCCCCTTCCCTCAGCTCAGGGGAAATGCAAGGAGTGGGTTTCCAGTTCCTCAAAGGAAAGGTAATTCTGCCTCACCCCTTCCAGAGAGGCAGGAGCCCCATTCCCATCCAGCCACCCCCTCTCCTTGTCCTGCACTCAACTTCTTCATGCTCAGGCCTGCTGGCACTCAACTGCAAACAGCAATAATGGACAGAGCTAAAAAACATCACTTACAGCCTCTCAACCCTGCACAGACGGACAAACCAACAAAAACTTCCTTTGAAATGGTCAAAATGGGCATCAGGAAGAGCTGAGGGCGATCAGCACTTCCTGTGCTCTGTGAAACTCCTGCTTGGTGCCAGCACAGATCCAGCCCTGGGACACACAGGGCAGGCCCAGGTGACAGGAATCCCTGTTCCAGTGAATTCCAGCGGCTGTGGAGAGTAGGCAGTGCCAGGATTGGGGTGTTTATTTCCATTGAGTAGTGTAAAGCATCAGATCTAAACAGAGCTGAAGGCAGGGGATTTGGTTATTTAGAATTATCTTGCCTTTGAATTACACTGGCTCTATGGTTCTATACTGTACTCAGACATTATATGGAATTAGTCACAACAGGGAGAAAGAATCAATCAGTCCTGGCTAAGGAATTGAGATAATAATGACTCATTTGACGAGATTGCTCTGGAAAATTAATAATGACGGTGGTAATTACCAGCCTGGGATGGCTGCAGTGCTCATTATCCTCCTTTTGCTCCACTGAATGGTAAGTGTTGTGAAGCCTTTGCTGGGGAGCTTTTCTCTGCAGCTTTTCATCACAGAGGGGCTGGGAGGTGCGAGGTGTTGCAGTCCCTGGGGCAGCACCCAAAGCCACGGGAATGGGGAATGTCTGCTCTGTGGCACAGGCAAGGCACATGAGCCATTGGTCATTAGGGGTTAATTTCTGCCCTGCACCCCTGCAGCAGGACTGCCCTGCTCCTCTGGGAAGTGCTGATCATCACAAACATCTCCCTGTTCCAACTGCTTCATCACCCCAGTGCCACAGACCCATCTCGGTGCTGAGAGCAGCTAAAATTAAACAAGGATTATTATGTGTACCATACCAACCAGCTACAACCGGCTCTTTTCCAGCCCATCGAACCCTCCTCCATCGGGGACACACCTCAGAGCCCCAGAGCAGCAGCTCCTGCCCAGGACCCGAGTGATGCTGAGGGCAGGAGGCATCTCCAGCACCCCCAGGGCACCTCGGGTTTGAAAATGTTCTTTAGCACAAGCACGGGGAGAGCTTGGCTCTAAACAGCCAGGAGCGAGTAACAGTGGGGCTGGAGAGCAGCTGTGCTCTCAAGCAGCTGCTCCACACCCCAGAGTGCCTGGCAGGATTTACTGGTGTTTGAAGAGGCTCTGCAGAGGGTTCCCCTTCTGCTGAGCAGCAAAGGAACAGGCAGGCGAAGGAACAATAAATTCTTATTAGTGTTGAAGGGAACTAAATTTCTAATTTTCTGAACAAGGCTGAGATTTCTCAGAGCAGTGGCTCTCCCTCTGGACTGAGGAATTTTGAACCCTTTACCAATTATTCTCATTTTTCTGCCAAATTCTTTTTCACCAAATTGCTTTTGGCCTGGCCACTTGCTGCACCTGGAACAGCCTGGATCACAAAAATCCAGCCACACAACCTGAGCAACACAATTCCACCTTCAAATCCCAGTTTTGATTTTGAATCCCTTTTTCCCCACTGCCAGAACAGATTCTGGTTCCTGAGTGATGCTGGAATCCATCCCCCAGAGGAAGTGGGATTTGGATCGTGGCTCCCAGGGTTGGTGCCTCACAATCCAGTGGTTTTATTAATTTATTTAATTAATGCAGCAGTGAAGCCATACACACAGGCTACATTTGCTGTATTAGCTCTGCCTGCTGCCTGAATATTTAAGAAACAGCCACAACTAGAGCTCACCTTTAGCATTTCTCAGCAGATTTCACAGTATTTAAGAGATAAGGTCAATGAAATTAAATGAGATGCATCAACTCGATGGGAACTCAAGAAATACAAAGGAGATTTTACAACCTTTAACTCAGGAGCCAGCAGCTCCATCCATGCCTTGATTCCAGCCCCACAGGAAAACTTTCCTGAAGGGTTCAGAGCTTTCCCAAAAATTTTGGGACACCATCCTGCTGCATGCTGAGCCCTTTTGAGCATCAGGATGGAGTTTGCTCTTACCAAACACTTCTCACATCAGTGCTGCCAACAGGAGGGATTTATTTGTGACTCTGGCTTTGGCTACAAGTGCTGAATGCTGAGGAGAATGGCCCAAGGAGGTGGGGAATCCATCCAGAGGATGTCAGCACAATAAATCTCAGCTCTGCTCGGACTAAAATCGTCACTGACTGAGTGCCCTGCACCTGGGGATGTCACCTGTGAGCACATTTCGAGAGCAAGCCCAAATTTAGTGTCCTGGCCATGCTGGCTGCTCCAGCTCTCCCAATGATCCAGGGCTGCTCCTGCCCTGCCTTCTCAGAGTAAACAGGCACCAAATTCTGTTCACAAGTGCAGGCAAGCTCCGAGTTAATTATTGTAATTACCCATTGAACAGGCTCCGAATGCTAATCCGTGATAAAGTGGCCTGTTAATTAGTGTTAAACTGCCATTAACCTGCCATTTCCCCTGCTTTCCAGCTGACCTGGAGCACAGCACCGTGGAAAACCCAATCCATTTCTCATTCCTGGAAATCAGAGCCGATTTGGAGCAGAATTAGAAAAAACAAAAAAATCTGCATACCTGGAATTGGAATGATTGTAAAAAAGGAAACATCCTTGTGCTGCTCTGAGCCCCAGTCTTTGAGAGGCAGGGCTGCAGGTTTTCCATGGAATGCTTTGTGCCACGGTTGGCTCAGGTGTGGAAAACCCAATCCATTTCTCATTCCTGGAAATCAGAGCCGATTTGGAGCAGAATTTAAAAAAAAAAATCTGCATACCTGGAATTGGAATGATTGTAAAAAAGGAAACATCCTTGTGCTGCTCTGAGCCCCAGTCTTTGAGAGGCAGGGCTGCAGGTTTTCCATGGAATGCTTTGTGCCATGGTTGGCTCAGGTGTGCCTCAGAGGCCAGTTAAAAAACCCAGGTGCCCACCAGGGCAGTGAACTTCCACTAAAATATGCTGCAAGAGGGAGAGGTGGAATTTCCATTTCAGACACCCATCAGGGGAGGCAGCTCTGCTGACTGCTCTCTTCCCAAAAACTGTCACTGAAGTGCCTTAACCTGCCAGAGCCTTTCTCAGGTTATCTCACCCGGCTGACAGTTATCTAGACTGAGAGTTCTCTCTTTTCATTTTATATAACCAACTATTAAAGTTCAGGGGAACTTAAAGTGACCTTTAGAAAGTCCCAAAATTATTCATTTCCTGAAAAATTCGCCATTACTCAGCAGCACGTTGCCTCCCTCTCTGTGTGATCCCACTGCACCCACTTCAGCAGGGTATGCAGGAGAGAATTTCCCAATTAAAGATGTGCAAGAGTTTGCAAGGAGTTTGAAGAGAGTGAAGAGTTTGAAGAGGGGAGCAGTGAATTTTTTTATGTGCTAATCCAAACTTCTTGGTGTTCAGTTACCTTTAAAATCAGGTCTAGGATATTGGAGAAGGGGGAAAAGAAGGGTCAGTTAACCAGAAATCCCATGGAAACAAGAGATTCACCCTGTCCTGAGACTCTTTCCATGATGTTTTAGTGATAATGAGGAAAACAAAGCCTTTGTCATTCAGGATTACCTCCAGCTCCTTGTAGTCCTTGCCAGAAATGGGCTGTTGCTGCAGCTCATTTATGTCATTTTTCACTTTCCTTCCAGAACCCTTCCATCACCTGCCTTGGCATGTTGAATTCCTGACCAGATTGTACTGAGAAGCACAAAGAGCAAAGAAATAAAACCTGCAGTGCCATCAATAATAAACATAGGAAGCTTCTAGAGGTGAGAATCCATCTCACTCAATGTCTTCTGCTGCTGATGGTTATTATTCCTCCATTCAGGCTTTTCCAAGACATCCATTTATCACTTTCCTTCCTGACACTTGCCTAAGTCCACCTGCATGAGCCTCCTGTCTCCTCTTCCTCAAAAAAAAATAGTGCAGATCTTCTCTTAGATGCCATTTACTGCCACTCAGATGCTCACCCACAGGAAATTCTCATTTATTTAGAGCCCACAGAGGCCCTGTTATATTGATAAACTGATCCCTGTGGCAACCAGCCATTGCTTTTCCTTGGGAGCAGATGGGCTGAGGCCAACATCACCCTTGGGCAGAAAACAAAACCCCAGAATTGCCCATCAGCATGTTGGAGTCAGTGAGTTGGGGATTCTCTGAATCTCTCAGGGAGGAATCAGAGTGCAGGAATTGAATTAAAGCCTTTGGATGGATTGAAGTACATTGAGCCACTCACACATAAAGTAGAAGTTTAAGTTTTAGTGAAAGTTTAAGTTTTAGGATAATAAGTTAGTAAGTTTTAGTGTGAGCTCTAATGCTTTTACTAAGTAAAAGGTTTAGATGCCAGAGTAGCAGTGCAAGTTCTAGTGAAGGTTGAAAAAGATATTAATGTTTTCAGTAGATGCTCCATGGCTGTAGACAGGACTTAGATATAATACAGCCATAGTAAGAATATTGCTGACATTTTTCAGATAGAACAAGATAGGTTGTATGTGCAGTTTATACATAACCTAGCATGCTAAGAAACTAGAATTCTAATAGGTTAAAAAATAGTAATCTGAGCTTGTGTCTTAGCTTGTTGAAAAGATCCTATATAAAAGTATGTGTTGAAAAATTTAATACTTTTGCCAAAGCTTTTGCTATTTACTTTTGCCATTGCTTCTGCTTGCCTTTTAAAACTGATGTGCTTTGTAATAAATAACCTTTTAGCAACTATCAGCTACTTTGCTTATTTAAAATAACCCGACCAAGTTAGTACCTAACCTCACACCACCTGAGCTGGGAGTGCGGTTAATTCTCAGTTGTGCTGCCAGTCCTGCTCTGGGTGTCACCTGCCGCCCTGGGGACGCTGCTGGAGCAGCCCCACGTGCTGTGTGTGCCCCACACCTTCCCCTGGCACTGTGCAGTGACCAGCTGTGGGCAGGGATCAGAGTGCCAGTCCCCAGCCCTCCCCTCCAGCCCTGTCACACACCATTTATTGTTGCTGGGATACTGTCAGCCCTGGATGTTCTGCTTTGCTTATCTTTTGCTCTTCGGTGTTACCTATTCCCAGCCTTTGCTGTAACTCCCTCATTGCTATTCCATCCACTCCTCACACCTGCACAGTCCCTCCAGTTTCCCTCACGTGCTCTCCCTGCCTTATTTTCTGCCAGTGACTTCTAATTCTGCTTGAGTGCACGTTCCTCTTACAGCAGGAAAGGAAAAGAAACTTTCCCAGATGGGAAGCTGCCTCTTGTGCTCAGGAAAATGAACCCCACAAGCTTGGCACTACAGGAATTACCTGGTTGGGCTCAGGGAGGATGGACAAGAATGGTCATAAAAATCCCAGAATGGTTTTGCTTAGGTAAGACATTAAAGTTTATTTTATTCCATCCCCTGCCATGGACAAGGACACCTTTTTTCAAGGCCAGGAGCCTTCAGCAACACTTTTCTCCTATTTTAACTAAACCCCAAAGACCCACTGGCCATTTTCAACCAGGTAAGTACAGCAGAGAGGACCCCAAATAATGACTGTGCCAGCAAAACTCCTAAAGCCACATTGGTTTGTGACACGTACCAAAGCACATCTCAGGGCATCAGCATTGCTCCCAGACACCCCCAGGCCACTGGAACAGCCCCAGCTGTGGCACTTACCATATCATCAATTATTTCTGACTGCAGTTAATTATTCCAAGCCCTGCTCTGCTTCATTACAGGGGTGCCATGACTTTTCTGTGACATATGAAATGATGATTGAAGTGCTGCATTCTGTGTGTCCTGAGGATCTGCAAGAGCCATGGCAGGGGGACTGGAATGAGATGATATTTAACAACCCAAACCTTTCCAACCCAAACCATCCCATGATTTGAATCCATTCCTCTCCAATTGGCTGTTCCTGGTCAGGTGAGAGTCAGGGAATATCCTGAGCAGGGAGGGACCCACAAGGACCATCAAGAGCCCCAACAATCCCACCCTGGGCATCCCTGGCAGCTTTGGGAATTCCCATTCCCTGGGCAGTGCCCACACCCTCCTTCTCCTGACCTTTTCCTGATCTCAGCCTGACCCTCCCTGACAGCTCCACACCCGGGCTGACTCCTCAGTGCCCTCCCAGGGTTTGTGTGTGTGGATGGAGAGCAAAGCAAAGCCTGCATTTGCAGAAATTCCCCTCCTGGGTGCTCCCAGGGTCCCCCCTCAGTTCATGCCCTGCTCCTAGAACAGGAATCTCCTTCCCTGCCACCTGCAAAGACAAAACCAGACAATCCAGGCCCTGGGGGCTGCAGGAAATCACCTTCTAAAGACCCTCCTCGGGTTTTTCTGCTGTGTTTGCTCCCCAGAGGGGCCAGCCCTCATTACAGGCTTGCTCAGGCTCTGCAGCCCCTCCTGAGGAGCAGAGCTCAGGAGCCCCAGGCTGAGCCCAGGCAGGGCTGGAGGGACAAGGGCAGCCCCAGGCAGGCTCAGGAGCTGGGGGTGGCCAGGACTCACCAGCAGCTCCACTAATTGCTGCATTCTCTCATTTCCCCACAGCACCAGGAGCAAAGTGCTGGGGTGGGTTTTGTGTAACCCTTGGCTCAGGGCAGGGCAGGAATCTGCAGGCTGGCTTTTCCCAGCTCTCTGACCTCCCCATTTATTTATTTATTTTTTTTCCAAGCAGTAATTTCCTAATTAACAATTTGCCCCCTTTGAAGCCTTGTGCTGCTTTTTCTCCTTTTCTGACAGCACCAAAATTGTTTTTCCCATTTCCTCACGTAGATTTTCATTTTCCATCCCCCTGAACAATGGTAAGAACAGAACAATACAGGGAAATGCTTAGAGTTACCCCCTGCCCAGATCAGAGAGGAATTTCTTATCTTTGACACCTGCTGGCAATTAATCCTGTGCATGCTTGAATTTACAATTAGGAGCCCTCCTGTAACAGGATTGAGCCCTGGATCCCAGCTCTGCCTCCCCAGGAGCTAAAGGGGCCAAATCCTGCTCTCATTTTACAGTATTTAAGGAGGAATTTCTCTCTGGAGCATCCCAGGAGGAATTTCTGTGCCTCTAACACCCACTAAGGGGAGACTTGAGCACTCTCCAGGTTGGAACCTCTGATTTTACACCCCTTGGCTTTGACATGAAGATGCTTTTTGTCCATGGAAAGCCATGAATTTTCCAACTGAAAAAAAAAAAATAATGTGGATGTGGGGCTGTGTCAGTCCCTCTGTGCCCCTGCAGCAGCCCCACATCAGCAACATCCCTTAACAACTGACTGCATTTTGGGTTTGTCCTGGGATCAGGAAGGCCAAAGAACCTTCTGCACCATCAGATTAACTCCTGCCCTGCCAGGCCCTCAGTGCAGGTCTTCAGCCCAGGCTTTTATTGGGATATTACAATACCTTGTTTTTGCCCACTTGAAAATATTTTCATGTCCTATACAGTGAGTCAGCTTTGCAGAGTAGTGAATAGAAATACTGTAAAGGCTACTGTTCTTTGAAGTGCTCGTGGCATTAGGAAGCCATTTAGTGCTTTAAAAACACCATTTTATTAAGTATTTCAAAGCAACTTCTGAGCTATTATTTCTTATTTTGCTTTTTAAACCTGTAAGTTTGAAAATTAATCATTATAGGGCCTTTGATGCAAAAATCTATGAATAAAATAAATTCTGAGGGCTACTTTCACACTAAGTTATATTAAAACACTCCTTCATCTCCCTTATTAATTTAATGCACATCTCAGAAATTATCTTAAATATTAGCAATAACATTCTACTAAATAACACAAACCCCCTATGGCTTCTTGACTTTTCTTTTTTTCACATCTCATGGCTTTCCAGTGACCTTTAAATAAACTTGTGGGGTTAGTAATTAGCACAATAAGCAATAGATTCCCATTTCATGGGCAATTTCATGGCCCAGCAGCCCAGCAGAGCCAGGCTGTGCTCTCTGGGAGCACAGGGCAGGACATTTTCCTTACCTCAGGGCTGAGCTGAGTTCTGTCATTGCCATGGGTGAGATCTTGGAGGAAGGGGAGAGACACAAATGGAAGGTCACAAGAACAGCAACAACTGTCCCAGTGTCAGTGGGGACATTTGGGGTGACACAGAGGAACAGAGGGAATTCCTCATCTCCCTGCTCTGGTCTGTTCTCCATTACACTTCCTTTGGGTTTACCACAGAATTTCATTTGAAGCAGTCGCTTTGCAGGTGAAAAAAGCAAATTTTTACATCCTTTTTAGGTTTCAAACAAGAGAAGAAGAAGTGATCTCTGGGATTGTATTTAAAAGTGGCATGGGAGGTCCCACAGGTGCTCAGGCACTGGGATGGGCTGTCCAGGGAAGTGGGGCTGCCAAGGACACCCTGGGGCAGTGGAGTGTCCCTGCCACGGCAGGGGTGGCACTGGCTGGACTGAAGGTCCCTCCCCACCCAAACCGGTCTGGGATTTGAAGAGAGAGGCTGTGTCCCCGCAGGGATGGGAGGAGCAGGGCATGGAAAGCAGCAGGAAGAGGAGGGCAGGGGGTCAGGGCAATGAGCACTTGCTGCTGGTCCAGGAGAGCATTCCTAGGGCAGGACTTAACTTAGGGACCACAGAAAGTATTTCAACAGCAACACCACTGAAAAAAAATAAATAAATAAAAAAGAGGGAAATCATGAAAGAAGGGTGCATTTGGCCAAATAAAACCCCAGCTAGGTGAAAGCTGGGGGCACAGGGCAGGACCCCCCAGCCCTGGCTTTACCAGCCAGTTGCCATAGAAACCCATCACTGCAGAGCTCTGGGCCCCAAACACTGCAGCATCACTGGTGCCAAGGAAACCCAGCCCTTGTGCTGCCCTTCCCACTCCAGCTCAGGAACAGAGCAGGGACAGCTCAGGGTGCCTGCATGGTGCTTCCATTCCTGATTTCAGTGATTTACAGCCCAGCTTTCATTTCATATCCATATGCTCTCATTGGAGATCACATTATGTGCATCATTTTCTGGGAATATACTTACACCACTGTGCACTGCATAAAGCAAATAGTCTATTGATGGGGAAGAAATAACAGAATATTAAAGCAAAATCAATAGATGCCTTCAAATATCATCTTTCAGCCTTGCTTAACTTTGTTGAGGGAGGCAGGGAGGTTCCCAGGAGCTGTGGAGCTGGCCATGATCCCAGCTGGAATGAGGAGCAGGGAACCTTGGAGAGACAGCAGCACCTTCCTGGTGCTTAAAAAAACCAAAGAAACAAAACTAAAGAGAGAAACTGGGGTTTTATAACCCAGGGCTGTATTAATAACAATTAGCATTCAGCTGAGCACCCCCACACCAACCAGCTGCTCCCAGCTGTGAGCTGGAGGGCAGGCAGAGCAACCACCAGCACTGTTCTAATTGTTTGGATAAAAACCTCAGCTTGTTTCACTTTTTATCTACAGGAATATTCAGTGTCATCCCTGTTTTCCAGGTGGGGAGTGCTGGGCTAGGGCCACACCAGGTTCCTGCCATGGATCCCCTTGTTCCAGGTGCAGGGGAAGGTGCTGATGTGAAAAATTTTTATCTAGGCCAGTCCTCTGCCAAAAGTGGGTCCAGAATGAGGTTAGTAAGTCGGTATTTCCACACAAAATGATGTGCCCTGGTTTTCCAAAGTGCTGAGTACCCAGCCCAGAAGTTCCCTCGTGGGACTTGAAACTTTATTTTTGGCACCTGGTTTTCCAGAGGGACCATCTGTGACAGCCAGCACTCGCTGCCACGTCATTAATGCCAACTTGCATAAGCCATTCATGAGTGAGCATTATTTTCCATAGATTAAGCTTGCAGGGACAGGCTTCAGAACTGAACTGGTATTTAGCAAGGTAGGCCTCTGAAATTGTCAATTAATGCTCCTTGACATTTTCTAAGTATGTTAATTTATATTAAACCACTGCAGCCAACTCTGCACAAGATAACTCCGAGCCTCAGCCATAAAGTAAGAAGAAATATGCAGTTGAGGGGCATTATGGCTGCTCTTTGTCATCTCCCTGACATAATGCACATTGTGTATGCAATGCAGGGAAGATAAACACATATATAAAGCAGGCAATTACCTCAGCTCACACAGACTATCATATTTATGCCCATTTGCAGGGTTGGATGTAATTCATTGACTTGAGGTGCTGGAGTAAATACATCACTCTAACCCCACGGGCCAGGCTATGAAATGCAGGTGTCAAGATTTGCTGCTAAGCCACAGAAATCTCCATCCTCCTTGCAAAGTGGTGGTCAGGGAGAGGAATGATGGGGACAGCTGGGATCAGAGCTGCTGGCTGCCAAGGAATGGCAGGGAATGCCAGCAGGACACAGCAAGGAGAGGGTTACATTTGAGAAACAGAGAGATTACAAGTCTTGTTCCTTTGAAAGGCAGGTTCTGCTGAGTGGCACTTGGGGAGGACCATGGCAGGGTCACAGCCTGATCACCCCTGGGTAGCAGCACAGCTGGAACAGTGCTGCTTTGTGGTGGGACTCAATGATCCCAAAGATCTTTTCCAACCTAAAGCATTCCAGGATTCTGTGTTTTCACAAGGGGTGGCCTGGTCTGAGTGCTTTGCTCAGGATCAGGTGCCCACCAGGGGCTTAAGAGGACAGAGAGCCAGAGTCCACATGGATGTGAACACAGAACACAGCAAGAACAAGTGGTTCAGTCTGGAGAAGGATCCAGAGAGAACTCAGAGCTCCTTCCAGGGCCTGAAGGGGCTCCAGGAGAGCTGGAGAGGGACTGGGGACAAGAGATGGAGGGACAGGACACAGGGAATGGCTTCACATGGAGACAAGGCAGGGCTGGGTGGGATTTTGGGCAGGAATTGTTCCCTGGCTGGAGCAGCCTGGGACAGTGAAGGTGTCCCTGCCATGCAGGGGTGGCACTGGATGGATTTAGGCTCCCTCCCAACCCAAACCAGCCTGGGATTCTCTGATCACGCTCATCCATCCTCCCTGAGCCCAGCCAAGGGACAGAGCTTGCAGGGCCCATTTCCCTGGCAGGACCTGGTGTGTCCTGACTCAGAGCCACTTCCTGGGACAACAGCAGGGGCCGGACTCCTCAGCCACTGTGCCCACTGAAATTGCCATGATATTGCACACAGCATATGACTAATGAGGGCAATTAAAGCCCCGTTCCTCTTTCCCTGCTGCAGCCACACAAATTGCCTCTTGCACTTGCTGTCATTTCACAGCCCGTTTCCTCCGATGTGAAATGGGGAAGGCAGTAAAGAATCAAATCAGAAAAACCATTTAACCTCCCAGATTAGGAGAGGATATATCACTCAAAATGCAGCACTTCCCAGATCCTCAGTTAAACTGGGGATCAGCCTGGCTGCCTTGAATCCCAAAGACATCCAGGCACGGAGCTGAGACCTGACAGCACAGGCAGCTGGAGATGGATGTTTAGTAAATGTGGTTTTCAATAGATATTCCCAGAAATTGGAAACATTTTGCAGCTCTATCTCCAACAATCACAGTCCATTCTATTCCATAACCAATATGAGCGATTACTTGAGGAGATACAACAAATGCAAAATGTTCTAAAGAAAGGTTTTGAAAGTGATAAAAGATGAATTGCACAAACACAGCAAGAAAGCCAAAAAGAGAAGGGCTGCTCTACAAGAAGCACAGCTGATCCCTTCCTGTTGTACTGCTTTGGGAAAGGAAAAAGGGGGGATAAATTAAGCACTTCATTCTGTAAGTAAGTTTTAAGGTAATCTGATTACAACAGCTCCCACTAGCACCATTCCAGAGCAGCAAAGGATAAAATCAATAATGAGCATCAACATTTCCATTTTGTTTAGTGGCTCTGTAATTCAGCCATGAGAGTTCTCCTTTCACTTAGGGCTTGGCCAAGGGAGGGCCAGGACTACCCCAGCTGGGATTTCTCCAGGAATTGCTCATTTACTGCTGAACAAAGAACAACACAGCTCCAAAGGTGATACTCTGGTGTAATTTTGGGGAAAAAGTATAAAGCTTTTAGGATTTAGGGCTTGATTTGATGCTGCTGGAGATTTTGATAGTGTTTGGTATTTAATAGTAATCTAACATCAGGCTGCTGTTGTCTTAATCTATCCTTGAATATTAAAACCTCAAACCAAACATTAATCCTTGTTCCCAGTTTAAACAGAGAAAACAGAAAGGAAGTGGAACTCAAACCTGTGGTTCTCATCAGTCACAGAGAGAATGGACACCAGGCTCTAGGACATAATTCACACCTTTTCCCACCTGAATTTTCAGTCTCTGCTATAAAATAGTTTCATCCCACTGAAATTAGAGCTGTGCAAACCTTGTCTCAAGTCTGCACCCAGCTCTGCCCCTGTCACAGCAATCCATGGCTCCAGTACCCATCCCTGTCCATGCTCACCCAGCTGCCCACATCTGGGCAGTGCTTTCCTGCTCTCCTCACCCAGCTGGGGGGGCTGGAGGCACCTCACTGTAACAACACTGTTTCCCTATTTCAGAACATCCATTCCACCCTTGTGCAATGAGATTGTACCAGGAGAGAGTCACTGAAAAGCTGAAATTTGCCTCTGTTGGGGCAGAGCAGCCTGGCCTTGTTTCCTCTGAACCCCACTCCTGGTCCAGCTGCAGCTGGTGGTGCTGCAAGTGAGAGCTACAAAAAAAGAAAAAGAACGAATATTTTTCATACAACAGTTGGAGATTTCCCTAATCCCACATCCTCTGTGTCACCTTGAAGGTGTGTGTCTGTCAAGCACTGGGCACAGCAGGCAGGTTCCATCCCATGGAGGTCCCACAGTGCAGGAGCAGTGAGGTCTCCCTGCACCACTGATGAGCAAATCATTCACTTGCAGCTGCAGAGAGAGTCTGGTGTGAACTCAGAGCAATCCCACTGTGCACGAGCCAAGAGCTGAAAATGCTCCACAGCCTGTCCTGACAACAAAGCTCACATTGAGGGGAGCTCCAACAGCCTGCTTGGTGTGAGCATCCCTCAGCAGTTTCCAGAGCTCTGGATTCCACTCCTGGAAAGCCCTGGCACCGTGGCTGGGAAATGGCACAGCAAGTTTTACACTCACTGCAACCCTGGAGTCATCTCCTCCTCTGCCAGCCCAGGCTGGGACTCTGCAGCTGGAGAGATCCATCCAAGCACAGCTCCAGCAGTGCTGGGACCCTGTCCAACCCAGGAGAGCATATCCCACCAGGATCCCACCAGAATCCCATAAGGATCCCACCAGGATCCCACCAGGATCCCATCAGGATCCCACCAGAATCCCATAAGGATCCCACCAGGATCCCACCAGGATCCCATCAGGATCCCACCAGGATCCCACCAGAATCCCGTCAGGATCCCACCAGAATCCCATCAGGATCCCATCAGGATCCCACCAGAATTCCACCAGGATCCTATCAGAATCCCACCAGGATTCCAGCAGGATCTCAGCAGGATCCCAGCAGGATCCCACCAAAATCCCACCAGGATCCCACCAGGATCCCACCAGGATCTCACCAGGATCCCACCAGGATCCCAGCAGGATCCCAGCAGCTCCTGCTGAATTCCCTATCTCAGAGGGAGCACACACACAGATAAGATCAGGAGGGGCTGAGGCAGCAATCCCTCAGCCCTGGGGCAGAACACGAGAGAGCCTCAGGCCAGGGCTGCCCTTTGTTCCTCAGACATTGACAATTCTCAGCACACAGGTGCAGGATGGATTTTACAGCCCACCCCAAGGGGTTTTCCAGGAAGCCTCCTCTGGAATCCCAGGAATGAACAGAGACATCACCATGAGTCACCTCAGCGTCCTTGGGCTTTGTCACATCTGTTTTCTGGGGGAACAACAGAACACAACTCTTCTGGTTTTGTTTTTTTTCCCAAGGAGAAAGTAGCAACTGCTATGTTCACAATAAATGAAGATTTGTATAGAAAGTCATTTACTTGAAGATGAAATATGTCCAGGTCACAGAAAAAGCCCATTTTTCCAGATTCCAAGTCTGTATTCCATGTCTGTATTCCATGGTTCCCACTCTCCCTTTTTACTCATTGAGAAAAAACTGAGGGAGAAAAACAGCACAAAGATGTTCTGCCCAGATTTAAAATCACAGTGCATTCATAAAAGCACTCATTTTTTAAAAGGCAACTTTTCCCAGACAATTTTCCAACAGGGAAAACAGGAATATCTGCAGATGGTTAAACACTGTTGGTGTTGCCAAGCTTTGTCACTGGATTTCTGCTTGCTTCACCTTAGGCAATTTGGGGTCAAACCCAGACAACTGGGAAATCTGGAAAAAGGAAATCTGCAAAAGGGCCATGTCCAGCTGTTCAGGAATGAGGATTTCCATGGGATCCTGCCCCATCCATGTCCAACCCTTCAGGAATGAGGATTTCCATGGGATCCTGCCCCATCCATGTCCAACCCTTCAGGAATGAGGATTTCCATGGGATCCTGCCCCATCCATGTCCAACCCTTCAGGAATGAGGATTTCCATGGGATCCTGCTCCATCCATGCCAAACCCTTCAGGAATTTCCATGGGATCCTGCCCCATCCATATCCAGCTGTTCAGGAATGAGGATTTCCATGGGATCCTGCCCTGTCTGTGTCCAAATCTCCAGGAATGAGGATTTCCATGGGATCCTGCCCCATCCATGCCAAACCCTTCAGGAATTTCCATGGGATCCTGCCCCATCCATATCCAGCTCTCCAGGAATGAGGATTTCCATGGGATCCTGCCCCATCTGTGTCCAGCCCTTCAGGAATGAGGATTTCCATGGGATCCTGCCCCATCCATGCCAAACCCTTCAGGAATTTCCATGGGATCCTGCCCCATCCATGTCCAACCCTTCAGGAATGAGGATTTCCATGGGATCCTGCTCCATCCATGCCAAACCCTTCAGGAATTTCCATGGGATCCTGCCCCATCCATATCCAGCTGTTCAGGAATGAGGATTTCCATGGGATCCTGCCCTGTCTGTGTCCAAATCTCCAGGAATGAGGATTTCCATGGGATCCTGCCCCATCTGTGTCCAGCCCTTCAGGAATGAGGATTTCCATGGGATCCTGCCCTGTCTGTGTCCAACCTTCAGGAATGAGGATTTCCATGGGATCCTGCCCCATTCATGTCCAACCCTTCAGGAATGAGGATTTCCATGGGATCCTGCCCCATTCATGTCCAACCTTCAGGAATGAGGATTTCCATGGGATCCTGCCCTGTCTGTGTCCAGCTCTGCAGGAATGAGGATTTCCATGGGATCCTGCCCCATCTGTGTCCGAATCTCCAGGAATGAGGATTTCCATGGGATCCTGCCCTGTCTATGTCCAGCTCTCCAGGAATGAGGATTTCCATGGGATCCTGCCCCATGGGAGGGCAGGGGAGGGCTGTGTGGCAGGAGAGCTGTTGGGAGGGATGGATCACCACAGGCAGCAATCTGGAGGCTGTAAAAATGAATGGGTTGTGTTTCACTGGGTTTGATGTGGTCCTATCATCTGTAAATTATCCACCCAGCCATTTTTCCAGTTAGCCATTATTCTGTCAGGCCAGGGGCTGCCAATTCCAGCCCTCCCAACCATATGCACGGCTGTAAACCTTGAAAGCAGCTGTCTCCAAAGCAAGAATAGGAAAACAAATTACATAAAAGCAGATTAACTTCTCTTTAACTTCCTTTAAAATATTTCTTCCCCACGGCCTCTGTAATCCCATTTTTTAAGGGAATTTGGTCTCTTTATTTGTTATTCTTATCAGTGTGACTTGAATTTAAAGCTTTATGCTTCGTGTTTCTGCCCAGGGACCTGTTGTGATGATAATCCTCAGGCTTTTCCACGGTGGGAATGGCTCTCTGAGCAGTTTCCAGCCCCTTGCACTGATATTTCCCATGAGACAAAGACAGCCAGGGAATGCTTGGTGCCTTCAGTGTGGACAGCAGCAATTTTTTTAGATGTTCTTGGAGGTTTTATTGTTTTCTCTGTTAACTTTGGGCTGCTTGGATATGTGGGATATTGGATATTGGATATTCTTGGATATTCTCACCTGCCCAGAGAAATTCTGGCTGCCCCATCCCTGGCAGTGTCCCAGGACAGGTTGGACAGGGCTGGGATCACCCTGGGACAGTGGAAAGTGTCCCTGCCATGGCAGGGGTGGCACTGGATGAGGTTTAAGGTCCTTCCAGCTGAAATCAGTGTGGGACCCTGTGATCATCCCCAGTGCACAGATGGGCACCAGGGGCCTGAAGGAGCAGGATCAGCCCCGTGTGGTGCCCAAGGGCATGTGGCCACCTCGGTGGCACTGCCAGAACCCCTCAGGGAAGGGCTGTGCACAGCACAGGAGCCTGAGCAGGGAGCAGGAGCCCCAGCTGGGAAAATGGCGTGGGAGGAGAGGCAGATCAGTCCCTTGGGGCCAGCCAGAGATCAGAGAATTAAATCTGAACGAGCTCCCTGTGCCCTCTGCAATTAAAGGCAACTTGAAAGAGTTTCAATTTGGTGATATCATTAATTTCCCCTTCTCCTCCTCGCTCCCTCTGCAGTTCAGAAGAGTCCTCCACTGTTTATTGACTGAGTGATGAAAGACTTGAGCTGAAGAGACCCAAGAAAAGGGAAGTTTGAAAAGTTTTCAGGCCCTTTCATCAGTTCTTTAAACAATGTTCAGAAAAACATGAGAGACAGGCTGTGCTTGAGAGAAATATTGTAATGAAAGCTGCGTGCTTTGCTGCCCAAATGTGACCATGTCATCTGAAGATTTACTTGGCAATTTTGGCACAAACAAGGCTGTTGAGAAACACATTTATACTTACCCAGCTCCTTTCCCTTATTTGCTAAGGAAAAAAACTGCCTTGGTGCACCAGCCAGGTAGGAAATGCTGCATGTGAGAGTTTAAAAAGAGATGTATGTGCACATATGTATGGCAGGAGTTCAGGGATCTCAGGGATTGTATGTGCCAGGCACCTCCAAAATCAAACCTGCTGCAGAGCACCC
Organism: Luscinia megarhynchos; assembly: GCA_034336665.1. Classification (NCBI taxonomy): domain Eukaryota; kingdom Metazoa; phylum Chordata; class Aves; order Passeriformes; family Muscicapidae; genus Luscinia; species Luscinia megarhynchos. Next base: position 1,694,700 of record CM067575.1, on the reverse strand, counting down.
CACACTCAAATATTTCCACGGATTTCCTGCCCTGTTTCTTCTCCTGTATTTCCTACATTCTTGTGCTGTAGCTGGGAGGAAACTGAGTTGATCACCCCCAGGATGGTCCTGTAGGTGATGGGATCCACACCAACAGCCCACCTGGTGTCAAATGTCCTTGCTTGGAATTGATGCCAAGTCTCATTTTCCACAAAATCACAGAATCCCACAATGGTTTGGGCTGGGAGGGACCTTAAAGATCATCCAGTTCCAACCCCCTGCCAGGAACTAAAAGGATGATTGGGATCTGTGGCACAGGAAGGGTTAATATGGGAATCCAATTAGAAAGAAATCCTAATTATTTCAGCAATGAAAAGCAGTGATTCACCTTATGAGGGAGCCCACAGATGCCATCAGCACAGACATTTTCCTTGTTTATTTTCTTGTCTTCTCAGACTGGGAGGAGAACGTGGGGGATCCCATTCCTGGCCATCTGGCATTAGTGTGACAAATACAGTGTGAGATACCCACAGTTGTCTCAGCAGCTCCCTTCTGGATGACAAATTCTCATGCTCTGATGACAGCTTTGGCTTTTTCCAGGCTCTGCCTGCCCATGAGACAACCCCAGGAGATCTGTCCATTTACAACCCCAGCCTCAAGCAGCCCAGACATAGGTGCCTTTTGAAAACTGGGTGTCCAGGGAATAAATTTTGGTCAGAACAGAGAATTTTAAACACTGGGGTCAGGGGTGGTGAGGCTGGTGCTGATCATGGGCTGCCCTTTGGGGCTGGAGTGCAGCAGGTGATGCTGTGCATGGATCACCAGGGACAAGCAGGCCTGGCTGGCAGAGATGCATTTTGCACCTCCCCAAGCACTACAAATTGGGAATGGGTGGAGCCACATCATTCCCACTCCCTGCAGAGAGCAGGCCGTGAAAGCTGAGTGACCAGCTCAGCCTGAGCTGACATTGCAGGCACCCTGCTCTCCCTGGCACCTGCAGCTGCCTCCACTCCACAATGCATTGGTCTCAGGAGGATTTAAAAATGAAGAGAAATCCCAATTTCCCCATTTCCCAATTTCCCAATTTCCCTCCCCTTGTCTCCCCCTGGCCACCATGGCACAAGGAGGCAGCTGTGGGAGCAGGAGGAGCTCTGTGTGCCCAGAACTGTCTCCTAGCAATAGGCAAGATGTGAAAGCCTCAAAATAACTCCTCCTTCCCTTGCTCATCACTGACTCATGCTGTACAGCACGGCCTTTGGGGCTCTCTCAGGATTTTTGTCCTTTCTTGCACGTGTGGGGTGAAGTGAGGCTGGGCAAAGCGATGCAGGTGCTGCCTGAGTTTGAGAAGCCAGGAACACCCCAGGTGTTCACACACCCTGGATGCACCCACGGCCTCTGGCACATGGGAAGAAGCTGTGGCAGCTGTGATGATTTGCAGTTGTGAGGTGTTTTGCACAGCCTGAGCAGGGAAACCACCAACTCTGCTCGCTGTGTCCCACCAACACTCAGTGGATGCTTTTCAAAACAGAGGGGAAATGGTTTTGGATGTGTTTAGTGTTTGGAAATTGGGAATAACCTCATTCAAGGTGACACAGTCTGAGTGTTGTGAGGTGGTGTCTGGCCTGACAGGGGTTTTAGCAGCAGAGCTGAATAAAAAAGGAGCAGGTTTCCTGTTCTGCTGTTGGATTTACACCATCCCACTGCCAAGCTGTCGTGAAAGACTGTGGAACTGTCCAGGACAGAAATAATTATTTAAAAACCAAACACACACAGAGCTAAATGTCCGGATCTCAGTCCCAGAAGTACCTAGACATCTTTCTAAGCCCCCCCATTATTTTCTTATCTTCTTCTGTTCCTGAATAATCCTCACTCTCTACTTCTGATTGAAAAATACCTAAAAATAGTTGTGGAGAAGAATTCTAATGAATTATGCAATGGACATATGCTCTCACATCAAATCTTGGTGTTTACTTTATCTGATGTCATGCAGAAGATTGAAGGCTGGGCTGTGCTGGGAACGATCCAGCTCTGCAGAGGGATTCTAGGTCACATCCCTCCATCTCTGCTCAGGCATGGGAGCACCTGGGAGAGCAGATGGCTGGACAATGTAGCTATGGCTGGTGGTTTAATTTTCCTGGATTAAGGAGCAAGTACTGTGCAAGGAGTTGGATTTGCTAAAGGATGCAGCAGCAACCCTGGCACAGGAAAACCTTCCCCAGCTCCGAGGCTGAGCCGCCTTCTCACAGAGCTTCTGGTAGCACTGCAGATCTCCAGGCAACTCATCCACCAGTCACTTCCCAGTTATTGCCATTTTTATTGCTTATCTCTCAGAAATATCCAGCCAAAAGAAAGGAGACAATTTAAAATCTACCTTTGAGCCACACAAAGCGCCTTATCCTGAAGTGACTGCAAGAAAAAAAAAGGGGAGAACAAAAATCTTTCCCTGGTTTTGTAATTCCTTCTGACTGCTTCTCCTCACCATTGTGAATTACAGATTTCAGAGCTGCTGGCTCCAAACCAAAGCTGCTCCCAGAACATCTTCATCCAGCATCCCTGATGCAGGGAATGCACCTGAGCCCTGCAGCTCCCTGCTGCTGCTCTGCCCCAGGTGAGCTGGCTGCCAGCCTCCCCAGCAGCTCACAGAGCTCCTCAGCAGGTCACAGCTGGCAGCACCGAGCCCTGAGAACTCTGAATCATAACAACCACCTCCCACCAGGAGCTGTTGAGGCTGAACTTGGACAAATCTTGTCCTGAGCAGTAAATAAAGAATGAAGTATCATCCTGGAAGAAGAATTGCTAACCTTAACAGCTTCAATCTGACAGGAATTAATTAGCCAACAGCAAAAAAAAAACCAAAAAAAACCCCCACTATTTCAGAGATGGATACATGGGGGTAAATTGATTCCAAGTATAAATTCCAGTGCCTTCCACTGAAATCCATTAGGAGTGGATTTAGCCCAGCGTGGGTGCACAACACATCACTACAAACTCATCCCTAAACCACATGGACAGATGTGAAGATTACCACGAGGGGTCTGAGATTTAGAATTCATAAATGAATTTCTTGTTTCTCTATAGCAGGATTATGTGGAGAAAATTACACATTCTTGTATTGAATTTTAGTTAGGAGCAGCTTCGAGATAAAATTAACCAGAGTAGTGAAAGGATTATAATAAAACAACACTGATACTAAAATAAAAAGGGAATTACTCTCTTAGTTTCACACCTATCAAATTTAGAGGAAGAAAAAACCTACAGTAGCACTGTGTGTATTATCAGGACAGTCAATGAGACATGAAACAAGGACGAACTCCATTTGCCTGGGCAAAAAGCCCAGTTTGGAAGTAATTGCTGTAGTGGTGTAGCAGCTGCAGATATAGCCAGATCAAATCCAAAGATCAAACGCTTATTTCATTTTGATAAAAGTCATTAAACCACAAATCAACTTACTCTGGAGTACAGTCAGGAAATAACTCTGTATATACCATCTGCACATAGCTCTCCCCTAATAAATTAAAGCAGTGACAGCAGATTTCTTTTGTGAAATCCTCAAACTTATATTTCATTAAGTATCAACGTTCCTCATGTGGGTTTTATCTAGCAGATAAGCCCCTGCACGGTGTTGCAGAGCAGAGCAGAGGATTTCTGGGCTGAGTGGGTGTGCTGGGGCTGCCCTGGCACTCAGGGCACAGCTCAGCCTCTGCACCTCAGGGCACACAGGAAGGCAGAGTTTAAAACATTCTTCTGAAAACTAATACAGGAGCACAACTGTTGGATGTTTCTAAGAAAACCCCATCAATGTGAATTCCTAGATATTAATGGATTCCCTGTCTGTGCTAAGCCTGGAGATGTTCTTACTCCAAGCCAAACTTTTCAAATCTGAAGCAGGGAGTCAGTCCCTCATCAGGAGACTGAGGCAAAGCCAGGCTACCACAGGTGATGATATCAATAATGACACTTATGCTGCAGGAATTTAATTAGACTGAGAAAGAATTTGTAGTAAAGATGTCACAGTAACTCAAGACAAAATGAAAATCAGTCCAAAGACATTCAGTCCCTAATTAGTTTGGGAAAAGTAGATTAAAGATAAACTTAGAGAAATTGGTGGAGTGACTGGCTATTAGGGGCCATGAGAACAGAGGATGTCACCTTAGATTTTTCAATTTTTGATGCTTTTCGAGAAGACCAAGTGCAGAAAAGAAAATCTAAAATCCAGGAGCTGATTCCTTTTCTTTCTTCAAGAGATCAAACGTTTCTGCTTTTGACAAACCCAACGACAGCCACAAGCCTTGGTTGTTGACACTGATTTTTTCCCTGAAATAATGAGCTGTGTGACACCTTGGTTATATATGGAAAACAGCAGCTCTGTGTACAGACAACATTCCATTTCTGTGTACTAGTTTGAAAAGCAAGGGAAAAAAGGTCTTTCTGATCATCCACAATAAGTTATTTTCTCGGTGCTGGCTTGTTCTGTGCAAGACAAATGAAAGGAATAACAAAGCAGGATGTTCACAAAAGAACCAGGAAGATTTTCGAGCTCAGTGATTGATCTGGATGTGTTCACATTTAGGCAGGAAGAAAAGGAGTTTATGCAAAACATTTTGCAGTCACCACTAAATGGATTTTAAAGATTTGTGATTCTGGTGGAGCTTTTTCAGCTGAGCCCTCATGTCCTACCTGACTTTGGGATGCTGATGTCCTTCATGTCAGGGGCTGCTTCCACCCCTCCAGTGGCAGCAGCAAATTCCTGCTGACTTGCAGCTCTCAGCTCCCAGCACAGCCATGGAATCTGGAATGCTTTGGGTTGGAAGGGTCCTTAAAGGTCATTCCAATCCCCTGTCACCTCCCAGGTTGCTCCAAGCCCCATCCAACCTGGTCTTGAGCAGTTCCAATATATTGACCAAGAAAAAAATAAAAGTAACACGTTTGGGGAATCCCAAAACCCTCATTTTCCTATTAAAGGAAGAGACTTGGAGGAGCAAGCAGGTTCACCAGGCTGAGATCCTGGGAAGAGGCCATCCTGCAGGGGATGATCTGTCCAACATCTCCATGGCTCCCTGAATTCTCCCCAATTCCCATGAATTCTTCCCCTGTCTTAGGCAGGAAAGCAAGTCAGGGAAGTGACCCATCCTTCATCCTCCAGAGGTTTTCAATTGAAACAAAATAAAGGAAAACAAAACACAGGAAAGACAATAATGTCCTGCCTGCCTGGCTCATAGAGGGGCTCTCACCCCTGCACCCCACAGGTTGCTAAATCTATCACACACTGTGTCTTCTTCTATTTTATGCCAAGTGGAACAGACTCAGCCAATCAGGGAAAACTCAAAATTAGGAAGAAGATCCATTTAGTAGTATAAAACTAGCATTACATAGCTTGTAAACATGGTAACAGCATTAGAGAGGCTATTTTGAGTTACCATTCAACCACATCCCTGCTTGAAAATCATTCCCGTGGACAGAGGAAAACAGGAGCTATCCAAAACCTGCATCCCAAGTGCTTAATTTGCTGGGTTTCTTTTTATTGCGAATTTTCATGCAACCCTACCAATCCTCACTTGTCCCCTAAAGAAATCCCATGGCTGTGCCAGAGCCCTTCCTGTCCCTGGGGATGCCCTCAGTGCCTCCCCACCACAAACCCACTGTGCTTTAAATAAACCCTGCACTCTGGAGCTGCCCACCTTCCAAAACTCCTCTCCCTGACCTTCCTGAAGGGCAGGGCTGTTCCCCACCTGCAGGGCAGAGTGGGATGCTGCTCTCAGCCTGGCAGTGCATATGGTGCTCCCCGTGCTGTGCCACGGCCTGGGGCTGTCTGTGCAGGTGCAGCACAGGCTGCTGCTCACTCCTGCTCATTACTCACTCTCCCCACTCTTCTCCTCGGCTCCACTCATGCTGTTCTCTTCCTTGCTGGATTGCCAAACCGAAGTAGGAACAGCATCTTTCAAAATATTCAATCTGCCAGGCTTTTCTTTCGACCTTCTGCAGGGTCATGGAATGGTTGGGTTGGAAGGGACTTCTGAAGTCATCTAACCAACCACCAAAACAGGTTAAAATAGTTTTTTCCACCTTTATCCAAACATTTTTCATTATGAATGAGGAATAAATTACATTACACACAACAGCAGGCTGAAAGTCTGCTTGAATTTTTGAGTCCAATTCCCACAGCCAGGCAGAAGAGGGATTTTTGTCTCACCAGCACATGAGACTGGATGCCACTTTCTTCAGATCTCACTTTGTTTGTTTTCTTTATTGAAACAAGAGATATTTCCCAGTGAGGAGTGGGTGGGTAACACCCCCCTTGTCCAGGTCAGGCTCCTCAGCTGCCTCCTGGTGCTGCCCCAGCAGAGGGGCTGGGCTGTGCAGGGAGCTCAGCAGGACGGAGAAAAGCCCAATTCCTGCATGGGGAGTCGGCAGGGAAGAGGGCAGCCACGGCAGATGGCAGAGCTGAAGCAGCACCCAGTGGCTCGTGCTGCATGACAAGCTGTCAGCATCCCTGGGAACAACAACCCCAGAATGACACACGTCCCTCTCACCTGGCTCCCTGCCTGGAGAATCCCTCTGCACAGCCCCAGAGGCTCAGAGGCTCAGAAAGAAGGGAGTCACACTGATGCCTTGGTGGGCTTACCTAAAAACAGAGGCCAGGCAGAATTAAGGGAATAAAAAGCTGTTATATTTTTTTGAAGGGCCTTCAGGTACAGTTAGGGCAGGTGAAGCCCCTCAGTGGCTACACCCAAAAATGGACCCCAGGTCACAGGTTTTGACCATCACATCACTCAGCCAACACTGAGAGCATCCCTGAAAGCTCAGCACACACAAGTCTTCTATTTTCATGTCAAGGTCCCAGTCAGAGCAGAGTTTAGAGTTCACTCCCTTTAAGATCTATAAAATTAATTACTGCTCACTTGACAAAATAAATTGACCCTATAATCAGCTTTCTAAAAAGGCAATTGGTGTACTTTGTGAAATTACATTTGTACACAGTAGCAAGCTCTTCCCTGCCTTACACCTCCCCTAATGCTCTCCTCAGTGAGTATAGGGCTGGCAGAATTTAACCTCCAATATAAAAGTGGCATGCACTTATTTCCCTGGGGAACTGACCCAATCCAGAGCATTGCCTATTTATAGCACTTTCAAAAATAAATTGTGAGGCAGGAGGGTAGAAAGGCTGTTAGGAAAGGCTATATTTGTTGATAAAACTATGAAAAAAAGTAATAAAGCTGTGTGCTCCCATCCAAAGTTACTTTCAGTGGGCGCTGTAAATTTTAAATTGTTACTAAAACTGTGTAACTCAGAACTAAAGTGTGGCCTGAAAAACCAGAATGGTTTGGGTAGGGAGGGACCTTAAATGCCACCCAGTGCCACCCCTGCCATGGCAGGGACACCTCCACTGTCCCAGGGTGTCCCAGCCCCAGTGTCCAGCCTGGGATCCAGGGGCAGCCACAGCAAATCTGGGCACTGTGCCAGGGCTGCCCACCCTGCCAGGGAACAATTCCTGCCCAAAACCCACTCCCCTTGGTCCTGTCACTCCATGCCCAACGCTGCACAGGCAGACAAACCTCCCTGCTGGACCCCCAGCAGTCCAAGCTGAGCATCTGCTCCCCAAGGCAGTCCTGCAGCAGGATGGTGAGGGTGGGGTGGCTGCAGGACAGCTGAGATGGCAGCAGGGATGCACAGCTCAGAGCTGGGAGGCTGCAGCAGCAGCAGGAGGGCACAGGCTGCAGCCCTGCAGAGGTCCCTGCTGGAGGGAAGGAGCTGGCTCACTCCCCAGCAGCAGCCAGCACGGACAGCCAGACAGACACCAGCAGCAGACAACAGAGGGAAGTTATTTGGCAACACAGATGGGCCCTGAGTCATTTCTTGGATCTGTCTCCAAACACAGTGTGACAGTCAGAGCTACAGCCAGGGCTTGGGAGAGCTTGGCAAGGAGCAGACAGTGATAAATGTGCCAAATATCCTCTGACCTTGCAACTGTCCCGTTTTCCCATGGCTCTGTCCTGCCTGTGGCTGCACTGCCCTCAGCACACAGCACAGCTCTGCAGCCCCAGGGACCACTCAGCCACTGCCTGGAGAGGCTCTATTCAAAAAAATCCACCGTACTTGAGGAAAGCTCACTTTGAGCTGACTCACTGAATAATCTCCGAGCATCTCATCCACACTTGGCCTGGAGCAGAGGGAAGATTAGAAATTGCCATCTCTGATTCTCCTGAATGCAGATTTCCATGCATTCATCACAAGCATCACCCAGAGCATCACCTGCCCGTGGCACTGCTCTGCCCCTGCAGCCACTCTGCAGCTCCAAAGTGCAGGAGGAGTGATCACAGGGAATGTTTGGGAAACATCCCAGCACTGGGATCCAGGCACGTGATGGGGGCAGCCAGGAGGGAAGAGAGATCCTTGCAAAAAGAACCACAATCCTTGCAAAAAGAACCACAGTCCTTGCAAAAAGAACCACAGTCCTTTCAAAAAGAACCACAGTCCTTGCAAAAAGAACCATAGTCCTTTCAAAAAGAACCACAGTCCTTTCATTCTCTGCATGTTTTCTGGAGAGCTGTGAGTGTTTGTCCCCTTTGGTTCTCCTGCTCACTTTTATCAGCAGAGGAAGCCAGGCAGGAGCAGAGCAGCTTCCCTGTGCCACCAAAGCCAGACTCAAAGTCACAGCACCGACTGCCTGTGATGAAATATTGATCCAAAACTCTGTCACACAAGAAGCAGTTCTAAATCACCCTGGTTTTATGTACAAATCATTTTTTTTCTTTTTTAACTGCAGCCTAGTGCTATCATATCACCTTTCTAAGTTACATATAAAGAAAAGTGACTTTTTTAAAAAGGCAAATATACTTCGTGAGGAATTTCAAAATAAATTATTGTTTTCAGCTTGAAATTTTTAAAATTCATCGTCATTTTCAACAGTAGTGAAAGAAAAATAATTTCTTTTTCTTATACTGTAGACATTATAACTTAGCAATCCTCCCTTCTTTATCCTTTGGCAAAAAGGAAAAAGACATAAAATAAATTGGAAGAAGAATTTTCTTGCAGCAGTTACCCAAAACCATGATCAATGCTCTCCAAGCAGGAAAATCTGAAGGAATCAAAGGCTTCATGAAACATTCATGGGAACAATATGCTGACAAATAGTTTCTCAGCCAAAACTTTTCCCTGGCTGTACTTAACATGGCCTGTGTGAGTTCAGGAACTCATTTCTGGAGCACCAGAAGGCCAGAGGGGTTTAGCTCTTCTAGCTGGGTTTTTTTCCAAACTAACTCCACAATTCCCTTGAGGTCACTTGATGGAGGTGAATAAACTCTTCTTCTCTTGGATGTGCTGACTCAGCTCCCATCCCAGCACAGCCCAGGAGGCTCCTGAGCTGAGGACCATGGCAGGAGCTGCTCAGCCTCCATGAGAACCCCTGCAGGAACACAAATCCCGTTTGGGCCAGCCCAGTGCACCCAGCCAAGGCTCCAGACCTGTTCACTTCTGCTGCACAGACCTGTCAAACCTGGGTTTTGCTCCACATCTACTGGTGTGAAGAACTGTGAAATGATTGCATGCTGATCATTGGAAAAACTTGCTGCAACAAGGTAAAATTTGGGATGAGAGAAATCAGGTGGCATCCCAGGAGCCATCACTAATTATTTGGTGCTAATGAATGACACAATTCTCTTGTTAACCTTGTCAATCTATGCAGAGTTGTAACTAATTAGTAAAAAACTGGAAGTACCAAGGTCTGGGATGTTTTTGGTCGACTTTGACCCAGAGTGGCTCCTACACTGACCCTGGCACGTTGTTAGGGCTCAGTGGCCACAACACAAAATGCTGCTCAGATGAACTTGGCAAGATTCTGGGAATAAAATGTCATGGCTGAAGCTGTGCCACCTTGCTGGGATAACATCCAATGACTCTGTCAAGCTCCATAAAGCAGGGCAAGGAGTGAGGAGCACTGGCTGGCCCAGGCTGTCACCTGGGCAGGGCCACACCAAGTCCTCACCAGCAAGGGACAACTGGCCATGGCAGGAATGGCAGAACCCAAGGGACAGCTGAAAGAGAGCAGCTAAAATCATTCCTGGTGCTGCTGTGGGAGGTTTTCACTCATGGCTTTTCATGGTGTGAGGATTGCTCAGAGACTCAAAAGCCCTTTGGGGCTCTCCAGGAATAAATGAAAAGCTGTGAAAGCTTCCAAGGTGTTTCAAGTGAGCAAAATTTGGGTGTACAAATACACCCTTGAGCCTGGAATCAAGTGGGACAAAGAGTGGGAGACACTTCCACAGAGAATGCACTCTCTTCTTTCCTTGAGCTCTCTCTTTCTCAATTCCACCTTTTATTGACAGATGCAAAGTAAGACTAATGAACTATTGATAACCCTGGCACAAAGGATTATTAGACAAAGCAATTTCATTTGGGGGGGCATTGATTTATGTGTCACAACCAGAGTACAAATGAAGATGGCAGTTAGGAAGGAAGAAGTTGAATGCTAAACAGGTGAGCATCCTGTTTATTCCTAATTTCTGCCTTAAATGCACTTAGACACATTTATCTGTACCTCTGGATATCCTACATAATTAAAGATAGAGTTGCAGATTTTCTAGTAATTAAAGGTATTTGGAGAGAAACCTGAAACAACCCAAATATTAAAACAGGGCTGATGTTTTGAAGGGCCTGAACCTTGACAAGACATCAAACTGAACAGCTGAGTTTGAACCAGGGATTCCCAAAGACACAAAAGAGATGTCCAGGCACAGAGGCAACCCACAGGTAAGGTGGAAAGAAGGGGTTTGTCCTAAAACAGCTCAAGCAAAGTCTGGAATGTGCCTGGGATGGAGAGGCAGGAGCAGAAGGATGGGTTTTACCACTGCCCTGCCTCACATCAGCCTCTCAGGGAGCTGGAGCCCAGCCAGAGCCAGGGAGCTGCTGATCAGCATCTGTGAGAAATAACTCTGCTCCCCAGGACCAGGCAGACTCTGCTGCCAAATTTTAATTCTCATTGCCTGTGCCATTCACCTGACATTTAATGTGGTGCCAGCTGCTGTGTTGTTGTGAAACCAGGAGTGAGATTTGTCCTCTTTTGGTGAAACCAAAAGGAAATTTCAAAGTCTAAGACAGACAACTGGTTTTGTGGGCTGCAGAGAAGCAGCCAGCCCCCATTTCTGTGTTTAAAAGCTCTCTCCAGCTCTCCTGGTGTGTAATCAATCACCTCTCAAAAGGCACTGCCTTGGCCTCTCCCCCAGCACAAGGATCTCTGGATCCCAAAGTCACATAAAACAAGAGAAGGGCAGTGCCCAGGTGATCTGACAGTGCTGAGGCCAGACAACCCCCAGATTTCCAGAAGGCTCCTCCACTTGTGGTTTCAGTCTGGAAAATGGTAAAATAAAACTGAACTTTAATGAACTTTCAGAGGGAAATGGTTTCTTTGTTTTAATCGAAGCCACAGCAAGAGGACATTGCCTTACCTTAGGCTCTGACACTCAAAACCCATCTCCAGTACTCCAGGGATTAAATTATTTTCTGAAAGCCAACTCATTCCCACCATTATTACTGCTATAAAGCTGTGAGGTTTTTGCTGCCCCCCCATTTCTATTTTTTTCCAAGGCTAGAAATAGATTGAACTGGCACTTCAGGATGCTGAGCTGCAGTTTCAGTTGAGCTCTGTGCTTCACAGACATTTATCAAAAATGACAAGATTCAACATCTAGGAGATGTCTTGTAGTGCCCAGGAGCTCAAAGAAGATGCAGCAGTTACAACAGCAACCAGAGAGAAATAAGAGAAGTGGTAGAAAAAGAAACACGTGGTCCTTGAAAATCAAAGCTCTGGCAGGAATGGGCACTTGTGCTGGTCAGCACTGGCCATTAGTGAGCAAAGAATCACTGCCTGCCTCCTCCAAATGAAAACCAGGGAAATCAGCCCTTCATTTCAGTTACAAACTTCCTGGAGGTACCTGTCAGAGCCCACAGGCTGCAGAGTTTTTCCCCTGCTCCATTTGCAAGCAGTGTGGAATTGGGTGGAAGTGATGAGTGTCTGTCTGTGATCATTTATTCTGAGCTGAGCCATCCCTGGAATGAAACAGAACATTCCATAAGTGCATTCTCTTTTTCACCCATGTGCATGTAAAGCAAGTTATATGTGAAAAAGGCTAAGAAATATCTGACAGTAAATGTGTGTGAACTTTAAAATCATCTCCTGGGCATGACCAGCCTGTGCCTGGGTAACTCAACAAACCTAAGCAAAGTCTGGTGGCTGAGAACCCCCTTGCACCCAGACTCCATCATCCCCACTCCAATGGAGTTCACAATGGGGCACTGATGGGGACTGGATCCCACCATGCAGAACCAGCAGCATCCTTTCATGTTCAGAGCAGGACCAGGAGATAGAATAGAGAGATAAATAGAGAGATAAAATAGAGAGATAAAATACCTGGGGGTGTTTCCAAGCCATGCAGTGAGCCAGGCAGGTCTTTGCAGAGAAGGGAACCTCAGCAGGAAATGAGCACACCCAGGTTTCTGCTCACAAATAATGATTCTAACAAACACCTGAAAGAGATAACATGCTGAACAAAAAGTTTGCCTTACAAAAACGGATCTAAGAAGGAAACCCCCACAGTGAGAGTCAGGGAGGAGGTTGTAGGTCTCCTAATTCCTTTTCAGAGGTCAAAGGCAAATTCCTCCACGAAGAACCAGCACACCAGCCATGCTCCCCTCCCCTCCACCAGGCAGGACCTTCTTCTGCAGAGATTGGAAACAGCCTGAAGGAGTTGGGCTAATCCAGGCAGGAGCAAAATGGAAATAACTCCCACAAGACCACTGGGAAAACTTAATCCAATCTTCTCTTGTGAAGCAGATATTATTCACCTTTTACTTGCCTTCAGTGGTGATAAAGTGCAGACAAAGGAGATAAGGGACTCCACACCTCACATTTCACCACTCCAGTAAATACACTCCTCGCTCTCGCTTATCTTTCAGCCTGGTATGGATTTCCTTTTAGTAACCTCCTGAATTACAATCAAATTATACTTTCAGGGCCATTGAATTGCATGGTTTGCAATAGCTTAATGGGTTCTGTTCTGGCTGCTCAGGAAGGACTTGTAATCCCTGTCTTCTTCTATATTTCAGGGAGCCTTAAGGGCAGATTCAGTCCAGGCAGAGCAGCCCAGGCTGCACCCACCAGAGCAAGTGCCCCACAGACAGTGTGGGCAAGTGAGCCTGGAGGGAAAATGTTAATAGTGAATGTTTCTTCTTTTGCCTTGCAGCGACAGCCAGGGCTTGGGTGGCACAGTAATCCCAAAATTCTCTCAGACACGAGCTCAGTGTGATTTAATGGCATGATCAATACACCAGGTGCTGGCTGCTCTGCAAAATATTTGAAAATAAATGGAAGTTTTAATGCCCAGAAAAGGTGCAGAGTGCCACATTCCTCCTATCTCTTAGATGGGCTTTTATCCTGCAATAAAGAAGTTGTTTCTTTGCTAGAAACAACTAGAAACAGGCTCTGCAGCAAGCAAAACTCAAGAGTGTGGTCGGGAGCTTTGCTGGGCTGACACCAATTTTTGAATGATACAAACATATAGGTACTTGAAATAAAGAGGGAGAATAAACAGTGGCTGGAAGTCTGGAGAGGCCTCTTGTTCTGGAGAGGATCTGGAAGGATCTCAGGGATGCAGAATGCCCCTCCTGCACCTGCCTGAGCAGGTCCCAGAGCTGCTGCACCGAAGCAGCCCCAGGGAATCCCTCTGTCCATAAATGCACAGAGGAGGAATGGGACACTCTGGGGGAGGAACGTCTGCGCCTTCAAGGAGGAAAGAACACACAGACCATGGAAAACAAAGCCTGAGGTGTGTCCTGCTGTGCACAGGGGACAGTGGGGACCTCACAAGTGACCTTGTGCAGCCACCAGCCCGTGACACTCGATGCTTTCCAGCTAAATCAGCACCGAGAAAAACTGCACACTGGAGATAATCAGAGTAGGAACTGCCTCTGTCTGCAGCTAATGGGTGGGAGATAAAAAATCTCCCTCCTCCCTTTATTCATCCTGCTGTTTGTAAAACCTTATCATGTTTGTTTTTTGGTTTTTTTTTCCAATTGTATTCCCAATAAACCACCAGGTAAGAAATAGTGTTTGCCAGTCCTGAAGAGAAGTAATCTTCGTTGGCAACATTTCTCAGGGAATAAACTGTTCAAATAAGATGTGGGAGGAAATTTCCCAATCTGAGGAGCTGTCAAGAGGCAGCAGATGAAAGACAAGGAGGGCTGGGTGCCACGGGCTGTGCAGGGAGCACAGGCAGTGCCTTCATTTGGGGTCCAAATGGAAAATTAATTTCTTTCTGAGGGGATCCAAAGTGCTTTTCATGCTGTCCTTGCTTTAAACACTGGGTGATTAAATTTTGCTGAGCTCAGTGAGGGATGAGAAGCGATCTCTAAAGGAGGGAGCTCTCCAAGGGAGCTCCTGGGGCAGCTGGGGGGTCACAGTGACCCTCCCAACATCTGTGCCTGGCCACAACTGTCACTGGTTTTGCCCTTCACTCGGAGCAGGAATCAACCTCCAGGAACAGAGTTTATTAAGGCACACAGCAGGATTTCTGCTGGCAAATTCAGGGTGGAACAAGATCATCTCTAAGGTCCCTTCCAGCCCAGCCCAACCCAGCCCATTCAATCAACTCTGTGACCAGTTTTGCACTGTTTCCCCCATCATTAATATTTCTCACAAAACAAACTGTTCCAGATGTGTTCTACCTTAAAACAGACACGCTGCCTTAACAAGAGGAGAAAAATGGATGAATATGAAAATAGGCATCATGAATATTCAGGTACATTTGCAAATTAAGAGACTTCAACTGTGTCCTTGTCCTTTGTGCGTTTTCCACAAATATTGAAAGGGGAACTCTCCTAGGAGAAGCGTTCATCAGCACAGCAAGTTTTGAAGAAGGAACCCACTCAATCTACAGCAAATATGCACAACATGAATATTGTGTGTATTCACAGGAGAAAGGTGGTTCTGGGAACCTCCAATTAGGCAGCAGCATCTTTTCCTATGGTCTCAGGAAAGAACTAAAGAAAAAGGCTTATTTTGATAAATTTTTCAGCACAGATTTTTGAAATGGGAAATACAAACATGAGAAACAGACAAACTTTTGCCATAAATTATTCCCTCAGAATTCTGAGGGAGGGAATGCCCCCTCCAGCCAGGCTGGGAGCAGCAGCTACCCTAAGTCAAGTGTGCTGTTAACTGTGTGCAGGCAGCAGCTGAAGCTGGGTGTGCTGACCTGCCTGAAAGCTCTGACTTGGGGCCCCCAGCTCAGGAATCTAATTAAAATTAATAACCCAGCCTCCATCTCTGTGTGCAGCCTGAGGTGTTCTTGGGGTGTGCCCAGCCATCACCCTGGTGCCACCTCTGGCTGAGGGATTGTTCAAACCCCACAGCCACCCCCTTTTCCCTTCCATAACCACTGCAGAGGATTTGTTGTTGTGCCAGTGTCTCTGATAACACACCCCAAACCCACAGAACCCAAAGCATCAGCATCGTCCCAAATTCACCCTTTCAGTTTAATCACCACAATGGAGGGACATGAAAACCTCTCTGTGATTCCACACTGAGTCGTTGCACTCTCCCACACTGGAACATTGCACACTTGTCCAGTTTTGTTGGATTTCCCCCAGAGATGCCCAATAACCTCCAAACAAACCCAGTTCATAACACCCCTAGATGGGCTCATTTTGCTTTTCATGGCAAAATGCTGTGAGAGGTCTCTGGGTGGGAGGGAATAACCCAAACAAGAACAATTTCTGTTCTGGTGTTTGAAAGTGGAGCTTTCAATATCCTGGCCTGTCTCTCAGTTTTTATTTAACTTGAGGAATTTCTCAGTTTACAAAATGGCCCAACAAAGATAATTAGGGTAGAAACAATTCCTGACAATTCCAAATACTCCCTGTCAAGCATATGGGCTAACACCTATTTTTTATTAAATCCCTGGTTTTCAAAGAGTGATACAGTTGTATTAGAAGCAGTGTGTAGGTGGCTCATTTTTCCCTCCTCACATTCCCTTTGACAGCAGTTTGAAATAATATTCATCAAACAGTATAAAAGAAGTCGAAAGAAATTAATTAAGCAACCTAGAAGGAAAAATAAGATGTCTTTCCAACAGGACTTGCATTATTCAGGTTTATAGTGCTGCACAGGCAGGATAATGGTGTAACCCTGCTCAACTATGAAACAGAACATTGGAGCATCACTGCTGATAAGGAAGTTTCCTGTTGAAGATTTTCTCTCAATAGCATGCAATATATACATATATAAATATATATTTTCACATATTATATTGCTGGCACCTCCCCCAGAAGGAATTGGAGGTTTCTGATCCTCTTCCTGCCTTTTGGCATCCAGGGCTGGGGGCAGAGATGGTAATGCCACGTTTAATTTAATCTTATTGAGTGAACAAAATCTTCCTTTTTAAAAGTCTCTGTTGTTCAAGGGTGTTTGAACAAACAGTGTCCAGGTTCTGCAGGGCTGGATTCCAGTTCTCCAGCTGGAATGAGGATTATCATGGGCTGCACTCTTCATGGCACACTCCCACCCCACTCTGTGTGCTTCACAGGCTCCTCCAGCTAGCCCAGCCTCACTAATGCAGCTCTCCTATCCCAAATTCTGATTGAATCCCACCAGTCACACCTCAGGAATTCACCTGTGGCCTTTCCTGGTGGGCAGTTGTTCATCCCTCCTATTCCACTGAGCTGCTGCCAGCTCTCACTTGGTCACACACCTTAGGGGACACGAAATTCCAGCACTGCCCTTCCTGCATCCAGCCAAAATAACCACAGGGCACCTGGCACCCATCAGCCCCAGTTCTAAAGAATCCTGATTTAACAGGAGATCACTCACCAAAATAATTTCCAGGTGTTTAAACAAAGTACCCATGGAAATCCAAAAAAACTGGTTATGAGAACTTGGATGTAAAGAGCTCAGGATCTCTTTGTGACTGCTGGCAGCCTCCCAGCTGCTTTATTACACACAATCCTCAGGTGGTGCTGAATTTCACGTTCACATTGTCAGCTGCTCAGGGTAATACCACAGGAAAGGCCATGGATGAGACAGCACCAGGTTCTGCCACTCCCAGTGAATCTGCTGGTACAAGGGAGCCACAGAGAGGGGATTAACTGATTTATCCAAGAAACTTCTCAACACATCCAGATGCTGGTTTTACCTGAGTAATGACTTGAGCATCCCTGTCCTTCCACCTGCCTGGCTTAAACCCAGCAGTCAGAACAGACACAGCAGCAGCTCCAGCCCAGCTAAGCCCAACTTCCACTCCAGGACAGGGCTGGACTGCCCCTTAGTGCCTAAATTCCCTGGGGCAAGTCTCCTAAAGCTGGATTAACCATCCCCGGAGCACTGCCAGGGCTGGGAGCTGCCTCAGTCCTGCCCAGCTCTGATCTCCCCTGCTCAGCTCCTCCAAGAGCCCCTGGAAGGCTCAGGCTGTAATTGCTTGTAAACCACTTAGGCAGTAAGTGATACAGAAATCCAAGTGGTAATTGTAGCACAGGCTTGAGATTAATCTATTTTTGGCTTGTCAGACGTTCTTATGGACCTGATTCAAGGCAGTCACTGAAAGCTGTAAAGTGTCCAAAAAGTGACAGGAAAAAATTGTTTGATTAAAACCATTCCAGAGGCAAATCCAATCCTCAAGACACTCTGAAAACTATTGGTGTAACCTGCAGATGAGGCACTTGTGATCAGAGACCTGGGGAGAGCCACAGAAAGTTTTATGTCAAAAAAACCCAAGGTGCTCTAATTTTGGGCTCCCAAAGCAGAGCAGTGCAGAGAAAGTCCGTGGGAAAAGGAAACAGGGTCTGCCAAGAGGGGATAAGCAGCTTGTCCTGATCAGGAGCCAGGGCTCTGGAGAACATCCCACAGGTTCTGTTTGGCTCACCTGCCCCCAGGTGTGACATGGTTGGACTTGATGGCCTGAAGGATCTTCTCCAGCTGCAGTGAGCCCAGGATTCTGTGGTGCACTGACTGCTGTGACTGACGAACCCCAGAGCTCTTGGTTTATCTCTTTATCTGCCACAGATGGGAGCACCAGTCCATTACTAGGAACTGGAAACATCTTTCCCCACAGACCTGCAACTTCTCCAAACTTCCCACCAACTTCCATTCTCCATAGCCTCGAGGTCAAGATTACCCTTCATTATTTTTTCCATCATTTCCTTCCCATTTACTTTGGATTAGTGGATGTTCTGTCAATAAGGACTAATGAAATTCCAGGCCAATATAAACTCTGCTCTACGAATGATTCTTTTTTCATACAGACTTTCTATGAAATAAAAAGTGACTGATGCCACAATATGCTTTAATTATTTTCTTCATAAACTATCAAATTAAATTTTAAGAAGCTGGAGATGTTATCTCTTATTAAATTGGGACTGAACTCAGAGATGTAACTCTTAATGAAACTTCCCACACCAGAAAGCTTTTTTGTAATGTTAATAATTTCCAGCAGCCTGCCATATACAAAATCTCCCCAGAGCTTATGATTTTCACATTCCAGCCCTGCCATGGGCAGGACACCTTGCCCTATCCCAGGCTGCCCCAAGCTCCATCCAGCCTGGGTTTGACACTTCCTAAGCCACACCATTACACAGGGCCTCCAACATTTTAGCTGGGATTTTCTACTCACTGGATCAGGAAGTTTGTCCAAAAAGCAGCTCTGAATATCCCAATGAGTATCCCAGGTCACACCTGGAAAACACAGATTAATCAACACCAGATTCAAGGGAAACATATTTTCACTAATTTAAGCAGCAAGAAAATCTCAAATTATCAAAGAAAAAAGCAGAGAAAAGCTGGTGTGTGAGTAGAATCATGGAAAAGTCCTCCAAGATCAATGAGTCCCACCATTTCCAGCCCTGCCAAGCCCCAGAGAACCACATGCATTCATTCTTTGAACACCTCCAGGGGTGGAGATTCCACCACCTCCCCCAGCAGCCTGTCCAGAGGCTGACCACCCTTTCAGGGAAGGAATTTTCCCTGATTTCCAATCCAAACCTCCCCTTGTGCAGCTCTTGTCCTATCTTTGTTACCAGGGAGCAGAAACCCGTCCCTGCCTGGCTGCAAGGTCCAGTTTGCTTTGGAAAACACAATTTTCAAAATGTGGCACATTCTGGGGCAAACCAGCAAAACACAAAACCCACAGAAGTCACTGGATCGTATTTTTGGATCCTGCCTTAAGGGGTGAAGAACAGAGTGAGAGAGGAAAATGCAGCAGCTGGTAAAAAATCATTAAAAAGAATAAGGCAGAGATGAGGAACTACTGAAACTGCCGGGAGAAAAATGAAAAGGAACAAAGACATGGAAAAAAGACTCTCAGTCTGCCAAAGTTTACACAATTTCATAAAATGTACAGATGCAGCAGAGAGGAAGGGAGAAGAGCTCCTGGCTGGGCTGGGGGTGCAGCACACAGGTGATTCCCAGCTCTGGGTGCAATTGTGCAATTCATTCCAGCTCAGGTGGGCAATTCCTTCTGGTCACACAGTGCCAGTCCCAAGGGTTTAATATTCCCCTTTTGGCCAAGAACACCTGAATCCTTCCATGAACAAACCATCACTCCTCCACTCACAGACAGAATGGACAGCTGTGGACAGAAACACTGATTTTTCCAGATGGAAATCTCTCTGTTGTTGATGGCAAAACACTGCTGTACTTTTTTTTTTTTTCTGTTTAATTTTATTCATGAGCTGAAGTGACTTTGGGCAGTCACAAGCCGATTTTTCAGTGTGTTCTGAGCAGATGGTTGTTCCAAGAATACCAGCATCCTGGCAGTGTCAAACAGCCTTGACCTTCCCAAGCAGCACTGCAGACTTTTGGTTAGAAGGAAAGAAATAAAGAACTGCTCACACAGTCCCAATTTTTTTCTGGATTATTAAACACAGTGGACAATGCAGGCACAAACTGTGCTCAAGGAAAAGCTGAGATTCAGCCTGAGAGAAGCAGGAATGGACAACTCCAAGGTGACACCAGACCCCCCTTGCAGCAGGAGAGTGAAGAGATGTGATGGGAGCCCCCCATCACCTCCAGCTCATCCTGCCCCAAGGAGCTGCTGGGATGGGCTGTGCAAAGCCCAAAGAAAAACCACAAAATGTCCCAGTCCCCAAGTTCAGGCTTTATCCAGCAAGGGTCCAGTTACAATTTCCCAGTTATAAATAGCTGGAGTTCACTGTGAGCCTTCAGCAGCCCGGGCTGGCACAGCTTTGGGCACCTTTGCAGACAGAGCCTTCAGAGAGAAGGCAGCTCATTTTGTTCTGCTTTTGAATTTTTTTTTAGAGATATAATCCTATTTTTAAGATCATTTAAATATCATCTGTGCTTAGTTCTCCAGAAGCCACATAAAATTAAAAAAAAATCCAAGTCAATTTTACTGCAGTTAAATCCCCATGTCCTTAATCTCCAGGAAGAGAGAGGCTGGGTTTCTTCCTGGAGACAATCCTGATTTTTTAGCACACGTGAATTATTCTGTACCTGATTGGTGTCTATCAAGATACAAAAACTTTGGGGGCAGCACCTAGGGCAGCAGCTCCTGTCACGAGATCAATACCTCATTATGGTTTAAACATAAAAGTTAAGCCATCCTCAGTTCTCAGTTGACAAAGAGTGGCATAAATTCCACGCTGGCTTTTGGGGGATTTTGTGCAAATTGCTGCAATGGCCTCCTGCCAGGAGCAGGTGAGGGGCTGTCACCCCTGCAGCCAGCACTGCCTGGGAGCTCTGAGGTGTCTCAGGGGGATTTGGGAACCAGGGCAGGGTTTCCAGCCCCGTAATCCCAGCTGGCACCCCTGGGATGGCAGGGGAGGATGCTGTGAGCTGATGACCACGTGTGAGAGGGGCTGGGTAAAGCAGCTGGAGCTGCACACTGCTCTGGAGCAGGAGCAATTACAGATGGATCAAGTGTGAGCACTTCTGAGTGAAATCCCTTCATTCTGAAGTGAGGGAACATCTCGGGAAAAGGCAAATCCAGCTCTTCAGAGCAAAGCATGCTCCTTGATGCTGCCTGCCCTGCTCTCTGCCTTTTCATGCTGTGGAGAACCACTCATCACTCCTCTGACTCAGAGGTTTAACTAATTCCCAGCACAGCTTTGTACCCAGGGAGAAGAGAGCTCCACTCAGAGGGTCCAGCAGAACGTGGGCTGGGGACCCACACTGGCTCCTCTTTTACATAAGGAACAAAATGGAACAACAAAAGGCTGAGAGACTGTGGGGGCACTGAGAAAAAAAAACAAAACAACCACAAAATAAAACCCTACAAAGCAGAATTTAGATTCAGAAATGCTCAGGACACCAAACAGTGGAAGATTCTTGTTCTGCAAACAACGGGGTGTGGGCAGGGGACACACGTGCCCCTAACCATGACAGAATGTGGGGATTTCTGCTTCGTGCAGCTGATGACAAGGGACAGGGCCTGCAGCTGTGCCAGGGAAGGTTCAGGATGGATAGAAATTATTCACTGCAAGAGTGGTGAAACGTTGGGATGGGCTTCATCATCCCTGGAAGTGTTCCAAAAACCAAGAGGTGGCACTTGGTGATTTGGCTCAGGTGACAAGGTGGTCAAAGGCTGCAATTGGTGACCTTGGAGCTCTTTTCCAGCCCTACTGGTTCAATGATTTAATCTGACCAGCTAGGAGAGAGATCCAAGACAGTAAAAATGCAGCCCAGCACATGCAGCACCAACATTCCATGCTCTGCATAAAACCCAGCAATTTTCCTGCACTGGTGTCCCCAGTTTCCCATCACTTCCCACTGCTAATTTCACCTCTTAATTGTTTAATGATTCGTGGAAAATAGGAGGAGTGATGAGCCTCTCTTCCCTCTCAGCATGTGAGAAAATGAAACCATCCAAGCAATGATCCAAACTCCACAAAATGGAAATTTGGCCCTGCAAAAATTCATGCTGGGTTTTTTCTGCCTTCACCATTTCCCTTCAGCTGTCAGAGCAGGGAGATGAAATAACATCCTATATTCATAGTGCCATCTGCATTCCAAAATCTCCTACTGATCAATGCAAGTGTCCAAAGAACACTTCCAATTTGTCACAATAACCTTCAAAACTTGACAGAAAATCATGCAAGTTATTTCTTTCAGATCTCTCTGCATCTTGTGATTATTTATACTTTGCCAATACAATTCTAAACATTTTCCTTTGCATTTCCCATATTTCTCAGAAGAACTCGGAGGTTAAAGCCTGCAATGGGTTTATTTTTCTCTCTGTACTCCTGTTTTGTATTTCTGGACATTTAAGAAACACTGGGATGACTGCACTTGGAGCAGAACCAAAAACGTGTTTGAAAAGGCTTCAAAGTGACACATGTCAGAATATCAATAATCAGGCTGCTTTGCTCAATTCCACTTGTCTGTTTATAATAAATTTTTATATAATAAATTCTTTTATAATGAATTTTAGATGTTAATGGGAACAATTGCACTAAAAAAGCGAGGTTTAAGCATCAAGCATGAGAACATTGTTTTAAAACTTTCATTTTAGCCTTCAAAAAAGCCAAAATCCGTGAAATGCCCGAGCTCTGAACTCCCTGAGAGAAGTGCTCAGTGCCTTCAGGAGCCAGGGGAGCCTCTCCACAGGTGTCCCTGTGGGTTTGGTGCTGGCACTGAGCTGGTGGGTGAAGCTCACCCTGTGTGCTGCCACCTCTGCTCAGCACATCTGGCCAGCTGTGGGCACCTGCTGGGGCAGCCTGGGCAGATGCTGCTCTGGCCACTTCCCTCCCTTCAGGGAACCCCATCAGGGGTGGGAAAAATACATTCACAGCTGTGAGCAGACCTGGATCCAGCAGGAATCCAGCAGGAATCTGCTGAGATCTCTTGGGAACAGGCAGCACAGAGCTTTGTGAGGCTTCAGGGAGCAGCTCCCAAAGCAAGGCAGTTTGCCTGGCACAGAGCATGCTTGAAATGCACTCAGCATTGGGAAATGCAGATTGCAAGTCTATAAAAAGCTCTGTTTAAATAACAACTCCAGAGCTTTACCAGGGACAGTTTTCTAGGACGCTGGGCAGAGCTCTGGGATGAGCTGTAAAGGTCGAGCCATAAGCAACTGTCTGTACAAATTTTATGACTGGGAGCTAATAAACAAAAAAGTGTAGGAAGTAGTCAATAGCCATTACCAGCCACAAAAACAGATCCTGCAAAAACAACTCAACAAATTGCTGCTGGTGGCTGTGCTAAGAAACCCATCAGAGAATTCAAGGAACTTGGAGAACAAATCCAGTGGCTGCTGCTTTAATTCTGCACTTGCATTAAAAATTCATCAGAGTATTTATAGCCAAGTTAAAATAAACCACCAAAACACAGCCCTGCTGGTGCTCACAACCTGTTGCAGGGGGGATGTTGGGCAGTGCCTTTTCCAGGAACTGCTGCAGGGGAGAGATGGGAGGAGGGAAGGGATGGGGAGGGAAGGGATGGGGAAGGAAAGAATGGGGAAGGAAGGGATGAGGGAGGGAAGGATGGGGAAGGAAGGGATGAGGAAGGAAGGGATAGGGAAGGAAGGGATGGGGAGGGAAGGGATGAGGAAGGGAAGGGATGAGGAGGAAGGGATGGGGAGGGAAGAGATGGGGGAGGAAGGGATGGGGAAGAAAAGGATGAGGAGGAAGGGATGGGGAGGGAAGGGATGGGGAAGGAAGGGATGAGGAGGAAGGGATGAGGAGGAAGGGATGAGGAGGGAGAGGATGAGGAGGGAAGGGATGAGGAGGAAGGGATGGGGGAGGAAAGAATGGGGAAGGAAGGAATGGGGAAGGAAGGGATGAGGAGGAAGGGATGAGGAGGGAGAGGATGAGGAGGGAAGGGATGGGGAAGGGAAGGGATGAGGAAGGAAGGGATGAGGAGGGAAGGGATGAGGAGGGAAGGGCTGAAGAAGGAAGGGCTGAGGAAGGAAGGGCTGAGGGAAGGAAGGGCTGGTCCCCAGGTGCTGCTGGCAGGGCTGGGCTGCTGATGCTGCAATGCAGCTCTTGTGTAACCTCCCTCTGCTGGGGCTGGGCAGCAGCTCCCACACAGGGAGGGAAGGACAGAGCCTGGGGTGGGGAGGGAATGGTCCCAGCCATTCCCTGGACATTCCCATTTCATGGAGATGTTCCACAGCTCCTGGGGCTGGGTGTGCAGGAGGACTCAGAGATGTGACCACAGCAGAGCCATTTGGCTCTTGATGGTCAAACACTAAAGAAACCTCCAGCAGCACCAGGAAAATAAAGATCTGAGGAGTGACCTGCTCAGGGCTGGGCCCCATGTCACTGGTGCCACGAGGGAAGGGTTTTATGAGGGTGGCAGCCCTGGAGCAGCTGTGGCTGCCCTGGATCACTGGCCAAGGCCAGGCTGGACACAGGGGCTGGAGCACTGGGACAGTGGAGGTGTCCCTGCCAGGGCAGGGGTGGCACTGGGTGGGATTTCAGGTCCCTCCCAACCCAAACCAGTTTGGGATTCTCTGATCCACAGCTCCCACTCCCAGTGCAAATGTCAAATTGAGGCGAGAAATTGGCCATTTATTCAAGGACAGCACACAAAGGAAGAAGGGTGGCACCCAGGCAGGCAGTTTGGAGAGCCAGAATTAACTGTGAGTAAAGGGTGGCCTGTGCTGGAACTGCCTCACTCCTCATGTTTGCTAAGAGGATTAAAAACCCCAGAGAGGAGCAGAGTTCTGTGAACCAGCAGGGTCCTGAATTTCACAGAGTTCTGTTAGTTCTGCTTGACCCCTCCCAGACCATCCCCCAGATTTTTCCATTTAATTGCTGCTATAACTGAACGCTATGGACAGCAGTTGATAGGAAGAGGTTAAAGCTCACCCAAACCCTGAGGGAAAAATCCATTCCCAGCTCTGCCCATGGCCCAGCATTGCTGTCCTTTGGCTGCAAGGACCCTGAGACTGAAATTCAGCTTCTCTAGAGCCAAACTGCACAAAATTACTCCAGATAGAAGAACCCACCCATCTTCCTTGGCCAAGCAGACCTGCAGCACAGAAATGCAGCAGAGCAGCTCAATTACCAACAGTTAAAGCACAGCAGGATGCACAGTTTCCTAATTGAATACACTCAGTTACAAGCAATAAATAAAATAAAGAGAACATTTCCTATGAATAAAAACATACCTTTGAATAAAGTATATTCTCATTAGGAGAAATGATGACTGCAACAAAAAAAATCACTGAGCTACTTTTGTGACAGGCAATTTTTAATCAAAGACAGTTCCATGCAAATTAAGGAAAGCAAATCTCTAAAGGAATAAAAGTCTGCCTTAATAGTCCTATCCTTTTTCCTGTATAGCTGCTATGGGTGCTGTGTTATAACTGGTGCTATATGCTGTCCTTCAAAGCTTGTGGCATATTTTCCAAAGCAAGAATGTAAAATTAAAAAAAAAGATTAAAAATTAGAAAATTTAGGTTTTGAGGCAGTCCACAGAATGACATTCCAAATTTATATATATAAATAATTCTAATTAATGATCAGTGTAGAACACTGTTAGGGGATTAAAACTGCAGGCTCCTACCATTGTACATAAAATCAACATGGAATTTTATTCTCCACCAAGCACTAATGGATTTAGTAAGCACCTGGAAATGAAGTGTGGAGTTCCAGGTTGTCTCAGGCACGGGGAGTTCTGGCCTGGGGAAGGATTAATCTTTATTTCACTCATTGCAGTGATGGTGGCAATTTACTTCTGGCTATGGGACCTGGGGGAACAAGGAAAATATTTGCAGTGGGTTGGTTTGTTTTTTTTCAAGTTCACCTTCAAGTTTTAGAAAATTCCCTGGTTTTCCTCACTGGGAAAGAACTTAGAATTTTAGGGGAAATATTCCACAGTGATCCACAGCTCATAAAAAGCTTAGGTTGGAAAAGGAATGGAAGAACATCAAGTTCAATCATTAACTTGCTAAGATTGAGATGTTGGGAGCAGGGGGCGTACAACCTGCTCAATAAAAATTAATTTTAATGATTAATAACGGCTGAGGAGTTCAAAAAGAGCATTTTTTCTGTTCTAAACAAAGTTTTGCCTGATTAATGGTGTTACCTGGGAGGAGAGAACAAGCTTTATTTATTTCATTCTTCTGCTGCCTCCAAAGTGTTGCCATTTCTTATCTACTAAGCAGCAATCAGCTGCTCCAGTGTTGGCACAGATGGCTGCTCATCAACATATTCTTATCAGGACAATGCAAACTGAAAAAATATTGAAAAGAGATCCAGGAAAACACTGGAGAAAACCCTCAGTGCATGTTGGCACAGGAGTTTAAACACCTCCCTTGGATTTGTCCTCCAATTTACTGCAAAGTTTATTTTAAAGTTAGCAGTCTGTTTGGAGTTATGATTAATGGTTTTGAAAAGATTTTTTGTTTGGGGTTTGTTTTTTTTTCAGCTGCTCCTTCCAACAAAGGATTTAGAATTAATTCACATCATCTAATTTCTGCCTTAATGGATTTTTAAGGTCCACTGCAAAGAATCAATCAATGGGAGGCTGAGAGCTCTGGTGTGAAATGCATCCAGCCCCCCAGAGCAGGGCAGTGATCATCTGCATCCATTGCAATTATTTACAGTGATTAAGAAAAGCAAAATAATCATTTCCATTCACTCAATTCAGGAGGCAAAGACAGTGACTCAAGAAGTACCAAAAGTTGGAGTTTTTTTGGTGATTTAAGAGGATTGTGTGAATCTTGCCTGAGAAATGGAAAAGCTGCTGCACTGAGTGTGTTCCTGCCAGGGAACAGCTCATTTCCAGGGCACTATTTTCAGGACAAAGTGACATTTGCAGGTTAATTTTGTACCTGCACACAACACTCCTGGAACTGGCAAGTAGAATAAGGAAATTCAAGCCTTTCCATGTATTTCCTCCACTTTTTTTTTTCTGCTATTGACTGTTTTCTTTTATTGATAACCATTAAAGAAAATGTGTTTTTTTTAAAAAATCAATTTCACCATTTGTTTTGGTTTTTATTTGGGTTTTTTTTGTTTTTTTTGTTTTTTTGTTTTGTTTTGGTTTGGTTTGGTTTTGTTTGTTTTTTCATAAATCAAATGAAAAATTAAAAACAAACCCCAGCCCTGTGTGCACAGAGAAGCTGCCACTGACTGAGCTGGAATGGGGTCAGGGCAGGGATGAAGATTTTTGGGAATGACACCACAAAGAGTTGGACAAGCTGGAAAAGCCTTTTTAAACTTTTCAGTTACTAAAAGAAAAAACAAGAATTTGTCACTTCAATAGCCCCTGAATAACAAGTTCACTGTACAGAATAAAATCATCTGTAAAATTCTAAAAAATAAACAAATTCTAAAATAACAATTTGGAGAACTCTTGAGATAAATAAAAATATTAATTTCTCCTTTCATTTTTATTTCCAAAGGCTGCTTTCCATTGATTTCATTTCTCCAGGCAAACAGAACATCATTGCAAAATCACACATTCAAATTTGGACACAGAAATCAAAAAATCTATTTTTTTTTCCCCCTGATTCTCCAAAGAGGTGACAAGAACTCCTCACTTTTTAGTGCTGTAACCTTTTATGGGAAAAATTCCTCTTAAAAAATAGCTGTGCCCTGAAAGATACATTGAATTTCTGATCTTGAAAGTCCTGGAGAGGGCAAAGAACAGCTGTGCCATGTCCAAGGAATCAAAAAATAGCATCAGATATTTCATATCTGCAATATCCAAAATTTATCTCTTGCAGCAACAATAAAATAGGTTGAGATGTGGATGGGATTGAGCTGAAAAAACCTTTAGGGGACAGCAGGAAAAAATGGAATTATTGCAAGAATTAGTTCCTTCAGGAGAGAGAGTCAGCGTGAGCAGAGATGAGGTTTTGCCGTAACATCCTGGAGTTTGTTCCTGTTACTGCTCAAGGACTTTAAGGTGAAATTCAATCAATGGGCAGGCAAATATCTTCCCCCTGCTCAGGAACACACGAGTCCTGCTTTGAGCTCTGAAATCCACCAGCATTTCCTTCCTGCTCAGGCAACAGCTTGAGAAAAAGGATTTTTGGCCAAAAGTTGCTGTATCTGCAAAGATTTACAGAACAGCCACTGCTCTCCAAATATTTACAGCATCTAAATATTCTTTAATTGGCTCCTTTTCTCTGCTGACCTGCGTGGTTGCTCACTTGTAATTAATTATCTGTGGAGCACAATTAGGTTTTTTTGAGAGGAATGAAACAAAAAAAAATTGCTGTTCCCTGGTTATCTGCATTTGCCCTGTGCCCATCCAGGCTGCACCTCCCTCTCTTTTGTCCACAGCACATAAAAACCTGCAGGTCAGGAGGCTGCTCAGCAGAATATAGGTGGGTAATCTATCAGGAGCACAATAAACTGTGAAAGGCAAAAGATGCTTATCCAGCAGGGCTAATCCTGACACTGGAGCTCCATTCTCCATCCTGAGCTCCCTCGTGGGTGCTGAAAGATTTTGTGGTAAATCACAGAGCATTTCACAGGGGGGGAGATGAGACAAATAAGCCTGCAATAAAAATGCAGCAGATTTTGATTTTGCTACCTGGGCTATTCCTCTTTTCTCTGACACGACTTTCACCCCAGTCCTTTGGCAAATGAAAATCCACGCATGAGCTTTCACTGAAAGGATCACACAGCATAAAATTCCACTTCAGATAAGGAATGGTGCATTTTCCTGCTGTTTGTGCTCATCTCTGTAGCAGATTTTCATTGCAGCACCCTGGGATGGGCTGTGCCCAGGGAGGTGCCCTGGGCATCCTGCAATGAGTCTGGATGTTCCACCACCCCTCTGGAGCCTTTACAGGAGATTAATTTGGCTCTGGTGTTTATGTAAATAGGGAAGCCAAGATTCCTGTGCATCCTTCTCCATAAATTAAAAACAATGCTTTCCTGCAGTTATGGCTGTAAAGGGGAAATAGACCTTGACTGGATGTAATGAGGCATTTGTGTTTGCAGTAACCAGAATTTACTGTTGCTGCTCCAAGAACCATCACTCCTTGTTTAGGCTCTTAAGTGACAATAAGTGTGGCTAAAATAAATTCTAATGAACACTCCTGGGTCACCTTACTGAATTTATGGGGCATAATTTGAGATAACTGTGGCCTTTGGGGCTGTGGGGAGCAGTTCCAGCTGCTGATTGCCTCCCTCAGGTCAGATACAGGTTCAGACACAGCAATTCCTCAGGGGCTGGGCTTGGAAAGGTGACCTGCAGCTGAGCCTTGGCTCTCTGGGAAGCCACTAAAGGTCATTTGAGTGATGGCAAATGGAGCATGGAGCTGCTGCTCTGCTTGTCTCACCAGGATGTTGGGTAAGGCTGCAGCTGCTTGTCAGGAGAGGGAGGATGGAGAATCCCAACCCCACTGCAGCCTTTACCCTCCCAGCAAAACAGGTTTTTGGTGGATCTTCAGTTCAAGGAGTTGTCCAAAGACTGGGCTGCAATTCCTCTCCCAAACACAGCTGAGCTGGGGTCAGGGATGGAGCCCAAATCAGTGCAGAACAGAACAGAGCCCCCTGAGGTCCCAAAGCTGAGCAGTGAAACCCAGAGTTTCAGTTCAGTAATCCACATCCTGTGGACTGCAAGGAGGCAAGAGAATCTCTGCAGGGCACAATGGCAAACCCTCAGTTTTCCCATTCCCTCACAATCCCTGTCAGAAGCAGCTCCCAAAAAAAGGTGAGGACGTTTTCCTTTTCAATTAAAATTATGCACTTACATAACATTCCTGCTTTTCACTCTATTGTGCCTGGTCTTCACTTTGGGAGCTTATCTGTGTGATCCAGATTTCTTTATCCACCTTTGTATCTCATTCCAAGGGAGCTGGACAGAATTTCAATACAGGACCAGAGTGGTTTTTAGAAAAGCTTCCCAGCCCCATTATGTATTTGAGCAGTGGGTATGAGTGCAGACCATTGTCATGCTGCCCTCCTTCATCTTCCTGAAGTGAAAAATAGAAAAATGCCTGAATTTTTAACCTATTTTTGAGGAAAATAAAAGCCTGACCTCTGTACAGTGCCTTAAGTCTAAGCTTGACATAATGAGTTATTATTTAATTCTCCTGTAGTGAAGGGCCATGGGATATTACACAAAGAAACATACTCATCTCACGAGCCTTCATTATGGAATGTGCTCTTCTAGTTATTAAAAACAATATTAACACTGCTGCCTATTTATTTAATGCTTTTCCACTTCAGAGCTTTTTAGGCATTAGCTAATTAATGTAATGACGTGGGGTATTTCTCGTGGGTCTGTCCTCAGCAGAGCTCAAGGAGGGCTCTGTTCAGGGCAGGGAGATGTTTTCTGTGCCCTGTGGTGTCTGACAGGTGGGTTCCCACCTCCAGCCCCTCTTCAGAGGGGTCAGGGTGAGACCAGGGCTGCTGCAGCAGAGGGAAGGCAGAGCTGAAAAGCTGCTTCAAGTGGGGCAGTTGGATTCAAATCCCCAAACTCAGTGCTCAGCAATGGGATCCTGCACAGCCCAGGCTGCAGCCAATCCCTTCAGAACCAAACCCCCTTCACCTGTGCTGCTAAAAACAAGGTGACATTCATGAAACTCATCACCTGCTCACTCATCATGCTTTTCTGCAATTCCCCAAATATCAGCTCTGTGATTTATTCACTCACCAAAACCTCCAGGCCCATTAATCACACCAGGTCTGGGGCCAATTTAAAATTTTAGGCGCAAAGAAAAGGCTTTTCCTATTTGCCTTTATATGTTAGAAAAGGGGAAATTTTGCTTTAAACTTCAGTTAATAAAGGAAGAAGTGGGTGTGTTTTAGGAACTGGATTCAAGTGCCCAGTTTGTTGAATATAAAGCTTTCTTCTAGGAGAGCCCTTGGAATGGAAATTAGAATTATCATGAACTTGATGTCCTGGTGCTCTCTGGGGCTCA
Organism: Luscinia megarhynchos; assembly: GCA_034336665.1. Taxonomy (NCBI): domain Eukaryota; kingdom Metazoa; phylum Chordata; class Aves; order Passeriformes; family Muscicapidae; genus Luscinia; species Luscinia megarhynchos. Next base: position 1,663,891 of record CM067575.1, on the reverse strand, counting down.
CAGACCCTGCCACACACAGGTCCCTCCAGTGATTCTGATTTAAGTCACCTGTTAATGCTCAATTCTCAGGTCCCACAAACCAGGATTCCCTGGGAGCCCCATGAAGGGGTCACAGAGCCTGGGGGCTCCTCTGATTTCCACTCCCAGCTCCCTCTGGGCACCTCCCTCTTCCCCTCCACAGGCTCCAGATGCAGAATCAATCTCCAGCAGAAGCATTTCCAGCTTCCCTCACACTGCAGTGATCTGCTGCAAGAGGGTCCTGGCAGCTCAGCTGGAATTTCAGAGTGTAATCCTTCCCCACTGTGGCAGTGACAGCAGCAGGACCTCAGGGAGCCCTGCAGCTTCCACCCCTCGAGTTAACCACGTGGAAAGATTCCAGCTGCCTTCTGTCCGGGAGGATTTGACTCCTAAACAGACTTACTCCCCTGAAAATATCTTTTTTTCTGCAGGAAAATAAAATAAAATGAGGCACTTCCAGCATATAACTGCTTAAGATCATCCATTTTCCTTATTGTTCCTGGCTGGAAGCAGCAACCCAAGGGAAAAATCTGCTTTTCCAATCAGCATCCTGCAACTCTTCAGTGCCCAGAGCATCTCCCCTCTCCCCAGCTCCCCTGAGAGCAGGTGGGGCAAAACCCCAAGGATTTTCTGTTCAAAATGTGGGTTTGTGGGTCACTGCCAGTCTCCAGGTTTTAAAGAGGAACATTTTGATTGCTTCAAAATGTTTTGCTATTGCAATTTGTTTAGGGACGTTTGGCTTTGATTTTTAAAAAAAAAAATTCTTTTTTCCAGTCTCTTTATTTTTACCTCCACTAAAACTTCACTTGCAGGACAGGGGGCAGAGACCAGCACAGTGTATTTGCATAGAATATACAAATGTTTTACCTACATCTGCATAATTAACACTCATTAACAAAATTAACAAAAACAGCTCTGCAAAATGCACCTACAGCCCACCTTCTGATGCCTCTTTTTTGCACTATTATTTTTTCCCCAAACCTGACTTGGTGCCTTGAAAGCAAACAAGTGGATTACAGAGCAGCACTGACACCACCACCACTTTCCAGCATCATTTCCTTGGAAACTTCTGCTACCTGCACACTTTTCATTCCACATATCTTAATTTAGACTAATCAGGCCTTCCAGCAGGATGCTGGAAGGTTCCCCAAATGATGACAATATAATCACTGCATGATCAAAAGCCTGAAACACGAGCCACAGCCTCCAGCCATGGGGGAGGCAGCTACAAAACCCATCCTGCAATTAATTCCTCGTGGCCCCAGCTCTGAAGTCAGTAACTGGGTGCAAGGTCCCAGTGAACATGAAAGAATTATTTTTGGGATTAGCGGGAGAGGCTGTGCTGCCCCTTGGCCCCGGTGAATATTAAACATGAGAGCTGCAATGCAGATGAGAAGGTTCATTTTGAGCAGCCTGGTTTAGGGCCTGCTGGCATGTGGATCTCTCACTCTGCCTGCTTTGGGTTGCTGCTTGTTATTAATTGTTCTTTTCCACTATGCAAACTCCATCAGATGAAGATCCAAGTTGGTTTTTTAAACTTTCTTTAAACCAACACGTTTTTCCTTCAGTATTTTACCAGTGTGTTCCTGGACATTGATTGTTTTTGGCACCTCCACAATGTCAGTAACACAGAAATCATCATTTTCAGGCCTCTGCCATAATGAACAACCACTGCTCTGAAATGAAGAGCACACCAGGGAAAAGCCACTCAGCTCATCAGGGATGTTCTGGTGGTATGATTTCCAACTAAAATGAAAAAAAGCCTTCAGCAATCCAGGGAAAAACCAACCAGGTAAGGAATTCAATCATGAGGCAAAACAATCCTGCTTCAATTTTACTTCATGAGTAACTCATGAGATTTTGTGTCCTCAGAACAAGTCTAAGGGATGGATCCTCAACTGGGATCTCTCCTCATTTCCTAAGTTCCAAGGAGGTTTCCACCTTTGATTCCCTGATTCCATGCAGCCAGCTGGGAGCTGGGATCAGCCCAGGAGGGGGTTGAGGGAGCCCCACCATGTCCTGCCCCAGCTGGGGCTCTGCTCATCCCCCTGCAGCTTCAGCCTCGCTCAGGGAGCAGCTGTGGGGCTGCACAGCTGGAGCAGCTGGAGCAGCACATGCCCTGCAGCTCCTCCCAAATCCTGAGGGCCCTGCTCTCCTTGGGAAGCTCCAGAGCAGAAAGTGCTGAAGAAAGCTGCAGCATCCCCCGGGGCAGCACGAAGTGCTGAGCTGACTCATTGCTAATTGCTCCCTGCTCATTTCTGAGGGTGGATGAAGGACACAAACCCACTGGTTAAAGCCAGAGCCTGTGGCCACACAAATCCTGGTTTGCAGCCACATCTTGGAGAACCCAAGATGATATTTGCATCCAAAAAGTTTGTCCCCCACACTGCAACAAGTGTATGGGAAGTTTGTTTAGTGGATTATAATGAATAATTCCTCATGACCCAAAAATATCTTTCAGTTCTCAGCTCTCACCCAAACTCTTCAGGAATACTTTGCTCTGGTTGCAAAGCAAAAGATATGAAAAAAACCCTCCAAAATGGCTCCCAAGCAGACAAAAAGAGCAGTTCTCTCCAAAGGAAGCAGTGAGCAAGATGCAGCTCCTGGACATCCTCCCCAGGAACAGGGGGCAGAAGCAGCCCCAGCAGCTGGAGGAACATCTGGAGCCATTCCCTTGTCCCAGAGCTTTGGGAAGGGCCAAGCTGGAAGGAGGGAGGGAGGCTCCAGCTGCCAGTGCTGCTCCAGAGCTTCCCTCCAGGCTTTTACCCCCTCTCAAAGTACACAAGTCAGTCTTTTCCTCCCTAACTCAGCCAGGAATATTCAGCTCCACTCCAAACCCTTGTGCCACTCCCCCTTGCAGTGTTGATACTGATCTAAAAATATTTAAATTGAAAAATAATATAATTATGCTCCTCTCTTGTTCTCCCTGTTTGTATTTGAAGGCTTTTAGAGGAAATTTTTAGATCTATCAAAGTATCTGGAAATGCACTAATTATTTCAATGATGATACGATCCCAAGTGGCAAAGTAAACATAATTACCCAAATTAATAGAAAACAAAATCAGCAACACTTCAAGGCTCTGTGGGCTTCAGCTGGCAAATATTGTCACAGTTGATCATTCACCACAAAAGGACATTTATTATGGTTTTAAGTAAAACCCCACCAATTTAACCAGGAACCTAAATGACCTTGTCTCCCAGGATCTCCCTTAGTGGGAAAACCTCCGTGTGAATGAAAAGCCCCCAGATTTTATAGTCAGATTATTCTGACTTGGTTGTGCCCTGCTTTGAAACCTGCAGCTGTGTTTTCTTTTCTTAACTTTTCAAGCAAGTTCTGGGTGTCAGAAACCTCGGGTATGGTTGTTAAAAAGCTAAGAAAGAAAGTGAAAGGATTTCACTGATTTCACTTTCTGCTGAAAATCCTCCTTTTCAGGGAACTGAAGGGATATCACTGCATCTTTTGTCACTTTTGTGAGCCTGTAAAGGTTTGCTTTAAGAAACACAACAAAAAGAAAATAAAAAAGGAATACCAAAATACACAGACTGGTGCTTAAACTACGATTTCTCCCCTCTCCTCTCTCCAGGGGCTGCTCTGTGTTTCAGGGCTGGATTTACCTCTGCCTTTGAAGCATGGGGAGATTTCCCTCCCATCCAGGGAGCACCTCCTGGGGCTGAGGAGCAGCTGTTGTTTCCCAGGAGTTTTTTCCTTCAGGGTAGGGAATAACTGGGAGGGACACAAAGCCCAGAGTGCAGAGGGAAGCAGGAGGCACCTGTTGGGTGATAACTCCAGTGCTGCAGCCTCAGTGGGAGCAAGGACCTGCCCTACCTGCCCAGGTTCTGTCACCACCCTGGAGGTAGTTCTAAGGACACAGAACTGCCAACAAAAAAAATAGGAGTTTGCTCTTTTGCTGCTAATATAATTTATTTTCCATAATTCTTCCCCTTTTGGCTGTGGAAAGGGTTGGTGGCCATGGGAGTCAGCAGACATCACACACCCCCTTTAACACTCTGTGCTTCCCAAGGGCCAGGGGCAGTGCTGGGATCAGCATCTCATCACCTGGCAGAGTCACTTACCCACCTTATTCCTGAAGGTAAAATGCAATTAGAAATTTAAGTGATAATTAAATGAAAGCCTTTGAAATCTGGATTTGTGTATTCCCAATTTTTGCCTTCCTTCCCTGTGCCTCCCTGCTAAGCTGTCTCTGCCACAGCCTCTCCTTGCAGCCTGCTTTGGGTTTAACATTAGGTGATGAAGCATAAAATGCTAATTTAAATACTATAATTTCAAGAGCAAGCAAAGAACATCACATTTATCTTCACTAACCTTGAATATGCCTGTCCCATCTAATGAAAAAAGTGATTGAAGGGACTTATTTCAGCTTACCATCCCAAGGCCCCCATAAAAGCTGAATGGTAATTTAATTAGTTTCCTTTCTGGTGATTAACTAGGAATTTCTGATCATTTAATCTGAGTGCACTTTGATTCATTAAGTATCTGTTTCCATTCTTTCACGAGGTGATTAAATGGCCCAGCCCAGGTGCTGCTGTCCTTGTGCTCTGTGAGAGCCAGGTAGGGATGTGCAGGAGGGGAGCTGCATTCCCAAGCCTTGCAGGGAGCCAGCTGGTAAACCAGCAGTTAATCCAGCCTGACAGAGCTCCCAGACCACGAGCCAGAGATGTGCTGAGGGAACTGGGGCAGATCTGTGCCTGCTGTGATGCTGCCTCTGCTTTCAGCCCCATCCCAGGCAAGGAGAAGCAACCCCTGCACCAAACCAGGGCTGGCTCTGATGGCAAACTGGGGGATTCTCCCACTGCCCTCCTGACAGGGACATTTCTCCTGAGCACACCAAGTCACTCACTCTGCTGAGAAATCCCCCCTCAGTGCCAGGGAGGCTGTAACTGCTGGCCTGGCTCATAAAGGATGATTAAATAAATCTATTCTAGTGCTCTGAAGACTCAGAGTGCTATATACTTAACTTTTTATTTAGATTTAAAGCTTATTATAAAGGCTCTACATGCTCTCCAGACACCCATACCAAAAAGGAAACTCACAATCCGTTAAAATGTTGCTTAGCACCATCATGGAATAAGGGAAGTTAAATTATCAGGCAGCAAAATACACTTCATCAACTCCACCCTGAGAGAAAAGCTGAGTATCTGTATCAGGCAAAAGATACCAGAGTGGGTTTCTGAGCACAAGTAAGTCGTGGTTTATTTTAATCCATTATGCCAGAATGGTATGAAAAGAAAAAATTTAAAAATCCAGCAAATGAATGGTGCCTCAATTCTATTTTCATTTATTTTGACTCCCAGATCAGATGGATATAAGGATGGATATAAAGATGGACATAAGGATGGATATAAGGATGGATAAAAGGATAGATATAAGGATGGATATAAGGATGGATGTAAGGATGGATGTAAGGATGGATGTAAGGATGGATATAAGGATGGACATGACATAAGGATGGACATAAGGATGGATATAAGGATGGACATAAAGATGGATAGAAAGATGGATATGAAGATGGATATAAGGATGGATATAAGGATGGATATAAGGATGGATGTAAGGATGGATGTAAGGATGGATAAAAGGATGGATGTAAGGATGGACATAAGGATGGATATAAAGATGGATATAAAGATGGATATGAAGATGGATATAAGGATGGATATGAAGATGGATATAAGGATGGATATAAGGATGGATATAAGGATGGATATAAAGATGGATATAAAGATGGACATAAAGATGGACAAAGATGGATATAAAGATGGATATAAGGATGGATATAAGGATGGATATAAGGATGGATGTAAGGATGGATGTAAGGATGGATATAAGGATGGATATAAGGATGGATGTAAGGATGGATGTAAGGATGGATGTAAGGATGGATATAAGGATGGATATAAGGATGGATATAAGGATGGATATAAGGATGGATATAAGGATGGACGTAAGGATGGACGTAAGGATGGACATAAGGATGGATATAAGGATGGATATAAGGATGGATATAAGGATGGATATAAGGATGGATATAAGGATGGATATAAGGATGGATGTAAGGATGGACGTAAGGATGGACGTAAGGATGGACATAAGGATGGATATAAGGATGGATATAAGGATGGATATAAGGATGGATATAAGGATGGATATAAGGATGGACGTAAGGATGGACGTAAGGATGGACATAAGGATGGACATAAGGATGGATATAAGGATGGATATAAGGATGGATATAAGGATGGATGTAAGGATGGATGTAAGGATGGATGTAAGGATGGATATAAGGATGGATATAAGGATGGATATAAGGATGGATATAAGGATGGATATAAGGATGGACGTAAGGATGGACATAAGGATGGATGTAAGGATGGATATAAGGATGGATGTAAGGATGGATATAAAGATGGATATAAGGATGGATATAAGGACACCTGATCACCCTGAATGGATTCCAGGGACTTTGTCAATACAGCCATACCCACCCCCAGCCTCTGTGCAGCCCCTCCAAACCCAAACAGCAGCACCCCAGGCAGGAACAGAACCATTAAATCACCTCCCAACCCTTCAGCTGCTCCCTGCAGCACAGAAGTTTCTGGAGCAGCTTGCACCTCGCCCTGAGGCTCCCAGCTCTGAGCTGCGTCTGCCCCTGCAGCCAGAACAGCTCAGGCAGCCCCAGCCCTGCCCAGCAGCTGCTCTCCATCACCTCAGCCTCCAGGGAACTTCCAGGGCTTCCCTCCAAGCACATTTCCATGTTTTGGGAGCCTGTGCCTTGTCAGAAGTGCCAGACAGGTCAGCAGGAGCACAGCACTATTCTCACTGCTGTTTTACATTGTGGCAAGAACTCGTTGCAGTTTTGAGAATAAAGATTTGTAAGGGGTGTAAAAGCAGGGTAGAACTGGGAAAATCACTGTTAGTGTGGAACCACCTACAAATGCTGCCTTATTCACTGTAAAGACTTCCTGGATCTAAATTCCTTCCACAAAGGCTTTGACATGCAGAGGGAAGCTGAAAACAGCACCCAAGGCATTGCCCAGCATCAGCCCTGAAACCAGGCACAGGCTGCTTCCCCCAGCCCTCACAAATGCTAATATTGCCTTAATCACAACCATTTTTAATTAGCTGTGTTGTCTTTATCTGTCTTTGGAATTCTGAGCCAACATTTCTTCCCCCCTCAACAACTGCAGGGAGCAGAAACTTGATTTTTGTCTTTAAATGGAAGCTGGAACACCTGGATGGCAGCACATTTCACAGGCCCACAGCAACATCTGCACAGGGCAGTGTGGGATTCCATGGGCTGCAACTGTCCCCCTTACAACAATTAATCCATTTCTCTGCCTGGAGTAACCCGAGGAGAAAGGTGACAGCCTCAACAGATCATGAGGTGGTGTCATTTTATTGAAACACAGTTTCCTAAATCAAGGTTTCCCTCTGCAGTGCTGGAATCAGACAAATCTGCATTAAGCACAAAGGAAAAGTGATAATAAATAAGGAATGTGTCCTGCTTCTCCAGCCTGGTGCACAGCCCAACCTGCCAGCATAATCTGCCTCCAAATAATTCATCTGTGCCACATCACTTGCCAGAATGTTGTTATTTCAGAGGAAGCCTGGCTTTTTAATTATATAGAATGCTGTAAAAGCTGTTAAAATTTTAATTATGCATTAAGAAAGTGTCGTGATAGTAAAGATGTATCAGGTGATATTCAGGAGAACAATGCCAAGGTGGGAGCGTGGAGGAAAGGCTGCAATTATTCCATGTAAATTTGGGATAGTTAATCATTGTGTTGTGAAGAAAGTTTCCTGGTTTGCATTTTTAAACAAGTTCTTGTCTCTCCTTTTGGCAAAGTGTCATTTTGCAGGAAGAGAGCCACAAGTTATTCTCACAGGCCCTGCACATGGAGTTGAGAACAAGGACAAAGCCAAGGCCAGTGGCCAGCAGGACTGGCAGGGCACAGCCAGGTCTCCAGGGACAGGCACTTATGGGGTTATATTATTTTTCTATTTCCTTCCCAACAGGCACTCACAGCCTGGAATGCTCACACTGCTGCTGGGAGGCACCAGCAATGGGGCAGCATTTAGGTTTAGCAAGTTTTAGGAAGTAAAACTTCATAAACCCGAAGTTTAGGAAGTAAATCCTGTTATCCACTGGAGTTCAGTGCAGAACGAGCTGTTCTTGCTGAGGGACTCAAAGAAACCCAAAGTCAGCCTAAAGCACCCAAGAGAGGCAGCAGCCCCAGCCCCTGTGAGCAGCAATGTGAGCACAGCCTTTGAGGAGACAGGCTCTGAAGGAGAACAAAAACACAAACCACAGGATTAGGTGCAGGCAGGCTCCAGCCCTGAGGCTCAGGTGGGTTCTGACCCTGGCTGGAGGGAGAAATGACCCGACTGCCATGTTCAATAATGCAACAATAAATTCATTTTCTAAGCACACACTCCTGCACAGAGGTGGCTCAGGGGTGGTGTCTGCAGGACAAAGTGATACAAAGGTGAAATTGGTACCTCTGGGGGGAAAAAACTGTCGAGAAATTTGTTTTGGAGTGAAAACTGAACAAGTCACAGAGGTGGGAAATGAGTGCCTGAAGCAGCTCTCCTGGGGTTTGGGGCTCTGGTGGCCCTGGGACCATGGAGAGCAGGGCAGAGCAGCTCAGGCTTATCCTAAAGGGCCCTTTGGCTGTTCTGCTCTGTGGACACCAGAACAAGAGCACAAATTAAATTCCAGTGCTCCACCAAAGCTCCCCTTCCAGCAGGGATTTCTCCTGAGCAGCTGTACCCCAGCTGCTCCATGAAATGAGTTGTGCTCCAGCTGGGAGCACAGTTTGAAGCATGGCTGGGAAGGGAATATTGCATGGTGCTTCTGCACTCAGCATTCCCTCCTTCCTTTGCACTCAAACCCACCCAGCAGCAGCAGCAGAGAAGGATTTACTCTGGCAGCACCAGCAGTGCCTCTCAGGAAGCTCCTGCTGAAGCACAGGGCCGAACCCCCAGGCACAGAGCAGGGGAAATGATGCTCCAGAATAGCCCAGCGTGGAGTTCCATGAGGATACAGCAGGAGAAGATGAAGATGAGGAAATGACAGCAGGGATGCTTTGTTCCACAGCCCTGAATCCCTTCTGGGTCATAGTCCACTTGCTGCTGGATGCACATTGCTGGAATCCACGTGAGGAAATGCAGGAAAGAGATTAAAATGTTCCATCATTTGCAAGGGCTCCCCAGATGAGGAGCAGCGTGTGCTGGAAGAGCAGCTCTGACACAAACCCTGGGCTGGAATCTTGCTGGGAGCACAAAATGAAGGACAGGGATGGATGCAGCCAGGGTTCATCCAGGTGAGGAGGAGCATTCCTGGAGTCAGCTCAGCTCGTGTGGCCACCTGTCCCAGCAGCATCTGCAGCACCAGCACTGACCAGGTGTGGCCAGGAATGGTCCCACTGGGCTTGGAGGAACAGCCAAACCACACCTGAACCACCTGATCCATCAAACCACACCTGAACCACCTGAACACACCTGATCCATCAAACCACACCTGAACCACCTGATCCATCAAACCACACCTGAACCACCTGAACACACCTGATCCATCAAACCACACCTGAACCACCTGATCCATCAAACCACACCTGAACCACCTGGTACATCACCAAACCAAGATCACACTCAAACCACCGCATCCTGATCCAGTGAACACACCTGATCCATCAAACCACACCTGAACACACCTGATCCATCACCAGCCAAAACCACACCTGGACACCTGAACCACCTGATCCATCAGGAACAGCCAAACCACACCTGAACACACCTGATCCATCAAACCACACCTGAACACACCTGATCCATCACCAGCCAAACCACACCTGAACCACCTGATCCATGAGGAACAGCCAAACCACACCTGAACCACCTGATCCATCACCAGCCAAACCACACCTGAACCACCTGATCCATCACCAGCCAAACCAGGGCCCTCGTGGCCACAGCACATCAGAGATGTCACACAGGCAGAACCAAAAGCTGCATTAATAGAACAAGAAAAAACAGCATCAGCCTCAGATGGAAAGTTGCTTTGGAAAATTCTGCCCTGAAAGCCTTTGGCAGTGCCCAGAGGGAAAAACTTCCACCTGTATTAACTCATTTCACATCCATTGATTTTTGTTTTACCAGCTGGAATGTAACCATCCCACACGGCTCCTGAGCACCTTCCAAATGATCTGAGAGGCTGGACACATCCCAGAAGAGGTTTCTGCTTGCCTTGTTTGTACTTTTATGAAGCATTGCTGCTTTTTCCTTGGATTTTATTGCCCTGTAAATGAGGATGCAATGCAGAAAGCTGCTTTTATTTTTGCTGGGACAGAGCTGAGTGAGAATAAAGCCAAGAGGAAAAACCTTTCTCATTTTCCACGGAGAAACACTTGAGAGCATCTCTTTCAAAGCTTTCCTTACTGAGGACTTAATTTAAGAGATGATTTTATTTACTGATGTCCTGGGATGGCATGTGGGATGTCTGTAGAGGCCTTTCCCTCAAAGGATGCAGAAATCACAGCCCACTGGCAGAACCTCCCAGTCCAGGGAGCAAGAAACTGGTGAAATCCCATCTGCCTGAAGAGCTGTGGGAGCTGCATACTTGGAGGTGCCAAGCAGGAAAATCAAAGCAACTGTGGCCACCAGAACCCTTTTCCCTTACAAGCAGTGTCAGCATAACACTGGCATCCAGAAATTATCAGAAATGGATAAAACCTCTTCCAAATCAGTTCCCCCACATGCAACAGGCCCCTGCCCTCCATGTGCTTTTCCTTTTTATCTCCAGAGAGGGGAGTGGGAGTGGTAAACCGAAAAAACCTAATTTTAAAACTCTTTGAATGCATAAAGCAGAACTTTTTCCTGGTGGCTGCCAGCACACATCAATCATTGCTTGTCACTCCAACCCCACAGCACAGCCACAGCACTCCATCCTCATGGGCTCCTTCCAACCCCAGAGATTCCACAATCCACCGAACCAAAGTCACCTCACAGCAACTTGCAGAACATTTATGGCACTTCCCCACTTTCCATAGTAAGGGATGCAGCAAATTTAAAATGATTTAACCCACATCTGTTTGATCAGAGAAGCCTCGTTGACTTGAAGTGCCATTGCAGCTTTTGGCTGGTTTTTCCCACCCTCCCACTCACATATGCCAGGGAGAACAACATCTCCCACACTTGGGAGGGACAGGAGCTGCCACAGCTCGTTCCACACAGAGGGAAGGCTCTGGCAGAGGGGTTGGCAGGCAGCTTTGGGCTGGGGTTGTTGGCTGCAGATATGGACAGGAGATCCCAGAGAACGGGCTGATCACCCAGAGTGTGGCATGCACAGCCTTGGAATTTTACAGAACATCCCCAGATTTGGGGATGTTACTTTAAGAAATGTGATGGATTTGCAGGAAACAACTTTCTCAGCTCTTTTATGGAATTGCTTGATTTTCACTTGTGAAATCACTTTCTCATTAAGACAACTTCTGTGTATTTAAAAATAGGAGACTGGGGAAATGTAGCTCTGTTCTAAAGGAGCTACACGGATTAGGATTAGGAAAAACAGAGGAGGAAGCTGAAACCCAGGAACCCTCAGCCTGAATTGCTATCCCTGTTCTGCAGATCTCTAATTTCCCCCCACAGTTCCCCTTGTTGTTATCACAGAATGGTTTGGGCTGGAAGGGACCTTGAATCCCAGCCAGTGCCACCGTGGCAGGGACACCTCCCCCTGCCCCAGGCTGCTCCAGCCCTGTCCAGCCTGGCCTGGGGCACACCCTAACACCAAACAATTTTAGCATCAACAAAACGTGAAAGCTTTTCATTTCCAGTCCTTTCCACATGTAGGTGCTTCAGGCCACTGGAGTTTTTCCTCTCCCTAGGGAGGCAGTGACACCTCTGAAATGACATTTCCAACAAGTTTATATTGTGTGGGAATCCTAAATGACCTTGATCAGGCACCTGCCTGATCCCAACCTGCTGAAGAGCTCTCCTGGCACGGGCTGCAGTTATTCATCTTTCACCCAGGTGCTTGCACACAGCCCTGAGTCATGCACCACGAACAGATGGGGAGAATCTTATATTTATGAGCTGCCATCTTTTTTTTTTCCCCTAGAAATTAATTTTTCATTAAATCACTTTGCAAAAACCTTTGAATTAACAAAGTAACTTCATTCAAGGAGATAACCTAGAAAGGGCGGTTTTCAGCATAACTATTTGTGCTAAATCAATTAAGCAAATTGACCCTCTGGATTTTGGACAAAACACTCAGGGCAGGTGTGGCATTATCCCTTCTGGTTAAATGCAGTTTTCCTTGTCTCTGGGAATTCCTATGGATGTAACAACCATGAGTGTTAATTAAAAACAGGTAGAGGTGTGACAGCAAAAAAGGGACAACCCCAGGAGTGGCACCTGTGCCTCTGCACCCCCAGAGATCTGCAGATTACAGATGATGCACAAAGAACAACTTCGTGGTGGGTGTTTTGTCAAAAGATTTACAGGCTTGGAGTGGCTCAGGTGTTTAATTGCACTTGATGGGAACTTCAATTGCCTGGGAAGAGCTGGGAGCACAGCAGGAGCCCCAGAGGTTCAGGGAGAAACCTCTTGTATTATATTATCATGTGTAGAATAATTAATATAGAATATAAAAATACATAAATAAGTGCCACTTGATGTTAACTTCAATTGCCTGGGAATATCTGGGAGCAGAGTCCCCAGCTGGTCACAACAGACTGCTGGGAGAAATCCTCCTGCATTATTTTATCACAGACATAAAATATTCTATTTACTAATTAATATAGCCAAATGTAACTAATGTATAACAATAGAGATAATATTTTTGCTTGGCTTATTGTTTCATCTAATATATAAATAAAACAACTCTGTGCCAGACCAGCTCAGGTGTTTTAGCTCCACGGATAACAGGCAGAAGGGGGCCAGAGAAAACAATTTACCCCCAAATATTTTCCCTGTTGGCTTCCCCCCCCCGTGGGAGCCCTGTTATTTATATGCATGAATGATTTATTCTTCTATTACCAGTTACCTCCTTTGATTAAATATATTACTGCCTTTTAAGCTAGTTCAAGGCTACAATCATTTTAAAATTAAATGATCCTTTGAGTACCCTTTGGGAGCTGAATGCTAAACTGACAGTTCTATAATGCAAAAAAAATGGTGGTTGTGCTCATTTTATTTAATTAAACTGTACTCTTGACCAAGCAAACCAATGGGAGAATATTAACCCTATTTTTTTTACTTCTAGAAAAAGAGTAAAATAAAAAACTGGATATTCTGTTGTCATGGTCAAATGTTGTCTTCATTCAGCTGACACTAAATTGTGTCACACAGCTGTAATTTCATTCCAAGGTCCCCAAAAGAACATCTCTGGGTTTTACCCTGCTACTGATCGATTATGTCCAAGTGGGAAACATTTTAAAAACTCTTCTCCCTTCAAGCTTTGCAAAAGATCCGAATTTAAATGGCACTTTTAAGGCTCTTTGGAGCCCAAGTACAACAGCAACCCGGCTTTTGAAGAGCACACAAAAATACTTCTGGCCCAAAAGAAAGGAATGAAATGACAAAAAGAGGAAGATAAAAGCAATTCCAAGTCCCAAACCTACAGAATCCCCTCAGTCTTGGTCTGTTCTTTAGAACTAAACCTCATTTTGCAAATCAAAGGACCAGCTGCTAAAGTTGCCTTAAAAAAAGAGGTGGGTCCTGAATGCAGGGCTGAGGGAGTCCATCAATCAGTCCCTCAGGTCCTCCTGCTCCCCCCAGGAGTCTCCCCATGCCTGGACCCCAGTGCCCAGGGATGCTCTGCCATCGCTGAGTCAGTGCCTGGAAAATCAACTTTCTGTCAGGAGCCTCCTGGGCTTCACCCTCAGCTCAGCTCCAGGCAGGGCTGCACAAATGTTGTCCCAAAAAAAGAGCCAAATGTCACTATTTAGAGAGAGCAGTGTGTATCCTCACAAATGGAATTAGGTGTTACTGGGAAAGGGACAAAATAAAGGAAAAAAAATCTATTTGGACAAAACTTTTAGAAGTCCTGAATTTCACACAGAAGCCTTCAAAGTCGATTAAAAACAATTCTCAAAACATCCCCAGCTTTCACAAGTGCTTAACAACGTGTTTCCCTCTGTGAAAAGACACTTCAGATTGGATTTGCAGTTCTGCCTGGATGTTTTACTTCCCTTTGTGATCTAAGTGATCGCTGCTTTGCAAGATTTATCCTGGGCAATTAATATATCAAGCAGAGAATCGCACGAGGGATTTCCCCAAAGAGATTTTGGCAGCTCAGGGTTCACTGGGAGCTCCTGCCCGTAGGTCTCAACCCTCTGGAAGTTATTAAACAGCACAAGGATTGCACAAAATTAAAGTCACTCACTTAAAACAAACGTGGCACTTTCTGCACCCAAAGCCAACGTGTGCTCCACCTGATAAAAATCTCAGTTTTTTTAGCCCCAAACAACAGGTGCTGGGTGATAAAAGTCAAGACAAAAGTGCTGAAGTCTCTCACATACTTTCCCCAATTTCTACAGCAACAGAGCTGTGACAGAGGGCTCCTGACTGCTCAATTTGATGGCCAGGCAGACTTATAAAAGCTGAGTTTCCTAGGGGAAGGCATAATGAAATCAATGCACTCATGAATATGGATGGCAGGCCGGGGCCATCTGTTCACCACCGACATCTTTTCTTAAAACAAGTTTCAAATATTTTGCCAAAGACGTCTGTTATCTTTATTTCCATGGATAAAATTAGACCTTGGATTTTCACCATCTCCTGTCATTAAGTGCCATTGTTATGGAAATGTGGGGTTTTTTTTTTTTTCCTGCACTGATAATCAAAAGATTGAGTGATGAAACAGTTTGACCAAGTTCAGGTGGAGATTTCATCGGTCTGTGGAGGAGCCTCACAATATTGACAGTCAGGGCACACCGTGTGTAAATACAGCTCCTCTGTCCTCCCCCCAAGGAGGAGGAACAAGAGCTGGGATGTCCTGCCTCATTTGTACCCCACATCCATCTGACTGCCTTCCTTTTTCACAGAAAGCATCTTAAGGCATTTTTATTCCACATTCATGAGGCTGGTGCTGATTTGCATGGGATTGGGGCATGGGGAGGAGCTGCTGTGGATGGAGATGGAGAATCCAGGAGCTCCTGTGGATCCTGGGCTGGGTCTGTGCTGCATTCCCAGCTCCTGCACTGGGAGAAACTGGGCCTGAACCAGGCAGGGCTGAGCCAGCCCCACGTGGGAGTCAGAGAGTGCTGAGGGGCAAAGCCAAGATGTGGGAACAGAAAACCCAAACCACTGTAGGTACAGAAAACCCAAACCACTGTGGGAACAGAAAATCCAAACCACTGTGGGACTAGAAAACCCAAACCACTGTGGGAATAGAAAATCCAAACCATTTTGAGAACAGAAAACCCAAATCATTGTGGCAACAGAAACTCTAAACTCTGGAAAAGAGATGACTGGGAGGTGATTTTATCAGCACACAAATATTTTAAGGGCAGGTGCCAAGAGGAGGAGGAAAGACTCAACAGCACAAGTGGCAAGCCTGAAACATGGAAGTTCCAGCTGAACATGTGGGAAAATAGATGATTTTGTGGATGGCAGAGCCCTGGAACAGATGCCCAGATTGTGGAGTGTCCCTCCCCGAGACATTCTCACCCACCTGGATGGATGCTGTGTGACCTGCACCAGGTGAACCTGCCAGGGCAGGGGCTGGACTGGGTGTTCTCCAGAGGCCCCAACCCCAAATCCAACCCCAACCCCAAATCCAACCCCAAATCCAACCCCAAATCCAACCCCAAATCCAACCCCAGCCCCAGCCAGCCTGGGTTCTTTGGGGTTCTGGGAGTCTCTTCAGCAAGAGCAGAGCTGAAGTCTCTCACAGGAATGATCTGTCTGAAGCAGGCTGCTGTCAATTACTGTGTTCAGTGTTAATTAATAATCAGCTCCTGGTTACTCAGAGCAACCATGATGCTGAGACAGCCCAGATGAACAGAATTCCAACTGCTCCCAAAGAAATGAGTCTAAGAACACACTCACAGGGAAGGGAATTGGCTCAGATTCTCCTGCAGCCCCACAGCAGTCCTACATGTGATGGCACACTTCATTCCAAATCAGCAGATATGTGAGGTGTTCTGTGGTGAACTCTGAAAAAAAACCAGAAAAAAAAAACAGAGGAAAAAAATTAATTTAGGTTTTGAATGTTTCAGTCTTACAATATTCCTCTCCATTTCAGCTATTGATAGTATTTATGTGGCTGTTAAAAAAAAATCAAAATAAACCTAAATGAAAAGATATTAGAGTAAAATCATTCAAACTGAATATTATTCAGATAGTCAGGATTTTCTAAATAAACCTCAAATGATCAATACTTGTCCAAACCTTTTGATTTCACTGAAATGAGGTTTTTGGTGAAAAAAGTGCCCCAAGTGCCAGCTGGGATCAGCCAGGGATGCTCAGCCCAGCCACGCTCCCACCCAGGGAGGGAGAGCAGCCTGGGCTCATGGCTGAGGCTCATTTCCCAAATTAATCTCTGCAGCTGATGCCAAGCATGGACAACCTGGGCAGGTTATGCCATAACAGCTTTTCCATTTGCATCCAAATTTGGGGCATTATGCTCAACCTGCTCATCCACTTCCACTCAAAGGTGCAGCTTGCTCAATTTGCATAATAACTATCTCCAGCTAATTATCCCCATTTGTTCATGGAAGCAGCCACTTTCTGTAGGGCTGAAAATTACCATAAACTGTGCATAAGATCAAGACAACACCGATTTATCTTATTAGCAGTGAAGGAGTTTGTGTGTTAATTAGCAGGGGATTACTTTGGGAATGCATTCAGATGCTCTCAGGAGCAGCTCACCTGACAAGCCCTGAGCACCTCTCAGGATCTGCAGCTCAGGGCTGCTGCAGAGCAGAATCAGCAGCTCTGAGAGCAAAGGGTGAGGCCAGGGAAGCACCCAGGGGAGTCTCCATCCTGGGAATTCCTGCTTGGAAAACAGCCACCCACCGTGTGGGCACTGCAAAGCTGCAGAGGGCTCTGGGCAGCTATTTAAAAGGCAGAGTTGGAGAAAAGTGAGATAGAAGTGCTTGCAGCTGTGTGTAGGTAAAGCTCAGCAACTCCTGTGCACACTAACATTTGTTTTCTGCATTGTCTGGATGGCATTTGGGACAAATTTTTAATAAAGGTGCAAACTGAAGGTCTGTCTCCTCAAGAGCTTCAGCTGATATTCTCCCTACTCTGCTTAGTGAGCAGCTGCTCCAGCCTCCCCCTTGCAGCAGCTGCCAGAGCACTTCCCATAATATTCATGGATGCTCCATGTTTTCCAGCAGCAGGTGGTACAATTTCTGTATCTGCAAACCACCAGCATTCAAATCCAGATTTTTCTCCTTAATAGCAACTACTCAGCTACAAAGTGTTATCTTCCCTACACATATTTTTAATACCCCCAGTAAAAGCTAAAGTAAGGACTTGTATTTAAGGGAAAGATGTTCCCATGAAACTTTAAGTGAGAATTTCACACTGGGAAAAGATTAGAATAATACAGACTCTCAAGTATGGAGCCATTTACTCTCCATTTTTCCTGTGCCCCAGAAATAGCCTCCTTCATTTTCACTCTGGGGTTCCCACAGGCACCCGTGTGGATGCTGGGAATTGGACAAACTCCTCTCACAGCCTGGAAACTTCCAGCCAAAGGAGCTCACAGGATACAAAGAACAAAAGAAAAGCAGATTGCACTAAGCAGTTTTCCTTTGAACGACCCCAAACCCTTCAAAAAGAACTGAAATGCAAAACTCAAACCAAAATAATTATTTGCTGCTTTTCCATCAAAGCCAATGTTGACACTGAATGGAAATGGGCAGTTCTCAAGCCAATACCCATGTGATGCACTGAATTTCCACAGAAAACAGGTCCTCTATCATTCTCCTGAAGAATCCATCAAATCTGAACACCACCCCTTCCCTAGTAAAGCTGTGAGACACGGAATGTGGTTCCCATAAACTGCATGGCCATAAATCTTTATTTCCTGGTGGCATGATGGATTTCATGAGACAATGGATTTAACAATTCCTTTTTGCCAACCAGTTCCCTAATTTCTTAGGAAACCCTTTTTGGGTTTAAGGCATGTCTTAAGGAACTAATTTTCCACAGTGATCCTGAAAAGAGCTGGAGTGTAATTGCCAGGGAGTTAATGGAGTCATTTGCATATTTTTGTTCTTCATTTCCCTAAGAACAATCTGAACCTTCCAGAGAGATAACAAAGAATATCAAAGGCATCTTTTACATCAGGTGAGGTTCTCATCACACACCAACCCCATGCAGCTAAAAATTCAATGGCAAGACCTGTATCAGCTGCTCTCCAAAATTGTTTTCCACGTCAATAAAGGAGCAAGTCAGAAATAAATAATAACACAATGGCCAGAGGTGCTGCTGCTTTTCAGCAATCTGCTGGAATGACTGGCCTGGCTGTATGTGAGGACACAAAATTGAGGATTATTCCATGGCAGGGGGTTGGAACCAGAATTCCAGAATCATTTAGGTTGGAAAACATCTCCAAGGTCTCTGTTATCTTCACTGCAGACCAGCCCAAACACCAACGAGCCAAGTGCAGCACCAGCTCTTGGATTTTCATGCAGGAAAAAAAAAAGGCTTTTTAAAATTCCAGCCAGGCATCCCTGCCATCCTCCCTGGGCAGAAGGGAGAGGTGCTCACCCAGCCTGCTTTGGGGGTGGCAGATCAGAAAATCCAATTTTTTTCCACAAATGGCCCAGCACTTCCTGCAAAGAATGTTTTAGGCACAAGGCAGATTTTGATCATAAAGACTAAAGAAACATCAAAGGGAAATAGCTGTGGGTATGCAGCAGTGCTCCTGGAGCAAGCAGGGGCTCATGAATACCAGCTGATAAATATTCTGTATCAATATTGAACCTGAGTGTGCAGCTTCCACTGACAGCTCACCTGAGCCTGCCCTGCTGCCCTGCAGGGACACCTGGGACCCCAATCCTCACCTGGGACCCCAATCAACACCTGGGACCCCAATCCTCACCTGGGACCCCAATCAACACCTGGGACCCCAATGCACACCTGGGACCACCTGTCCACACTTGGGACCCCAATCCTCACCTGGGACCCCAATCCTCACCTGGGACCCCAATCCACACTTGGGACCCCAATCCACACTTAGGACCCCAGTCCTCACCTGGGACCCCAATCCACACCTGGGACCCCAATCAACACCTGGGACCCCAATGCACACCTGGGACCACCTGTCCACACCTGGGACCCCAGTCCTCACTTGGGACTCCCAATCCTCACCTGGGACCCCAATCCACACCTGGGACCACCTGTCCACACCTGGGACCCCAATCCACACCTGGGACCCCAATCAACACCTGGGACCCCAATGCACACCTGGGACCCCCAGTCCTCACTTGGGACCCCAATCCTCACCTGGGACCTCTAATCCACACCTGGGACCCCAATCCTCACCTGGGACCAGGACCCCAATCCATACCTGGGACCCCAATCCTCACCTGGGACCCCAATCCTCACCTGGGACCCCAATGCACACCTGGGACCACCTGTCCTCACTTGGGACCCCAATCCTCACCTGGGACCCCAATCCACACCTGGGACCACCTGTCCTTGGCTTTCAGCAGAGCCCAGGCTGCACCTGAGGCTCAGTATCCAGTTCTTGTCCCATCCCAGGGCTTCTCCCTGTGCCCACCTGGGGTTTTGCTGCTGCCTCCAGGCTGGGCTGGGCTGCAGGTGGGATTTTAGGGGGTGATGGTTTGTCCAGGCAGCACTGGGGGTGTGGCACTGTGAGCAAAAGCACAACACAGCAGAAATGATCACGAACCCAGGCTGAAACCAAAAGGACAATCATCAAAAATGGCCAAATTCCACCTAATTTCTCAGCCAAATGTGCAGCAAAAAGCAAAGCTGAAAGTTTAAAGCTTTGCACAGCTCCCAGCAAGGATTTCCCACAGCCCACAAAATTCCTGTTGATTTATCTCCTGCACTGCTGTTTTCAGATGCAGCCAGAGCTCAGAGGGGGTGCAGGATTCCATTTGAACTCTGTTTCAGGGCCAGCACTCCCCAGCTCTGAACCATTCTTTCCAGCTGCCTTTACAGACCAGCATCATTTCTAATCTCACCCTGAGCAAACCCTTGTAAATCTGCTAAATGACTCAAATTTGCAGTTTTCTCCCTCTCAGTTTGCTGGATCACTGTCTCAAACAGCTTCTCTGCCCAGTCAGATTCTCAAAGCAAGTTTATAAAACGAGCATCTGTTGATAATCTAATAAGACTGGAAAGAAAATATTTCTCTTTTCCACACAATGCTGGGAAAACCTTGAAACTTGTAAACAAGCAGGGGATGTGACAGCACAATTGGTTTCTGTTAACAGCAAAATGCAAAGGAAGGAAAATATGAGTAGAAAAAGTGTATCTGTGCATATTTAATATCCTTTTTGTAGCCAGGCACTTTCATGAAGTTTGACTCAGTGTTGTAATTAAAATGTTCTGTACTGGTGGTAATTACCCCATCAGGTAAGGCACAATGGAAGGCAGCACAAACCTACAATATAATGATTATTTCCAAGTTGCATCTCAATTCTTGTGCATTTTAAGCAGCTTCCTTGTGCCTGGGTTTTTTAACAGGGTCCAGCACAGCCCCAGCCTGGAGCAGTGGGATTTGTGTCATCTTGATAAACTGCAGCCTTTTGAAGAGATCCAATTCTAATAGATTGAGTGATGAAATTTAATCCAATTCAACCCCACCTGAGCACACCTTGATGGAGCAGAGTGAGGTGAGAGCAGAGGGCTCTCCCCACCACAGAGCTCTCTGCCTTCAGGGGCACAGAACCTCTGGAAACTTCTGGAAACCAACCCAGAATATCCCAAATGTCACAGAAATGACAAAGCCCTTTTCCCTTTGCAAACAGTTTTGAGGCATATTGACCTTGGGGTGCTAAAATTTCCTTTTTTTGGGTAGGACTGGGGTGTTCAGACCTATATTAAACCAAAGTAACACAAAGTATTCCTGCAATTCAGAGAATTCTGAGGCTTGGAGCCTTTGCAAAGCATTTTGAGTGCTGCAGGAAGATGAATTATCTCCCATTTCTTGTATCAAACCCTGATGTCATGTCTGGAAAAACACTAAACCCTGTCAATTATTTCTGTCTTCCCAGGTTCCATCAGTCCCTTGCAAGCTCGTCCAGCAAGAAAATAACCCCTTTCACTTTGGAAAGGGGCAATAAAGATGATGGATGCTTTTTGGAGTTTATTTCTGCTGTGTCCATAAACATTCCCCTAATAGCTCATCACAGCTGACGAGGAGCTTGGTGGAGCCAACTGCTGTTGACTGAAAATATCTGACAATTTTTTTTTCCTCCCAAGCTTGCTGTACAGAAGGAATTATTTATATTTGAATAGCACTCTCCTGTGATCAGGAAATATATGTATATTTGTCATAATTAACACAGGGCCCTGCCACACAGGCACTGTTAATGAGCTTTTATTAAAAAATAAATTATTTTAGTCCCTTTCACTCCAGGGGGACCATGAGAGGCCTGAGATGTTTATCTGGCACGCTTCATTTTCCCCTGCACACCGAGATAATTAAATCACTGAACCAAATTCAAGGCAAGAGCTGAGGAATCATCCCCTTGATTTGCTTTTTTACCCCCAGCATGCTCCCAAAAAGCAAATCTCAAAAGAGAATCCCAGAACAGTTTGGGTTGGAAAGGACCTTAAAGCTCATCCAGTTCCAGGCAGGAACCTTCCACTGTCCCTCAGCCCTGAATTCCTGCTCTCCTTGCTAAAGATCACTGGAATGATGCCAAGTGGTTTTAACAAACCATTTTTGGATAATTATTTGTCCATTATTATTGTATTTTTAAATGCCTGTTTTCATCTTTCTGCCCTTGAAGAAAATCAGACTGAAGAAAATGAGACACACCCAAATGTTGGTGTTTGAGAGAGGGAGGAATAAGTGCAGCATTTAAAATAACATTTACAGTGATACCTGGATTTCTGGGAGTGAAGAAAAGGTGAAAAACAGCAGCAAGACATTGAAAAACATCTTTGAGCAACTCCCACCACAACCTGCACATTCAGAGGGAGCAGACAAGAGCATGGCCTGATGAAAATGGGATCTCCCAGCTCTGGAATATGGAACATGGCAAAGGACATGGTCAGGGACCCACCACCCTTCCTGCCCAGCTCCCTTGGTGCTCCTGCCCTTGGTACAGGACAAAATGGGCATTTTTGGCCATAAGTAATAAAAATAAAAATAAAATAAAATAAAATAAAATAAAATAAAATAAAATAAAATAAAATAAAATAAAATAAAATAAAATAAAATAAAATAAAATATAAAATATAATAATAATAATAACAACAATAATAATAATAATCATGTTTTTAATACTGCACTCTCAGCTGCATGCTGCCTTTAACCATTGCTTGCCCTGCTCTGGAGGCAGGCTGAGGTAAGCAATGTGCAAGGCAAGCACACTGCTGTCACTTAGCAACCTGAAACAGGCCTTGGAACAAAGATCTTTATTTCTGGAACCATTTAACAGCAGTGCTGAGCAGGGCTGAGCTTTGGGGCATGGCACAGCCCCAGCCCCTCTTGCTGCTGCTCCTCTCCAGGGCTGTCTCTGCAACTTCTCTCCCTCTCCTAAACTTCGTGGCAAAGAGCAGGAGGGCAGTCAATAAAAGGAGGACAACTGGCATTATTTTGTGGCTGTTCCAGCCAATTGATCCCAGCGTGCCCAAAGCAGAGTGCTGAAGCAGAGAGCAGCTCACTGCATGCCACACAGATCCCACAGCTGCTCTGCCTTTACAGGGCACCTGGGAACCTCTTCTCTCCTCTCAGACCCCAGTGAACGCCTGGAGAGGAGCTGCAGCCCAGCTGGGGCAGGGCTGGGGCAGGTCCCTCTGTCCCAGCAGCCACAGCAAAGCCTGGCTGGGAGCTGGAAATGCTCAGCACTGAGCCAGGGGGAGCTGGCAGTGCCCTGGGGCAGCTCCATCCTCATCTTCCTCAGCCCAGAGCTCTGCTGGTGGCACTGCACCTCCCTCCTCTGAGCTGATGCCTTGGGATCCCAGCTTTCTGTTCTGCTGGGTGTGCTTTCCCTTGTGCTTTAGGGTGATAAAGGTGAAATATCCAATTCCAGCTGTGGACTCAAGGACAGTTTCTTCAGATTCCAGGCCCAAAGCATAAACAACGTGAGAAGAGGAGGGCAGGCAGCCAGGAGAAGAGGAGGAGGACACCTTACAGTTAGAGACTATTAATTGGATGGTTGACTCCTGTATGTAAATGGACTGAAGTCTATAAAAATGTGAAATCAAGTGACCAAGCCCTCTTTTAGTCCCACCTTGGAGCCCTCAGGCAGGGCAGGGCCCACGCTGTGGCACTGCACTGCCAGGTGTGGCCTTTGGAGGCCTTTCCATAAATACCCTTTTATTTCCCCTAAATCTGTGTGATCTCTGCTCCAGCTCCTAAAGGCAACAGAGCCAGGGCCTGCTTCATTACTGCCAGCTTTAATTACTGCCCCAGTCTCCCCAAAGGGCTTTCATTCTCTCCAGGTTCACATCTCACCCCTGCTCCTTCCCTGCAGCAGCTCCAGGACACCTCGGGGCTGGAGCAAACTGAGAATTCACAGAAAGAGAATGAAGCTGGTTAAACTGGAAATTTGGGGGTGCTGCCTGCTCCCCACCACGGATGAAACCTGCTTTAAGGGGCAATTTAAAACCAAGCATCCACCAGAAATTTGTCATTTATCATGTGCCACGGAGCAAATGCTGCTGCCCACTGCTCACCCTTCTCTACTTGAATCCTCCCCATAAACACAAGGGGAACTAACTTAGATATATCCCTGGTATTTTACCAAAATGCCTTGGTAACAAATTAACATAGGCAGGAGAGTATGAAATACAGAGAGAAAAATGGAAAAGGGAAGTAAAGAATCCAGAGCCATTATAATGCCTAAAAAGCATTTAGATTTGCCTTCTGAATATCCCTTTCAAGGAAGCACTCAGGATGATTTTTACCTCTTAAAATCCCATTGACCAAGCTGAACAATGCAAAACCAATGAGAGAATGTAAAATAAATGCTCTAATGTGGCAGAGCAAGCCTGTGAGCCCTAACTACAAAGCACTGCCTCTAATCAAAGGCTAATATTCTAATTCAAACTATTATTATTATTACTATTATTATTTCTATCTTTCTGTCTTGGCAAAAACCATTTTTACTCATGGATTTTTAACAATTTCTGCTAAGGGCAATCAAAAATGCCATATGTGATCAACAATTTATTAAAATTAAGCCTGAGTTTAGATTTAAAATCCTATCACTGGGAAGCATCACTCACTTCATTTTGCTAAGTCACAATAAAGATGAATTTTAAGATGAAGTTTTTCCACACAAATATCCAGATACACTTCATGGGGAATGAAAAAATTTACTGTTGGCCTCATTTTGTAATGAAACAGAGACAGATACAAGCTACCTAAAACACAGAGCTCTGACAGCAATTTACAGGCTTTATATGCAAGTCAAATTAATCCTCTAAGTAGACTTCCAATTCCTGCAGGAGATGGGAATTAGGTGGCATTTGAGTTCATATGAGAAATCTAGAGCTGTCTGGCTTACTGTGAATAAAGGGAGTTTTAGGGTGAGACAGCAGAATTGCATCAACCACCTCACTGCTGAATCCCACTGTGACACAGCCCAGCAGCTTTGCTGGTGGCCTGGGAACAAGCAGCATTTCACCTCCAGGATGGTAAAACTTCCCTGATTTCACCTCCAGGATGGTAAAACCTGCCTGATTTCACATCCAGGATTGTAAAACTTCCCTGATTTCACCTTCAGGATTGTAAAACCTGCCTGATTTCACCTCCAGGATTGTAAAACTTCCCTGATTTCATCTCCAGAATGGTAAAACTTCCCTCATTTCACCTCCAGGATTGTAAACACTTCCCTGATTTCACATCCAGGATTGTAAAACCTGCTTGATTTCACATCCAGGATTGTAAAACCTTCCTGATTTCACATCGAGGATGGTAAAACCTGCCTGATTTCACCTCCAGGATTGTTAAACCTGCCTGATTTCATCTCCAGGATGGTAAAACCTGCCTAATTTCACTTCCAGGATAGTAAAACCTGCCTGATTTCACCTCCAGGATGGTAAAACCTTCCTGATTTCACCTCCAGGATGGTAAAACCTTCCTGATTTCACCTCCAGGATTGTAAAACCTGCCCTGATTTCACCTCCAGGATTGTAAAACCTGCCTGATTTCACCTCCACAGGACCAGTTCCCAGCCCTTGTCCATCAGTGATCTCCTGAAACCATTATGCAGCCCTATGGAGAATGACCCTTCTTGGGTGATTTCCACCAGGGCCTGACTTAAATTGAATTTTAGCCTTGCCTTCAGTGGGACCCTTCAGTTTAACCCTTGTTAAACTTGAGATTCAGAAAGTTTCAATTTAAAAACCAAATAGGAAAAAGGTTCTGGGTGAAGTGCTTGGAGCAGAACCTGGAAAGAGGCACCAGAGCAGGACAACACAACCACAAAAAAGCCTGGAGAACACCACAAATGAGCAAAGTTATTGACAGAAACATTAACAAGCCGTGCCCAAGTGGTGTTTTCCCTTCTGCAATCCCAATTTCTGGGTGGGTTTCACCTCAGAGGTGCAGGGCTGGGGCACATCCAGGTGAGTGCAGGGAGAGCTTTCCTTGGGATCAGATTAATCACCCAGCAGAGCTGGTTTTACACACCCAGCAGGAAGCACTTTCCCTTACAACAACATTAATCAGGCCATGTGCAAGTTGTCTCCAGTGAAATTTCCATTAGATAAGATTCAGGCCCTTTGGAAATCAATAGGATTCCATTGACTTTGGGGGGTGTGGGAGGCTCGTGCTGCTGCCACACTGAAACTGAGGAGATGGGCTCCCATCAAGCCAATTTATATTGCTAAAATTAATTTGCAACACCTTACCTATGAAAATCTGCAAAGAACTCTACTCCTTCCTGTCCTCCTTAAACCCTCTACACATTTTTCCTCAGTTAAAATGTGTAAAACACTCAACAGGCTCAGCCAAATCCCAATCTGGCAACACCCTACAGGTTCACCCTGGCACCACTGTTCAAAAACTCCCTGAACATAATGTCTGAAAAAAATCACAGGTCAAAAATTAGACAGCTTACAATTTATCCTTACCTCCTATTCACTTTTGCCCTTCAAAAGAACTCAGCCCTAGGGAGCTGACAAATAAAGATAAATTACCCCTCTGCAGCCTTCTCTCTAACTAAGCCATTGTGGGGATTAAATGAACCTTAGAAGCCAAATTCAGCTTTGATAGCTGAAATTGGGGGGGAATTTTTTGCTTCTTTACAAATACAAAGCTTGCAGTTTCCTGGGAGGAAGGGCTGAATTCAAGAAATTTCCTGGGTTAGCATTTTGGGGCAGTTAAAAATTCATTGTAATGGGTTCAGTCATGTGCTGAGGTCATTTATGGCTGCATCTCTAAAGGTGGGATAATATCTGGAAGTGTCCAAGGCCAGGGATGGGGTTTGGGTCCCTCCCAACCCAAACCACCTGTCACAGCTTTAAGGACACCAGCATGGCAAAGATTCCTCTTCCTTATTGCTTAAAAAGAAACCCTGAAGAACAACTGAAAATAAAATAAAATTAAAAAAAAAAAAAATAGTTCAGAGAAAAACTGCCTCAAAAACAGTTGAACATTGAAAAATGCTCCAGCTGGTTTAGCAGGAATTGATTATATGGGCTTGATTATATGGGATTGATTATTTTTAGGAAAAAATATCACTAATGGAGGGTTCTCCAGTCTCACCCTGGAAGTTGCAAGGGGAATAAATGTCTGGATAATGGAAAAATTCAGATGGGAGCTCAATCAGCACAGACAACACCAAGCTGAGCAGCAGCGACTTCACCACCACTGGGTGTGCTGGAATCAAGCCTGGATGCCTCTAATTTTGGACCTGTCATTTCTCTGCAAGAAATGCATTTATTTATTTAATTATGAAAATTAAAATGAAATTTTAATTTTTAAATTTTAATATTTAAAATGAAAGCAAGAGAAGAAAGGATGCAATTATGCACACCTAAGTATTAAATATTATATTATAGTGTATATGTACAATATTTCATAAATATATATAATATACAGGAAAGGAGAATAAAAGTCTGTACATCCATGTGCTTCATTTAGAAGGAATTGAAGTGAGATTTAGTAAAACAAGGGGGGTTCTTGTCTTCCAGAAAACCAGAATTTTCTCCAAGCAGAGCAAAATAGATGCTGCACTTGAAGTTTGAGGTTTGATACAAGTCTCATTATCCTCCTTTTTAGCCTGAATTCTGTTGTGCTCAAGAGATCAAGGTGCATAGAGAAAAATATATTTTAAAAGAGGATATTAACCCACGCAGATTTTTGCCCCTTCCAATAACTCTAAGAACTCATTAGGTAAGCCCTGCTGCACTGGTAATTAGGTTCAGAGTTGGTGTCAGTGTTGTAATGGGTTATTGATCACTGAAGTTCTCCAAGAACTTCATGGTTCTGGGAGTTTGGGAAAAAAAAAAAACCCAAACCCCATGAAATGAGTGCTAGCCTTGCTAAATTTGATTTTCATTACATATTACAAGTCTTGTTACACTTCCCAACCCAAAGCTTTCATTTCTCCCCAGCAACAGGTTTCATTTTAAGCTTTCCTTCCCCAGACATCTCCGTTGGCCGTTTGGGCTGGGGATTAGATTGTTCACCTGTCCCAGGATTATTGGGAAGAGCTATTTGTTATTTTCTCAGGGTTTTTTAGCAGACAGCACATGCCTGAGGATGCAAAAATAGGCTGTGGGATGGTGTCAGCTGCCAGAGCCACAGTGCTGCTCTGCACTGAGACCACCCTGCTCATTCCATGGGTGTAGAACTGATCTATAAATAGAAATATGTCCATATAGATCTGTCTGGAGATATATATATATACGTTAATATATGTCCAAAAGCTACATCCACATGACTTTTAAATCCCTCCAGGGATGGGGATTTGGGGACTGTCCTGGGCAGTCCCTGCAATATCCTTTCAGTGAAGGAATTTTCCCCAGTATCCACCCTGATCCTCCCCAGCACCATTGAGGCCATTCCTTGTCTGTCCCTGTTCCCTGGAGCAGAGCCTGACCCCCCCTTTGTCCCCTCCTGTCAGGGAGTTGTGCAGAGCCAGAAATTCCCCCTGAGCCCCTTTTCTCCACTCCCTTCCCTCCAGCCCCTCCATGTCCTCCCCAAGAGAATCCCAAGCCCCATCCCAGGATTAAAGGTCTGGTCTCAGTGCCCAGCACAGGGGGAATCTCCCAATTTCCCACCAACCCAAACCTCACCACTGCTCCTGAAAGCAAATTCCCACCCCAGGAGCCTCCTGCAGCAGGAATGGTCCCGTGGATCCCTCCCCAGTGCCATCAATCCCTGCCCACCACAGTGCAGGGGCTTTACTGCAGATTGCACCAGTGCCAAGTGATCACTACATTTAATTAACAGATTATAAATTGCCAGGTAATTGTTCTGTGCATTTTTCAACTCCCAGCTCTGTCACTGCTGAAACCCTGTGATCCAGGGATGGAAGAGGGGAGATGATGCCACAGTGCCCTTCAGGCCTGGGAGAAGATGCTGCAAGATGCAGAAATCAATTAAATGCTGAAGGAAGACTGGAATAATCACAGGTGCAGGGAACAGAACCCCCAACAAAATTTCAGAGCTGCTCCAGCAGCACTTTGCATCCAGGATGGGGAGGAGAGCAGCAGGAGCAGCTTGGGAAGGGAGAGGCTCCTCCTTGAGGGAAGGAGTTTGGGCTCCCACTGCAGCAATCCCAAACTGCTTTATTCTAATTGCATTCAAACAGTGAAGCCAAAGCTGCTGCCAAGGCAGGAACAAGAGAAGGGCAGAGCAAGTTTGGTACCAGAGCCTGGTACCAGGCAGTGCCAGCCTTGGGCAGGGGGTAGCTGTGCATTAAGCAAATTGCAGTTTGTTATTCTGTTAGTTTTTGTCAGCTTAATGGAGAAGCCAAAGGGCTCTTTGCTCTTTAACACTGCCACTACTACTGTACTGCTGTGTTTTAAATGCTCTGTGATTCTGTCAGCAAGCACGTTTAATCTCCCAGTTTGAGCTGGGCCCAAGCTGGCAGGGAATGGTGTCCCAGCCATGCCAGGGGCTCGTTCCCTTCCCCAGGAGCCTGCACAGGAACCAGCAGGGCAGCTCTGGGTGCTGCCAGGGGGCTGAAGCCACATCACGATTTTCTGACAGAGGAAAGCAGCTCCATGTGTGCCCAGGGACAGGCAGCTCCTGGCCACTGCCACCCTGCCCCTGCTGAGGAGGGGACTTGGGGTGACCCCTCATCCCAAGGTTTACCCCAGATCTGCATGAACACAAACCCAAAATATTCTTTTTAAAGCACCAGGTGGTAATGACCATAAATATCAGGCTGTGCTTTCATAGCAATAAATCTTTTTCCTTGTTTGTTCCCTCCATTTTAAACTGAAAGAGGACAGTGTTATGTTGGATATTGGGAACAAATCGTCCCTGGGGAGGGTGGGCAGTGCCCCAGGCCAGGCTGGACACTGGGGCTGGGACACCCTGGGACAGTGGAAGTGTCCCTGACATGGCAGGGGTGGCACTGGATGATTTTAAACTCATTTCCAACCCAAACCATTCCATGATTCCACAATATTTTATTCCAAACAAAAAAATTTTTGTACATTTCCTGCCATGCTAAAAAAGTTGTGGATCTTCTCTAGAAACATCTCCTTGCAAGAAGTCAGAACTCCCTTCTCTGAAGTTGTCTAGGCAAGTATTTAGGAACTAAGATTTAAAACACTCATTTACATTTGTTAATTCAGGGTTGTTCAAACTATTATGAAAATTTCAAAGAGGAATACGAATTGAATAGCTTAAGAGCATCCTTTGAAAACAGAGATACTCCTTGCCTGCAGAATTTTATCCCCTAATCAGCCCACATAGAAGAGTTGTCATCTCTATCTAGTTCACGAGCAGATATGCTTTCGTTATTAAATATTAAATCAGAGAGAACAGAGATTCAATTCAAAAAAATATAGTTCAATCTGCCAAATTGCTACTTCCATGAATTATATTGTGAACATATTTTGATAAAAAGGAGGTTATTTAAAGATGCAACCAAGTCTGGTGATAAATGAGACCCTGTTTCAGTTTGTGTCTGCAAGTTTTAACTCAATAAATATAAATCTACACATAGTGCATTTTCCTTTTCTTTTTAACTCCTCTTTGTTTTTATTTTTGCCTTCTAGATAGATGTTTGTAATAAGAAACACTGTTTATTGTACTTAGAAATTTTAATATAAAAACCACAGAGGAAGCAGCTATCTGAATGAACGGAACAACATAGGAAAAAAAGAGAAATTATTGTAAATCTGATACTAAAAAGAGCTGAATAAATAACTCATTGTGAATAATTCACTCAAGAAACTGAGCCTCTTTCTATGCTCACGATCTAATTACAAACAATTTACAAACAAGCTGTGATTTCCTTGTTTCCTTGTCAGTTATTTGACTTAGTTCAGTAACTTCATTCTTGTAAAATGAAGTTTTACACTGTTTTCTCCTAGCAATGGAGTGGGAGAGCCCTCCAAGGGATCTGCCAGTCCAAGATGGAGAGTGCTCCAAGGAATAAAACGTTTCATGGTTTCATTTGAGCAGAAAACCTCAGTGCCACTGCTTCAAATCCTGCTCAGACTGGGGCTTGGAGCAGCCTGGGCAGTGGGAGCTGTCCCTGTCCCTGTCCCTGTCCCTGGCAGGGCTGGCACTGGACAACCTTTAAGGTCCCTTCCATCCCAAACCAGTCTGGGACTCTGTGATCCCAGCCAGGCATGGCACAGCCCAACACAAACCATCCAGTCCTCAAGCACAGGGCACCTTCCTGGGCAAAAATACAGAATATCCAAAATACAGAATGTGGGGTGCCAGAGCCAGCAATGCCATGGGATGGGATGGGCAGGGCACCCAGGCCTGGCTGCAGGGAAGCTGCACCTGCTTTTTCTGCAGGATTTTACAATTCTCTCCACAAACCTAATGGCCCACACCCCAATAAAAGGGCATTTAACTTTGGGTTTTACAGGGGTGTTTTATGTGCATTATTGCAATCCAATTTAATTCACTCCCTGCTAGTTGAACTGGCACTCATTTCAGGCCGAAGTGATAACACATAATAGCCCCTTTCAACTGAATTGCTGAATAAAAGTCCAAATCAGCCCCTGTTAGAGCAGCTTTCCCCTGGGTGGTGCTCCATGGGCAAAGCAGAACATCCCCCTCAGCCCCCAGCAACCTCATTAAACTTCAGCTTGGGGGGTTCATTTCACAACTTCATCACCAGAATTAAAATGTCCATTTCTCACAATATTTAACTACCATCACTGCCCTGTGACTTCCAGCTACACTGAAAAAGAAAACTGAAGTTGCAAATGTCTTCTCTTAATTGGCCAATGCACTGATCATTTAATTTTAATTCCAGTACAGAAGTTAAAAGAGGCATCTCTAATGATTCCAGTTTATGTCAATAAACTGTACCAAAACAGTCTTCCCAGGAAAGCCATAAATCTCTACTATGAGTCCATTTGCTATTAAATATAAATAAATGAAATGCTAACATAACATTTAAGGGGAAAGGAATTAATCCTGCTTTAATTCCACATTTACCAAAATTCCTGCTTTCCAAAGCTCCAATTCAAGAGTGCAGTAGCATCTATATTCTGCTTGGCAGAAAGGAGGGGAATAGGAGAAGTGCTGCAAGAATAAATCCAGTGGGAATGGAAGATGAGAAGTGATCAGGAACTGGCAGAGAGACAGTTCCTGGGAATGTGAGGATGAGGAGCTGGCAGAGCTCGTGCTCCCAGTGCACAGCAGGTGTGCTCTGCTCTCTTCCCTGCTGCTACTTTGCTCCTTAGCAATCACCAAATCACCACTGTCTAAAAAACAGAACCTTTGTTTAAAAGCCTATCCCTCAAGTTATCAGTAATTATAAATCCTACTGCAATGCAATAGTAGCAATAACATATTTATTTCAGAGTCCTGCTGTGCCCCCAGCCCCTCTCTCCTGCCTGTCCAGCCCTGACCTGCAGCTGCCTCTGCCCCCGTTTGAGAATGAAAGAATTCCTTCTGGGAGACTCCAGTTCAGGGCAGCACCTCTGACAGATGTGGATCTATTAACAATCCCTGGAATTACACTTAAAATTCCTGTGACAACTCTCAATAATCCACAGCTGGGATTGCTGGGCAGCTG
Organism: Luscinia megarhynchos; assembly: GCA_034336665.1. Classification (NCBI taxonomy): domain Eukaryota; kingdom Metazoa; phylum Chordata; class Aves; order Passeriformes; family Muscicapidae; genus Luscinia; species Luscinia megarhynchos. Next base: position 1,631,518 of record CM067575.1, on the reverse strand, counting down.
GATAAAGGCATTTTAAGCACTCCAGGCTCCTCTCCTGCCCTGGGTATCATAATTCCCATTGCCCTGAGCTCATTTCCATGGAGCAGCTGATCCTTATCCTCACACACAGCCTCATCCTCCTTAAGGAGCTCAGGGCTGTCCTCAGTCCTGTCTGGGGAGCAGGGATCAGGGAGGGCTGGCATTGTCCAGCCTGGAGAGGAGAAGGATCCAGGGAGAGCCCAGAGCCCCTTCCAGAGACCAAAGGGGCTCCAGGGGAGCTGGAGAGGGGCTGGGGACAAAGGATGGGATCAGGACCAGGGGGAATGGTCCCATCTGCTAACCAGTCCGGCCTGGCTCTCCAATTCAGGTGCAAACACGTCTGGAGAAGAAAGGGAATCCAGACATGCAGCCCCCAGGTAACCTCACACTCACTCTGCCCAGCCTTGGGCTGGGCTGGATCCTGCTGCAGGTGATGCCAGGCTGCAGCCCAGCTGTGGCAGAACACAAAGCAGAGGCTGAATCTCATGCCTGAGAGTCCTTCAGCTGCTTCCCTGACAGACCCAAACCAGTGGAAATGCACCAGCTGCAAAGCTGAAGAAAAACCCGACACATGTGCAGGAAAAGCTGGAAAACTCTTGACTTAAGGATGGCACAGGTCAAAAACAAGCACTATTTAATGGCCCTGCTTTGAGGCCATTTCTCAGTAAAGCATTAGCTTATCCCATAAAACCCACAAGCAAAGAGGATTTGCAAAGGTCATAAAATGGAATATTTCTGACCTGAGCCATTATTCGATTTTCTGTGTTAGCAGGGAGAGCCCCTGAGTGTGCAGCTACCAAAAAAAAAAAAAAAAAAATTAGTGGAAGTCAGCAAACAGCCAAGAGCTGCGGAGGAAAAAATAAAAATAGTCAATAAAAATATTCACTGGGGCACAGGAATGGTGGGAAAAGGCTGAGAGTGAGCTCCTGCACCTGTGAGCAGTTTCTCGAGGCTGGAGCTGCAGAGGAAACGCCATATGGTGAGAATTGAGTCAGGAAAAGCCAAATAAACACAGTCAGATGCTGGGAGTTCAGGCGAGGTGAGGCAGGCTCAGAGGTCAGCCTGGAGGACACAAACTGGGGGCTGTAAATGATGCTGGCAGATCACAGCAAGGGGAGATTTGGAGAAGCCTGGGGGAGTTAATCTGCTGCTCCTGGGTTGAGCCGGGCTGGGTGCTGCAGAGCTGCATCTCCAGAGCTCAACCCTCTCTGCAGGGGGATCCTGGTGGGAAGCTCACCTGGGAGCAGCCAGCACCTGGAACAGGGCATGAGAAACCCACAGGAATCAGGAAAACCATCTGGAGTCCAGGGAAAAATCCACTCAAGCAGCAGCCAGGGTGCTGCTACTCGCTCCACACTTCCCTGGCTGTTTGCAAACTACCCAGATTGGGATTATTCTTAGCAGATTAAATTTGATTTGCTGTTTTCCTTCCCCTCCCTGCAGGGCCTGTGTTTTTGCAGGACTGGGATGGGAACATCAGCACCCAGATCTCGGAGATGCAGCACCACAGACACATCCCAGAGCCTCTGCCTGCACAGCCCAAAGGATTCCCATTTTTCCCAGTCACAGCTGAAAACTGTGTGCACATCCAGAAACTCCTAAATATTTATCCTGAGCCTCTAACATTCCACTGTACAAACACTGCCCAGAGCTGCACTGGGCAGCCAAAGGTAAACAGCCAGGCTAAGTACTGGGAAGAGGAGGATTTTTATTTCCATTTCTTCACTTTAAGGATTTCAGCTGCACTCCCAGTGTAGATCTCCATGAGTTTTGACACGAGCTCTTGTTTGGAGAGCTGCTATCAAAGGGCAGCAGATCTGCTCTAGGAGCAGCTCACAGGACCTGAGCATTACAAGGCAGCAGAAAACAGGAAAAAGATGCAGAAAACATGATTGAGATATTGGGAATTCAAACAAGTCAGCATAGTCTGGGAGAGAGCAAAAAGATTTCTTAAAAAAAATCTTAATGGGAGAAAAATTAAGTAATGGTCACTTAATTTCTTAACATCAACATTTCCAGCTTTAATTAGGATCCAGGGAAATCAAATGTTAGAAGCCCATCTGCTTCCAGGCTCCAGAAGGATGAAAACCTTAAAAAATGCCATAAATAATAAACTCCCAGGCTGGCAGCATTTTATTGAGTTCCTCCCCATAGATTTCAGCATATGCCACTATTGCAGGAATAAAAAGTGGTTGAAAACACACTTTGCAGGAAGTTGGGTTCACTCATTTAACAATTTAACACATCAGGGAAGTGGGATTATTTATTAGGAACAGCATCCCTGCTCTCCTTAAACACTGCACTGGAATGGGGGAGCTGCCACAGGGACACCCTGCTGGGAGCAGGAGCTGTTGAATCACAGAATTATCCTAGAATGAAACATTTCCATCCCTGGAAGTGTTCAAATCCAGGCTGGAGCAGCCTGGGACAGTGGCAGGGGGTGGAACTGGATGGGCTTTAAAGGTCTTTTCCAAACCAGTTCTGTGGAAAACACACATTTAAAGCTTTTTGCAGTGGAAAAAAAGTTTCAAAGCAATGCCTGGTTATGCCCCAGAGGCTGATCCCCACCTCTTCCTGAAACCAAATTTTATTAAATTCTAAAATACTGAGACTGAAGTTAATCCTGTGTTTTGTTAAGTCCCAATATATGATTTTCAAGGGATGCAGCGCTGGGAATATTTCTTTTTTTTTTATTAATTCTATTTTAATTCATTGCTTCCACTTGAGAAGAAGAATACGAGAATATTCCATTCAATATTGTACATTATTCCACTGTTTAAACACTCCCAGCAAGGTGTTCTGATGGAAGAGGAAGTTTTAGCCAATCTTGTGTTCCACCTACCACACAAAGCTTGGCCTTATTTGTGTGAGATGAGAGCTCAGCCTGGAATTCCAGGGATTTATCCCAAGCATTTCACAGCTGCCCTTTGTCTCTGCACACCCTCACATGAATTCCTGGAGCAGCCCCTCAGTGCCTCACCTTGCTGCTGATTTGTGGGAATCACCTGGGTTTGATTTTTTCCTCGTGAAACCCAGAGTGGTTTGGGCTGGAAGGGACCCCAAAGACCCTCACATTGCACAGACAGACACCCAGTGACCATTCCAGCATCCCAGCTCCATTCCCTGTGGAATGCAAACTGCCCCTGGTGGGGACAATAATCTCAGTAAATACTGCTGCAAATATTCCCAGCTCTGCTCCAAGGATGGGGCTCTGGGCTGCTCTCCTCCAAGGAAAGAAGAAGGCAGATCCAGGAGCAGCCCTGGCACCCCCAGGTCAAAGGAGAGGGTGGCAGCAGTGCCAAACTTCTGTCACAGCCCAGGGTGTGTCCTCAGCCCTGAGCTCACCTCTGGGGGACATGCAGGTGGTTTGAGCCCAGCTCTCTCCTTTGCCTGCCCATGAGAGGCTGCAGGAGCTGTTCTTAGAGGTTTCCATGGCTGTTTATTCTCCCTTATCTCAGGATTGCTCTGCCCAGCTCACAGCTCTGCTCGCCAGACGTCCAGGGCAGAATCTGCCTGGAGAGGCAGGACTGATCTTTTATATCTAAATTACCTACTAGGCATTTACAATTATTTTCCAATACAATTCAGTCTTATAACATGGTCCAGCTCTGTCCCCATCCAATCTGACAGTGCCAGCATGTCACCCAGCATGGATAGCAGGACAAGAAGGAGGAAGAGGTATCCACACCCCAAATTCTCCATCTTGGCCACGTGTCCCTTATCACCAACATTCTATAAATCTGCTAATTCTACATTCTAACAGTCTAATTTACACTCTATTTATTTTTGCAGCTTGCATTTCTTCTCTCAATGTTGGTAAATTGTTCCAAGGAGCTGAATCCAGCCCCTGACACACCTGGGTCTCATTCGAGGGTCTTTGGGGACCCGCCAGGGGGGTCTTGAACCTCCCAGGGAAGCCAGAGGAACACTCTGGACTCCCACAACTTCCAGCAGAACTGCAGCTCCTGCTAACTTTTCTCCCTTTGTGCTGCACTTGCTGCAGATTTATTGGAATTCTATGTTTTCTCCAGATCAGCCATTCTTCAACCAGCACTCCAAAAATAAATTACAGGAAAATTTGAGGTGACTGAGAGCTCCAGCATGAGTTATGCTTCCCTATTTCCCTCCAAAATCACCTTTCCCACGGGTTGAAGACTCAGCTCAGCAAACACCAGGCTGAGAGAGGCTGGAATTCCCAAGGAATTCCCAGAGGCAGGCATGGATCATCCCAGGCCATCAGAGCAAGGCTTGTTCAGTTAAACACCACATTTGCATTGGCTATAGGGGAGGATTTGTTAAAAATCAGATTCTTCACTCCCAGTTCCTAAATATTGATGCATTCCCAAACTCTGTTCCCTAATAGCTGAGTTAGCCACGCTCCACAGAGCATCCTGAGGAAACTGCTAGGTTAGAACTTCCTGCTTCCTCATATATCACAGGCAGTTTTTCTCTTTTTTTTTTTTTTTTTTTTTTTAACTGGATTTAATTAAATATTGAGTAAAGTGCCACTGCCATCCATCGTGTGCTTTCGAAGGAGAAATTCGGGGATGCACAATTATTTTGTTCTCTGAGACAAGGGAGAGTCAATATTTAATGTGCCATGAAGGATTTATAAAGAATATATCTTGCAGGAGAAATAAATACGAGGAGACATCTTTATCTCTCTGGGTTGATTCAGTGTCCATCTTTGCAGATTTCAACTCCTTTAATTATGCAGAGACAACAGGAAGAGCTGAAGGAATGTCAAGGCTCTGGATGGAAATGTTGTGCCAGAACAAAAACTGTCACAGGGACCATGAAGGAAGGGAAGGAGTTAAGGCAGAGGAATTGTGACAAACTTGGTTAAATGATAACATCATTGATAACATGGGAAAGGAAGGATTGGATTTCTCAGTGCAAGGGAAATTTGATCCACTCAGAACCAGAGTGGAGGTTACTAAGTGCTCTTTAATATATATATATATACATTAGAAGTGTTTTTATAATAGAACAGAATGAGCAACTGGAAATTAGAGGGAATTAAGGTAAATCTGTAACTTGCTTAAGGGACTCCAAATACATCCCAAGCTGAGAGAGGACAAGAGATTTACAGCACAGCCTTGTGAGGGAGTTTTGCTGCAGGTTCCCCTCTCTCCTCCACAATAAACTCCAATATTAAAGAGCAATTCCATGGGTGCTAAAGAAATGTTCTCACTCCCATGCTTCTCCCGATTTTCCCTCCCTTTGAACACAAAGAAATAAATGAGCAGAAATACCCTTTACCCTTTTAGCTCATTTCTCTGGGGTTTGGCAGCGCTGGAAAACCTCTCTGGGAATCAGCTCCTGACCAAAAAGTTTTTGTCCATCAAAAAATTCTTCAAATCCAACTGAGTACATCTGTTCTGGATGGAGAGCAAACAGTTTTCCTCTGATGGGAGAGCTGAATCAGCATCACTAAACTGTCAGGAGAAATCCTCTGTGCTAATAAACACATTGCAATTGCAAAGCTGTGAGCTGCACATTGGGAGTACCTGCTGCCCAAAGGGACACGTGGCAGGGGGACAGACTCAAGGTCACAAAGCTGCTCTCCAGGTGGAAACAAACCTGCAGTGTCCAGGGGGAGCAGCAGAACAGAGCACGTGGGGAAAATCATGGGATGGTTTGGGATGGGAGGGATTTAAACTCATTTGATTCCACCCCTGCCATGGCAGGGACACCCCCACTGCCCCAGGTGCTCCAGCCCCAGTGTCCAGCCTGGCCTGGGCACTGCCAGGATCCAGGGGCAGCCACAGCAAATCTGGGTACCTGTGCCAGGGCTGCCCACCCTTCCAGGGAGGATTTTTTTCTAATGTCTCCCCTAAACCTGGAACCATTCCCTGTGTCCTGTCCCTCCATCTCTCATCCAAAGTCCCTCTCCAGCTCTCCTGGAGCCCCTTTAGGCACTGGAAGGGCTCTAAGGTCTCCCCAGAGCCTTCTCTTTTTGAAAATGATTATTTTTAATGTGAGGGGGAAAAAAAAATCAGCCCAGCTCTGGGTTGGTGCATGGAAAGGAATTTGCAGGGCATTACCCAGAGCTGCATCCTCACAGAGGCAGGAGGGCTGGTGGGGCTGCATTCTGCTCTCCGTGCTCATTGTCCATTAAAAAACTGGATTTGGTTGGGTTTGTTTTTTTTTCTGACTAAGCCTAGAAACACAGAAGCTCCAGCAGGGAACAATAATAGCTTTGACTCTGTCTCTATATAGGTCACGTTGGGAGGCAGGCACGCTCCTCTCCGTATGCCAGGGAAAAAAAATAGCACTTTTTGACACACTGCAACAACTTCAGAGGGGAAGAGCAGCAGAGCAGCCTCCCCTCCCTGCTCCATCAGCCTGAGGCACCGATCCCAGAGCAGTGTCAGAGGGAAACCCCATTTCTTGGGAGCAGCACTTCTCCCCTGTGCTATTTCTGGAGGTAACCACCTCCAGAATGCAGCTCTGTAAAGCCCAGCCAAACCCAGCAGCTGAGCACAGGAACCTGTCAGCAGCCCACAGCACAGGCTGGGGCTGGGTTTGGTGGCTGCACATCTCCAGAGCTCCCTGCTGCCCACGGAGGTGTGTGGTGCTGGTGCTGTGCGAGTGGGAGCCCCAGGATTCCCCAGGGTAGCACAGAGCATCCCACTAATGAGCAGGCAGGAGAGCAGGCAGGGCTGGGCAACTCACACCCAGTGCCCTGCTACATTAGGGATCCCACTCACACACTGTCCACTGCATCTTTAAATGTCCTTTTTGCTGCCAAGTAGATACATTCCTTTACAGGGACCTTCTGATAAGAGCAGAAACCAGCTCTGCTCAGCTCAGCTTGCAGTCACACCAGGGGAAGCTGCTCTGGGTGACTCCCCACTCAGGCATGCCTCGAGTTTAGATGAGCACAACCTTACCCTTCACTTGCTAAAGCCTGGATGAGATCATGAAACCAAGAACTAAATCAAACTTCTCCCCAAATGTTCCATGTGTTTCACAGCACAGTGAAGTCACCAGAATTACACTTCTGTATGTATTAAAATTAATGCAACACCTAGAGACCAGTCCAGGCTCTGCTGTCTCACATTTCAAATCATTGACTGCAGGGAGCTCGTGGCTTTGGGAAGGGAAAGGTGGGAAAGAGCTTCCCCTTCCAGGGATGGGGCAGCCACAGCTTCTCTGGGAAGCTGCTCCAGTCCCCTGTGCTTCTCCTGTTTCAGCCACACTGAGCCCCAGTGACACTTTAGGAGCAGCACAGCACCAAGGTGATTTATTGCCCAGGACTTCACCAATGGTTAAACTTCTTATAAGCCATGATCTGGCAGGTCCTGAGCCCCAGTGAAATGATCAGCTCCAAAAGCAATGACTAAGCTTGTGCATAATTTAGACAAGGAAAATCAATCAACTCTGCCCCATGCAATCATGCTCAGACCTCAGCTGGCAGCACCAGGACCTGCTCATTGCTGCTCCAAGTCACCCATCACTGGAGCCCCAGCAGCCAAATGCACTGCATTAATTTTCCTGGCATTTACTAGACACTTTCTAAAGCAGACCTGGAGCACTACCACACGAGAACATTCTTGGACCTCCCCAAACCCACACAGACTGGGGTTTTTAATGATCCCTTGCCTTGCATTTTCCATCAGCCTGGCTGAGGCTCCAGGATTCCAGTGCCTCCCAAAGAGGGGAGGGAGCCCTGCCACAGCTCTGAGGAGCTTCCAGCCTGGAAACTTTTCCCCTTCCCTGTGGTTTTGCAGCACCCAGCTGAGCAGGAGCATTTCAGTCTGGGCTTTCACTGACATATCCATGGTGTTCAGCAGGTCCTGGGGAGGTGACACCCACGGGACATCCCTGCTGTCACCAGTGCAAGGGAAGAGCCTGCTGTGGCATAGTGGTAAATAAAAAGGGTTTCAGTCCCCACTGCACATCCTGAGTTCTGCTCCAAAGGAAAACATTGTGGGAAATTGTGTATTTTATATCACTGGCCTTTATGTGGTGCTTAATACCCGTGGGTGTTGGAGAGCAGCAAAATATCTCTGATACTCTGTCCTTTAAACAAAAGCATTTAAAGATTACCAGCCCATTAGGAGCCCCCAAAATAAGAGCACAAATAGAGGCTCACAGCTCCTGCTGTGCAGTTCACAATGGGATATTTGACACTTCAGAGTTTTCCAGGCAGTGCTTCTGTAACTCACTGAGCACCTCTCCATCAGGGTGAGAGCACCATGAGAGCATCACCCAGAGCTGGCATGACAGACTTGCACATGGAAGGAAAGGTGGGAAAAGGAAGCACAAGGAGACTCAGCCCTCACTCAGGGAGACTGGAGGAGACTGCCAGCCAAGCCCAGCCCAGAGCCCAGGAGCAGCCCTTGCTCTGCTCCTCCTGGAGCAGCCCACGACATCTGTCCCTGTTCCCAGTTAACATCCAAGGGATTTCAAGGCATGGGAACTCACATTCCCCACACCAAACTGCATCTCCTGCTGGATACAGGCAAGAAAGAACAAAAAACTCAACAAAAATACAGATTTTTGAGCTGAAACTGTAAAATCTAATCATTCCCTGAGTGCTGCCTGAACTACACAGGGCTGTTGGTCAGAGGAGATTCCTCTGCTCCCAGCCTGCATCTCAGCACTGCTGATAAGGGGATCTATTTCCACATCTTGGGAGAATATCAATATCTGTCCTTCCGAGAAAAAAAAAAAAAAAGGTGAATGATAAGTCTTTGCCTGAAGCTTGCATGATGAATTTGTGACCCAAAAGCCCTTTGAGAAGAAGGATTGGCCTCAAGTGGGCCATTAATATCAGAGCACTGCAGCTGTATCAGATGTACAATATTTAAATGAATAGAATATCACTGCTTCTATTTAACCAAAATGGTTCTGTACACACAGAGCATGGATGGGGCTGCACAGAGATTCCACATTTAGGGACAGCCCAGCCAGGCAGGGGGACACACAGAGCAGAGAACAGGCACCTTTCATCTAAAATTCCACTTGGGATCTTAAAGTCCCTTCAGGGAGTTATTAAACCAGAAAATTGTAATGATCTGACAGTGTTACAGCACAATAACCCTTCATTTGCATGAAATCCTTGCTGATAATGTACTCACTTCCAGCATATCAATGCACAGGTCCCCATAAAGTTGTGCATGGCAGCACAAGTTTGCTAACCCTGGGTTATCCACAGCTCCTTGACATCCTCTGGAGGGAGGGGTGGGAGCTCCGTGGATGTCTGGAGCACATTATTAATAGCACAACAATTCAGAAGCTGCAAGGAGCACAGCAGATTCCCTGTAGCTATTTTTAATTTCTTTCTAGGCATCCCCCTCACTGCCAGCAGAAAGACAAACTTGTTTTATTACCAGCAAGATCACACAGTGAAATCACAGTGACCTCCAAGCCTTACCTGAGGGCAGCAGCAGCTCCCTGCTCCTGCAGAGGCAGCACTCAGCACCCCAAGGAAGGACAGAGGGCTCCAGGGTGCCTCTCAAACACATCAGCATGGCCAGAGCCAGCAAACAGTAAAACCAAGCCCCTCCAAGCCCCAGCTGGAGCTGAGGAGGAAGGGATCATTTCTGGGGTGATGTCCCCAGCTGGGTGTCTGCCCTGCCCAGCAGCTCCTGGGCTGTCCCTGGGCTCAGCCTGGGCAGCTCTCAGCGTTTGCTTAATCCCAGCCAAGTGAGAGAAATAAAGAATCCATCCAGCCCTCAGATATTTTGGGCTAAAAATCCCCAGACTGCAGTCAGAGTCCCTGGGAGGAACCTCACAGACAGCAATAGATGCAGGTGCCAGCAGGAGCAGATTTACAAACTGCTTTTAGGCTTATGATAATCTAAAGATCAGCTGGGAACAGTCAGGAATGAGTTAATTTTCACAGACACAGAGCCTTTGGAACAGCCTCAGGATCCTGCAGGTCTGATCACTCAGGGAGGGCCCTGCATCCCAGGCAGTCCTTGCTGTCCCCAAGGAGGCAGGGCAGGAAGGGGCTGCCACAGCTCAGCCAGGGATGTGGCCCTGCAGAGCAGCTCCCAGAGAATCAGCCACATCCCAGAACCAGCCCCAGGACCCTTTCTGCAGTGCCAGGTGCCTGCACAGTGCCTGGGGACAAAGATGGACAGCGTGCAGAGTCACTGCCAGCATGGGGACATGTCCCCTGTGCAGTGCCCAGGAGCCCTGGGTGACTCTGAGGGGGCCCTGGGGTGGGTCTGGCTCTCCAGGAACACAAACTCTGCCTGGGCTGAGGAGCATGGGCCAGGCTTCCCACAACAGCTGGGCTTTCCCCCCATGAAATCTGGCACTGCAGAGCATTTCACACAGCTGCCCCCACCAGCAGCACCTTCCCTGGCTGGGGTGTGCAGGTGAGGCAGAGCCCTGGGGGCTGCAGGGAGCTCTGGGTGATGCTCTCATGGTGCTCTCACCCTGATGGAGAGGTGCTCAGTGAGTTACAGAAGCACTGCCTGGAAAACTCTGAAGTGTCAAATATCCCATTGTGAACTGCACAGCAGGAGCTGTGAGCCTCTATTTGTGCTCTTATTTTGGGGGCTCCTAATGGGCTGGTAATCTTTAAATGCTTTTGTTTAAAGGACAGAGTATCAGAGATATTTTGCTGCTCTCCAACACCCACGGGTATTAAGCACCACATAAAGGCCAGTGATATAAAATACACAATTTCCCACAATGTTTTCCTTTGGAGCAGAACTCAGGATGTGAACTCAGCTCTGCTCCACCACTGCCACTGGAGTGTGGATTTTAATTAAGTGCATCACTTGATGAAAGGCAGGATGCAAAACAACCTTGAGCAAAGGTTGCAGTCCTTGGGCAGGCTGGGACACCCTGCTGGGGAGGAGGCCAAAGCACTGCCTGAAGAGTTATTAGAATGCAAGTTGCAGATGCTAAAATAAGAATGTATGAAAAGTTCTTCTGGATTAGCCCAGTGGCCACTCAGCAGCCTGTCCTGCCTTTGGCAGTGGCAGCAGGAGGGGTTATTTAAGGATATATTGAAACCAGAGCCATTATAGAGACTCAGAGAGTCATTTAGTTCAGAAATCCACCCACAGTGAGCCCAGCCATCCCCCAGCACAGCCAAGGCCACCCCTCACCCCTGTCCCCAGGTGCCACATCCACACAGCTTTTCAATCCTTCCAGGAATGGGGACTCTGCCACTTCCTGACACAGAAACCAACCTCAAGATCATTTAAACATCAATTCACATCCCATCCCCCTCTCCCCCCACCAAAAAAATAGTGAGAGTATTTTGCTTTGAATCAACCCAGACTGGCTTGGGATAAAACAAATGAATGAAAGTTAGAGCTTGCTGGATAAAAAATGCCATTTACTTTAAAAGATGCTTTCAAAGTGTGACCCCCACAGCCACCCTGCCTGTGCCTCACTCCAGGCACTGTCCCTGTCTTGGCTTTTCATGGCTGGTTCCACGTGGAAGGGAGTGGAAATGCCATGTTTGATATTCCTGAAGACACAGATATTCAAGGGAAAATTGTAAAAACCTATTATAACTCAGCAAAGAGACCCAGGGTCAAGGAAGCAACACAAGAATGCAATAAAACAGAGTGAGAATTAAATTACTGTGAGCAATTTCTACATCTCAAGAACTGATGTAATGACAAAATCATAGGCATGCACCAGTATTACACTGAAGTTAAGACTGATAATACATCTTCATCTTTAATTTCTCTTAGATTTACTCATCTAAATGAGCAAATGCTTGGAATTTGGCCCAGATCAGGATTTCAAGCCAAGAAAACCTCAGGCTGTGGAGATCAGTGGCTCTCAGCTGTGCATTTTGCATCCTGCAGGAGACGTGGAGGTTGAGATGAGAAACCCTCCCCCAAAATCCCTTCCAGTCCTCATCCTCAGACTTCTTCCATTTCCTCCTCCTTTGTTCTCCTCTTCCCAGCCCCAAGTGCCTCTCCTCAGAGCAGCAGCAAGCCTGGAGTGAGTGAGGATGAGGAGCTGGGGACAGGACAGGGGATTTGGGGCTCCACTCAGAGAGGAGCAGTAGGGGCAGGGCTGTCACCCAGCCAGCCTTCCTGGGATGTCTTCCAGCAGGAGAAAAGTTACAGGGTGAGCTCTAGAGAGAAAACAGGCTTCAAATTAGGTTTGGGGTTTCAAGAAGAAGGAGTGGATGAGCTTGTTTTATTGGGTAATATCTGAAAGCCTGCAGGGCTGGAGGGCTAAAATATGTGCTGCTCCTTTCCTTGACAAATGGTTCATATTTCCTTCAGAGTTGAGTTTCTGCCAACAGTTCCTGTACCACAGGGTTAAACTTCAAAACACAGAGCAGGAAAAAATGGTTTTTTTGGTGGTTCCTTGAAGACCTATAAAACACAGGCCAAAATCCATCCATGAATCAAGTTCTTGAGCACTTTGTTCCTCTGAAAATTCATCTAATATCTGCACAAACCTGGGCTTGAACACAGCCAAGGGAGCCATTGCTATCATTTGATAACTAGAGATAAGACCTTTATCCCCAGCAGGGATTGAGAGGATCAAGAGTAAATGGGTTCCTGAGGATGCTGATTTGAACCCTAGCCTGACAGCTGACCCCAGAGCTGAGGAGAGCCTGGTGATTTACAGCTCCCAACACCCAGGATGAGCCTTTTGTCTTTGGAGGGATGGGCTTTAGTCTGAGCTGAAGGGTTTTGTGGTCAGCCCTGCAAACAGCTCCTAAGCCTGGAGCTGTGATGGTCACATTGGAGGTTCCCATTCTGAGCCCCAACTCCCACTGACCAAGCTGAGGTTCCCTGGCTCAAGCCACCTCAGAACCAGCTACCAGCAGCTGCTCCCTCTGCAGACATCCCCAAATTCATCCCTGTGGCCCCAACACTAAACATCAGCCCCTGTGTGTGACTGCTCCTAAACGAAATGCATCCGAATTCACAGAGCACTCTTCAGCAAATGCCTTCCCTGCCTCTGTGGTATTTTTATAACCTGCATCTCAAGTGCCTTTCTAGTGCATCATCCCATATATAATGAAGAAATACCAGACACGGATATAACACTGCAACAGATGCTCCTACCACCCAAATGAATAATTTCAACATTAATTCAAAAATCTTTAGAGCAGTCAGGATGCCAACGTGCAGAGGATTATCAGCCAAGGGAAGAGAAATTCAATGTATGCAGGTAAAGGCAAATTTGTTTTCCATCAGCACCACACACTGAACTGAGTTCCTATAGGTCAAATCTATAGCAGGTGTGTCTTACAAGAAGAAAGGCAGAGGTTTTATCTCAGACTTACATTTTGATGTCCAAAGCTAATTCATATAAACGCCATTAGTTTTGGTGCCCTAACCAAATTAATCCCAATTCACGTTCAGTAATCAAAGCTTTTCAGTCAGATGCTGGGAGCTAAGCAGGTGATGAGGTGCCATGAGTGACCTGGCCAGGGTTTGGAGCCATGGGATGGACCCTCCTGGAGCCAGCCTGGTGCCTGCACAGGAGTGCCCGGGCTGCTCCCGAAATGCCTCAGCCAGCAGCTCTGGGAGGGCCAGGCTGATCCCCTTCCAGCAGCCTGCTTCTGCCTCGGACTTCCCAGAACATTATCACACTCTGATTTCTCTGAAGTCATCTTCTTTTCCTTCTCCAGATCAGATAAAAAGCCCAGACAGGAATCCAGGGAACGGATGTGCTGCTTCCAAAGGATGCAAATGTTCCTCTCCTTATCACCCTTCCCCAGCCAAGTACAAAACTATCATTTAACTCTCCATTATCCCAACACAAAGCCAGAGGAAGAATTCCTGCCAGGGGCTTCAATGGGCTCATCTTAGATCCAGGGAGAAAGGATTTCGTTAACCCCAAGGGATGGGTTTGGATTTTATCCTGATATCTCAGCCACAGGCACAGCCCTTCCATTGCCATCCCAGCTGCTTCCCCTCCATTCCAGATAAATTTCTTCATCCCAGTAATCTGTGGAATGATCCAGGCTCCAGGGAAGAGTGTGAGGCACAAGGACACTCCCTGCCCTTGGTGCTTGATGGGGATCAGAATTGCAAAAGTGCTTTTGGTTATTGGCTGCTGTCAATCAACAGCAGCCCCAATTACAACAATAGCAAAGAGAGCACGTGGCCACCAATAAATTTGCAAGGATTGATTTTCACATACCAGCACAGCAATAATACAGACTCCCATTCAAGGAGACCTTATTAACCAGCCAGGCTATGCAGCAGTAAAACATGAAATTGCACTGAACAGGAATGTAATCCCCATGGACCTTCTCCTTCCCCACAAAATTTTAGTTCAACATCGATTTTTTATGTTGAACAAACACATCATGAGGCTGAAATGAGATAGGTGGATTCATCTTGAGCCTTTTTTCTGCTAAAAAAAGCATGTCTAGGAACAAGGTGAGAGAGCCCTGCAATTACTGCTGCAGGATTCATTTCATTCATTTGCAATGCAGCTCCCTCCTGACCTTCCTCCAGCACTGGCTTCCAGTGACACACCAGGTACCAGCTGGGGTTACCCTCCTCCAGTGGGGCAGCAAGCCTCAGGATACTGGAGTCAACTGGAACTTGAGAACCTGCAGTTTTTATTCCTGGTCTTACCTGGTTTTGCTCAGCATCTCTTGCCTCTCATCTCTCCTCACAGCATCACCACAGGAAACAGCTCTTGGTACAGGGGGTCTGGGAGCTGGAGGAAGAGAAGGGCCCTGGTTTCCACCCACAAAATCCTGAGTGAGAGCTGGAACACCACATTTGTCAGCAGTTTTGCACATTCTGCTGCAGCACTGAGTTGGAGCCCCACAGGAGCCACCTCTCTGGTTCTCAGTGACAACAAAATGCACTCAGGTCCCACTTGCTGCTCAGCTCTGCTTGGCCTTAAAGGTTTAAATACCAAATACCCAAATATTTGGGAGAGTGAGGCCCCAGGAGTCACATCCTCCCAGCTCTGCAGCTCCAGCTGCTGCACATCTTCCAGCACAGACTGTTGGAGTGAGACAGGTCCCGAGGCGTTTGGTGTTATGTTTTATACTCCAGAGAGTAAATCCATCAGGAAAAAGGAAAGCAGCAAACCCTAGAAAGCAGCAGACATTTCTAACCTGAGTGACAAGCTCTGAGCACTGTGGGGACTGGAGCACAACCAGTGAGAAGAGGGACAAAACTCAGAGGAGCTGGTGGCCCTGGAGCAGCCTCAGTGTCCCTGAAGGGTCACGGTGCTGGATCTGAAACTGGACGGGCTCCAAACCATGTTTGCCTCATTCTGCAGCTCCAATTACTGCAAATCCTAGAGCAGGCAAAGCCTTGTTATTATTGCTGCCCAAACACAGCCCAGCTCCCTGAGACACTGCCCTGCCAGTTGAACCAACAAGCCCAGCTGGGGAGGGAACTCTGCCAGGATGTGGCTCCTGCTCTCCCAGCACATCCCACCACTGACCAAGCAATGGTCCCATCCTGCCAGAGCCCCCTGGGCTGCTTGTGGCACACTCAGGGCTTCTTCCCCCTCTCAAGCACCTGCAGAATTGATCCAGGGATCCACCAGACCTCACCAGCACAGCATCCCTCTGCACCAGAGGGAACAGGCTTTATTTTAAGTAGAGCAATCCTTTCTTTTGTCACTGAAGTGGAGTTTTAAAATGTCTCTCTTGTAAATGTGCCAAAAATAAGAGCATAATTTATTCATTTCCTCTCTGTGCATTTTGTTCCTGGTTATCTTTCCAACTCCTTGACTGCTGTGAAAAGTTAAAAAAGGGAAGAAAAGGAAAAAAGAACCTCCAAAGGTTAAAACTTTGAGCCAATTTCAACTTCAACATACATTAGAGCAGTGTATTTTTCATTCATTCCTCCTGGTGACATTTCAAGCTTTGTTACAAATCAATCAGCATTTCCAAAAGCATTTGGAGAGGCAGGAAACTATAGCAGCTACAAATCCTACAACATCTATTATTCTTGCTATTTGACTCGTTTGGATGAAAAACATTTCAAAGGTTATTTTAAAAGAAGCAAAGATTTGTCAGAAGTTTCAGGACAGACAAAAGATTTCTGTGTAATGTTTCAGCAGCAGAATAAACTTTAGCAATATACACAGAGTTTATTTCATCATGAATTTGGTCAAGCATTCAAAGGGATGGAGCCTGGATGAGAGGGAAGAGATACAAATAACACAATTCTGTATGATGTGGAAATACTGGGAAATAGGGAATGCACCTAAAAGTCATAAAAGACAGAGTTAAGGTGGAGGTTCTGGAAGCTTCCTTCAGTGTGCTGTTTATCACCCAAGACCACAGGGTCATTAAGGATGAAAAAGACCTTGAAGATCATCAAATCTAACCTTCACACCACATCTCAAAGTGCTGCATCTACTTTTTGAACACTTCCAGTGAGGTGACTCCAGCACTGCCCTGGGCAGCCCATTCCAGTGAAGAATTTTCTCCTGATATCCAACCTGAAGCTCTGTAGTGCAGCTTCAGAACCAATTTATTTCAGTGCCCGAGGAAGGAGCACCTCAGCTCCTGACAGCAGTGCTGACAGCCCAGCGTGGTGCCAGGGGTGTCCCCTGGCAATCCAACACCAAACAAAGCTGGTTCACCTTCCCAGAGCCACCAGAGCAGTGACAGGTGTCCTGAGGGTGGGACACAGGTGTCCTGAGGGGTGGGACACACACAGGTGTCCTGAGGGTGGGACACAAAACCTGCCAGTTCTGCTTCCAGCACTCTGTAACCTCTCCAAGTGATGCTCTCATGTCCCCAGGCTGTCTTTGCCTCTCATTCAAACTCAAATGAGACAGAAATTCCACTCTGCACCTCATGCCTCAACAGGAGGGTCTTCCTGACCCTTCTGGCCCTTTTAGTCTCTGTGTAAATCACTTTAAATCAATTCTAACTCCATTTTCCTTTGCAGAATTCATCCATGCAGTAAGGAACAGAGTAAAAGTTGCCATCAAACTTTGCTCAATCACACTCTGACAAAAGTAAATTAAATCCCCTTTTGCTAATACCTTTGCCTATGATTCTTTAGTCACTCTGTGGCACAAGGTATGGGCACAGCTGAAGCAGCTCCACCACCAGCAATGGGTAAAATAATAATAATTCATGGTTAGGAGATAAGCTAGAAATGAATCCCCATCTAAAAAACTGCACAGATGCCTCTAGCAGGTTCCTGCTTGTCTTTATGGTTTCATCAGAGCTATTTCTGTTCCAGGATGTTATATTTGTAGTATTTTTTTTATAACAGCTCATTTGATCAATTTGCCCTATTTTTCTGTTCATGAATTTAGTGGGAGGTTAATCATTTCCCTGGGTTTACTAGAAATTACCTGCCAGATATAATTGCAGTAAATAAAACTTGCTCTGGAGCTCAGGCTTGTGTGGCTCAAAACAAATGCCTGCAATTACTGTGTTTGTGGAGCATGAGCTCAGGAGAGCAGGAACACGGGGAAGGAAATTAGTCTGGGGTCTTAAAAGGCACCTGAGGACTGCAAGTGCGTGTTCCCTGGCAGCTGGTCAGCAAATCCCCACGGAAATTCTGCTAATTGCTGCCTTGCTGTGCAGAGGGCACTGCCCTGTGCTGCTCCCTGCACACCCCAGGCTGCTGGGGGAGCAGGGATGTGACTCCCAGGCCTCCAGAAATGCCCAGCAGTTGCTCATTGCCCCTTGGTCCTTCCCACATGCAGCAAAGTTCTGATATTTCCCTTAAATTCACTGTTCTGTCATAGCTTGAGCTGCCTCAGACTCGTTGTTAAATCAGGTGCCCTCTCCTGCAGCTGCAGTGCCTTTGCCACCTGTTGACAGCTCAGTCTCACACAGACACTGAAAAATCCTCAGGTGTGGATAAACCTTGGGTGTGACCTGCAGGGAGGGCTGGGGGCAGGGGCTCAGGCAGCCCTGGCACCCAGAAATCCCAGGGAAAAGCTGCATTTGTGCCTCCAGCCTTGGCTTCCCTCAGGACCCCGAGATCAGCTCTGATGTGTGGGGCAGCAATGGGTAATGAGGAATTTTTGCTTATGAATAAAAAGATTGATTTTGGAAACGTGCCCCTGCATTTCTCTCAACACTGCACAGGAAAATGCACACACAGAGAGGGCAATTTCCTACAAGTCCAGTCTGCAATTAAAAAAAACATCTCCTTTAATGTTATTCCTAATAAATACTGCTTTTAGATGCTGGGCAGAATGACTGGGAAATACTTTGTGTTCTTTATTGGCTTCCTGAAGCAAAAGCCTCAAAATCTATCCCCCAGCAAGAGCCATCTCTGAGGTTACACATCCCTGCACTCCCATTGCAATAATCCCTTTCACATTAAAGAATAATGAGCTTCATCTCATTTGCAGATTCTTAAAAGCACCGAATCCTGTGGTCACTTGGCAATAGGAAGGCACATCTCATAAATAGTAAATGAAAACAGAGCTCTCTTACCTTCCCCCAGCAGCAGGGCTGAAAGCTGGGCAGTCCCACAGGGAAACAGATTCCTTTCAGGAGGCTTTCATTCCAGAATGGCTGAAATTCCTGCCCAGGGAGGCTTCTCTGGGGGCAGACAGAGGATTCTGCTGGACATTCAAATGTTTGTTTCACTATTCCCATCTTGATAAACCTCTCTCTAAATGCAATTCTTTCTTGTAGTGGAGAAGAGCCAGAGCTCCTGGTAAAACCCAAATCAGTCATTTTTATGGGGAACCTGCACAAATGCTTGTTTCACCAAAGAGGAAATTTGGGAAGCATCTACAGCTAAGCAGAACAGAGCAGCTTGCTGAAATGGGTGCCTAAAGGCAGCTGCAACCAGAGAAATGAGATCTATAATACAAGGCTTTGCCAAAAAAAATAGACTTCTCTGTTTTCCCCCTTTCTTCCTAATATACTTGTGCACTTTCTTTTGTAATAAAACCTCCCTAGAACAGGCAGTCCCTCATTATGGATGTGTGTGTTGTGCCAGAGCTGTGGTCCAGCAGTGAGGTTACTGCAATAATGTGCTCAAGACATCAAGAATAAACCCTTTTCTTTTTTTTTTTTTTTTTAAATAAATCCATAAGTCTAAAAGGCCTTTAAAATTTAGTATATATGAAACCAATTCAATTTTATAGGAGTAGGGTGTATAGGAGCTGCTCTTGCAGCTATCTTATCATTCCTCAGCGAGGGATAATGCTCTGTTAAATTCTAGTAAATGCTTTAAAACACACAGAAACTCACTGATATTTTACCATCCTGTTGGGTTTCACCTTGGCCTGGGCTCTGGCATTCCTCATCTACAACCAGGGCTCCTGTTGGCTTCCTTGCCTGGATTTCCAAGTCAAAAGTGGAGGGGTTTGGGGTAGGATTTGACAGTAGCTGGTGTGTGGGTGCTCAGTGGCCCTGCTGGGATGAAGGACAGTCCCCCTGGCCCAGCACACCAGGACAGTCCTGGGCCAGCAGCCTCCTCTGGGTTTCCCTGTGGAAGCCACAGCAGCCAGGCCAGGGAGGCAGCTCTGCTCAAAGGCACCAGCAGCACATGGCCAGGGCTCCACCCTGCACACAAAACCCTTTCCTTGCATTTGGATTGCTCCCAGGGTTGGGTGATCAACCAGGCTTGGACTGGTAACTCAAGATCTTTGGGTTCAGCTCTCAGCCCTGCCACAAACTTCTGAAGTGGGCAAAATCTATTTTCTGCTCTGGAGGTGCTGGTTCTCCATAGATCTGCCCAGAGAAGCTGCTCCATCCCTGGCAGTGCCCAAGGCCAGGCTGGACAGGGCCTGGAGGCACCTGGGATGGTGGGAGGTGTCCCTGCCATGGCAGGGGTGGGACGAGATGGTTTTCAGGTCCCTCCCATCCCAAACCATTCCAACGTGATCCAACATCAGCCTCTGCCACGAATGGGGACGGTGCAATGCTGAAACACAGCACAGCAGTCACTGATGGACTGTAAAGTGCCTCTATCCCTTTGAATAAAAAAATAAACACTTCAATAAAACTTGGAGCAGTGCAGGAGCTGCAGGAAGCTGGGGACAGCCAGGGGCAGAGGGGCTCCAAGGGCTCCTCTGCTCCAGGATTCAGCATCTCAGCTCTGCTCTGAGCATTCGTTCCTGGAACATTATCTGAAAGCAGCACATTCCCTTTGATTGACTTTACCTCATGGAAAAATACCTTCTGAGAGTCACAGCTGCTTTTACAGAATACTTGTATTTATTTAGTAAAATAATTGGAAATCTGCTTGTTGGTTGGGTACAAAGTCATTTCCTAAGGCCCATGTTTTTCAAGTGGGATGAGAACAGCCCCAGAACCTGTCAGTCTCTCACAGTCTCTACTGTATGTCAGGAGCAGCACAAAAATGAAGCATTGTTTGAAATTATTATGGCTGAAAGAACCCATATTTTTGTTGTCAAAATCTTAAATTGACTCTGCCACAACGCTCCATATGTTCTCTTGCCCTAGATTAAAAGATCAGATAAATTCTAATTTATCCAGTTGGGGTTGTGTCCCTCCAGCTGCCCTTTTGGAAGAGCTGTGCTCCAGCCTGGGAGCTGCTCTGGCAAAGCTGCCAGGAAATCACAGGGAGCATTAGCAGGGTGAGGGAGGAGGAGGCAGCTCAAAGCCTTTGTCCTCCATGGTCAATAACACGGGGAAGAGGCTGTGCACATGTTAATTAGCTCCAATTTGCAGCCTGAACTGTATAAGTAGCAGTTTGATAAGCTAGGCTGCTGAGAGAGGAGTGGTGGGAGCAGGGGATGGATGCAGGGCTGGGTGTGCAAGGACCAGCCTGTCCCTCAGGGTGGGAGCAAAGCTCAGGCCCTGCTGCACTTCTGCCTGGACAAGAAAACCTCTGGCTCCAACAGGAGCTGAGTTATGCTCAGCATGTCAGAAGAGCCCATCAATCCAATCTCCTCCCTGGGAGAGCAGGAGAATCACAGAATCACAAAATCCCAGAATGGTTGCATTGGAAGGACTTTAAAGCTCATCCTGCCATGGGCAGGGACACCTGCCACCATCCCAGGTTTGCAAACCCCACCCATGGGCAGTTCCAGGGGTGGGGCAGCCACAGCTTCTCTGGGCAGCAAGAGACAAACACACAATTTCTGACCTTTCTGGTTCAACACTCCATAAGCCAAAGCCTTGGGCTGCCCCTCATGCCTCCCCAAGGCAAAGAGCAGCAGCTGGGTTGGGTGAGGCTCTGTCCCAGCCAGGCAGGAGGAGTGCAGTCTCTGAGATTCCCTTTGGGATGAAACCTGTGCTGCTGCTGCTCACACAAATCTCTCACAGACAGAGCTGCACTCACTGCCAAGTGCCTCTTCAAACAGCCCCTCTCAAAGTGCACACGGGAGGAAGAGACAATTCCTGCAAACAGTGATTTTCCCCAAAGCTGAGGAGCCTCTGCCCCTGCCAGGAGCCTCCTCGAGCTCTTCCACCCCATCCATCCTCCCCTTGCACAAACTCCCCACCAGTGCCTGCCCAGCCAGCTGCCAGGGCTGCCTCTCCTCCAGACAGAGAGCATGCAGCTCAGCTGATTCAATTTGTGTCCAGCCAGGAGGAGGCTTTAATGTGGACACACAGAAGCAACCGTGCACCTGAACATTTCCAGATGCCCTCAGGAAATTCCAGCTCCAGCCCACTGCCTAAGCAGGTTTTCAGTGCTTATGCAGGGAAAAAATCAATGCAAGGAAAATAAAGAATCAAAGGTGTTGTACACCTGAAGCACACAATTCAGTTTTATGCCACCACTCATGTGGTGCCTGCTCTTCATAGAAACAATGCAGGTCAACTTTTCTGGGTGATTTTATCATGGAGAATGGTTTGGGATGGACCTTTTGGATCATCTCCTTCCAATCCCCTGCCATGAGCAGGGACATCCTCCTCTGACTAATCAGAATATTATTCATTGGTATCAAGACACTACATCCAACAAGGTTTGCAATACTCAGCTGATATTGATAATTTATTTGTGTTTATGTAGGACACCCAGCACTAACACTGACATTTCTAATGTGTTTGGAGCATTAGACAAACAGAGGGATTTTTCCCTGCTTAGCATTACATATTATGCATCTGTCCTACACTGTGCCAGCTTTCCCTGCTGCTGGATTTTCACAGTGGTAGGAAATAACAGGGATAAAGGGATTAAAAAGCAATGATTTTCAGTAAAGCCTTATAGGACATGTCTGCTATGATCTCAGCTTACTTGTCTTCTCTATAGCAGTAAAACACTCCCATAGTAGACAGATTTATGGCTTAAATGCAGACAAGTGTGTAAAATAAATATTTTGCTTATAGCTTCCACACACTTTCAAACATTGCCTGTGATTATAATGGCTTCTGAAGTCTCTTTCCAAGGGGGTGATTTGCAGTTCAGAAGTTAAAATCAGGGCCCTCCTCTGGCCTCAGTGGCAGCTAAAGGTCATGATTGAAGTGTGGTGTTTAGCAATTCCAAATAATTGTACCCAGACTTCAAACGTGCCACGCTTTGTCACAGCTGCCACAGAAGGTCAAACTGAATTTAAATTCTGTTTATCTTTGTATTAATAGAGCTGCAGTTCAGGCTATGCCATGTGAAACACAGAGCTCAGAGCAGTGGCTGTGCTCCCTCCAGGGAGAAAGGCCATGGGGCTGTGGGCACTGAGAGATTCCATCCACACCAGGCAAGAGAGGGAGATTCCAAGCCTGGGAGCCCTCGTTTCTCCTGAGAGGGAACTCCAGAGGGAAAGCTCCAGGTCTGTCCTGTGACAGCTCCTTCTGTGTCCCTCCCATGGCTCCTGGGAGCTCAGGAACTGTCACCCACCCATACACACAGGGGACAAGCTTCCAGTTAAAATCATTTCTGTTAAAAGAGACTTACACTGCTACAGAGTCCTGCCCGGCCCCCAAAACACACACAGTATATTCAGTAATACAAGTCTCCAAATTCCCATTGTATCCATTGACCGTGAGCACAAGATTTTTGTTGCACATCACTGGTTCCTTGAGTAAAATGGATTTACAGCAGCCTCTGCTCCTTCCCCACATGTGGGAAGGACAAAGCAGCTGCTCTACCTGCTTCACCTTCCTGCTGCATTTTCCTGAGCACAAACCTTTGCCCTTCATGCTGCTCTTTCCTGGGCACAGACCTTTGTCTCAGAGGTAGATAGGATGGGGTTGGTGTGTTTGTTTTTTTTAAACATGTCACTGTGCAGCAAGCATACAGTCAAGATATTAAGTATGTGAGTTTACTGCAGAGGAATTCCATTTATTTCACACCGAATCAGGAAACAATCCTCAAACCACAATCACTGAGATGCAAAATCCAATGCTAATGCACAGAACTACTGAGCTAAAAAGATCTTAGTTTGCCAAGGAACACCCAATTAGGGATTTCTCTCTACAGAGCAGATCTGTAGAGCTACAGATGTCAGCTCAATTCCTCATCAGCTCCAGGAATTCCCAAGTTAATTTCACACTAGGAAAGTTTCAACAAACCAGACACAGGGAAAAAATACTTAAAAAGAAATACTGAATTCTTTGGCATGGTCAAAATACAGTGGACAGCTCAGGGTGAGAAAAGGGAGCTGGTTTTTGAGCTGGGCACATGGGGAGCAGCAGCTGAGGGGGTGGGAAGAAAGAACTCTCTGCTGCCCAGAGAATTCATAAGGAATTGCAAATCCAGCTCTTAAACCCGAGGTAAACCTGCAGGTGTGAGAGCTGTGCAGCACCTCTGCTCCAGGGGCCTGACTGCAGACTGGGCATCACTTCTGCTCTCAGGAAATGCAAAGAAATGTTTCCATGGTCGTTCATCCATTGGCACATGGCAGGGCTGGGGTGGACAGGAGTTTCATGCTCTGTGTGTTATCACATTTGCTCTTGCAATAAACACAAATGATGGGCTTGCAATGAAACTCCTCAATTGTCTTTAAGGAGCTTTGGCTTTCTAAGGAGCTTTGGGGGGTTCCTTGCAAAGTGATGAAATGAGATTAGAGTCCCTCCTAATGAAACATTCACATAACAGATCATTTGGGGAAAGATACAGCAACCACAAGGAAAAGCTTCCCAATTAATAATACATAAGAGAAGTGAGATGGAATAGTGAGTGAAATGACTGACCTGCTTTACAGACACTGCTGGGTGTTGTTTCAGCTCCTTATTACAGAATTCCCCACATAAAACCATCCCAGATGTTCCCATCTGCCTCCATATTGTCACAAGCAGAAGGTGAGCCACAACAGCCTCTGCTGCTGAGGAGCTGGTTCATCTCTCATGGAGCACACAGGCAATTCCAGCAGTGATCCATGGGGAGGATCTTCCCAGGACAAAACAAAGCCTGAAATCCCTGGCTCTGGAGCAGCCCTGTGCTGCTGGTGTGGCTGCTGCTCACAGCCAGATGTTTGTGCAGCCCTGCTGCTGCACCTGCAGTCACTCACAGCAGCAGTGCATGCAATTATTACACCCACATGCATCATTGGGAATGCATTATGCAAATAGCCTCTTATTGAGGTAATTGGTCATTGGCTTCCACAGTTACTCGTGGGTAGTTGTGCTGTGCTGGTGCCTTTCTGAATAAATCCAGCACATTCAGGCAATTCTGAAAATCCACAGCCAAAACCTGAGTGAGGAGGAGCCTCACCCGGTTCACCTGGCTGACAGAAAGTGTCAGCCACAGCAAGAAACTGCTGGCACAACACACAAACTGCAATTCCTCTGTTTAACTCACACATCTGTCTTCAGCCAGTCATACTTCTGCAAAAATTCTGTCCACAGACTTATTCCAATCTCCCAACCATCAGGACCTGCTGCTGTCTGGACAGAGCAGGATTTTCACCTGTCCAGTAGCAAGTCTCTTTTATTTCCAGTGGTGCCCCTTGTACCTGTCATTGGCACTTGCTATCACTTCCCAGATTGTATTTCTGGACAGAATGGCACGCTGGGATCCTGTGGCACAGTTCAGGCAAATGGATTATGCACACACTCAGGATGTTAAGCAGCTTAATGGCAGGATGTCTGCTCCAGAGAAAAGGCAGGGACGTGTGTGACAGGTCACCCAGGGCTCTATTGTTCTATTATTTAAGTTACTTAGACCCTCTTAAAGGTTTAAAGGCCTGCTCCCCAAAATGCCAGGCACTGCAGAGATCCAAACCAAGTCTCTGTCCCAGAGCTGCAAACAGGCCCAGGGCAGGAACAGGAATGGGCACAGGAACAGCAGCAAATGTCACACTCCTTTCACAGCACTTTTGGGACAGAGATGAGCCAGGAAAGCAGCTGAATGTAAAGACAATGGAGGAATAAGGGATGAAGCCAGAGGGCACAGGAGGAGAGAAGATGAGAACAAAACAGGTTATCAAAAAGCTCAAACAGTGGGAAATCTCCTGTTTTCCTGGAGACCTTCTCTTTTAAGGCTGCTGCAGCAGGAATGTTTTGGAAGGGTACTCAGTTCACCTGACAGGAAAGCATCAGCAGAGATGGTTCCACTGTGAGGGATGACACAGAGAGGAAAATCCACCACCCTCCAGCCCAGTGCAAACCTTCCCCCAAGAGCAGGAGGTGCTGCAGCATCTCCTCCTGGGCTGCTGGTGCCTCAGAGCCTGGGGAGAAACCCTGGCCAAGCCATCCACTCATCTGGCTGCTCCCTGCACTAAAACACTCATGTGCAGCCTGTAGGAATGAAAGATGTTTTAATTTCCATCTCAACATTATTATCATTCCTGGTGTTTTGATGTTGTGAAAACTGCCTAGAAATGAAGACACCAGCTTAAGACTGTAAAATTTTAACACTCACTGTATTTCTCCTCCTTTTTTGTTTGCAGGGAGGTTTCAGGTCCATCAGGTTTATGCCTTTCAAGGATGGAGCTACTCTGCTAAGAAAGTGAAAATAAATTCCCTGCCCTGAAACAAAGACCTGAAGCTGTTCAAAACACTGGGTTTTCCAAGACACATCTGCTGTTGCATTATTTCCTCATCAGGAGTAAGTGATTGATGGCAAAGGAGCATCCGGATGAGAACAGCCCCTGTGAAGGGAAAAGTGTATTTTTGGACAACATTGATGAGTTCCTTCTGAAAATTCAATTTCCTTATGTATGAAAAACTTCACTTTTACTGTTACCCAAGTGACCTTCTGGGCTCTCAGAAAAAAATTCATTGCCTCAGGAGGAAATCTGAAGCATTAGCTGCAAACCGTATTTGCTACATATTTAACTTATTGTTAGCTCACATTAAAAAGTGTTAAAGCAATCTTTAGAATAATTTCCTGAGAAGGTACCACTTCAGGACATGCCTGGAGGAAGTGCTGAGCTCTGCCTGTCATGGACAGCAGGGCCTTTTTCACCCAGGTTGTGCTCAGCAAACTCTGCCCACAGGATTGCAATGCTTTGTGCAGGAGAGTGAAGAATACCCCGTGTGCTTTTGAGGTGTCTGTCAATAAAAGCATCACAGGTGCCTGTTGAGGAACACAGAATTTCCATGATCTTAATAAAGGGCACAGGGATAAGGCAGCACAGCACCATCCTGCCACGGGTTTCCTTTCTGTTGGTTAAGTGAATAATAAAAAAACGGGAAATAAAGATTTTATGGTATGAAGAAAAGCTGATTTTTATATCACTGCCACAGCTTCAGCCACAAAGTCCTTGTCTAGCACAGACTAAAGCTGTACCTAAGATCTGACATGAGGATTCAGCCAGGGCACCCTGGGAACTCGGCCAGAGAAGTGGGTGAAGACCAAGGTCAGGAGAAGGACACGTGGGGAAATGTGTAAGTCAATAAACCCGAACTAAGGTAAGTGGAAATAGAGACAAGACAGAAAACCAGGAGAGAACAGGAAAGAGAACATATCAGAGGGCTGACACACACAGCTTTAAATCCTCAAATTTCAGACTCAAATGACTGTTATGGTTTACAGAATCATGGAATATCCTGAGTGGGAAGGGATCCACAAGGATCACCCAGTGCAGCTCCTGACCTGCACAGACCCCCCAGCAATCCCACCCTGGGCATCCCTGGAGGGTTTCCCAAACTCTCCTGGAGCTCTGGCAGCCTCGGGGCCGTGCCCATTCCCTGGGCAGTGCCAGCACCCTCTGGACTCGAGGTTTGCCTCTCTGCAGAGCACAGAAACCCAAATGTTTCAATCCTGACAGGCTGCAGTGCTTGCTCACTGTATCTTTGTGTCGCTTTGAACCAAGTTTGAAAACTTAGAACCAGGATTCAAAGGGCAGGTGGGAAGTTACTCAGCAGGTCCAGCTCTGTCTTGGACACAGGTTCTGCATGGTGAGGGTGGCACTGCTCATGCCAGCCCCAGTGACCTGCAGGGTGTGCCAGGGACGCGTGTGCCACTGGAGGGGGCTGTTAGCGACCGAGCTGAGCGACGGAAGGGCTGTTAACCCCAAAGCCTGGGGATGGAAGGGCTGTTAACCCCAAAACCTGGGGATGGATGCATGTTAACCCCAAAGCCTGGGGATGGATGCATGTTAACCCCAAAGCCTGGGGATGGATGCATGTTAACCCCAAAGCCTGGGGATGGAAGGGCTGTTAACCCCAAAGCCTGGGGATGGAAGGGCTGTTAACCCCAAAACCTGGGGATGGATGCATGTTAACCCCAAAGCCTGGGGATGGATGCATGTTAACCCCAAAGCCTGGGGATGGATGGCTGTTAACCCCAAAGCCTGGGGATGGATGCATGTTAACCCTAAAGCCTGGGGATGGATGCATGTTAACCCTAAAGCCTGGGGATGGATGCATGTTAACCCCAAAGCCTGGGGGTGGAAGGGCTGTTAACCCTAAAGCCTGGGGATGGATGCATGTTAACCCCAAAGCCTGGGGATGGATGCATGTTAACCCCAAAGCCTGGGGATGGATGCATGTTAACCCCAAAGCCTGGGGATGGATGGCTGTTAACCCCAAAGCCTGGGGATGGATGGCTGTTAACCCCAAAGCCTGGGGATGGATGCATGTTAACCCCAAAATCTGGGGATGGATGGCTGTTAACCCCAAAGCCTGGGGATGGATGGCTGTTAACCCCAAAGCCTGGGGATGGATGCATGTTAACCCCAAAGCCTGGGGATGGAAGGCTGTTAACCCCAAAGCCTGGGGATGGATGCATGTTAACCCCAAAATCTGAGGGATGGATGGCTGTTAACCCCAAAGCTGGACAATGGAAGGTGCTGTAACCCTTGAGCCAAAAGATGGAAGGACGGGATGTTCACCCTGGATCCGAACAATAGAAGGCAAGAGTGTTAGTCCTGGATCTGAAGGATGGGAGGAAGGGATGTTCACCCTGGATCCAAAGGAAGGAAGGGATGTTTGCCCTGGATCCGAAGGATGGAAGTGATGTTCACCCTGGATCGGAAGGATAGAAGGATGTTATCCCCGGACCCAAAGGAAGGGATGCCATCCCCGGATCCAAAGGAAGGGATGCTCCCCCCGGACCCAAAGGAAGGGATGCTCCCCGGACCCAAAGGAAGGGATGCTATCCCCGGACCCAAAGGAAGGGATGCTATCCCCGGACCCGAGCGATGCTCGCGGCGGCCCCGGGGCGCGCGCCGAGCCGGGGGCGGGGCCGCCCGGGGGGCGGGGCCAGGGCTCGCCCCGCCCCCAGCCGGTGCCGCGCGCGCTGCAGCCAATGGGAGCGCGGCCCGTCAGCTGACCCGCGGCGCCTTCCCAGGTGCGCGCCGGCGGCGGCTCAGAGCGGGCGGGACCGCCACCGGCACCGCCACCGCCACCGCCGCGCTGTGCTGGGGGCGGGCAGCGGGCACGGAGCGACCGGTCCGTCCGTCCGTCCATCCATCCATCCATCCATCCGTCCTTCCGTCCGTCTATCGCACCATCCGTCCATCCGTCCATCGCTCCCGCACCCCGGCGCGGTGGGACCAGCAGCGGATGTGCAGCCCCGGGGGACACCCGCGGCATCGCCCGGCCGGCGGTGAGTGCGTCCGCCGGGCTCGGGGCTGCAGGGGGGCTGCGGGGGCTGCGCGGGCTGCGCTGCGGGCTGCGCGCTGCGGTGCGGCGATGTGCGCTGCGGCCCGCGGACACAGCAAAGTTTGCGGCGGCGGACGCGCCCCCGGTGCCCCCGCAGGAGTCCCCGCGGGCTGCGGGGTTCCGGTGTCGCCGCACCGCGCCGGGACCGCCCCGGGGCTGCGGGGTTTCGGCTGCAGCATCGCTCTCCTCCTCCTCGTCTCTGTGTCGGGCGCTCCGCTGTTCCCCGGGCCGGTTTGCGGTGAATCGGGGATGCTGGGGGGAATGGTGCTGCCGGCGGTGCGGCAGCGCTGCCCGCGTCCCCCATTTGCATGCGAATGGGAGCGGATCCCGGCAGATGTCCTGCCTCATCCATTCACCCGGAGGAATGCGAGGAGACAAGGAGCCTTCAGTGTGACAATGGCCCTTCAGAAAGCGGCATAAAGGCGCAGTGTGAGCGGGGCCGCGGCTCCGCCGCCCTCCTCCCGCGGCCGCGGCTTTGTGCGCGGGGCGCTGCGGGACCGGCCCCGGCGGGCGCAGGGCGAGGGATGGAGGGGTGGATGGATGGATGGATGGAGGGATGGATGGATGCTCCGCCGGGTCCTGCTCACGCACCTGCGCTGCGCGGGGGCTCTTTGCGAAGTGCGGTCCCTAAAAGGTGCGGGGCAGCGGCAGCCCCTTGCCCGGGGTGGGGGTCCCGGCCCCGGGGCTGGCGGACAAAGGCTCCGGCCCCGCCGCCGCCCCTTTGTGGCCCCTGTCAAAGCGCCCTTTGAGCGCGGGCCGGCCCGTTCCCCGTGAGAGGGGGACAGCAGCGAGGCGCATTGTGCCGGCTCATCCCCGCCGGGGCCGCACAACAGATGTTCGCCTGCGATTTTCGCTCTCCCCCAAGTTATTCTCTCCCCCAGTGCTGGCTCGGTGCGCATTTCCCACCAGGCGATGGAAAGGAAAGTAACAAGCTCTAAGTAGAAAATACTGTTGTCCAGAGGTGAGAGATCACACAGGGTGCTTCTGTTCCTGTCCTGGAGCTGTGCAATAGCTCCCGAGTAATGAGTCCCTTCAATAAAAACTAGTTTGGAAACCTTTAAGTCTGCTCCTTACGGACTTAAGGGTCTCCCATAAAAGGAACCCAGTATTTCTGAACAAGATCATAAACCTGTTCTGATCAATAGCTCAGATGTACCCACAGGGACATCACAGAGCTCTGAATGACCAAAGGCACATCCAGCATCAGTCCCGCTGTTGTCCAAAGAATCCAACCAAACTGCATCCCAAAGTCTTGCTAGTTGGAATTAAATTAATTTAAAACACGGACACACTGAGAGGGACAAAGCAGTGCACAAAGCTCCCCAGATGGGAATAGTGAAGGGGGCCAGGAGGGCTCTGCCTGCTCACCCCTGGGCCCTGGCACAGCCCCTGGTGTCCCTGTCCCTCTGCCCTCAGCCTCTGTTGTGCCCACTGCTCCGGGACAAGAACTCCTGTTCAACTCTTACCTCGGCAGTTAAAAGTTACCTGCACGACATTTTATGTAGTCCATATAAAATTATCTCTCCCAGTAGGCATTTTGGACATTATTAGACCAGTTACTGTGATGACCATAAAGCCTTTTCCATTTACCTAGAACAGACACGGTAACACTATTACTGATCACTGAAGGAAATAGGATTTTGCATTAAGTTGGACAGTTACAGAAGGATAACAACTTTTCACGTGAACTGTGAAGGACCTTTTTTTACTGCCATAAATAATGCTGAGCCCATCCAAATTCAGGCTGAAAAAAGAAACTTCTGTTCAGCCTGACCTCAAAGGGAACAGAGCCCTGGCACAGGGTGCCCAGAGCAGCTGTGGCTGCCCCATCCCTGGCAGTGCCCAAGGCCGGGTGGGACACTGGGGCTGGGACACCCTGGGCCAGTGGACGTGTCCCTGCCATGGCAGGGGTGGCACTGGATGGGATTTACGGTCCCTCCCAACCCAAACCAGTCTGCGATTCCATGATTCTCTGTGTGTAATTGGTTCCGGCCCATGGAGCAAATGGGATAATTTCAACAAGCAGCGGTTAAAGCTCTCATCATCATCATCATCATCATCATCACCATCACCATCCCCATCCCCATCCCTCAGTCCGCCTGCTCCGGGCGCTCGCAGCGCGGGCGGAGGAGGGGATGCTGCAGCCTTTGTTTCACTCCGATACAGTAGCGTGGCACTGCAGAAGGCAGAGGAAACTTTTCCTCCTCGCCCTGCTGGATTCCTGCTGCACCCGCTGCTGGCTGCTGCTGCCGAGGAGGGCGGCAGATCCCGCTCCTCGGCTGTTCTGTAGGGACGCTTAAAACACCTTGGATGAATCATAACAGCGGTCAAGTGTTGCTGCTGCTGCAGCCTGCATAGCGGAATATTCGCTGGAAAGGGGATTTATTTGCATTATTGGGTCTGCAGCTTTCTTTTTGTGTGTTGTTAGGGATGAGACTCATCCACGTTTAAGCAATATTTTAAAATCTTTTTTTTTTAGTTTCTCGTATGAGTTTTTGAAGGTCTTATTTCTGTTAATGATATCAAGGAGTAAAAATAGGGGCTTTGTTCACAAAGCTCTGAGCCACATTATTTCTGTCTCTTTTGGAGCTACTCCTCCCCCAGGTGAGTGACTTGCCTGGTCCCAGGTCTGGCTTTGTGTCAGGATCAGGCATCAATAAAAACAAACAAACAAACAAAATCCAAGGAAAAGAGTTAAGTGATGTGTATAGAATAGCTCTGGTTGAACAGTGTTTATATTAGTTTCTTTTTCAACCAGCAAAGTAGCAAGATGCTGCAAATATTTACAGAGGAGCCAAAATTTTCCAAAATAAAAATCCCCTCTGTCTTCCCATGCACCTTGCTGCCACGGAGGTGCCTGTTCTTTGAAGCCCTGATTAATATAGATGAGTTGTAATTTTCTGACCAAGCCATCCTAGTTCACATGTATTATTCCATTGGCAGACATGTGGTCCCCACAGCTGTCCCCTCATTTGTGTATGAAATGGAAACACTGGTGGCATTTGTAGGTTACCATAGCTACACGAACAATACACGTGTGAGGCTTCATCCTGCCAAGCTCCAGATTTTTTTCCCTGGCAGACATTTTGTAGACACAGAACTGAAGAAAATCTATGTAAAGTTTTTGGAAGCACATAAATCCAGCCCTGCTCCTCTCTGTTTGTCTAAGGCTCATGGGTTTCAGCCTGACCACGGCTGATCCCTGCATCCCCTTCCAGCTGGAGCTGCCAGCCTGGAGACCCGTGGTGCTCCCAGAATTGAGAATTCCAGGCTGTGCTCAGAGCAGTTAAGTCATTAACAGGGTCAGGCCTTATACACATCTGTCCCAAAAATAATTTGTGAGTTCTGCACAAAGGGGGACTTTGGAGCTGGGATAGTTTTTCTGCTGACTGTGTCAGGAGGGTTGGCAGTGCCTGGGGGGCTCCTGGGAGAGTTAAAAGGTGGGAAGCAGCCAGAGCCCCATGCCAGAACAGAAATCCAAGGAAACCCACTACAGATATCCCCATACTCTGTTTTGTCTCTGCAGTTAACATGTGGGAAGAAAGATGGGCAAGAACCAAGAAAATCACAGAGCTGGCTTAGGAGCTGGTTTTGTTGGTTTGTAGTCAATTATTAAATAAGGGTGTTTCTCTAAGATTTGCAGGGTCTGAGTTCTGCACAGGCAGCTCACAGGACCACTTTGATAAGAAACAATCACTGCAGATGTGCTTGAGTTGCTCAAAGACTTTGCCAGTCTCATTCTTTTCCTGCAGCTGAGTAATTAAGTCCTTCACTGAATGGACTGCAGAAGGTCAGAGCTGAACATGCCTCCATGGAGGGCTGAGAGCTCCCCAGCTGAAAGTTCCTGTGAGCCCCACTCTCTAATTCTTTGCTGCTTCAAACCCTGCAACTTGATTCAAATTTTAGATGTTGTCTTTGCTTTTTCTGCATGTGGCACTGAAGAAAAATACTGGATTGGCCTATTTTGGATTGGCCTAATTCTCCCCCTGGTAAAGGCAGGACAAGTCTGTGCTATCACTGAGCCAAGAATTAGCCTCTGCTCTTAACTTCTCCCGCAAAGTATATTTATAATTTCACATTTGATTTCACAAGACCTTAATTTGGTGTTATAAGCCAGCATTTCCTTGATGTTCCATCAGGCTGAATTATTAAAAGCACAGGACCTGGTTTTTACCTGGAGCACAGACTGAGTATTTGCAGTGGAGTATTGCCTTTTTCTTCCATTTTTAACTAACAGAACAATGAGGCAAAGCAAGTTTAAGTAACGAGCCTGAAATATTTAACAGGGTGCTGCAGTGAGAATGCACTGAAGTTGTAAAAGTGCCACAGAGAAACAGCTCTTTCCCTTATTTTATTGGCTACACAGCCTTACTACATAATTTTCTCTCCTGAGGTGCTGCCCTTTAGTCCTCAGTGGTCACACAGGGCAATATTTTCCCTGAACAATTCCCAACCCAGAGCAGCTGAACACAGAGGCAAACCTTTCTTGGGGGTTTTAGTGAGAAATTTCAGAGCTTGTCAGTCAGCATCGCATTTGCAGGTATTTAATTTAACTAACTCTGGTGGTTCCAGCAGTTTGGGGTCAGAGCAGGGCATCCAAGGGCTGTGGGGAGGTGCCTGGCAGGGTGTGCCTGCTGCTGGCTCGGGTGGGACGAGTGCAGCCCCACCTGCTGCTGTGGCAGGGCTGCCCTGGGCTGGCAGGGAGCAGACCCAGGTGTTGGGGTGCTGGGTTTGGGGGTCTCCCCACACCCCAGGGGCACCCCCAGCTCTGTCCCACTGTCCCAGTGCAGCCCAGTTCCCTGGGGGAGTCCCAAAGGACTGCTGGCTCTGGGGGCACGTCCCACCCCTGAGATCAGTCTCTGCCTCACCCCAGGGCTGGGCTGTGACAAGATGTGCCAGAGGCAGGGGAGTGCTGCAGGGATGTGGCTGGTCCCCACCCTCCTCGTGCAGGGACTGGGGATCTGCCAGAAACACCCAGCTCTGCTCCACACACATTTCAGTCCCACACACCTCCCAAACCCAGGTCCCCCCATGCCCAACAAACTCTTTCCCAAGCTGGAGGAAGAAGCTCCACCTGTGGCAATGCAGGTAAGCCCTGCCCCCAGAGAATTCCACCTGAGGCCACTGCTCCTCATTTTATCCTGTCCTAAGGAGAACCCTCGTGGTCTGGGAAGCCTTGGGGCTGTTTGAGTTCATGGGAGATGTTCCCTGGGTTCCTCCTCCACCCTGCATCTGACAGATCACATCCTAAGGAACTTCTGCAAAACACCTAAAAGTTATTCAGAGAGAATCCCTGAGCTTATCCAAAGTTTGGTAGGATAACATTTTACCTTGTTTTAATAAAATATCAATCAAAGCTTGGATTGTCTTTTCATAATTTGAAAATGTTTATCATTTATATAATGAATCCTTCATTTTCTGTTATTTCATGCATCATATCACTTATGTGATTAAGCAAGTCCAAAACTATCTAATAAATTCATACCTTGTTAATGTGCTGCATACAATTACTGGGATGCAGATGAGCTACTGATTGGCCTTGTTAAATTTTTAAATTACAAATGATCCATCAGTCTAACAGAAATAGAGTAAATATTGATAGTTTCAGAGAGCCACCAGTGACTTGTAAATGCATTGAAAAATAACTTATCTTAGCCATAGTTGCCTTAGTTGCAAAAATGAAGTTTTTGAATTGCTGCTTGAAAACAGGGCTTTAAAATGGGTTCATTGGAGTAAAAGGCACCAAGTAAAACCAGGTCAGTGTTTTTTCTAAGTTCATTGACAAATCTGTTTTTCTTTCTGTCCCCTTTAAGTACAACAAGTCTGGTTTATACAAATTAAACATCATCATGCCCAAATAAATCATTGTAATTAGGTAAAGATTTTATCTATAAAGTATCAACAACTTAAAATTTTAAGAAGAAAAAGCTTCCTTTCTGCAATAGGCAGAAATTTTAGCACCTCTGTGTTTAGCAAGCACGGATGAAAGAAACAACCCATGGAAGACCTGGGATGTGGCCACGGGCAGCCTGAGGAGTGAAGCTCAAGGAACAGTTTAAAGCCTGTTCATGAACACACAGTACATTCCTCAGGATGTATTTTCTCTATTTCTTAATCTCATGAGTGTCTCAAAGCAAGACTTTTCTGCATGGAACAAAGCATCACAATTCAGGTGATACTTGAGATAAAGAGAAATGGTTAAAGCCCAGGCTCTGGGCTTTCCTGCCCTGATCACAGTGCTGCCTAAGTGATTTTGGAATGAAGCAGTGCTGGGGAGCACACATCTCAGTAGCAGAAGTGCAGAAAGACTCTTGGAAAGGGAGAGGGTCACGGGGTGCAGCAGTGGAACTGGAGGGAAAAGAGCCTTTTTCTCAGGTCAGAGCAAGCCTTGGTTCAGAGCAGTTCCAAACCCAAATCTGTGGCCACTTAATGGAATTAGTTCTGTCCCTTCCTGGCTTGGTTGAGATCCAGATCTTTGTCTTGGTGCTAACAGCCTTTCTATTAGATCTCAGCACCTCCCATGCTAAATCCATTTATTTTGTTAGTGGTATGCTCACAGTCTTTCCTATCAGATCTTCCCATTCAGCCAACTCAATATATGGGTCTATTAACATTTAAATATATATAGCTCAGAAACAGAGAATTGGATTTTGTAAGCATAAAACTCAGAAAAGAAAATCAATAGAAGTCTGTTTTATTCTAAGGGCTGAAGTCTGTGTCAGCACATTACATGTACAAACTGTGTAGATATAGATCTAGGCTAATAGTAAAATACAGTTTCAAACTTAATCACCAATAAGTGAAAAGCTAACACATACTACAGCCACAGGAAACAGAATTATCAAAACAGAATGTAACAAGGACCAGAAAAAGATTTATTTTTTTCTTGATTGAAGATAAGCAATTGAAGCTCCATGCACATACAACTTTTAATAACAAGCTTTATGGATTCCCTGCAGCCAGATTTATAAACACCTCCAGAGCTCCTGACTCGCTCTGGTTGGGGTTTATCAGCACTGCTTCCAGCACAGGGTTTCTGGCATCCCCTGTGGTAGTAGCAACCACACACACCAGGGTCTTTCCCAACTGTGGGGGATCCTGAGTGACTCACAGAACTGGAGTTTGATCTAGAACTGTGTGGGAAGCAAAATAATCACACTGCCAGAAGCCAGTCAGCAAAAAGGGAGGAAAAGGGTTTTCTGTTACTTCAGGAAAATCCTCTGGAGTTCTGGCATCCCTCTTTCTCCTGGTTCAAAATATTCCTCGTGTGCTCCTTTTGTTGTTATTAACACTTTGCTTCCACTGGCCAAACCCCTTGGCTCTCAGAGTGATCAAAAAACAAAAGGGAATTCTACTCCAAAGTCCAACCCAATCTCTTCATGCCGTTTGTCTTTTTTTATTTTTAGATTTTTGTTTGAATTGTGCTGATTTTGATAGATAGTAAGAAGCAGAGATTTTCTGAGCTGCTCTGTATGAAATCTCTGAAGGGAGGTGCCCCCATGGGTTACAAGATGCTCAGGTCCTTCCACATGGCTCTGAGATCCAAATTTGCCATGACTCAATCCATTTCTACTCTTTAAATATGGTAAGAAGCCAAAGCAGAATTTCTCTACCTTTGGTCCTCTTTCATTCATCAGCCAGCAGATACATGACATGCAAAAAATAGTTGGAAGACATCTTCCCAAATTAGTTATGCTCTGGAAATTTTAGATACTGTACTAAAACCAATTAGGTTTCAATTTTCCCGTGCATTTAAAATAGAGAGAGGGCTGGGGCTGGGTTGGGGCTGTGCAGGGGAAGGAAAGCACATCCCAGGGGTTTGCCCTCCATCACCTGCAGGGAGCTGAAGGGAAGGGAAGAG
Source organism: Luscinia megarhynchos (assembly GCA_034336665.1). Classification (NCBI taxonomy): domain Eukaryota; kingdom Metazoa; phylum Chordata; class Aves; order Passeriformes; family Muscicapidae; genus Luscinia; species Luscinia megarhynchos. The sequence goes on along the minus strand of CM067575.1, from coordinate 1,594,814 downwards.
CTGCAAGGAAGGTCTCAGGGAACTGGGTCTTAACCTGGCAGTGGAAGGGGTTCACTCTCAGAAATGCTGATCTAATCAAGTAATTGATCTGCTGATGATGTGGAACGAGAACAATGGTCACAGCTGGGATTCTTCTCCATCAAATGCAATCAAAGCTTTGCTTTCACACTGAACCCTTGTAGCAGGACAAGAAAACAAGTCCTGGACAACACAACAGCCCATCTTGTCCCAAGGTGAAACTCAGTCATGAAGGGAAATGTAGTAAGAGAGCTGATAATAATTTCTGTTCCTAACATAAGAGTATTCCTGCTGCACAAACACATCTCACCTTTCATGTTTCAAGGCTATGAAGTGGTTTATGAGGTTTTTCCTTTCCTAAAGCAAACAGCCTCTATAATTTGACAACCCACTGTTTGGCAAGCCCCTGTTATTCCTGATGTTTCTAATATGCCTGGTTAATGGTAATCTGTGAGGGATTTCCCATCAGTTGCCAGCAGCAATTCTATGGTGGATTTGATGGGCCATCAATACCCAGTGGCTGCTCCCTGCAGGGGATCCAGCCCCTTGCACTCCAGAGCAGTCTGTGAATGAAAAGCATTTTTCCCTCTCCTGCAAATTTACTTCGGTATTTTAATGAAAAATACTGTATCAGATGCAAGTCTTAAGAATAAGCCCAAATAAATTACAAATTTCCAGGCTATAATATGCTGCTTCTGCAGCACAGATGTTATGAATAGGATGCTCTTTGCAGTTCTTTGGTGGAGATAAGAGTAGTATTTTTCAAAAGAGCACAGATAAAGCATGCTAAGGTTGTCTCCAGATACAGCAAATCACCTTTTCACCAGAGCTTTCCCCAAAATTAAACACAGACTTTATTTTGATGGAATGTGCATACAGACAAGAAAAAGCAGGCATTATTTGCAGGGAAAATAAACTCCAAACCTTAAATATTATAAATCCCTGAGGATGTGTTTTGAGGCTTTATGCCATTATTACATGTCTTTCAGACCCTTGTTTCTGTATTTCCTTTTAATACCCAGCTCCCACGTTCAGATTTTTTCAAGCTCTTTTCAACTGTCATTATTTTCAGCCTGATTTTTTCTGTATTTTCCACAATTCAGACCTGTAAATAGCTTATTTCCTGATGACACTGGAGACTTTAAAGACCTCACTACAAAAGGCTTATTATCAAGCATGATTCCTCAATATTTTTCTAAATACACAGGATTGCACTTGTAAATTTAATTCCTGGGAAAGGAGCCCATCCTTGATGTACAAGGTCACTGATGCTCTTGGCTGGAGCAAGCCTGACTTTAGTAACCTGGTTTTAGGCTGGGTTTAGTGTTGAGCTCACTGCTGATTTAAAGGGTGCTCCTATTTCAGTGCCTCTCCCTCCTAAAGCCTGGCCAGAGGTGCTGGATCTCCTGAGCACAACTGATCCCAGCCTGAATTCCCTTCCCCACTTCCAGCAGAGCCTGGATCTGCACTGATCTCAGCCTGAATTCCATTTCCCAGTTCCAGCAGAGCCTGGATCTGCACTGATCCCAGCCTGAATTCCATCTCCCAGTTCCAGCAGAGCCTGGATCTGCACTGATCCCAGCCTGAATTCCATCTCCCAGTTCCAGCAGAGCCTGGATCTGCACTGATCCCAGCCTGAATTCCATCTCCCAGTTCCAGCAGAGCCTGGATCTGCACTGATCCCAGCCTGAATTCCATTTCCCAGTTCCAGCAGAGCCTGGATCTGCACTGATCCCGGCCTGAATTCCATCTCCCAGTTCCAGCAGAGCCTGGATCTGCACTGATCCCAGCCTGAATTCCATTTCCCAGTTCCAGCAGAGCCTGGATCTGCACTGATCCCAGCCTGAATTCCATTTCCCAGTTCCAGCAGAGCCTGGATCTGCACTGATCCCAGCCTGAATTCCATCTCCCAGTTCCAGCAGAGGCCCCCCCAGTTCTCCTCCTGCTCCTGTCCCTGGGCAGGGCTGCTGGGCTGCCCCACCTGGCCCAGGTGCAGCAGGCAGGACAGGTTTTCCTGAGGGACAGCAGCACTTTCCCCCGGGATGGTGATGGGAATGCAGGAGCTGCACGAGTCATTAGCAGAACATTAGCACAACAGACAATTTTCCAGCACACAGCTCAGGTGCTGAGGCTCAACCTGGGAAAATGTTTCTGCAGAGGGAGGGGAATCAGCGTGTGCTTCTGGCTCACAGCAACTGCAGAATAAATTGCTTGTCTTAGCCTGAGGTGATTTCTTCGTGTATCTGATCCTCCCAACTTTTACCTGGGCACACTCAGTGCAGGTGGCTGCTGACCAAAATCTGGGCTGATGCTACTGCAATATAAAAGAAATTCTGCAAGAATGAACCACGTAACTGTGGAGAGGATTTGCTGTGGCAGCATCAACGTTTCAAAATGCATCCAGATATCCATGTGCAAACAAGATTGTTGCTCTTTTCAGCGAATTTTAATAGTGACCATTAATACAGTTGTCAGGGAAGTGACAACACTTTGTTTTCCTATTACCAAGCAAAAATTTTTAATGTCTGTTCTTTTTAGTTGGCAGGTTAACTGTGAACACTTTTAATGAACAGTTTATTTCATGCTTGTCCCTTCATATTCTCCTCTTCCTGCACTGGAGGTTTAAATGTACTTTTTTTTTCAATCACCCAACCAACCAAACTCTTTAAGAGCCACCAGCAAGGCCGTGGCTGCCAGGGCACACCTCTTCCCACCCACCCCTCTTTCCAAGGAAAGCTGAAATGAAGGATCTTCTACTCCATCACCAAACACCCACCCTCGTGATTTCACCCAAATTCTCAATATGAGCCAGTTTTCAGAACTTAGTGGAAAGGGAAGAGTTAGAGCTCCCCAGGCAGTTCCAGGGTGGGAGGCAGGAAGGATGCTCCTGTTCCTGCCCTCAGGGAACAGGAACAATCCAACACCCCAGCAGCTGCTGAGGGTTTGCTGGTGACAGAAATGTGATTTCCTACTGCACTGGGCACTGAGCACTGCCATGGAAAATGCATTTAATTAGCTCGGAGTAAAATCATTCCCTCCATATCTCTCACATAAAATTAACCATTATTTCTGCTGATATCAAGTTACCAGCTGTTACAACTGCTGTTGTGGGTTGGAACAGCAGAAAATAGGAATCTGGCAGATGAGAGGGAAGGCAGGGAATGCTAAAAGCTTTGCTTCACAGCCTCAGTATCTGCAGCACCAAACACTGAGGAGGTGTCTGGGATCAGCCCTGCAAAGCTGAGAACCCTGGGGCAGAGGGATGGCTTTTGGTGGCTGCTCTGCTGGCTCTGAGCTCTGATCAGGGCTGGGGATGGGGTTTTGCACACCACAAGCAGATAAAGCCAAAGCCCATGACTTGGGTTGTCCCTCCTGCTGGGGCACGTGGGGCTGCTCAGAATTCACTCCTGGATTAACCTGGAATTTCATTTCCAGCTTCATCCAAGCTGCCCTGGGCTGGGAGGGACTGAGGAAAGCAATGTGCAGGTTGTTTCTTAAGAACATTTCCAGTTAAAGAAAATTAAATCCATTTGCAGTAGAAAAATAGCTACAGAAGAGAACAAGCCACTAAGAACTTGTAAAGTCATATATTTACAGTGATCATAAACTCAGAACTCTGGTCAATAAACCCACAAATGCCTTCTTAGCAAGGATGAACAATAACTGTAACGTGACAGTAAGAGGATATAAATATTCAACAAAAAAAGATCGAATTTGATTTCTTTTTTGCAACATCTAGACATGCTCCTACATATTTTAAAAGAACCTTTGAAGTGTTTTTCAGGCAGATTGGTTTTTAAAGCACTACATGATTCATACAGCTACATCAGGGCTAAAGCAGTAATAAAATAACATCAGGGCCCTCAGCTTTGAAAGGCTCCAAGTCTCTTCTCTCCATCCACTGAGAAGCTGCAGGAGAAATTCCACAGGCAGGAATGTTGGAGCAATGCTCCCTCTTTGGTGCACCTGGGCCAGGTGGGAGCTGGAGCAGGGACATGTCCCTGTGTGAGCTCAGGGCTCCTCCTGTACCTGCCTGGGACTGTGCCTGGGGGAAGCACCACCTGCATTATTCACTGCAAAACGCTGCCATTTGAAAATCTGCAATTAAATCAATTAAGCTTCAGATGCCATCAATTTTCCTAGAATTGGCTGGTTTGGGTCAGCTACAAATGTGTTGCCGTGGAGGGAAGCATCCATCAGAGTCAGCAGAGCTCAGGCTGTGCCAGCCCCTCATCACTCCCTGCTAACAGTCCCTGCTATTACAGTGCTGCTAGGATTTATTTTTAATACAGTCTTAGGCAATTCTTCCATCAGGTGGAGGTTAATTTGGGAAGGAATGTTGGTCCTACAGTTGGTTTTCCCCTCTCCAGCAGAGTCTGCTCAGCTCTCATTCAGGTCTCAGCTACCAGAGAGAAAATCTGACTCAAGAGGGTCAAATGTATTCTGGGTCCCATTCCTCTTCCCCTTCCTCCAAAGCACAGCCACAGGATAACAATGTAAAAATAAATAATAAACGTGCTGTTGGGTGTGTTCTACCTACAGCACTATATAATAATCTAAAATAAAACACAGTAATTTCAGTATTTAATATGATCAGATTTAGAAGTGTTGTACAAATGGGATTCTTGTCACCACTATCCAGAGGAGTATTTTAAACCTGTTTTAGAAGCTGTATTTAGTTTTATTATTTTATATACCATCATCTTTTGAGGGCTGTGACTTGGTTGAAGCTTTGCTATGTTCTTATTGAAAAAGATGTGATTTCATTGCTGTGTTCTCAGCTGTCCCAGAGCCACAGAGTGGTTTGGGTTGGGAGGGACCTCAAAGCCCATCCAGTTCCACCCCTGCCACCTTCCACCATCCCAGGGTGCTCCAAGCCCCATCCAGTTTGGCCCTGGACACTTCCAGGGAACCAGGGGAGTCCATACAGCACAACCTGATTATTTTAGCTACATAAAAATTCAAACCTTTTGTTTGAGGAGTCTCAGCTGCACTCACCATAGTGATTTTCCAATGAAGGGAGAAGGAGAAAGATTTTGCTATGAGATTTTCCTGGAATATGTGTTCAGAGCCTCACAATACACCAGATGTTCTGAGGTGCCTGGACACAGCTGGGTTAATTTAAATGCACTCTTGCATGAACAACTTCAGGCTAAGCAGCTACAAACGTGGGGCTTACACAGCAATTTGGAATTGTGGTGAACACTTCATACAATCACAGTGCAGTACAGACAGCTGAAATAAGGGCAGTACATTCATTTAATCAAATTTACTGTTATTGTTTGGTGCTGAGCTGGATTAAATCTAAGCTGTTATCTGGAACTGATTTGATTAACTCGGGTACATTTTGGCAAAGTTCATAAGCCTTTAGCCTCAAACTTCTAAAGCAGCAGCTTCCTGAGCCTTAATTCTGAAATCTGAGCCTTGGGGACAGGGGCTGGGTGTTGACACTGGTCTGAGACCCCGCTGTGTCACCAGCACATCCTCCACCCCTCAGCATTCCCCAGCCATTCAAACAGCTCCTGCAGGGTACAGCTGAAAGGTATCCATCCCAAAGTTTTACTTTTAGATAATTCACTCAGAGAGGTTTCTCATGTAAACTCCAAGAAGGAGAGAGTTCCAAACCCTACATAATTTACCTACACAGGATTGGGATTTTTGTTAGAGAATACTGTAAAAATAATGATTATTTTCAGATATTTTCTTTCAAAGGTTGGAGAAACTAAATAATGGATGAACTGTATATGAGCTGAGCATAACATATACCCTAATCTGCTTTCAGGACCATCTTCAGGCAGTGATTTACAGAAGATTCTAAACCACTGAGGAGCAGCTGAGGGTCTTCAGAGCATCTCTTAACTTCAGCAAACTCAGAAAATCATCTTTCACCTTTCTGGATGTCCAAGCCTTTCACCTTAAACGTCAAGCTCTACATTTTCTGCTTGATAGGGGATCACCCTCTTCCTCCGTGGGGATTTTAGGGGGCCAGGGAGCTGAAGCCCCTCACTGGCCAGCATGGCAAAGGTTAGAGTTGTTTTAACTGTGTGCCAGTTGGTGCTAGAATTGTTAATGAATTCATTAACTGAGTCTTCCATACAGAGCAACGAATGTCCACAGCTTTGTGTCTGTGAAATCAGGCCCTGGTTTACACCACAGTCAACGTACAGGGAAGCCACCACTGTTGACTGCAACGACCTCCGGTTAACAAAAATCCCCAGCAACCTCTCCAGTGACACTCAAGTCCTTCTGTTACAAAGCAACAACATTGCAAAGACCACAGATGAACTCCAGCAGCTCTTTAATTTAACAGAATTGGATTTTTCACAAAATAACTTCACAAGTATCAGAGATGTGGGGCTCTCCAATCTCACTCAGCTTACGACTTTGCACCTGGAGGAGAACCAGATCACGGAGATGACTGACTACTGCCTGCAGGACCTCTGCAATCTGCAGGAGCTCTACATAAACCACAACCAGATCAGCAGCATTTCTGCAAACGCGTTCTCTGGCCTGAAAAACCTTCTGAGGTTACACCTCAACTCCAACAAATTAAAGGTTATTGACAGCCGATGGTTTGATTCTACTCCCAACTTAGAGATTCTCATGATTGGAGAAAACCCAGTGATTGGAATACTTGATATGAATTTCAAACCACTCTCAAACTTAAGGAGTCTAGTTTTGGCAGGTATGTATCTCACAGACATTCCAGGCAATGCCTTGGTAGGCTTGGATAGTCTTGAAAGTCTTTCTTTTTATGACAACAAGTTGGTAAAAGTTCCTCAGCTTGCACTTGAGAAAGTTCCCAATTTAAAATTCCTGGATCTCAACAAAAATCCAATTCATAAAATTCAAGAAGGGGATTTTAAAAACATGCTGAGATTGAAAGAGCTCGGGATCAACAACATGGGAGAACTCGTGTCTGTGGACAGGTACGCGCTGGACAACCTGCCTGAACTCACAAAGCTGGAAGCCACCAACAACCCCAAGCTGTCCTACATCCACCGCCTGGCATTCCGCAACGTCCCTGCCCTGGAGAGCCTGATGCTCAACAACAATGCCTTGAATGCAGTCTACCAAAAGACAGTGGAATCCCTCCCAAACCTGCGTGAGATCAGCATCCACAGCAACCCGCTCAGGTGCGACTGCGTCATCCACTGGATCAACTCCAACAAAACCAACATCCGCTTCATGGAGCCGCTCTCCATGTTCTGTGCCATGCCGCCGGAGCTCCGGGGGCAGCAGGTGAAGGAAGTGCTGATCCAGGACTCCAACGAACAGTGTCTTCCAATGATCTCTCACGAGACCTTTCCCAACCACTTAAACCTGGACGTCGGCATGACGGTGTTTTTAGATTGCCGGGCCATGGCAGAACCCGAGCCAGAAATCTACTGGGTCACTCCTCTGGGCAATAAAGTCACCGTGGAAAGCCTCTCTGACAAATACAAGCTGAGCAGCGAGGGCACCTTGGAGATCTCCAACATCCAGGTTGAGGACTCTGGGAGATACACCTGTGTCGCTCAAAACATAGAAGGGGCTGACACGAGGGTCGCCACCATCCGGGTGAACGGAACGCTCCTGGATGGCACCCAGGTCCTCAAGATCTACGTTAAACAAGCTGAATCCCATTCCATCCTGGTTTCTTGGAAAGTCAATTCCAACGTCATGACATCCAATTTAAAATGGTCATCGGCCACCATGAAGATTGACAACCCTCACATCACCTACACCGCCAGGGTCCCGGTGGACGTCCACGAATACAACCTCACGCATTTACAGCCCTCCACGGACTATGAAGTGTGTCTGACAGTGTCCAACATCCATCAGCAAACACAGAGATCCTGTGTCAACGTCACGACCAAAAACGCGGCGTTTGCTCTGGATATTTCTGACCAGGAAACCAGCACGGCCCTGGCCGCGGTGATGGGCTCCATGTTCGCTGTCATCAGCCTCGCCTCTGTCTCCGTTTACATTGCAAAAAGGTTCAAGAGAAAAAACTACCACCACTCATTGAAAAAATATATGCAAAAGACCTCTTCAATTCCCCTGAACGAGCTCTACCCTCCACTTATTAATCTCTGGGAAGGTGACAGTGAAAAGGACAAGGATGGCTCTGCAGAGACCAAGCCGACCCAAGTCGACACATCCAGAAGCTATTACATGTGGTAACTCAGAGGATATTTTGCTTCTGGTAGTAAGGAGCACAAAGACTTTTTTGCTTTATTCTGCAAAAACGACGAGTTGAAGACTTTTGTATTTTTGACTTTGCTAGCCCGTGGCAGAGCGGTGAGGACAGGTGGATATTTCAGGATTTTTTAGTATAGCGTATCGCAATGGGTTGACACAAATGGCAGCTTCACCTAGCTTCCACTTCTCTATTTTATTCTTTTTTTCCCTTTCTTTTCTTTAGTTATTGTGCTGAATTTAACACTGCCCTAACTCCAGTGCTGAATAAAAAGGAGAGGCTGGGTGAGCCCACGGCTCCACCACCAGCCCCATTCTCCCAGAGCCATCAAGGGGAGGATGGCACCGAGCTAACCCTCAGTTTTGGACCTGCAGTGAACTAGGTTTGTGACCCTGGTCTGAGGACTCTACCCTGAGAGAAGGAGACCCTGAATGATGTTAGTTGACTGTACTGTAATGTTGTATCAACTGATTTGAATGTTTTTGATTTTCAACAATGAGTTTTCCTTTTTTTATTATTATTATTATTATTATTTTTGTAGTAGTTGAAGGCTTAGGTAAGGCTAACAGGCAATAGGAGTATGTACATCCAATTTTTTAATGTAACAGACTAAATGTTAATTGTTCTCTTTTTATTCTATTTAGTAGACACTTTTGAAGAATTACTAGAGTTTTGTTGTGTTTAAATCACCAACACACGGTGTTTAATGAAGGCAGAGCTATAATAAATTTAGTTTTGTTCTGATTTTTTTATTTTAGAAGTCACAATAATGTGTTGGGGTTAGATGTCACTAGTTTCACTGGTGATCATGTTTTGACATAAAATACATCCAAAATTATATATAAAAAGATCCTGGGGGTTTTTCTTGATTAAATGAAGTTCCAGGTTCAGGTTTTTTATGCATTTATGTTAATAGCAGTGTTTTCTCTGCACTAGAGGTAAAATATGGAAAATAATTTATTGAGAAAAATGTCTCAGCATGGCTTTTGGACTGAAAGTCACATGCAGAATCAAAACTGTTTGGCATAGGGTACACAGCAAGAATTCACAGAGTAACAGGACGTTTCCCTTTTTGTATACTTTTCTGTTTATATTCTGAGCTAAGACAGAAATGAAGCTGACATTTAGCTGTCATTACCATCAGTTAGGACAAAAAAAACTCAGTGCTACCAAACTAAAATAAACCAGTTGAATCTTGGAATATACTTGAAAAAAAATTGTTATTTGAATTAATGTTCCTCCAAGAGCAGAAATTAAGATTAAAATTACCAAGACAGTTACGTTTGGTCCAATATTGAACTGTATTTTTCACAGGCTTAAAATTAATCTGGATTCTGAGTATTTTCCTAAATTCCTGTGGTAAAAGCAGCAGTGTTCTGTGTGCACTGGGTACAATATAAAGGCATCATTTACAGTTGACCCTACGGAAGCGTTGTCCGTTGTCTTTTCTGGAAGTTCTGCACGAGCAGGGTGGGCTCTGGTGAACACATGGGCACACCATTTTCTACACTTCATCTCCACTTTCAATGTGCAATTTTGACACATTTTCACACACTCAAGAAGCTGTTGGTAAGTAAAAGTTAATTGTTCAAATAACAGATGTGCCTGGGGCTGTGTGAAGTATTTTTAGCTCATTGGCTTCTCAAATATATCCAAGACCCCTGAAAATTTACAGATAAGCTTCAAACTTTTTTTCCCTTGTCTAAAAGTGAAAAGTTACCAGCATTGTTTCACCAGTCAGCTGCCTTGGTACAAAAACGTGGGTCCAGCCCTTGGACAGCCTGTCCCCTTGCACATGAGGCTGAGTGAAGGTATTAATTATGCATTTCAATCAAGTATCTGTGCTGCTACACACAATCTTTTCCATGTTCAGGAGGTCTCATACATTTTTAATCATGAGACAGATTTTGGAGTTAGGCAAGTTTCTTTTGATCATGGAGAAGTAACAGGGTGAAAGCATTTCTTCATCACCTTCTCCTGGATTTGTTTTTAATGTTAATGGGACATTTCCTCACGCTGCCTTCTCCACAAGAGCTTCAGAGCAATAATTACCATCTTGTCTATATTCTATTCTAGCCTTAAAGCTGCAGGCACAATGAATTAAACCAAAATCACTTCTACAGTAAAGATCCACTCTAGCCAGAGAAAAGGACACTGAGGACAAGGTTGGCTGCAGAATGTTGGCTTCCAGCTTGCATGACATCATAAAATTGTCTTTGGAAAATAATTAATTGAGCAGGTGGCAGAAGGTGCAAAGCAAGGCCCCTTTCTCAGTTCCCTGCAGCACTTTCCCAGATCACACAGCTCTGCCTGAGCCTCCCACCAAGCTGGTGAACAACACTTCACTTTGGGTCCAGGCTGTTGGTTCCTCAGTGACCATGGTCTGTGCTTACCCCAAAACAGCCATCCTGCTCTCCCTGCCCCTGTTCCCACCTCCCATCCTTGATCCCAAACAATCTGGGGCTCTGTTTGCCTTCTGGGCAAGCTCGTGTTGCCCACTGTGCTGGTGGACAGAGCACACCAGCAGCTGGCTGTGGGTCTGTTTGCACCTGGCTGTCTCCAAATGTGGGCAGCTGCAGCAGCACAGCCACTGCTGCAAACCAAGGTGCCAGGGACACATGGCCATGGAGGGGACAAAGGTTCCACAGGGAGCTCAGCAGTGTCCAACAAAAGCCATGTTTAACATGTTCCTTTCCACAGGGAACAGCAGGCCCTGTGCTCCCTCTTTTCTGTCATTTATCATCTTTGTAGAGCAGTGCTGTTGCAGGACTGCAGGGGAGAATGGCTCAATAACAGCCACACATTTTTTGGGGATGTGCTGATGTGCAGGATTGCAGGGAAGCTGCTGCTGGGATCCTGGAGGAGATGCAGCTCACCCAACAGCACCTTGTTAAGGCAGTGAATTCTGCACACACAGCCACCTGTGCTAACTATTTTCAGCCTTTTAATCTGACCCTGCAGGATTCTGTAGGGATCCCCTGGATATTTAAAATCTTGCTGATAAAAGAATAAAAAGTGGGGAAGAGATTAATCACATGTGGCACATAATCGTAGCAAATAACCTTCAACCTTGTGCTAGCAGTTTTATTGTGCTTGCAGTTTATTGTGAGCAAAAATAAAAATACTCTAATTGCCTTCAAAATGTATTTTCATCTAGTCTTCACTGAAGACAAAAACCACCCCAGTTTGCTCAGAATCAGGGATTGAGACTGGCCACTGTTTGCTTTCCTTTGGTTAACAGTTCAGAGAGGCTGTGTAAGAGCAAATATTTCATACCCAACTAAACTTCTGCACTGTTACTTCCCCTTGGTTGCCCAATAGTAAAATATTTTAGTCCCCTGAAGAGTAAATAACTTACTCTAGTGTGGGATGCAGTATTTTAGCTAAATCCACTTTTCATCTCACCTAAATCAGCTTTTATTGGATGGAGAGAGTATTTTCACCCCAACCCAAGACTGACCCAGGACATGTTCCTGGAATGAAGAGCACAAACTCACCAGTTCTTTCACACAACCTGTCCTGCAGCCCTGCCCAGGACTAGGCCCTGAGTCACCAAAAGAAAAGAGCAGCAATTTGGGCCACTGGTTCCATAAAGGGGTGAAACTAGAAATAGGTCAGGGAATCTGAGAGTCAGAGAGAAAGGCAGAAACTTTCCCATTGTCCCTGACAATATGGGACAACAGTGATAAAGCAGCATTTGAGTTCAAATCAGGCAACTCTTTTGCTTTCTGCTGGCAACCTTGAAAATAAGTCTGAGGACAAACCACTGCAGTGAAAAATTCTGAAATTATTGGGATGAACAAGTGAGGGCTGTTCTGGCAAATCCCTACCAGAGCTGTGCCCTGCATGGGAGCAGGAGTCCCTTGGGCACACCTGTGTCCAGCTCAGCATCCCCCAGAGCATCAGGGTGGGTGTGCACAGGGGAAAAGCTCTCAGGAGTGTGGGACTGAGCAGGGACAGCTCACAACCCACCCAGTGCACCAGCACTGCTGCAGTGGAGATACAGATTTCCCATTAAATTTGTAGTGCTGGAGAGTTCTGTCAAGTAGACCATAATAAAAGCATCATAACACTTTTTTGAAATACATGAAAATACTTTGGAAAATCTGGACTTGCTCATTAAGTAAAATATTCAGAAGTGACTAAGTGACTTAAGAGCTTATATCTCATTAACTTCAGTGGTGTGACAGGTTCAAAATCAGGTAAATGAAATTTTTCTTGGGTGCATCTGGAAGCATTAACTACCCTTAAATTCTCAGCAGCTGGGAAACATTTTATGTGGGATTTTAAACCATGGATTTCTTTTTTTTCCCAAAAATCACTTGAAGCCATAATTTTTATCCCTATTATGGGAGTAGGGGAATGGAATTTAAATCATATAATCCTCAGTGGAGTCACTGATTTGCAGTGATTAGAGGTTAAAAAAAAAGAACTTTAAAAACTTCGACTCCAGCTTTCTGTTCCCAACTGGAGTAAAAGTTCCAGGCAGGCTTTTTTAAACAGTTTTTCCTAGTGGGGCCTGTCCTTGCTGGGGAGCTCCAGGTCCCTTCAAGAGCCCATCCCTCAGTGCTGGGCTCTCTCCGTGCCTCACAGGGCCCCAAAAATCCCTCTAGGGGCTGGTGCTCACCAGGAAACCACTCTGAGCACTCAGCCAAGTTCAGCCTCCAAAATACTGCAGGGAAGGGAGAACTACAGAATGGTTAAGGTGAAGAGGTTTGCTGCCTAATTTCATTTCTCTGGCCCCCAGTCTTCCATTCCAACACAGATGCCATGACCCTCTACCCATCCATTGAGAGGACCAGGAGCTGGACTTGAGTGATCCTTGTGGGACCCTTCCAACTCAGGATATTCCATGATTCTGTAATTCTTATTTTTCATGAAGACCAAGTTTTTCTGATTAGCCTCTTGTTGGTGGGAGGTCAGGATGCATTTATAGAGAGCTGCATCCACTCACCTCCAACTTCACAGCAGGAAAACCAAAGGGCAGCTGGGGGTACAGCTCTGCTCCCACTGTGCCTCACTTGGTTCTGTCTCCCCAGAATTTTGCATACAGTAAATAATCATGCAGAATTATGCATACAGTAAATAATAACAGAATCAAGTTGTTCAGAGCAGCTGTGGATCCCTGGCAGTGCCCAAGGCCAGGCTGGACATTGGAGCAGTATGGGACAGTGGAAGTGTCCCTGCCATGGCAGGGGTGGCAATGGGTGGGATTTAAGGTCCCTCCCAACTCTATGATTCCAATAATTCCAATAATGATTCTACCAATCTGTGATTCCATAATAAACAGCTTTACTGCATCTCTCTCCTTTGCTGAAACAAAACCATGGCTGTTTTGACATGGGTTTGTAAAAAAGCCATTAATAAACCTGGTACTGCCAACATCATCTCCCTTGGCTGGACTCATACCAGACATTTAGCAAAAGCTCTGCAAGCTTTTACAGGAAGCAGAGTTGAACCCCAGTGCCACAATCTACACAAACTGCAGGCACAGCACAGCCTAACACTGCTGATCAACACACAGAGAAGGAGGGAGATGACAGGAGGAGCATCTGCAGAGCCACATCAGGGTTCAGTCAGAGCAGAGCCAGAGCACCGGCTGCTGCTGCCCTGGCCCTCCTCTGGAGGGCAAACACAGCTCCGGCTGCTGCTGCCCTGGCCCTCCTCTGGAGAGCAAACACAGCTCCGGCTGCTGCTGCCCTGGCCCTCCTCTGGAGAGCAAACACAGCTCCGGCTGCTGCTGCCCTGGCCCTCCTCTGGAGAGCAAACACAGCTCCGGCTGCTGCTGCCCTGGCCCTCCTCTGGAGGGCAAACACAGCTCCGGCTGCTGCTGCCCTGGCCCTCCTCTGGAGAGCAAACACAGCTCCTGGGCTGCTGCTGGCCTGGCCCTCCTCTGGAGAGCAAACACAGCTCCGGCTGCTGCTGCCCTGGCCCTCCTCTGGAGGGCAAACACAGCTCCGGCTGCTCCTGCCCTGGCCCTCCTCTGGAGAGCAAACACAGCTCCGGCTGCTGCTGCCCTGGCCCTCCTCTGGAGAGCAAACACAGCTCCGGCTGCTGCTGGCCTGGCCCTCCTCTGGAGAGCAAACACAGCTCCGGCTGCTGCTGGCCCTGGCCCTCCTCTGGAGGAGCAAACACAGCTCCGGCTGCTGCTGCCCTGGCCCTCCTCTGGAGGGCAAACACAGCTCCGGCTGCTGCTGCCCTGGCCCTCCTCTGGAGAGCAAACACAGCTCCGGCTGCTCCTGCCCTGGCCCTCCTCTGGAGAGCAAACACAGCTCCTGGGCTGCTCCTGGCCTGGCCCTCCTCTGGAGAGCAAACACAGCTCCGGCTGCTGCTGGCCTGGCCCTCCTCTGGAGAGCAAACACAGCTCCGGCACAGCAGCTCCTGGGCGGGCGGGGAGCGATTCAAGCAAGGTGCAGATGTCTGAGCGCATCACCGAGCAGCGCTCCCAGGGAAGAGCCTGCGATGGCAGCAGCTATTTAAGGCCGTTTGCACGTCCCTGAACAGCAGCTTAGAGCAGCTTTTGTGGGAAATGGCGCCGTTAGCAGTTACTGAACTGCTCCTATCCTCCCCCAGGGGGAAGTTTTGCTGCCACACATCCCTCAGGACCCATGGCAGGCAAGTGGAGTCTGTGGCTTCCACGTTCTTTCATGTCAGTGCTGATAGTGGAGCTACAAACCTTCAAGGTTATCAGCCACAATGAACTTTTTCTGAGCTGTTTATCAGAGGAGACTGGGAGAGTTATGCTCCAGCTTCAGTTATATTTTAATGGAATCTGGACACCTAATTTCCTTTTGGCCCAGTTTGAAAATCCCATCTTGAAAGAGTCCTCAGTTAGTTTGCTTTCCCCACTGATTCATTCTCCTCCATGCAATTGTATGAATTGAACTTCCACAGGGGCCCTGATCCTTATCTTCCCAGAGTCAATAAGAACTGCACTGCTGCTATAGGTACCAGCTCATTTCCACAGCCTTCTTGAACTGCCTCTGAGTTTATTTAGGAAACTGCCTTGAGACACAGAGACCAGGGAAAAGGCAGGAAAGAAATGGACCAAAAGAGATGTCACAAACCACATAATAAGGGCATGTTCTTTCTTTCTAAGCCTTTCCTGTTTATTTCTCCTATTTGAGCATTTTTGATCTCTCAAAATCTCTGCTGACCTTTGGCTACCAAGTAGAAACAAAAAGCTAAATCTAAATATTACCTATAACCCATTCATGCACCTACAGCCTACTTTTTAAATGCAATTACAATAAAAATTCATTCTCTGAGCAAAGAAATTCCACACACAGCTCTGCCCTTCCTCCCTCTGCTGAGCTAAGAAGGATGGCACTTGTTTCGATTAAAGATCACAGTGACACAAACACTGCAGTTCCCCCAGCAGAGAGAACAGGACCTGTGTCAATACAGGCAAGGAGCCTTTCTCTCCCCCTGACACACAGAAAACTGAGCAGCTCCACAATCTCTCACTGGATCCTCCCCTCACATTTATCCAGTCAGCAAACACGAGCCTAATAGCACAAGCTCCAATGATCAGCACAGATAAAAGATAAAATAGATACTTTGACTATTTTGCCTGCAGCAAATAATTTAAAAGCCATTTAATAATTCAAATCATATGCAAAACAAGATACTGTAGTATTTAATATCAGGTTTTCTTATCTCTATAGGGAAGTCAGTATAGAAAGCATCAGCACTGGGTGGCAGAAGCCACTGAATAAATGGAATTAAAAGGTTAATAATATTTCAGGTCTTGTCATATAAAGAGCCCAAATATTCTCCAACACTTTTAAGCCAGAAGTTCCTTCTGGCTGCATGTTCCTTGCCATGACCCCAGAGGCCTTGTCCTTGGGAGGGTCCTAAAGCCCAGCACCAGCTGCTTCAGACCCTCAGTCCTTCTGGAAAACACCTCCATTCCTCTTCTAGGAGACAGGACCTTTGAGATCTCATCTCAAAGACAAGAGCTTCTTCATTTTCTTATCCCTTAACGTTCTGAGTGGGGAGAAGTACTTTACACATAAAATCATTAATCTTGATACTTTTCCAGTAGTCGCTGTGATTGTTGTAACCTCTGCCACGAGTGAAAGCAAAGCTGTCAAGGAACGAAAGGGCAAATAAATGCTCACCAATTCATCCTGCAGATGAAGTCTGGAAAACCTCCAGCCTCTCAATCAGCACATCAATGTCCCTGATTTACTCCAGCTACTCGGAGCTAAGCAGGTTTCTTATTGTTTTACCGGAGGAGGTGAGTGATGGCTGGGGGCAGAAGCCATGGCAGGAACAATCCAAGTCCTGCTGTGAGGATTCCTGGATTTGTTGGAATGCTGGCTCCTCTCCCTTCAGCAGGGAACAAACCTCAGTGGGGAGGACAGGGAAGAGTCAAAACTGCTGTTAGGGAGCAAAGCTGCATCTTGGAAAAACCAGAGATAATTTCCAGGTTGATAGACCTTGAAAATACTCCAGCATTTGAGAGAAGCTGCTGTGGAATGCTGGGGATGGGAGACAAGGAACGTGGAGCAGCTCCAGTCACGGTGCTTTGTACTTAATGCCCATGAGTAACAAATCTCCTTTGTAATTTGAATGTTCCTAAGTCTATCCACTGTTCAGACTCTCATTAATTCTGAATTTGCTGTGGTGAACCTGGTGGAGTGGGCTGCACACCTGGGTGTGCAGAATCCCAAAGTGTTTTCTACAGATTAACCAAACAGCCACCAAAATATAAATTCCTGCTGATTCCAGTCCTCCTTCTACCCTAACATGGCTCCTTGTTAGAATGTGCAATTAACTCCTCACTCAAACACAATTTGCACTCTGACAAAGGACAATTTTGCTCAAATAAAGATTTCACTGTTTGACTTGCAAGTTGTTCGTGTCACAGAAACATGGCTGGGTGACTGATGAGATTCTTGCTGCTTCAATTGTAATTCTACCCAGGAAAATGGTGTCCTTCCATGGAAAACAGCAATAAATCACATATACATATTCCTGTCATGTGAGGCAGGTGGAAAAGTGCTCTCAGTACAGTAATTCTGGTTTGACTTTGTATATATTTCTTTATCTCCTCTCTTTTAGTGCCATTTGCACTATGACAGAACTGAAAAGGAAAATTGAGGAAGTCTGGATCATGGAAAATCATCAGCTGGAAGAGCTCTGGCAGGCTGGGGGTTGTGCCCAATACCTGGGCAGTGCCCAGCACCTCTGGGGGAACAACCTTTCCTGGTACCCAGCCTAACAAAAAGAATTAAGCTTGGTATATGGAGTTGCCATTTTAAAAAGAGCTAGAATGTGTAAATATCATCAAGCTTCAGTGCCCCAGGTATAAAATGACTTTTTATGGAAAAAAAAAAATCCATTACAATTACACAGAAAAATAGGGAATAAAAGTGAGCCAACACTGCCTCATAGGACACATGGACAGATCTCACTTGAGTGAGATCAGTAATTAAAAGCTCCTGGGGACAAGGAGCAGTAAACCCCTGGCTGGAGTGAGACAACTTTGTTACACCACTACAAGACATTTAACTACACATAAATAGAAAATATTTACACTCTTCTAAATGTATATATAAAAAACCCCTAGAGATAAATTAAAAAAATGTACAAAAATTCCAGCTGTAACCAGTATTGGGTGTGCCACACCTCCACACCAGGACTGGTGGAGCTGCACTGCTCTGGAAACAGCCAAAATTGGGATTTATGTACCAGAACTGCCTGCAGGAATGTTTGTCAGCTGCCTGAGGTGCACACCAGGACATTGTGACTGTGATGGATCTGTGAGGACAATCTGCCTGACAGATTTGCAACCTGCTGGAATTCTCAGATTTATGGAAGTCAGGCAGGAGCCCAGGCTGCTCCCAAAACACCAGAGTGACCCAAGGGCACCCTGTGCCCAGTGAGCCCGAGCTGGGACGTGCGTGTGGGGCTGCCCTGGTGCCACAGCCACACCCTGCACAAACTCCTGCCAAGGAAAAGCCATTCTGGAGATGCAGAAAAGCATTCCCTGCAGGCTGGGGGATGCCAGAGCACCTGCTGCTGCCCAGAATGGCACTCCATGGAATCACAGCAGGGTTTGGGTTGTATGGACCTTGAGGACACCCAGTTCCAACCCCCTGCCCACTAAAGGTTCCACTTCCACCTGTCCAAAAATCTGCAGGCAAAGCAAAGCACTGTACCCAGTGTGCTGCAGCAGATCCACTGGGATCTCCTCCACTCCCATTTCCTCAGCATCCCCCATTCCTGCAGCACTCCTCCTTCCCTTCACTTCCCACTGACAAAGAAAAATCATTCCGCTTCTGGCAGCTAGAAATATTAATGGCACAAGCAGGTGGGTTGAAAACACAGCAGATGGAAACAACTCCTGATCAGTAACTGCAACCACAACAGAGGAGAATGAGCAGCCTGGGCTGGGGAAGGTGCCCCTGCCAGGATGGGCTGTGAGGACCCTGCCAACCCAAAACATTCCAGAATTCTGTCTCACAGGAACACAGCTGGGAGAAAGGGGCTGACTGTTCAATACAACCCAGTGACAGCCAGGATATCCATCACTGTCCCATGTCCCAGTGCCCACAGAGTGGGGCTTGCAGTGATCTCTCTTGAGCCGCTCCAGATCCCAACTTTTTAAAATCTTTAATTTCTTACTTCCATTTTTGATGAAATGCAATGCTGCTGTTCAGATATAAAGTGTAAGCTTTCATTCTGCATGCAAGCCAGGCTGTCACAGGCACTAATACCCAGAATTAGTATGCAGCCAGGAGTACATTTAAATTTATCCCAAACTGATGTGGAATCCTCTGACAAATGTCTGTCAGGAGGAAGACAGGACCAACTTCCATGGGCTTTGGCACATTGCCTCTCTACAGGTTTTAGGTCACTTCAAGACAAAAATAGTCATTATCTTTTCAATATAAAATGATATAAAAGTTTCTAGGTGGTTCCAGTATGTCCAATTATCCATCTCCTGGCATCCTCTCCTGGGAAGTGTCAGTGAACATGAATCTGTCATCAGAGCCACCACTGCACCAGAACAGTCACTGTCAGGAGCAGCTCAACAAACACTTGATGGTTTTTCATGGTGAACCACCACCATTTTCTGTATCAATTAGATAAAAAGCAAAAAAAGATAAAAAATATAAAAGAAGCAAGGCATTAATTAGCAAAGTGCAGTTGCTGCATGCCCCCGAGCAGGAGGGGAAAGCTGGGGAGGACAGCAAACTTTTAAAAGCTCCAGGGGAGGATTTTTAGTCTCTCTCACTTCCTGCAGCACTGGGGTCAGCCCAGCCAAGAGCAGGTTGTTATCCCTGCTCCGTGGAAGGGAGATAAAGCTTTCACCTGTGTCACTAAGAAAGCAGGTACAAGCAGGGCACAAGAGCTCAGGTTACTGGGACAGCAGTGATTCGGTGCAAAGGTGTCAGGGATTGTGCCAGACACAAACCCCCAGTGCTGAGGCTGAGGGCAGCTGGTCACTCCGTGGAGGGCAGGGCACAGAGGGGTCTGCACACCCAGTACTCCAGAGACAATCAAACTGGGATGGAAGGGACTGAAATCCCACCCCTGCCATGGCAGGGACACCTTCCACCATCCCAGGCTGCTCCAAGCCCCATCCAACCTGGCCTGGAATGTTCCTGGGATAACTGGAGCTGATGCAGCACCTCTGGTGACAGCACAGCAGCAGCCAAGGCCACTCAGCCCACTATTCCCACCACAAACTCTTATATTCAGCCCCTTGTAATGCTCCTGAGCGCTCCAACAGGAAAGAGCAGACAAAGAATGGTGCAGCTGCCTGCAGCACCCAGCCCTGGTGTGGGGAGCCGTGGGGGTCCCAGCTCTGCTGCAAGTGCTAAATGCTGAAATAAAATTCTCCCATCTGTTCCCTGGGTTGCAGAATCCCAGCCTGGATCTGTGGGGCAGCCAGAGGGGAGGATGAAGGTTCCCCTTGGAGCAGGAATGGCGATCCCGTGGAAGGTGGGACCCTCCCTGGCAGGCTCAGTGTACTTAGAACACAGACAGGAAATTATTTCCTCCTGCAGACAGGAACCACCATGGTTTGGGGGGATTTTTTTGAATGCACAGAAAAACCAGGGTGCAATTTCCAGCTCTTTCCCTGGGCTGCTTTTGGGACAGCACAACACAAGCCTGCTCTCTCTGCAGTCACACTGCCACACCTTCAACCTGCCCTGAATCATATTTGAACATCTAAATTAAACTTTCTATTGAATATAAATGGGAAATAGCACTTGCTTGGCTCAAATGCATATTTAATATTGGGGGCTGGCTGGTGTGGGAAAATATTTTTTAGGACAATATAAACAGATGAAGTAGAATCCTGAAAACTGAGTTCTTCAAAACTGTCTCCAGACTTCAAACTATTCAAATTATTCATTAGCTTCAAATAAAATCAGATAAGAAAATGGCACAGACCTTCCCTATTTGGTGCAAATAAGCAGATAAGAGTCAGGAATTTAGTGATGCTGGGATGAAGCACAGCAGGGCAGAAAGCATCAACACAGAGGCACCTTCCCCAGCAATATTTGTTCATTTTTCACCAATTAAATCTATTTCATATATTGCAGCAAGTGGATAAGATAAAACACACTGCTCAGCACCACCAAAGCAATATTTGGGGTGTGTGCAATGTCCTAATTTGGCTTTTTTTTTTTCTAGAAGCAAACTTCCTTTCCACAGTCATGACCTTAAGGATCCCAGTACCTGAGCATTTAAACACCAAACCTTTCCAGGTGTTTTCATGAGACATTTATTGCAGTAACAGCCTGAACTTAGGTGGGGCAATCCCATTTTTTTATAAAAGTCAAGGCAAAATGACACCTGGTTGTGCTCTGTAGCTGCCCTGAGTGCAGGGTTCAGATATTTGGGATAATTTTTTGGAAAGCTCTTGGCTGAATGAGAGCCAGGCCAAGGGAACTGCTCTCCCTTCAGGCATTAATCAGCAGAGTTCTCACTGTTCTCCTCCACTCTTTTACATCCTCTGATGTTTCATCTGTTCCCTGGATTGGGAGCAACCAAAAAAGAGATTTTTAATTTTTTTTTAGCAGTAATTGGGAATAAAAGTGACTAGCATGGATTGTGATCATTTGGGAAATTTACCTTCCAGCTGGGTAACTGTAAAGTTTTTGGATGCCTGAGAGACTCCCTGGCTGCCTCTAAAGGTTATTGTGCATTTAATGAGGCTTGGTAGGTTTAAGGTAAATGAAAATTTAAGAAATTACAGATTGCATAACAGAGTATGAAAGACTTTGCCCAAGATTTGCTGATTTATGAGACAGGATTCTGGAACCTGTGGGAAGTTCTGAAGAGATGATCCAAGTGTTATGGGAGTAGGACAACCCATGAATTCTGGATTTTAAGGTCCAAAGGTTCTTTGGGCTAGAACCTTTTCAAGCATTTTAAAAAGGATGGTGATAAATCTTAGAAAAATTGGGTTTTATGTAAGTTATTTTTAAAACAATAAATACAACAGCAAAATCTATCAGGATTTCAATATTTCACCTCCTCCTTTTCTTCCCCATCTGCAGCACAGTTGTTCTGTACATTGCTCTTCATGAAACCAAAAGGATTTCTAGATATTATTTCCATAGTCCAGTGAAGCAATAATCCACACAGGAAAAATAGTGCAAATCCCATCATTTGTTGGCCTCAATTTTTCCAGACATCATTTTAAAGTCAGGAATAATATTGCAGAAATCACCCAGACCTACCCCAGCAGAAGATCATCTGCATGAGAAAAACAGCCCTTTAGAACTGAGGGCTTAATCTGTATATTTATAAATATACATTACATTTTTTATTATTTCAATGTGCAGATTCCTGCAACATTTAACATCCAAATTAATAAATTCCGGCTATTCATCAATTCCATACAGCCAAACTGAGACATGGCATTTCTTGCAGCCAATACTTTCTGGAAAAAACCTTATTCCTAAACATTATTTTGATTAATTAGTTCCTTGACATTCTTATGCTAAAGAAAATATCATTAATAACTTAGAGAAGTTGCATGAAGAGTAATAAGAGTTCAAAAACACAGTGTGAGATAAATGAAGCCCACAGGTCCCTGAAAATCATTCAAAGGCAGCTCTAATAATATGCACAGGAATTATCCTTCAGCCAGGCTGAGCAGGAGCCCTGCCCTGCCCACCCTTATCTCAAATATTTGATCCTGTAGCCCTGGATAAAACCTCAGCTTTGCTTTTGGAGAGATGCTGGGGCTGGTTTAGAGAGGCTGCTGGAACCCAGAATAAAACATCTCCAGGTTATGGATCCTTCCAACACCGATTTTGTCCCTGTTCTGAGCCTGCTCATTAACAAGGGCTGGCGTTTTCTCTCTCCTCCAGCCTCCCAATCCTTTTGTGTTTCAGATCTCTCCCCATTATCTCACACCTCAGAGACACAACCTTGCACCACGCGCTGTCATTGACTGCAGCTGTTTGCTTTCATCACTCCATTTGCACATCCTTATCATTTTATTATTATTCCTCACGGAGCTGTGCAGCCAGGAAGCGAGTTCAGGAACAGAGATGGAAAATTGTGCTGAAATAACACTCCTGAGTCCTGTAAGGAGCAGCTGAGGAGCACCAGTGAGTGCTGAGGACATCCCTGAGACGTGCTGCACAATTTGGGTGTTTTTAACAGACCTTTCAGCATCAGGATTTCAAAACATCTGTTTTCAGATCAAAATGAGATTAAGGGAGAATTATGCTCAAATCAGGGTGACTTTCAGTGATTAAAGGCCTGGAAGGGAACAGAAGACAGAACCTGGTGTTCACTCACTGACTTGTGGAGTTTGAGCCTCAGCAAAACAGGCCACGGGAAATGAAGGCAAAACTTCATTAAACAAGGGGCTTCCCGATGAAGGAGCAGCAGCCTTGTGCTTGTCCACTGGATATGTGCCTTAATAAAACAGCAGATTGGAAATCTGAAAACACTAGGAATTCCCACAGGGAATTTTTGATTGTCTGAACAGTCCTATAAATAATTCAGTATAATTGACAAAAATCCCATTAAAAAACAGTGAAGTCACCTCAGACTTTTAGCTGGAATTTAAAGTAGAAATTTCACCCGAGCTGATGTGGTCGATACCAAAGTCACTCCCAATGCACAGCAAGCACAGAACAAAAGATGGAAAATGAGCAGCTGGTGCCTGGGAGCAGTGGGGTGTGAAAGGAAGCAGCTCAGTGTTCAGCAGGCTCTGAGCAGATGAGCTCCAGAGATGGCAAAGCCACTCAGAGCAGGTCCAGCATCCCAGCAAAGACACAGCAGTTTCTGACTGTGCTCAGAAGGAAGCTCCCAGCACTGGGAACATCTGGCCATGCTCAGGATGAACACCCAGGGAAGGCTCTGTGCAAATTTAATCCTTCTCATTACTACACGGCTTCGTTTTTCTATTGGACTTCAGAGCTTGTTCCTGATTGTTTCATCTTTTTATTTTTACCTGAAAGGATGAGATGAGCCTCAGCCAGGAAAGCAAAGAGCCCTTGGTGCCCAAGCTCACACACAGCCCCGTGTCCCCGGGGGATGATGACTCCATTAACTAACCCGGTGTCTTTTCAGGAATCGTTCCTTTGCTCAGTTAATGGTGCACACCAGCCCCTGGCCCGCCCTGCCCTGGATTCCTGCTGCTCCCTTCCCATCTCAGCACAGAGATCTTCCACTGCTAAAACGCATCCCTGCCATCGTCTAGCTCTTGGTTGCTCTTCCACAAAACTGCTCCTCTGCTGGGTGGAACAGCAGCATTTTTATCTTTAACAACCTTGCATCTTTATAATAAGAGTTCTTAATGCAGTTTATAATACTCAGTGGATTTACACACACAGAAAGTGAACCAGGAAATACCACCCATATTTTCATTGTGACATTGTGACACCCACCTCAAACCTCTGCTCTAAGTTGCTTTGTTTGATGATGCAGAAATACATTTAACAGCCAGTTCCCACATCTCTAGCCAGTCAAATCCTCTGGAACACATGAATCATTTCAAAGGAAAATTTAGAGAAAGTTAATTAAAGGTCATTGGTTTTTCCTGTTGGCCCTCCTCTCTTTTTTAAAATAATTTGAAGGACCTCCACTGTCTATCAGCATGGGGGAAATAAGACAATTTTGTTAAAGCTGACAGAATTAGCAAGAGATAAGTAAAGGTCAAATGTCAGGATGATGACTGGAAGTTTAATCTTCCTCCACAATAGAACAGAGCAGCAAAAAGAAGGAAACAAAGGTATATTTAATAAAAATGAGGCAAAAAATAAATTCACAAATTAAAAGAGATTGAGATCTTGATCAAATAAAATAAGGCTTCCAGTTAATTGAGATTTATTCAGAGATCAGACTATCTGCAATGGGTTAAACCAGTGGAATGAAGCAAAGTCAGTTATTCTGGAAATCAAAGGATCCCAGACTGGTTTGGGTTGGGATGACCCTGAATCCACCCCTGCCCTGGGCAGGGACACCTTCCACTATCCCAGGTTGTTCCAAGCCCTGTCCAGCCTGGAATTTAACTTGAGCATCACCCTCATAAAGGAGCAGCTGCAACAGGCTGGAAATAGTTATTGGAATAGCATCTTGCACATGGAGCAATCTGCAAATATTTAATTTATAACGAGTTACAGCTAATTTCAAGGATAAAGAAATCATGGAAGAATCTGAAATATTTGTTATTGTTGTAACAATACAGTTAATGAAGCTGAGAAATAGGAAGTTACTTCAGATCAGAGAAGAAGAGCTCTTGAATGAGCAGACAAAATATTAGAAAAAAGGGTGGAACAACGTGCCATTTCTAAAAAAACACAAGTGGAATCCAAGTTCTACTATTGCCTCTCCTTTGTGACAATTAAAATGAGTTGTGGAGAGGCTGAACAGGCTCAGCATTGTACTGGCTGCTTTCATCTCAGAGAAGGCACCAAGATTTTATCACATGCATTTTAATATTTTCATAATTTCAGCATTATCTGCATGAGCAGCCGCTCATCCTCTCGCTGGTGCTCCCTGGGGGCACCTGGAATCATTTCCCATCACAGGGCTGAGCAATTGTCTGTGCAACAGCACCACAGCTCAGCTCAGGCCAGCTCTGGGATCTGCCTGGGACTGCTCATGGCTCCACTCAACTTAACTATCAAATAATAACTATTAACTAATAACTATTTAGCTATTAGCTACAAAATGTCAGGGGCTGAAGGCAAAATCAGTAGCACCTACAGCAAAAATATCTTGACAGAGTTTAGCAAGGAAAGATTCTAAGGATTCCCTTTTCATACTTTCCACAGTGGAGAACTTTTCATAGTTCATTAAGAATGATTAGAAACAAAATGGACAAAATTTAATGTGTGATTATAAACTAAAAATATTTTCAGTTCCTGTGTTTCCATTCCATCAATGCATTTTTTTGTACTAGTGTAGATCACCAGTAAGATATAACAATATCCTACCAATCCATATTTTTATACTCAATAATGCATAAATTATATATAAAAATAGACAAAGGAATCCCTATGTCATCAATTTGTATTTTATATTCCTCCAAAAGGAGAGGATTTTATAGCATTTCCAGCAGAAAGAAGAGCTAGAATGCCAGGACAGCTGTCTGTCCTCTCTGTTCCACACCACCCTTAAATAGTATTTTATTTGGATACCATATGCTGCAACCTCTCTGTCTGCCACCTTCACATTTCCCTTTTTGAGCTACAGAAAATAATATGCTAAACAGCGAGAAGAGTGGTGGTAAAACCATGGTAGAAGCCTCTCCCTGGAGTAGAGGGATGTGGGTTAAAAGCCCACCTGAAAGAGCCCTCATTTTACAGCCTATAAACCAAACCCTTCCCTCACAGGGGGAACACATCAAGCCTCATTACACTGATGCCCTTCAAAGCAGAAAAAGGTCTAAATGCAGCCTGGAAAATAATTACTGATCCTTGGATTTTCGTGCTGCCAAACAGAGGGAACTGTCAAACATGGGAAACTATCACCTGGGAATTCATGATGGCAAGGATGGAATAGGCTGGATTAGTCCAAAGGATGAGGTTCTACAGGAGAAGGAAACAGGCTGGCTTTGTTCCATGAGCATGCTGTGGATGAGCAGCACCCCAGGAGCAGAGCAGCCAAACAGGACTTGTGGCTTCCCAGTGCAGAGGTGGGATGGAGGGAAGGGATTCCTTCTGGCACAGAGAGGCTCTGGCTGCCCTGGATCCCAGTTTTTCCCTCCCAGCCCTCACCCAAACACCCCACATTCCTCCCTCCCCACTGCTACCAGAGCTGGAACACTGAGCAGGGTCACTATTCCCTGCTGGAGTGGCTGAAGTGCAGCAGCTCCAGGACAGGGAGCACAGCTCCATCACCAGAGCAGCAGCAGCTGCACCAGTGTCTGCAGCAAGCAGAGATCAAGCAGTTTAAATTTCTGTGTAAATGGGAAAACAGGATTAAACCCAGCACTGCCTCTTCCTCAGCAACAATCTCTAAAAGATAACTTCTTTCAAAAGCTTTATCAGAAGGAAAAGGAGTCACCTCACATCCAGCTCTCTCAGAATTTATCTGCTGCTGCCAAGCACAGACTGGGGGCTGCAGGTCCTGCACCACATCCAGCTCCAGGGCAGTGGTTTTGCAGCAGCCAGGATCCCCTGGACTGGCAGCACCCTGCATCACCCGGTGGAACTCTGGCCCTGAGCCACCCCCTCAGCAGGGTCACACCCTGCCCCAGCTCAGGTTCCACAGCCAGCACCTGTGCCTGGCACAGCCAGCACCCTCCACTCCTGTCACAAATGCACCCCGGCCAGCAGCAGGCTTGTGACACCACCATGAGAACTGGCACGAGTTTGGGGCCAGGTTTCACCTCCAGGAATGGCTCAGGCAGGTCCTGTGCTCCCCAGGCTGCTTGGCAGGAGACCAGCTGCTGCTGCCAGGAGGAGCAGGGAGTGTGTGATGGACGAGTGAGGAGCTGGTTAATTGGGCAGGGAAGCAGCTTCAGCACCAGACTGCTTTGTCAGGCACTGGAAAATTGCAGTTTCGTCTGTGACACTCCAGGATGAGCTCAGCCCAGCTCCAAGGCACCTCTCCCATCCTTCCAGGACATCCTTCCCAGGGCCTGTGGGGAATCCTGAGCCCCTCTGCACTTTTCTTCTGTAAATACAGAGAAAACCTCAGCCTTCTGAGCTGTCTGCAATTTGTCATCCCCTGCATTTTTACAAGAGCCTGGGATATGAATAACTCTCCTTCATATTCCCTGCAAATGAGAAAGACTCTCTTTTTAAATTATTCATGACATTATTATTATTAAAAGTCAAAGAGCCATTTAATGAAATAACATTTTTAAAGTCTGATTGCACTAATGCCAGAATGCCACAGTTTGTAAAACAGTGTCCTTTAGCCTGTGCTGAATTACAAGAGAAATGAATCTGAAATCATGCTTGTAGCTCAAGAGAAAACTCTTCTCCAATACACAAATCAATACATGATTTAATTGTGTTTTATTGCTGCTTTTGCTTCAGTCCAGGGTCAGAAAAGAGCCTGAGAACATCCCATTTGCTGTTTTCCCAACTCCTATTCCCTCAATGTGCACCTGTTTTTTAATTCCAACCTTGAGCACTCTCCAGCTGGAAGACTGAAGGAGTGAGTGGGGAATGAGAGCAACTCAATATTCCCCTCTGGACTGCAGCTCATGGAAAGGTTTTCCTCCAAGACTGGCTTCTGAAGGTGCCAAGGAAACCAGGACAGGAAAACAGACAACTATTTCATCACTACTATACTAATAATATTTGTTCTCCTTTTAGATATTCCTTACTCAGCATTCTTTGAGTTTCACCAAACTTTGTTTCGAGGTTCAGCAATCATTTTTCTCGTGGACCCACCAATAACAGACCCATTTCCAAGCACACAGCCCTGTCTGATGTGCAGAGCTACGTGCACTAATCCCAGCTGGATAAATCCTCATGCAGTATGCATGGACACTTTCCATCCCACAGATTTCTCTAATAGTGCAAGAGTTCCTGAACATTCCTAGGCATGATAAAGAAATCCAGATTCATGCTCCCCCCAGCTAATCTCTGCCTTCTACTCTGCCTTTTTAGCCTCTCTCTAACACCAACTCACAGAGCTGATGGCTCTGTTTTGACTCATACTCTGGAAAATAGCAATAGTTCAATTAAAATCAGTAGGAATTTGAATCCTGAATCCAACTGAACTCCTGATTTT
This sequence comes from Luscinia megarhynchos, assembly GCA_034336665.1. NCBI lineage: Eukaryota > Metazoa > Chordata > Aves > Passeriformes > Muscicapidae > Luscinia > Luscinia megarhynchos. The sequence continues at coordinate 1,566,430 of CM067575.1, read as the reverse complement.
TACTCCCCACAGCTCTCTAAGGAAATGCACAATTTTTAGAGTATTTACTTGAAGTTTTTTCCTTTAAAGACGAAATGGATTTTTATCCTGGAGGATGGAAATGTATTTTAAAGCTTGACTGAAGGAAATAACAGAAAACCATGTTTTAGCTTGAGGCTATGCATTTATCCAGCAATCTTTTCCCCAAGTCTTGTAGGCACAAAGTTACAAACAGACCCTCACCTCACCACATCCATCTCTGCAACAACATATTGAATGTTTTCCAAGGAAAATCTGTCCAAGGTGCACCCAGCCCCTCCTCCTGGGTCTGGAAAAACAATCACTGATTTGCCATTTCTTCCCAATTTTCACTGCTGGTGATGCAGCCCATTGCAGACATTGATTTTCAGGATGCATAAAGAAAAAGATTTTAGAAATTAGGTAATGATCTCAGAAGACCCCAAACATGAAAACAAGGCTACCTGCAGAATTGTGTGATGAGATAAATCTACCCAGGAGTGTTTGTTTTTCCTTAGTAAACAGACAGCTGGAAGCAAAATTACTGCTTTGTGCAAATAGAGGGTTGGTTTAGGAAGCTCAAAGCAAAACAGACAAATTTGGGTTTCTGTGGACGTTTCCCTGAGTCCTTGGTGAATCCCACACCCTTCCCTGCACAGCCAGGAGAACAGGGGCTCCTGACAAAGGGCTGAGCTCCTGCAAACCTCACCTCCTTGGGCAGAACTGAGGATCCATCCCCAAAGCACAAAAATTGCACTTTGTACTTTCTTTCCTTGTTTAATGGCCATTAAAAAAAAATCCTGCATTTCAAGAAGCATTTTCCTCCATTATGCACTAAGAAAAGCACTACTTAAAGATCAGTTTTACAGCTGGAATTGAAAACCAGGATAAAGAACAACCAGTGTATTCAAGGCATTGCTGCAGAACGAGGAGTTGGATTCAGCAAAGCCCTGAACTCCAAGGATTGTGAACTGGCCAGAGAAGCTCCCCATTCTGTACATCCAAGGAATCCTGTTCTGAACTATATGGACCCAACTGCACAGTCCTTGCTCACAGCACAGCCTCTGAAAGCTCAGCTGCCAGTGCTGCACCACATCAACCCCACCACGGGCTCCTGGGACCCAGGGGAAAGGCAGCAAAGGAGCACAGAGGCAGAGCTGCTTTCTGACTTGGGGTTTTCCTTCTGCCTTGCTCCAATTACCTCCCAACTCCTCATTTTCTGAGGAAATCTGGAGCTAGACTTGCACTCTGCACCTTCTTCTATGCTCATCAACCTCCACAGATAAATCAAATCTATCCCCTTTTCCTAGCAATGTGACAAGCCAAATCCCTCTGGAATCTAATTCTTGTTCCAATGCCTATTGCTCCAATATAAATCACCTAAAACTACAATACAAGAAAAGAATAATCTGTAGTACTGTTAATACCTGCCTTGCTCCATTTTCAACTATCTTTGTGAGTAAGTCAAGAGTATGATAAATCTTTCCAGTGATACTCCTGAATTTATAACCCAGGTGGATCAATAGACTTACTCTGCCATGCATCCCTGGAGGGATTCTGTGCCTGACTGCTGGAAAGAGCACAGTGACAACCACAGCTGGTTTTCCTGTAGCCAGCTCCCCACAAACAAGCCTCCTGCCCTCCTTGTCCTTGTGCTGACTCTTGCTGGATGCTGGGGGGCCCTTCCTGCTCTTCAGCAGCCCCCCTGGACTCCTGGCACAGAGCATGGGATAAATGAAACTCTTCCTGCAAAGCACTGCCAGCCTGATGACAAATTCCAGAGTGGGAAGCATTAGGAGAGTCCCACAGAGCTGGAGGCTACACAGCAACAGAGGAGGGAGATAGGAAAGCACAGAAAGCAGAAAGATGGAGTGAGAGAAACACATCCAGCGAGCTCCAAGCATCCATCAGGGACCAGCACCAATCTCTCCTTTCTGTACCAGCACTGAGAGGACAAGAGGAAACCCCAGCACAGCAGGATGTCCCTGCAGAGCCACACACCCAGTCCTGGGTCCCTCCCTGAGCAGAGCCCAGCCCTGGGACAGACCAGCCACACAAACCGAGCCCTGCCAGGGAAAGCATCCTCCTGCTGGGCTCTCTGAAAGCTGCCAGCTCCCTGGGCACCTGCAGTGCTGCAAAGCACAGCAGTGACTGAGCCAGGCTGCAAGCTCAGCCTGGAGCCCACTGATTCCACCCTGGAGGTTACAGCCCCCAGCTCTCAACCCAGCTAACTGAGAAAAGGAAGGGGCACAGAGGCACCTCAGCTGTGCTTGGTGGGTTTGAAGTCTCCAATACCTGGACTACCTTTTGTGCACAGCACTGACTTCCAGTGAACAGAAGGTTTTAGTGCTGCACTTGACAGACATGAAGGGTGTTTTAATAGTTAGTTACTGAGCTCTTCAGTTGTGCTTACAATCTGCTGCCATATTAATCTCACCCCATAATTAGCTGCCTGGGGAAAACGTGTTATTATTCAGAGGAGCCAGGTGAATGGAAAAAAACAGCTCCAGAGGTCTGAACCTCGTGATTTATTTCCCTTTCAAAACAGAAAGGTGAAGCAAGGCATAGCCCTTGCTCCATTAGACACACTGGACAATTTTGCTGTGCACTTGGCAAAGTGCAGGAGTGAAAAATGAACGAAAATAGTCCTGCAGAAAATCAAAACTACTTATTTCTGATACAAGAGAACAGCAGGAAAACCCTGCACTTAAAATCTCCACCAGAGAGCTCTAAAGAGGCTACAAGGTACTCTACAATATTTATGAGTGCAAGATATATACTATAGATTAATTCATAAATTCTCCATACATAATTTATAGTCTATTTACAGAGTAAAACAGTCATCACACAGCTACCACCACAAATGCATTCACTTAAACTTAAGGGCATCTGTAATGCCTGCTCAGAAATCAGAGCCCATAATAAACCAGTCACAGGCAATGAAAAGCTGACTAAAATGCCCAGGAAGAGAAAGGAAATGCATTTTTAAGGCAGCTGATGTGCTATAAATATTTAATGCTCTATAAAATCTTTCATTTAGTTTTATTTATATAGTATTAAGTACATTGTTCCAGTTCAGAGTAAGAAATTAGTCTTAACTCAAGTTTTAGAGAGAACTTAGTTTTTCTTGCCTACAGTTTAACCTCACACTAAAAGCTACAAATTGTGGCTCAATGAATTTGTAGTAAAGCAGCATAATTCCTTCATTTTTCCAAAAATCCTCCCTGAACAGAACTATTTTCTCTATTTAACAAAGCAAAGCAGTTGTGCATTCATAGAATCCCAGAATCCCAGAATGATTTGGGGTTGGGAGGGACCTTAAATCCCACCCAGTGCCACCCCTGCCATGGCAGGGACACCTCCACTGTCCCACTGCTCCAGCCCCAGTGTCCAGCCTGGCCTGGGACACTGCCAGGGATCCAGGGGCAGCCACAGCAAATCTGGGAATCTGTGCCAGGGCTGCCCACCCTGACAGGGAGGAATTTCTTCCCAATATTCCATCTAACCCTGCTCTCCTTTTCAAGGGCAGTAAATGTGGTAACTGAACACAGGCACAGATGAAGACCCCCAGTAATCACACACTCAGGTGAGTGTTTGCCCCTCTGAAATAAAAGCAGATTTTGCTGCTCTAACAGCCAGGAAGAAGCTCACTGTGACTCCTTCAGTTCTCCCACACTGGAGGGAGACAGAATTCCCTGGCTCCAGCTCAAGGCATCACTGCTGCAGAGCAATTAAAACCATCAGCCCTTTAGTTTCACCTCATTCCACTGTTCTCCCATAAATTAGCTGTGATATCACAGCTTTTAAATGCTATTCTATTTATTTACTGAATATATTCTAAATTTCCATCACAGGAATAGGGAACATCTCAAAGAATGTGCATGATGAGCTCCCTCCTTCCATAGTTAGCTGAAAACAAATGTTGAAGGATGCTGATAGGAGACAGCTTGTTCCCTATTATTAAAAAAAAAAGGTTAAAAAGCAGTGGTATTATCCTGAACCACAAGGCCCAAGATGCACTTTTGGGTTTGCAGTTGAATTTCTGCAGTAGAAAGTGCTGCCTGCCTTGGCCCCCAGCCAGCAGATCCCACTCCTTAACCAAGCACTATCCTCTTCTGGATGACATTTTTTGTTCCTTAAATGTCTTCTTGGTGTTCCTCTGCATCCATATAAAGATTTTTTAATTGCTGTTTAATATTAATGCAGTTTTCAGAATCAGTGAAAAAGCTGGGTTTTAATTTATTTTTTTAAGTCTGCACCAGCTTCAAAGTTGCAGCTATAAATAGGAGTGCTGGAGACAGACATAGCCAGGAGCCAGTTTATCCTGGAAATCACTGAACATCTGAGGTGCCCCCAGTTTCAGAGGCTCCTCAGCAATGGGTGCTGACCCCACAGACCCTGGAGAGCTGCTGGCCCTGCTGGGGACACCAGCTCCTCGTTCAGAGTTGGTGCTGAGGAGCTGCAGTGGATGGAGAGGCTCAAAGGGGTTTCACTCAGCACTTCAATCACCTCACCTGCCACTGTGGCCATGTTTGATAGCAGATCAACTGCTTGTGTTTAATACAGGATTTGTGGGGATAATAAATCTTCCAGCCAGGCATTTTCCTTTGTCCTGGCGATGTTTTAATTGACTTCTAAGGACAAAGCTGATTTTATGTATTTCAGCTTTAATTGCTGCTCACTTTCCTGGATTTTTTCACACAATCATATTAAGCATTAGGTTATTTAAGGAGATTAGTGAGTCTTACCATTGAGAACCACACTCCCAGTTACAATGGAAATACACTCAGTGGTAGAAATTGCTTGAGCAAGAACTTTGAAACTCGTTTTGAACGAGTTCCCTGCATCTGTTTCACACAGTTCCATGGAAGGGAGCCTAAGGATTATGTGAAGGAGCAAATCTGACACTGCTTAATGTCTCAAAAGGACTCTCCTCCACCTCCAAAATCTGTAATTATGTGTGATTTGCATTAATCCTTAGAAAGAAATAGAAATCCCTACACGAAAGAGAAAAAGCAGATTAGGAGCAATATTCTGTTGACAGTCCTGCAAATGATTTATGTCAATTAAGATAATTCCTGTGCTCTCATGAAACCACCTCTCACTCCATCACTTCAGAAGAGGGGGATGCCAACCCAGAGCCACACAATTCCATTTCCCACAAAGGAACAACCTGATTTGAAGTTTATCCAGTGAAAAGTGTATTAAATTCAATGCCACTTAAAAAGAAAAAAAAAAAAACCAAAAAGCAAAGCTATCAAGCAGCAGCAAGAGAAAAGTCATTTTTCATTAGAGCCTGTGCAGAGCTGAAGCCATTACAGCACAGGTGTGATGTGATGCAGGCACAGGGCTGAGCTGCTCCCACACCCACCAAAGGTCACAGGTGACACAGGAGGCACCAACTGTGCTGCTTCCGTGGAGAGAGATGCTGATACATCCTTCACCTAACAGGCACCTCTTCAGGAATATTTCTGGCAATTGATGAATCATTTTGCAAGTCAAGGCAGAAAAGCCATCATTAAAAGCACCTTGTTGTTCCTGCTACAGGCACCTCGTTAAGAAACCTGCTTCAGCTCTTGTTTTTCAATTCTTTGTTAGTGCCTCTGCAGATAAAAGTTTCCCACCTCTCAGAGGCTTTAATTTGCCCCCAGATAGCAGCAAAGCTAATGCTGATCTACAAACTCATCTGAGGAGGAATTGCTGTGCCATCCAGCAGTATCCTGTATCTGGGGATGTGGGAAGTGGGGATAACTTCTCCAAAGCAAGAACAGGCTCACCCAGGCTCTCTGCAAAACGCCAGCAGGTGAGCCAAAGGCCCCCAGCAGCTGGGGCAGCACTGATGGCAGGAGGTCATTTACAAATATCCAAATCAACACACAGGGTGAGGTCTTGGGCCATTTGCAATTTCCTCTGGGGATTATCAGGATTCACCTTTCCAAAGGTGCTCCCAGCAGCCACAGAACCCCAGGATGGTTTGGGTTGGAATTAAATCCCCCCAGTGCCACCCCATCCCTGGCAGGGACACTCCCACTGTCCCAATGTCCAGCCTGGCCTGGGCACTGCCAGGATCCAGGGGCAGCCCCATCCCAGGGAACAGACCAGCAGTGCCCAAAAATGCACCTGACCAGGTTACCTGGGTACGTGTGAAAACTGCTCTGTAATGTTTATCTCAAGGAGAACTGACTAAGAGAAATTGCTAATAAAATGCAAGAATGTTTAATTGGGACATTGTTAGGAGAACATTAATTGGCAACTCTAATACACTGAATAAATTAGCATAGTCAACAAGCTGAGGACTTACATGCATTATCACATACCTCACAATGACTTTTTAATTATTCAGAAAGCAAATAAGTGATTTTCAAACATGCATTTTCCTCTGTTTCATGTTGTCCTTGTGGCTTTCAAGTACATATTAACATTTTTTTTCCTTTCTCAGTTCAAGTCTACCAAACCCTGGTAATTCAGCTTGGTTCCCTCTTTCTATGGAAGTATGGGATGGGAACAGAAATCACTGTGTCACTTGTAAGAGCTGCAAGATTTTAGTCATGCTTCTAAAACATAAAACCCTAAGGTTTCAATGACACAAATAACACCTTTGCAGAGGAGGGAGAAGAACCTGCTGATATCAGTTTTAGACACACTGGTGGATTTAAACATGGTATTTAAATATGACGTTTTTAAAGCTACACAAACAGGGTGTTAACCACATTTCAATCTAACTACCCACAGTGTGGCTTGGATCAGTTTAAAATGCCCTTTTTGGAATAATCAACACTTTGGACCAGTCAGAAGAGGCAGCTTTGTTCTGACACAGGTATCTCCCCACTTCCCAACAACTCCCAAGCTCATACATCTCTCTCCCCAGTTCCCCCTTTCAGTCCCAATTACAAACACTATTTTTAGCCAAAGCAAATGTCAGTGTACAAATAAAATTAAAACCATAATTAACATTACCAGATATAATGAGATGTTTAATTACCCTTGAAACTAGGCCTTGTGAAGAGCCAATAAAGTTTAAAGTGCTTTTGTCACCAATCCAATTATCCATCATACAGAACATCAGATTGTTTGCATTGCCCTCAAACGAGGGTCCAAGGGTTGGGACAGCAGAGCCAGGAAATTACTCTGACATTGATAGTGGAGAATGTTACAGAAATGTTATAAAAGCTCAGTCCAAACCCAAATAAGAGACAAGAAAAGCTTGATAAAGTGTTGAATTTCTGTAATAGTTCTCTAGCCTCTCATGTGGCAAAGCATTGAGCAAAACCACTTAATATGAACCCCAAAACTCTGAAGTGCAGCACAGCAGATGAGCCAAAACTTCTGGTGCCAACTGACAGTGGGGAGGAAAATAAATCTGCATTTGAAACACCCCTGGGCTGTACAGGGTTATCTTCAATAAAAAATCAAGATCTCTGCAATAGTGCAAAATGTTTAAACAGTGGGACCTGCAGGTGCCAAATTCACCAAGAGATTTTATGAATTTCATGCACATTTGGAAAAGAAGTTTCAACAGGGGCTGGAGACCAAATTGTCCTTAAGAAATAATAAAAACACCCACAAAAAACAGCACCAAAAAAGCCTAAGACAACCACACAGACTTTTTGCCCAAATTCCCTGGATGATTTCCCATACATAAGAAGTTATTTATGTCATTATTACCTTCGGTTTTTTTTCCTGGACAAAATCAACTCCTAGAAAATGTTGATTAATTTGCAGTTTGATGCATAAAAAGTGAGCTTGTGAAATTACCAGAAGAGGTAAATAAATGATTCATGTGGGTTAGTTTTGCATGAATAAATTATTTGTTCCTTCTCCGTGTTTTATCTGATAGAAGAATGCAAAATTAATGCTATTCTATGCAAATAGAAAGCCTTTTATAAAATTCTGACCTAATTATAGGTGTTTGCTAAGAAACTCACTCTTCAGTTTTCAGGGGAAAAAATTCCTTGGTGCCACATTAGTGTCATGGAAGGAAAAATTCAAACAATAAAACATGTCACTCAAGGATTATTAATAGAAATAGATACTATTAACGTTTTTGTCTTCTTTAACCATTTTCATCCTGTTGGAGAGGTGCTGGCACCCAAAATGCCACATCCCTCCAGCTGATGTTGAACACAGCAACTGATTGCAAAGACATCACTGCAGATCATGCAAAGTTGTGTATCCCAGCAGATTTTCATTAATGCCAATAAAAGAGATGGCATTTCAATGATGTGGTAGCCAAGGAAACAGAAGCACCTGACAGATGTTATCCCCCAGCCTCCTTCAGAGGCAGCAGAGATGAGCAGTTTGGGCCCATCCTGCAGCAGCTGATGGCCAAATGCATCATTAAATCATCCTGATTTCCAACACCGTGGTGGCAAGGAGCTTTGAATAAGAATTGTTCATTTTAAAAAAAGCAATGAAAAAAGACAAATTATTTCTTTCCATCTACCCCCTGAAACAGCACAAAACATCTTGCCCAGAGCAGCTGTGGCTGCCCCTGGATCCCTGGCAGGGCCCAGGGCCAGGTGGGACACTGGGGCTGGGATCCCCTGGGACAGTGGAGGTGTCCCTGCATGGCAGGGATGGGATGGATGAGCTTTAGGGTCCCTCTCCACCCAAACCATTCTGGGATTCTGTGATCCTCTTTTGGAGCTTGCATGTGACCAGATATTTTTGTTGTTGTTTTACAGTTTCCCCTCTTTAACTGCTAACCCTTAAGAAACTCCATTAACAGGATTTCATCACAGTAACTGTCCAACAATTCTAGAAAAACTAAGCACAAAACATCTCAAGGACTTAGACAGGAGTAAAAATCACCAAACTAAAGCCTATTTATCTGTAAATATGAAGATGAAAAACCCTTCCAAATCTAAAGATTAAAGATAATCTTTTACCTTTAAAGTGAGAGAAACCCACACCATAAAGCTGACAAGATAACAAGCAGGAACCAGAATAAGTAAATAAAATTTGTGCCATCAACCACAATATTTTCTATGATTCTATCAGACACTGTAGTTTCAACATACAAAGCCCTTCAAGAATTCACCAAAGTCTGTTTTAAGTAAATCAGACGAAATGAAATTAATCTTTGCTGCCTGACTGTATTTTCCTGTACTGCATTATTTTAGGGACATTCACTTTGGCCACCTTGCAGGTATTTTCCCCAAGGCCATTCCACTGCTCTCACTAACTCCAGCAAGCTCTGTTTGTGTCTATAACAGACACTGATTGAGGGGTTGATTCAATCAGTCTGAATGTTCTAAGTGGGGTTTTGCAGAATCACACCAGAATTTCTCATTAACTGACCTGGCTGCTCCTGCCTGGTTCTTCTGGCCCTGAACTCAGTGAGGGCTTCACTCCTTGCTGATGACAACAGTGATCCTGTGTTTCCAAGTGGTTTAGCCCACTCTGTATAATTAATATGTATGCAATAATTCCTCCATCAGTCTTTCTATGGATGGCAAATTTGCCAGCAATAACTCAGCTCAGTAGCTGACTGAACCATCCAGACACCACTCCCAGCAGAGAAGCCTCCATACACCTACACTGAAGAGTGGAACTCCTTCAGAAATGGATATTTAAATCAAACTAACAGGAAACACCTATGGGAAAGGCCCACAAGGCAATGGGACACTTCTCAAGGCCAAGCCATTTTTCCTCACCAGCATCCTCAGAGCAAGATGTCCCAGACATCTCCTCCCTCAGGAGCAAACAGTTAAGGCAGAGCTGACTTGTATGGAGATAAATCTGGCAGGTTTTCCAAGTGCTGTGGATAATTAGTGGCTAGAGGTTAAACAGCCACAGAACCCTGGGACTTGATTCCAAGCTTGAATGCCCTTGATAGAAGCCAGTGAGGTGTCGGTTCCAAACATTTCTGTTTCTGTACACAAAGTGGCTGCTCCAATTCAAAACAGACAATTTAGTGGGTGGATCTGTAATTAAATTATTATGGCTCATATCTAATTAAAACAGATTTCAAGGCACATTTCAAGCTGTGGTTGGATGTCAGCTCGAAGCTCCTCGCACGGCTTGGCAAGAAATCGTGCTGAAGGAGGGCAGGAACAGCATCCAAGAGGGAGAAAAGGAGGATCTAAAAATAAAAATGTTCTGGAAAGCCAGCCTTTAGTTTTGAACCCAGCAGTTCACTGCTGGCACAGCACCACCCCACCCCATGGATATCTCAAAGAGCCTCGAGACTGGGAGAAAGGAGAAGCAATTGGAAAGGCACAGCCTGCAGTTGTTCCCAGGTTCTGCACAGAGCTGAACAAAATCCAGCAGAATAGAATCCTTCCTGATGTGTGGAGAACAGGCTCACTGGGAATATGGAATGACAATCTGGCCCAGGCAGAAAGGTACAGCCTAGTGAGACACTGCACAGTTTGTTAAGCTGAACACACACCTCGGGCTTAGCACTGACTTCCGAGAATTCAGTCATGGAACAGGAAAAGCAGTTCCAAAAAAAAAATCACATTTCAGAAACCAACAGAAGGGTTTGAAAAAGCAAAGTTTAAAAATGTTGTGACTTCTTTTTGCTCTATTCACCCAGTGAGAGTTCATTTCTACATCAACTTTGATTTAAAAAAATGGATATATCTTCAGAAGACCTCAAGGTGCTGAAGCCACCATGGGACTGAAACCATGAGAGGAGCAAGCAGGAGCTGAAACCCCAGCTCTGGGCTCCTTTGGGATCCCCCCCAGCACACCCATCCTGCCCACTAATTACTTCTCCTCCCTCCTTTTTCTCTATTTTTCCTTATGTACTTAAGCACATTTCAAATGTAATTGCATAAAAGTTTGCCTGGTTCACACAGGAACTAATAAGTCCAAGTAACTGTTATTACAAAACTCAAATCAAAGGCACTGAATATTGCCATTGCAAAGTAATTAAGGCAGTAAAACCATCGGTGACTTGAAGGGCTCTTTCATTAGTAAAGAGAATGCAATTATTTTCCTGCCATGTCTCCTGATTCTATTGGGCTGACACGCAGGAACAGCCACACTAAGCAGGCTGATTTCTCTCCCAGCACACTGACACCCTGGAATCCTCCTCCACACACAGCTGAGCCACTGATGGCCACCACAATCCCTGTGCTGCCAGGGCTCAGCCTGGCTGTTGAGCTTGAACATGAGCTGAGCCCAAACCCTTCAGCTCCCACTGAACAGCAAACACAAGCCCAGCTGGTTCAAAGGGAGCAGGCATGGAAGCTGTTCCTGCTCATGGCAGGGGGGTGGAATAGGTGATCCCTAGAGTCCCTTCCAACCATTCTGGGATTTGGGGGAAAACTCAGATGTCCCAGAGAACGAGGGACAGGACAAGAGGAAATGGCCTCAGTGCCAGGGGAGGTCAGGTTGGACCTGGATCAGGAGGAATTTCTCCATGGAAAGGGCTGCCCAGGGAGGTTTGGAGTCCCCAGCCCTGGAGGTGCCCAGTGATGTGGCACTCAGTGCTCTGGGATCAAGCTTGGGGGTCTGGGAGGGTTTTCCAACCTCTGTGATCCTGGGATTCTGTAACCTGAGATCAAAGCAAACTTGTGGAAACTCTTAAAAAGTTTTGCCTTCAAAGGACAAGCATCAAGCAGGGTTTTCCTCTAGCAAATTCCAGCCACGGTTTGCATTCTGTGTTACAACGGGTTTGATTGTTCCAACTGTTTGAAATCAAGTTAAAACAGCAAGAACAGAGTCACATTTGAATCTGAGCAGGTTAAAAAATAGAAAACAAATATGCTCTGCAAGTCCAGACCCTCACTGTGCACACCAGGGCTCGTGAGCACAGATTTATAATGAGGAGTCACTGCCAAACTCCCAGTGCATCTTAATACCAGCAAAATCCAGTCTGAATACTGAAAGGGACACAGATCCCTTGAAATTCAGCTCAAGAATGCTCCTACCTGACACACCAAAGGAAAAAGGGCTTAATTTCAGTGGGTGGTACAGTTTTATGACAGAAGGAAATAAATTTGCCTCTGGTATGATTGGCACTTCTGGAAACTGAGTTAGCTTTGTTTCCAATCATCACATCAAAATAGATTTGGGTGTTTCTATTCAGATCAGCACCACAATCAAAAGAGTAAAAAACACCTCCTTCCCACTACAGCATTTGAAGTCATCTCTTCATTTTGCATTAGGGCTCTCCTGATCTTGAAACACACAACACTGAGTAAGATTTCTTCCAAAAGCCAGGGCCTGATTTCTCATCACCTTTAGAGTCTTTTCAGAGAACCAGAAATGGTTTGGGTTGGGAGGGACGTTAAACTCATGTTGTTCCAACTCCCTTCCACTGAAAGGTCCCTGGGCCACTTGTCACATTATTTCAGATGTGACAAAACATCTCTTGAAATACTCTATCATCTTACAACTATTTCCTATTAAAGAACATGCAGTTATTGAACTGATGACTTGGGAGGTGATTTCCAGCCCTCACAGCCTGTGGAAGCACTGCTGGTTATACCCACACTGAAATCTGGACAGGGGCTGGGAAGGTGCACAGTCACCAGGATGGTTTGGCACTAATATCAGATTCACAAGCTGTCAAATCTATCAGGAAACTTCCCTGTGGAATAGAGTATTGCAGGCACAAGCAGACAAGTTCTCTCCTCTCACAAGCACCACTTCTTACACCCTGAAATCACAGTATGAGACACCAATAGCACACTGCTGCCTCCTTTTCCACTTGCAGCAAACAGAGTTCTGCTCAGAGGTGCTGCAGCAGAGCAGAGCAGGTTTGGAAGTCAAGTGAGGAGGCTCTGAGCTGTGCCTGGATCCCAGGGAGGAGAAGGGCAGCAGCAGGAGGATGGGATTTGATCCAGAACTGAAGGGAATGCTGCACCTGCCAGGCACAGCAGCCTGGGCTGCCACCTCATGCCTCAGACTTTGGGGATGAGCTGATGTGAGCACACTCAGTCAGGGGCTGCTCAGGAGTTCCACCTCCCAGTTCCAAGCTTTTTGATGTTTATGGTTTATCCAGCTGGCCATTGATCAATATTGATGTGACCCAACCCTCTGGTTCAAAGGTTTCATTATCAGCACCAGATTTATGGCCTCTTCAAAACATCCTCAATAATCTGTCATCTAAACTACAATAGGGAATTAATTTTTTCAATCATTTTCCTGAGGGTTTAATTAAGCATTCTGAAGATGGCTGCAGTGATTCAGCAGTGAGGGTGGATCAGCTTGGCTGCCCACCCTCCTGCATGCTCCTGCCCACTTACATTACTAAGACCACAATAAACACATTTTTTCTGCCTGAAAGCCATTTATTTGGAAGAAATTTTCTTCTAAGAGCAATGGCATAAGGTCAGCAGACAGAAGGTGAGTGACTGCTCGTTCACTTTAGATGGGATTGGTGCTAAACACACCCAACTAGCTCACTCAATTAGTGCTTAATTCTAAAGTATTAAGGATTTTTCAATTAAATGCCATTTGCTTACAAGGAATAAAAGCAAGTTGTGACTGAGGAAAAGCCAGTTGGATTCACATGGGTACAGCCTGCAGTGGCACAGGGCCTGTGATGTGAGGGATATTCCTCAGGTGTCAGAGCTTCACACTCCACATCCAAATTTATTCTGCCAAGGATCACCTGATGGCACAACATGGCAATGTGTGGGCCCAAATCCCTCACCTGCCAACACAGTTTATTGCCTGTGCCTGAAAGGCAGGTGCACTCATGCTGAAATGACATCTGTTTCAGTCCTTTAAAGGACTCCAGTGTCACTGTCAGGGCAAGACAGTTGCTCTGTTCACAGCACCTGGGAGCTGCTGGGGCACTGACACCGAGTGCCACAGCCAAATTAATGTTTTGTTCCATCATTTACAGAGGAAAACATCCCAGGCCAAGGCCAGGGAAGGTGCTGGGAAGATAAGAGGCAGTCCCAGAAAAGCCTGCTGAATTTCTACAGCCCCATGGCACAGCCTCATTTGGTCAGAACCAAGGGGCTGAGTGTTTGAGCAGCCAGGTCCAACAGCCCCTCCTGGATTTACAGGGCAGGGTTTGCTCTCCAGGAGAGCAGTGAAGCAGCTCCTGGAGAGCACAGATTTACAGGGCTGTGAGTTACTGGCAGGCTGTGGCTGTGCTTTCCAAGAGCTTGCACTGGACCAGCTGCTCTGAGCAAAACCCTCAGCTCCTGTCTGCAAGAATTAAGTCAAAAACTGGGTTGAAAATTGAGCCAGTGTGTGCATCTCATCAGCTGGCCAGCAAAGGCAAAGAGAAAACCAGGCTGAGAGATGTGAAAAACACAAGAACAGATTTGATGATGGTAACATATGATCAATGAAACAGAAATAAGTATTTCCTCCAGCCAATTACCACTCAATCCTCACAAGTCAAACAAAAATGTTAAATAAATATTATCTGGCATTTCCACATGGTTCTTTAATCCATCTCCTAATCACAAAGAATTTTGAACTACACCATCAGTGTGTCCATATGTATGACAAGATGGGCACTGGAAAGCGTCTGATGTTGGGAAAAGTCCCCAAAGCTGCTCTCCCTGATCCCTGGATTTGTTCTGAATTACATGCTTCTAAGAAATAAATACTTTTTTTCCTTTAGAAGCTGAGGACACAGTGGGATTTCTGAAGGCTTGAAATGATGTGCAACTGCAGCAGAATACTCTAAATTATATCAAGATTTAGGGTGTGTTTAACAATAAGGGATTACAGTAAAAGACAACATTGCCTACACTTAATTGACTTGCTCTAAACAGCTAAATAAGTTGGGAATAAAGCTAAAAATTCATAGAAATGCAGAAAATTAAAATAATTATTTGACAACATAGAACAACTAATTCTCATTTGAGTGAGAGCAGATGAGGTCATCAGCCTCCTTTCTGCAGTGGCAAACTGGAAGTGGCCTGAATATCAAAAATTGTAATTGCAATCAAAGAGAGCAAAGCTTGGAACAGTGCAGAGAGCTGCTCCTGTTGTGCTGCATTCTGGAGCACAAGGGCTCCTATCAGCACAGGTTGGCACTAAAACCAGCCATTTCTCTCTGCTTGCTGTGAAAAATAATGATCTGTTGATCTTGGTTTGTCATTCAAACTGTGTAACCCACTAAGTCAGCATCTGTCTCTTTACTGGGTCTTCTTCTGTGGTGTTTACCAACTGTCAGAAAAAACAAAAATACAGGAACAAAGCTTGTGGAAGACTTTGAAAATGAGATTTGCAAAAGGGCCTGATAATAATGATGCGAGTTCAAAAAAAATTCATCTATAATGAGTTTATGACCATGCTCTACATTGTAATCTAAGTATTGTGACCATGTTCTACCCAGAAAAGTATGAATCCATCCCCCCTTCCCAAAGGTTTCCAAGATACAGAGGGAATTCTGCCTGGGCTTTTCCAGCAATCTTCCAGTTAAAGCATCTTGCCTTTATGCAAAAATCTAATTATTGATTGTCTTGATTTAGTTGTGTGCTGTTGTTAAAATCATTCCAAAAAATCATATATCATTTTGGAGTTACTGCACAAAAATGAAACTATTCATTTGCATGGTAATCCTTATTTTTGTAGTAACATTTTGGGAAGGTTTCTCAACACCCCTCCCTCCCCTTGCCCATCTCCATCCCATCCAGAGGGAGATAAGGCACTGCTCATTGATCAGACAGCCCAGGAGCCATTCCCAAGGTTCAGCTGGCAAGCCCCAGCCTGCTCCCCAGGGAAAGCTCCCTAAAAGCATCCAAAGTGGGGCATTTGCTCTGTAATTCGATTCCCTAGAAAGATATTTCCATGGCAGACCAAAAGGCTCCCACAGTGCAGGTGAAGGAGCAGAAAGATTAATTATCCAGTTGGAAACAAGCAGACACCAAACCTCCTCTGCTACTTTGGCTGGACAGGGGAAAAACTTAATCTTTAAAAACCCTAGATTGTCTGAAATGAGATTCTAGTCTGGAAATTTGCTTTTAAAGAACTCTGTCCAAATGTGGTTTGAGCTCAAACTCACTTTTGGGCAAAGACAAATGATGGAGGGGTTGAGGCTGCTCCTGACATACCCTCGTGAAGAGCAAGTCAGCTTTGGGGTTTCCAGAGAATAAAACATGTCTTTGTAGATCTTATGAAAGATCACAGCTCTAATTAGGAGCTTTAGGGGAGGCAGTTTTAGGTGCTCAAGTGAGATTGGCTCTTTGTGTCCCCCCCACACTGCGGGGAAGAGCTGAGAGGGAGGTGCCCACATTGTTAGTGAGCGGCTCTCCCAAAGAACATTTCCTTTTGTTCAGCATGCAGGAGGGATTGGTGCTGGGAGATGAGATCCCCCAGCCCCAGGAACCCAGCAGTGCCCCACAAACCCTTCTTGGGGTGACACACCAGCAATGCTGCACAGTTCAGAGAGAAATTGGACACCTAAATTGGCAACACCTTCTTGGCTGGGTGTGTAAGCAGGCAGTCAATACCTGCACACTTGAGGTTTTGCAGATTAATTAATTATTTTATGGGAATCCTGATGGGAGTGTCAAGGAGCTCCACACAGATCCTTAATAACAACTCAATATCCTCAAACAAGAGTCCAGGCCATTGGCTTATCAATTACTAAATAACCCAAACCAGCACTGTGATTGCCAAGAATTGCTTTTTGAAGCACCCAATTTGTTCCTCTCTGAATCCACTGCAGAAATGTGTCTGATGGGCTCAAGCTCTCCTGATCTATTTTATCCCATCAGATGGTTTCAGCAGCAGCCCACTCGTTAGCAGTTAATGCAAGGAAAAAAGAGAAATTGTCTCCTTGTGTTTGGAGGGGGAACGAGGAGTCAGCAGAACCAGAGCAGTTCAAGGGGAAGAAGCACAAGGTCTGAATTCATCCCTGCCACCACCCCTGGCTTGCCAGCAGCTGGATTTTAGAGCAGTGGTGCAGATGAACACCTGTAAGCACTCCAGAAGGGCACATCAATCATCTCACTGCTTTTACTCACTCCAGAGTTCACAAAGAAAATAACCAACCCTTTTGGTAGTGTTCTCTACATTTCGAGAATGAAGTTCAGACCTCAGCATTTTTAAAAAGCAGCACTACAAATATAACAGCACTGAAAGAGATGAGAGCTCAAAAAACTCTGAAGGACACTGCAGGATTCAAAAGAAAAAAAGACTTGCCAAGTAAATATGATTATTGCTGTCAAGACTTGGTAATTCACTAAAAGCTGCTGAAAAAAGCTTATGTATTAATAATGCAAAACAAATACACATACAAACACTCATACAAGCAATATTTCCAAGCACTGCTGTGTTTGTCAGGAGATGAATTGCCATATTCCAATCACATAATGCCAGTAACAAAAGACTGTACATCCTTCTCAGAAGCAAAGAATTAGCCACCACTGACTGCAGTGGTTACTGATCCCAGAAATCATTATTAACTCCAACAGTATTTGCATACAGAAACAGTCCCTCTAACACTGCTGCAGCCCAGCTTGCAAATGTTGGGGAGCAGAATTGCAGCTGCTTGAACCACAGACTCTCCACCCCCCTGCTCATCTGCAGGCAGCAGCCTCTCCTTTTTCCTGCTAAAATGCTGCTCCCTTTGTCCTCTCCCTACAGAGAACAAAGGTTCTAGAGAAGCTAAAAAAAAAAAGAAAGATGGTGGGAGAAATAAAATCCACCCTCACTCCTGTGGAAGGTAGAGCATTACATAAGGAAAAAATAATTTCATTGTGTAATTGGTGCAGCCTGCACAGAGAGAGCAGGTAAGAGAAGCATGGGTGGCCTATTGGGAGTGAAGGGGAGTCAGGGATGGCAATCCTGAAATACCTGCCCTGCATGGTTTGGCACAGGCAGAGTGTCCAGTGTCCATCCTGAACCCCTGCCCTGCATGGTTTGGCACAGGCAGGGTGTCCAGTGTCCATCCTGAACAAACTGCATGGCAAGGCACAGGCAGAGTGTCCAGTGCCCATCCTGAACCCCTGCCCTGCATGGTTTGGCACAAGCAGGGTGTCCAGTGCCCATCCTGAACTCCCTGCATGGTTTGGCACAGGCAGGGTGTCCAGTGCCCATCCTGAACTCCCTGCATGGTTTGGCACAAGCAGGGTGTCCAGTGCCCATCCTGAACTCCCTGCATGGTTTGGCACAGGCAGGGTGTCCAGTGCCCATCCTGAACTCCCTGCGTGGTTTGGCACAGGCAGAGTGTCCAGTGCCCATCCTGAACTCCCTGCGTGGTTTGGCACAGGCAGGGTGTCCAGTGTCCATCCTGAACCCCCTGCATGGTTTGGCACAGGCAGAGTGTCCAGTGTCCATCCTGAACCCCTGCCCTGCATGGCACAGGCAGGGTGTCCAGTGCCCATCCTGAACTCCCTGCATGGTTTGGCACAGGCAGGGTGTCCAGTGCCCATCCTGAACTCCCTGCATGGTTTGGCACAGGCAGAGTGTCCAGTGCCCATCCTGAACTCCCCTGCATGGTTTGGCACAGGCACAGGCAGGGTGTCCAGTGCCCATCCTGAACTCCCCTGCATGGTTTGGCACAGGCAGGGGTGTCCAGTGTCCATCCTGAACTCCCTGCATGGTTTGGCACAGGCAGAGTGTCCAGTGCCCATCCTGAACTCCCTGCGTGGTTTGGCACAGGCAGAGTGTCCAGTGCCCATCCTGAACCCCTGCATGGTTTGGCACAGGCAGGGTGTCCAGCAAGCTTCAGAGATCTGGCTTGGCCTGGGTGATCACTGATTTTGTCATCCATACCTTCACCTCCTGCCAGACCTCTGTTCCCATTCCACAAAGCACAGTCTGCATTGCAAACAATCCAGCAGCCTCTGGAAGCCTGGCAGACAGCTCCTGCTGTTTTCTGCTCTTGTTTCAAGGGTACTGAAACTGTTTGTACCTCCTAAAGACACTAAACTTTCCTTAGGTGAAACCACAACCAGTTCCTCAGAACACACAGGCTGCACTGGGAACATCTTCATTATTGAGCTTTCAGGTGGGTCAGGCTCCTGCTGCTTGTGAACAGAGCCCTGTACACCCACTCCTAAACCCACACCAAAAATCCCAGAAGTGCATCACTGGGTACCACGGGAATTCTGCTGGTAACAGGGAACATGGAAAACTCAGATTGTGTGTCCTAAGTGAAGAACACCTGCTAGATTTACCTGCAAACCCAGCTCATGCACGGTTTGCACACCAGGAATTCTGTATCAGCACCTATCTCAAAAGTCAGTGCAATTTCTCCAGTTTGTCTGTGACTGCCTGACTGAAGCAGCTCTAAAGTTTCCTCACTGAGCAGACAGCAAAACATAGATGCAACAGACTGAGCCTGGACCCAGAAGTTTCAGTTCTAGGAATAACTAAAGCAAGTTTATTCACTACATAACACATTGTTCCTTTAATGACAGCACTTGGTCTAACAGGGTGCTGGTCCCCATGAGGATTCTGAGGTGCTGCACCTGTAATTAAGTTAAGCTGATTCAAACAAAAATCCCCAACAATAACAAAAATCACATTGAAGAGAAAAAAAAATAAGGTCTATTAAAGCCATGACTATGGTAGCAAGAAAGTTAATAAGCCTGGCAATAAAAGTGGCAACCACACAGAACCCCAAACCTGCTATTAATTAATTGAACAGAAAATAGTACCTTTCCTACAGAATTTTAGGAGCTCAGCAGTCTCTGATACAGTTCCATATTTGCTCCTAATTAGGTTGGGAGGCCCTGGAGGAAGGGCTCTCTTTTGTGCCATATTTTATTATGTCCTTACAATTTGTCGGCCCCAGTTTACCTCTCAGACTTTCCCAAAAGGTTATTCACCAGCAGCTGCTTCCACCTGCATGAGAACAGGGAGAGCACCAGCCAGGTTCATCACAGTGACCCTGATTCCAAGTCATGGAATGGTTTGGGGTTGGAAGGGACTTAAACCCCCCAGTGCCACCCCTGCCATGGCAGGGACACTCCCACTGTCCCATTGCTCCTGCCCCAGTGTCCAGCCTGGCCTGGGACACTGCCAGGGATCCAGGAGCTGCTCTGGGCACCTGTGCCAGCCCTGCCCACCCTGCCAGGGAACAATTCCTGCCCAAAATCAGCTCTGACAGATCCTACTCTGTGCTCTGATTGTCACAGAGGCAAAGCACAGCAGCTAAATTACATTCACCACAAATCTCATGCCTCCAAACAAGGAGTCAGGGTTTTGTCACCAGCTTTTATTCCACACTGAACTTCCAATTTGTTGAAGTGTCAGTCTGGTGGCTTTGTTGGAAACCAGTGAGGTGAGATTATTTGAGCAATTAAGAACCAGAATGAATTGCTGTGTCTGAAAATCATGCAAGCAAAAAAAAATAACAAAAATATAACCCTTTTCATTGCTCAGCAAAAGCACTGGTTGCAAGTTTTAAACAGTACTAACAGGTTCTCCTTGAGACATGCAGGAAATGCATGAGAATATTTTAAATAGCCAGGGAAGTAGTAAAAAGGTGAGGGTGAAGAAAGAAAACCAGGAGCTGTGGAACATCAGCAGACCACAAACCTCTCTCAGAAACATTTCCAGCAGCCCTGAAGATGCTCCCAGTGCTCTGCCAGCCCTGTGGGAACTCTGGGATGGAGCCCATGAGCAGAAGTTCATCTGCTGGAATTTGCATTAGTGCTTCTTGCCAAGTGAGTGGCCAAGGTCAGCCAGAGTTTCTTTATTCATGAGCTCCTGGCTCTCCTCAGACACAGGGCCCAAGCAATGTGCTTTTCCAGCATCCTGATTCAAGTCCCCACAAGGCACAGAATAAAATTCTTCTAATTAGAGACGACTATTCCAAAAGTGCAGCCCTTGCACAGCCTTGCTCAAGGTCATGTGCTAAGTGGCTGGTGAGCAAACAGATCTGCTCACTTTCAGCAGAGTGGGGAATTAAAATCCGATTTAACTTCAGCACCCACCCTGGTATTTGACACTGTCAAAACAATTTTCTGTTTGAAAGCAACAGCAGACTGTGAGTGAGGGCAGCAAAGGAAAACTGGCAGTGAAATTTAAAGTAGTTTTGTTCTTAAAATTAGATGATTTTCAAAGAAAAAGGATTATCAAGAATATTAATTAAGCACACCAAAGTTGCAAACCCAGTATCTACTATTCTGCTGGATTTCTAGTTGTACTCTAAATTCAAATTAATCACTGAATTAAGGTTTTCCTTAGGCACGTTCTTCCTATTAAACATGCAGTGCCCAAAATGTTTTAAACACTCTAATTTTTTCCCTACTCATTGAATTTGGTCCATAGCAAGGTGCACAGAGTGTGAACAGATCAAACAGTATTGCTGTAATTCCATACTTTGCAGCTACTGCTCAATAAAAGTTATCACCTGTAACCAGCATCTTGTCCTACAGATAATTAAGAAATTGTTCAAGGAAATTATTTTTCCCATTAAATTATAACTGCTGTCACCACATTAGTGCTCATGTGGGAAATGCTGATTATTCCCAGGCTCTGGACAGCACCCAGAGGTGCAGGAGCTCTGCAGCATCACTGCCTTGCCAAGCATGGGGCATCCACAGCCCCACTGCTCCCCTCCTGCCCCCAGAGCAGCTCTAAGCAAAGAGCAGGAAAACAAAGAATTCCAGTTTCAGGGAGATGAAAAGGAGATGAAAGCCACTTTCTCAGCTGCTGCCCTTGTCCAAGGGCCTCTCTCCCAGAAACACCTGAACCTCAGCACCAGCTCCTGCTGACATCTCAGAACGTCCCATGCTTTGAGCAGAACTCAAATTATTCTGGTTTTGGCTTTAAAAACCCTGTTCCTGTAACTTTCTGTGACAGATAAAATCGGGCACATTCCAGCAAGGTGAGGAGACCCAGGTGGCACTTGAGGTGGCACGAGTCCTTTTCCCAGGACACACTGCACTCCCACAAGGGAGGGAAGCTGAGCATGGACAGTGAGTGGCACAGCCCCTCTCCTGGGCACAAACATCCCAGTCAAGGCTTGTGGGATGCCAGAAGGGCAGTGCCACCCTTTCCCTCCCTGAGGGAATTCCACACAAAGCCCTGCTCTCATTTTCTGAGCTCTCACATCTTCCCAGGGGCCTCAGATTCTGACATGGCCCAACTGTCCTGAACCAAAAAATGGTAATTTTTGTGTGCTGTTTCCTCTCAGGGAGTCCCCTTATGTCCTTGGCCATCCCTCCTTGTCCTGGGCTTTAAGGAGAAAGCCATCCCACTCTGCACCAGGCACAAAAAACTTTTGGTGGATGTTCAAATGCAGATAAATGAATAGGGAAAGATCACAACTCAAAACAAAAAGTGGAGGAAAGAAGCACACTCAAAAACCTGGAAAGGATAATTATATGTAGCTTAAACCTTTCCTTTTGGAGACTAACCACAAATATTAGAAGAGATTTCACAATTCCTTTCTCTTTTCCATTTACACTACCAATCCCTGACCTTTATTCAGTGAAGTTGAGAGAATCTTCCTTCTCTACAATGAGATTACTTTCTCCACTAAATCATTTACAGCAGAAATATTAAAAAGAACCCCTGTCAAAAAATGAAAAAAAATGACAAAGATTCTCATTTCTAGCAAACTGTCAGGAGAAAAAAAATATTAAAACCAAAGGTATGGAGTGAGTCAAAATAGTTCATATTCCCATGAAACCATTCCAAACCATCTACATCATAGTTGGCTTAAACCTTAAGGGTCCCCTTTCAGGTTGGAAAAGTTAAAACAAGTGAAAATATGACATTTGACAATTTTTACATGCACCTTTGATTTCCTTAAGTTAGCCAAAACACACTAGGATTGGATGAGCAATTGTTTCAATATAAGAAAAAAAGCAGTGTTTATCCCTAGGCAGAATATTTTCAAGAGAAAAATGCACTTCCTTCTGACAAACTCCACAAAAAAGCAGCAGAGCCAGAGCATTTGCTCTCATCAGGTGAGAGATAGAGTAAGGCTGCAGTGGTGCCAACCTTCTCAGAGAGCTGAAGGATTGCATGTTAAAGCAATGCACTCTTCTTAGTGCTGTTTACACATGGACAGAGCTCCAGCTTTTCAAAGGGAGATCGTTGGGTTGTGTTTTTCCTAGAGGAGCAAACATGTGAGGTGTTCTGAGAACTGGCACAAAGCAAGTTCAGCTCTGCTGGCTCAGGCAGGACAAAAGGTGACCACAGTGCTGACAGCTCTGCAAACACCCAGAGGGCTGTGAGAGCTGCCACAGGGGATGAGATGGAAAACCTGACACCATTCACACCCTCCCGAGACCCCCTGTCCCTCCCAGGGCAGGGCTGAAACCCCTGCAGGGCCAGGGCTCACAGCTCCTGCAGAAATGCACATCTGCTGATGGCAAATCAGCAGTTCAGACTTGCCCTTCAAATCTACAGCTCCTTTAGAAACTTCTGACAATTAAAGCCCTCTAATTTTTACCCTTCCACACTCTCCTCTCTTGCACGGTCTGAGTGAAACATGAGTCAAGTCTGTGCCTTTATTAATCACCCACAAAACTTCTCAGCTGCAGCTCTTCTGAGCAGGATCCTATAACAGACAGGAGAACATTTCCATTTCAGTGTATTAACAAGGGGCAATAAAAACACAGCCCAAAGGGATATGCCTGAACATTTCCAAGAAATATTGGTCTTGGACTTTTCTTCTTTTGCAAGGAACTTTTCAGACCAAGACACCAAACAGGTACAGGCAAGAGCATTATTATTATTAAGCATTCACAGAGCACTGATAAATCTCCAGTTTTGCACAAATCCCAGTACAAACACTGCCAGGATATTGCAGTGATTTAAGAAGGTACAAAATGATGCTCAGCACGCTGCATTTTTAACAAAAGCATCTGAACACCATCAGTCCTTCTCCTTGTACCCACAGAGAAGAAAACAGTTCACACCATGAGTAATTACAGCATTAATAACTACAAAAGTGGATGTATTATTGAACTGTTGGTCCAGCTCCCTTTCAGCAGGCAGAGTGATGAAGCTGCTTGTCACATCCTTCTCTAAATATTTCACATTTATGGTTCTTCCTATATATAAAAGCCAGCAGAGCAATTCAAACCTCACTCCACACCAGGCTGGGGAATTTCCAAACCTGGCTGCACTTACAAGCTGCCCTACAAAACACTGGCCTGGAAACATGACCCAGCTTCAGCTTCTCACACACAACTGTTCTGATCTTCCTCTCCTTGGGGTTCTATGGGAATTAATTGCTGAATTTTACAATCATCAGTCCCAGCTGCTCACTGAGTTCATACCCAACTCTCCAGCTTGTTGGAAGGTTGTAACTAACCCCTGTGAACAGACAAACCCTCAGTGACAGGGGTTTGTGAAATACAAAGCTTCAGTACTCAGCAGTTACAGACAGGTGTATGTTTGGAGGGTTTTTCCAGCATCAGCCTTAAAGTAACTTTGCACCCAGTACAGGCAGCAGCTGCCAATGTTCTGAGTCTGGAATGCAACAGCAATTCAACAAAAGGCATGAAAATTGTCATCTTGGTAATTAAATCCACAATGAAACCTCCAGCAATCCCTCAGTGCAAGGAACCCTTGATTTTTTGTACTGGAAAAGAAATACCTTGTTTGTATCTGAAATTATTCAGACGGTAATTCTGCACCTTAAATATCCCCAGGCTGGTACACGGGAGCCACAGACAATGGAGGCATGTGAATTACTGGGAGAAAGGATTATTCCACCCCAGGAAAAATCAGTGGAAACTGATTGAACAAGTTGTTGATGATTGAACAAGTTGTTCCACATTTCAGTTACCCCATCTACCATCTTTTCTTTACAGAACATGAAAATTTAAGAGTGAAAATAACCAAGGATTTATGAATCCAATAGTTCTGCTGGAAATATGATGCTATTTATCTTCAGGTTCAATCAGCCTCTGCAAACTTAAAGTAAGTAAATAGTCACAGGGATAGGCAGAGCCTCAGTTTCCATTACCATTCCCAGGATCAATGAGCAGCAAGGCAAACGTTTGCCCACAAGCAGCAGTGCTGCCTGCAGTGCTCCTGACTAATAGAGACCTGCCTGGGATGGATGGCAGGGAATGAAAACACTGCCACACAGCTCCAGCTCATTTGTTTCCATTTCCAACTAATAATACAAGATCAAATTCTGTATTAGTTTAGCTGCTAGAACAGGTGGCATGAGGAGAAAAACAATTTAAGATCTTATTTGTATGAATATTTGGTCACGTTGTGTAATATTCTTCACTTTGCACTGAGCAAATGGAGAATTAGCAGGTTCTGAACAAACTGTGTTTGTTGATCAGGATTTCCTGAGGCAGCTGTGCCCCTGCAGGACACTCCCAGCACCTTGGCCAGCTGGTCACTGCAGGCCACTGCTGTCCCCAGAGCCCTGAAGGTGCCTCATGGTGCCAGCTCCTGGCTTTCCAGCCCCTGAGGGCTTTTCCAGAATCACAGAAGGGGCATTTGCAGAGGTGCCCCATCAGCAGAACCCCCAGTGCCAGCTCAGGTGGGGCACAACTCAGACAAGCTGCTCTGGACAATGAGATGAACTTGGGCAAACACTGCTTCTGTGTAATTATCACAGAGCCATCAAGGCTGCAAGAGACCTTTCAGGATGATCCAATCCCACCATCACCAGCCCTAAATCATGTCCCCAGTGCCACATCCATCTTAAACACTGAGACTGCAGCCCCTCCCCAGGCACCATGTTCCAGTGCCTGACCACTCAACCCACAGCTGCCAACAGGCACTACCCCTAATTCATGTTCTTTTCATTTCTTCCATGGTCACAACTTTTCTTTCCAATTCTAATATTTTGCTCCTTGCAATACAGAGTGAGAGCTCTTTTCTCTTGACCTTGATTAGCACTACTGAATTCCAGTTGTTCCATCTCCAAAAACAAGCAGTTGTTGGAGCCACAAGAATTTTGAGTGGCCCTGTGTTACAGTCCTGGGAATGAACCCAAACTTCAGGGCAGTGACCCCAGGACACCCAGCAGCTCTGGTCCTGAGACTCCTGCTGTACCTGATCCTGGTGTAATACAATGCAAAAGTGAATTAAGTAGTTTGATCTCTGACCCTTCATATCACAGTGCCAGTGAAACTCCTTTCTTGCCTCTCAATAGCAGTGATAACATTTGCAGCAGAGCAGCATGGATTAAACAAGAGAGAACTAAGAACAGGAACAACTTCTTAGGAGATAAGAAATTAAAGCACCTAATTGCTGCAAAGAAATACACAAAAGCAAACTAAGCTCTATAAAAAATTACATTCTATCCCTGCTGCCACAGGGGACAAGCCAAAGGCTATAGAGATGCCAAACATAAAACAAATCATGCTCCTAAAATGAGATGAGGGCTGATTCTGTGCATGCACACAGCAACTCAGCATTCAGATGAATTTATGACAAAGACTCCAACACATGCAATCTTTGTCACTGCTCCTCATTTCCTGCTCCCATCTGCTCAGAGGCAGCTGAAAGCTGCTGCTGTGCATGAGACAACCCCTCTGCTCTGGGGCTCTGATTGTGCCACAGAAGGTGAGCAATGAAGAGGCTGATGTTAGATCTGCTGCCAGGATTTGCTGCACAAAGAATTCCAGAGCCATTGTGGCAGGACTGCAGGGGTTGGAGATGAGAGAAATGCCTAAAACAAAACCAAGGCAGAAACCTGTGTTTTCCCAATGTGCTGCTGAGGCCACTCTGTGCAAGGGAAGCAGTGGCAGCCTTCAGCAGGAAAACCCACAATTAACTTCACCAGGAGAAATATGGAGCATCACAAGGCAGAGAAATGGGCACAGAGTCTGCTGACTTTCTCTGCTCGTTGAGAAATGGAAGCTGAATTAGACTGGAATTTTAATAGCAGCTGCAACTCACCACAAATAATAATTACATTGTTTATTAAAGTGAAAGTTATCCATATTATCTCTGCTCCAAGGGCAGAAAGGATGTGGATGGGGTTATCCTATTAGCTTCTTTAACTCTTTGGGATGACCCACACTCTGGAGAATTTCTGGATATTGCAGCCAGGTCTCCCTGTTACCTACATGGAGCTAAATAAAACCCAGCTCTCTGTAAGTTGGCTGACGCTAAAACTTTGTAACTGGTTACAAAAAGTTGTCAGTCACAATCAGAACTAAATTCAAGTACACCATTTCCTCTCAACATTGTCACAACCTACTTCTGTCTCCTAGAGTTTATGCTCTTGCCAAGTGATTAATCTTTTATTACCCAATTTGGCATTATGAAAGTCAACTATTCCATATATAATGACAGGAAACTCTAACCCAAAGTTTAAATAATGAATAACAGCTTACATTATCTAAATAGCTGTTTTCAAGCCCTTTATTTTTCTTTTTTTACTAATTTTTGATCCGTACAACGTGGCAGTTTTCCAGCAGAACATAAGCAAAGCAATTATTTCAGCCAGTAAAAGATAACAGCTTCTGTGACAGAGGTCACACACCATTACCACCACTGCTTTCTATGGTCTTAAAATCATAAATATTTCGTTTCATCAAGGAACAGGTCAAGCTAAAGAGGGGGAATTTGGCAGCACTAGGACTAAGCTGCAACAGGAAAAATTCTATACAGTTCTGCTGGAGTGTTCTCACCAGAACAGGGATTAATCAACCTCACTGGGTAACAAGGAGACAACAAAAGCATAAATGACAATTCCATGGTAAAGATAATGAAAACTAAATACCAAGAAAATGGATAGAGAATAGCTGGGCTAATTAAAATTACATGATATTTAACTAATCACAAAATATTCTCACAGCTCTCATCTGTAAAAACTGTTGAGTCATGTACCAGCCCTGAGAGTGATCCTGCTGGAATTCTTCCAGGAGATTCCTTAAGAACAAACCTGCTTATAGTAATGAGGGTCTGCAAAGTTACTCAAACATCCTGTGCAGATGGCCTTGATCAATACCTGCATGTGGCAATGGCACATCAGCACCCCAGGGAAACTGATTATTAATGGGCTCTGCACCTCTCCCCACATCTGGCTCTAACAAAAACCCTGCAGTGCTCTCCAGCACTTCTGTGGCAGGAAAACAATTCCCAGGCCAGATGGTCTCCTGCATCTTTTTCCTCACTACAAGGTTAATTAGTAGCAAGATACTAGTGAGAAAAATATTCTACTTTCTAAAATATTATGTTTTGTTGCAACACTTTAGAAGAGTTGGGTAAGAATTTTTGGGGCTGATACTTTTTTTTATAATTAAACTTTTATCTGCAGGAATTCTCAATGTCATCACACCTCTCCTGCCCTCCAGCACTGTTCCAGCCACACCACAGGATTTTAAAACATTTCCAACACTGCAAGAGGGAATCTCCCACAATGAGAGTTCTAAGGGTTAAGGCAGAACATAACAAAACATACAAACCATTCTAGGCAAAACATTCACACATTCTCAACAGTGAAGAGGAACAATAAAATTTTATAAGGTTGCAATAAAACAAGGCCAGTAGCTAATACTAAAAACTGGCATTTTACCAAGTGCCAAAAGCAGACCAATAAAGAACCAGGTTAGACTAAACCAAAGGCTGAGTGATGTGTGATCAGGAGCTGGCAGGGGCAGCAGAGGCTCGGGGTGGGGTGATGCTCTCAGGAGGGTTCTGCACTCCCAGACAGTTCCCTTTGAACAGGTGCATCCCACCTCACCTCCAGGAGGGACCAGCCCTCCCTGCAGGCTGGGAGGGTGTTGGGAGGGCACAGCTGGACACAGCTGGCTCTGGATTGCTCAGGCAGCACTGCAGGAGCAGCTGGGGAGGGACACAGAGGGAACTCCCACCTCACCCAGCCAGGCTCCAAAGGGCTTTTAGCAGGATGGGATGAACAGCTGGGACAAGACTGCTCAAAGTCAGCCTTAACCTTCACAAATGAGGTAAAAAGAGCAACAGCTTCCTATGCCTGAGAGCACAGAATTGACAAAGGAAAAAGGAAGCTGGAAGATGTGCTCTAGAGCAGAGTCATTCTACAAGGGACATGCATGGGAATTTAATTTAAGAAAAGTTTTGAAGGATTTCTGATGCACAGGATGATCCCCATGTTCACACAGCAGCAGGGGAAACACACTTTGGGCAGCCTGGACTAGTGGAAGGTGTCCCTGCCACGTTGGGACAAGATTATCTTTAACATCCCTTCCAAGCCAAACCACTCTGGGATTCATTTCCCAGCTTTTAACCAGCAGACTTCCAAGGGATACAGCTAAAAACCAAATCCCAGAATAGCCACCAGCACAGAGCAAGGGAATGTCTGCAGTGCTCAAAATGAGATCCCCTCAGGCAAACACCAACAAACATTCCAGGGAACAAGGCACAAAAAGATCCTGACACAAATCTGCCAACTGGAGGTGAATGGACCAGGTAAGAGCCTGACCACCAAACCTACTCTGTAAAATTGAACTGCAAGCTTTAATTTTACATTTGAACGGTAAAATACAATAAATTATGCTTTGAATGTTAATTCCTATGTTTTTAATTATTACTTGTTAATTAGAAAGGAAAATGTTTTCATTCCCAAATTGCTCTGTCCCAGAAGTAGGAGCATCCCAAACCAAACCTGAAACACAAAGCTCAGGCTGGAGCTGCACTGTTTAACACCCAGAAGGATCAAAGCCATTTGGCCCAGCAGGGAATGATCCCTTCCCTCTCCTGCACTCCCTGCCAGGCTGACTAATTAGTTTTTTGAATGACCCAAGTGTTTTTTGTCCCATCCACCTAAACTATTCTACATTTTTTAATTATCTGGAACAAAATGAAACAAAAATCAAGTGAATTACCCTGAAATGAACAGTGAAAACAGAATAAATTTGCATGCCAAGAGAATAAAGTTGCATATTTTGTAGTTTCCACAAGGTCCTTGAAAAGCCCCCAGCCAGAAAGGGAATAAAATGTTGATTGGAATAAGAAGCTCTTTTAAACACAATTTTTTTCTTAAAAAGAGATGGATGCTAAGCAGAGAATAAAAAGCCAACTTTAGTAAACAACGTGGGGAAAGGAGGTTTTTGAATAACTTCTCATTGGAAGACAAAGGAGACCAGTGCTGGCTCTGAACCTCTTTGGGAGCTCACAAGTCAGATGTCCAGGCACTGCCCCATTTCCATGTTACCAGAAGTTGGGACAGACCCAAGAGTCAACTTCAGTCTCAAATTTCTAATCTCCCATCTCAAACCAGAAGCCTCGTGAGACTTAAGAGATCTCTAAATGTGATTTCAGGGTGTGGGACTTCAATACAGACAAGGGAAAGAAAAAAACCATCATCCTGTGTTGGAGAGAGGAAGGTCAATATTGCATAATTCATCAGCAAATTGACTCAGAACTGGAACTTTTTGTAAAAGTGGCCTTGAAGTAGTTTAATCTTGAGTCCCTCTTAAAAAACAAAAAGCAAACAAAGCCCAGATACAATTCCAGTAATAAACAGCAGACCACATTGAGCAGGAAGGCAGAAGCAAAGCAGGAATAAAATCTGGTTTTCCTCACACATCCTGTCAGCATCACACTACCAACCTGTCCTCACCAGAAAGTCAAACACCCTTTGCTAAAGCCCTCACAGAACTACTCAAGTTTGATTTGGGCTGTAACAGCACAAAGCAGAATGAGGAGATGACCTGACCATGGCAGCTGCACCACCACTGGGCAAACCAGATTTTATTCTAAAAGTCCACATTGTGACAGTAAGAGACCAACAGGAAAAGCTCATAAAGGTCATTTCTTCATTTAAAAAAAGTCCCCAAAAGCCCTCACCAAGGGGCAGGAAGGGCCTCCTGTGACACAGCACAGTAAGAACATTACAAAGATGGAACACAAACCACCAACTTTAATTTCATTGCTTTGTGGGTTTTAGTTTAAGGCCCAATGTTATCTTAATGTGCTTCCTGGCTCCCATAATTAAATTCACTAATCCCCAGTCTTAAGGCATCAGCAAGTTAAGCTAATTTAAAGTTAGTACCTGAGCCCACATCCCTTGGTTGATTTCTTTCCCCTTCAGCAAAGAAACAAAATTATCAAACCCTGTCCATGGCAAGGAGGTATTTTTGTCCATGCAATTTTAATGACTCCTTCTCCACAGCCCTCATTCTGCACTTAAAGGGTTACAAAGAGCTTGGGCATATTCACTCCTGAAGATTTAGATATGTCTGGATATTTAACCAAGCACAGGAAATCTCACAATATCCCCACTGCAGTGCTGCTTGATGCTCTGAGTATTTGATACTCAGCTCTCAGTATTGGAGAGTATTTGCAAACTCACCTGTTTCTTCTCTCTCATCTCTTTGTTTTGGGGAGGGGGAGTGCCTGAAGGCAACACCTGAAAAAATCAGTGTGTCAGTCACACCTTGAACCTGCCAAAGCTCCCAGGAAAAGCAGGATCAGTTCCCCATCAATCTGCACACTGCAGACAAACACAATTACCAGATAAAAATCTCCTGTAAACATGACTAGCTGGAAAAATAAATTTACCTCGCTATCTGCAAAGAAATCACCCAAGTTTCTCCATAACTTCAAAAGAATGCACCCAGGTCATCTTTTTAATTACACAGAGAACATTTCTCAAGTATTTCCAGCTATCCAATCTTCCTCAGGCCTCTTCCATCTGCAGCATTAACCATCCTATGGCCTGGTTTTACCTTTGGCAATTGTTTGTGCTCTACTTTAAATTCCTTTCTGCAGTTCCAATTATCCCAATATCATTTGCTTCCTGTCCCAAACCACAGCATCACTCCACATGATTTCCAGAGCCACCAGCTTTTAAGTGATGTCCCACTTCCCACGTGAATTTCTCCTTGTTAGATGCCACAGTTCTCCTTGTCCTGTTCTTTCCCAGTTGCTCCTCAACCAATGCAAAGCCAGTATTTATTCAAACAGTTACCAGCAATAAATTCCATCAAAATATCTGTGCTGGGACATCTGCAATGGCATTCCAAGTGAATATTGAAGAGGATTAGCAGACCTGTGTGAAAAGAAAGATGCTTTCCCCATTTATCCCTGCTGGAACAGCTCTGGCTCCAGACCACACCCTCCTGCTGGTTTTCCTTAGTGCCAAACCCACAGATTGTGGATGTGCCTGGTGGAACCCAAAATGACAGATGACAAATTTACACACCAATAGCAGTGTGTGTATGCTACAATCAGACCTTCAGTGTGATTATTATCTTAATTAACATCTAATCTGAGCAGAACCAAGGTGCAGCACCAACTCCAGAGCTCTGCTCCTGTTTCCCTGGAGGGGAGTGGGAGCGTTGCTTTGGTGAGGGCAGGATCTCTCCCTCCTTACTCCACCAGCATCTTCCTTCTCCAGTGAGGGGGACAAAGCAGAGGCAGGATCTAAAGCAGGAACCCATTTTTCCCTGCCAAGCAAGCAGCAGCTCAGGGCTGTGTGCAGGCAGTGCCCATCCATCACTGAAAGGATGGCTCTGCTCGTTAAACTTGGCCTCAGCCCACCACTTCCTCCTTTTTTCCTTTAACATTAATTAAGCTTTAAAAAAGGCAGTTAGGATAAGAAATTGCAGAAAAATTATGGCCATTTTATTGTTTGTTCCTTAATTGCACATGTAATGAGGCAAATTTAAAGTGGTGCACCTCAGAAGTTGCATTTTAATGACACTGTTACTGTGGTCTGAGTGCTAATGCCCTCGTTTGTATCACCAATTGCTGCTCCAGAGACTGCTCAGAAAAAAGTGTTTAGAAATGCTTAAAAGGCATAATCATCTATGGTTCCTATTCAGGTTACAGTTAAAGAAGCCAAGAATATATTTTTATGAAAATATACTTATTGTGAATTACAGGATGCTGGTTGCACAAGGCACAGAGTCTTGGCAGAACCCCTGTGAACAAAAGCTATTCTGTCTCCCCTGTAAATGACAAGTGCTAGTTCAGAGATGCTTGGCTGTTCTTCCAGCTTGAGATGCATCTGTCTGTCCTGAACAGATGAAGCAGCAGCAGCACTTCTGCCTGTTCTCCACACAGGAAGAGCACAGAATTTAATGTCATTTCCAGACTAGGGGTTAATCACAGCTCTGTCTGCATTTGCAGTTTGGTTTCCAGCAGCAGCAGGTTCCCAAACCCACTCTCAGGCTGATGAGAGCTCCAGCAATTGGGACAGTGCAAGGTGTCCCTGCCCATGGAATAGGGTGAGATGGGATGGGCTGTAAGGTTTCTTCCAACACTTAACATCCCATGACTAATTCTGTGATTCTAGAATTCTCTTTACACCCTAGAGCTCCTCTTTCCTGCCCCACAGAAGAGGGATGTCCCTTCCTCTGCATCAGGAAAGGCAGGGGTGGATGGAAAAGCAGCACATGACTTGCACACCCCCCCCCCCAAAACAGACTGAGGATAAATAACTGGATTTTGAAATCTGCTCTCAGAGCAGTGAGGAGCCCTTACTTAATGACAGATTTATTAACAAGTGACAGTAAGAAAAAATTCATTGTAGCAATTGAAATTATGAAGAAAATCTTCCTTCTTGCATGAAAACTTGAAGAGTCACAAGTTATTTTTTCTATGTCCTCTTCTAACTCCTTCTGCTATGCTGGACAAATATACATTTGACCTAATAAAAATCTGTGGAAACTACTCCTATGAAATATTCCCAGAAGCTCTGAAACATTTATAACTAGAAAGATTGGGGGGAAAAAAAATTTTAAAAAATCAAGAGCCATTAATTCTAGTGGGATATTATCCCTGAAACTGCACCCTGAGCTATTTCCTCAGGTCCCAGGAACCCCTCATTTGCTCAGGCAGGCACAGATGCTTTCAGAGACCCTGAAATTGTTGGCATTTTGTGTTCTCAGTCTAAAGCTGCCTGCAAGGTTTTTCTGCTGAGGATGTTCAGCTGCTGCAATGAAATGAGGATGCAGTGTTTAATTTGAGAGTTCCCCGAGTTCAGCTCCTGCCCCATCAGGTCATGGACCATGCTCAGCTAACAAGGCTGAGAGCTCCAAGCAGGAAACAGTGAAATCATAAACAATCATTTACCTCTCCTTCATGCTAAACTTCAGTGAGTTATAATTTGGCTTTCTCAATACAAGGTCTCAGCAGGAGACAGCTAATAACTTTTTCCACCTTAAAATAAGCTGTTCCACACTGTGCTCACTTAGTTTTGTGTGGGAAGCCTGAAGTCAGGTAAAATAAGCCTCTTATGACACAAAAGCAAAAAAAAAAATTCAAAACTAAAATTAGTCATATGGTCTAATACCCAATTTTTAGCATGTACCACTGGGGTTTTTTTCCCCTGCTTAGCCTGCATTGGGAGCATGGATCCATGAAGTGGAGATAGTCAAATTTAGCCCTGAGCAAGCAAAGAAAATTATTTTAATAAAGAACTGGAATGCAAAATACAACAGCTTGCAGTGATTGTACACAAAATCCATCACTCCAGAGAACACTGCCTTGGCTTTTACACTGCTTGAGCCTCCTTCACTTAACACCAAGTTTCCCCAGTTCCAAATTTAATTCCATGAATGTGCAGAGCTACACTGCTACAGAGCAGAGGGCCAGGAAACATGAAAATATTACAGGATTCACTATCAACTTTTCATTATGGAAAAAAGCTGGATAACTTGCAAAGACTAGACAACTCCAGCTAAAAAAGTACACATCCCGTTATCTAATTCTTTAAACAGGGAAAAAGCATGGAGATAATTTATAGCAATAAACTAGAACTGGATGGCAGGATTCAGTGGCTGAAGTGGTCAAGAACAAAAAAATAAGATTTTATTTTAATTAAACCAAAATATATTTTGGCAACAAATATTAAGAAAGAGAAAGCTAAGTAAAGACAACATAATGATCAGGAGACATTGCTGATCATCAAGTTTTCACATTCCTGTTCAACACTGCTGAAAACCCAAGGACAAACCCTGAAAGCCAGAAAACATCTGTGCGTAGCACAATGAAATCATCTCTGAGGAGATTGAAATGTTCAAGGACAAACCTTTGACAGATTTCATGAGGTGGGCCAGAGTTTCTCAAAGGGACCTGTGGTGATTTTCTGTCCCTGTGCACACTTTGCAGTGATTGCCTCATCCTCCAGTACACAGAGCACAGCCCAGAGCATCCCTCCTGCTCAGCATTCCTTAAATCCCATCCCATCCCTGCCTGCCCAGCATCCCCCTCACATCCCATCCCACCCCTGCCATGGCAGGGACACCTCCCACTACCCCAGCCTGCTCCAAGCCCTGTCCAGGGACACTGCCAGGGATTCCACAGCTCCTCTGAGAACCTGTGCCAGGGCCTCCCCACCCTCCCAGGCAAGGATTCCTCCCCAATAGCTCATCTAAACCTCCTGCCTCTTCAGTTACCAATCCCCACAGCTCCAAACAAAGGTGCCTAAAACTTACTGAGACAGGTACAGGTCTATTAATAGCAGCACAATCCTTCTGTCAGCCAGGCTGTTCATTAGAGTGTCAGAAAATATTTAGCCTGCCACACTCAAACGAGGTGTTTTATTCCAGGTGGAGAGCTAAAAATAACTTTTCACGCCTTAACACACAGTTTGTCACAACATTGCCATTTCCAGGGCCAGGAGGTGACAGCAGCAGTGCTGATTTTGTGATGGTTGCACAGTGCAGTGACCCAGGGAAGCAGCTGTGCATTCCATATTTCACTGCCCAGTGCTGTTTGTGCAGCAGGTACATGGAAATGCCTCTCTGTGCCCAGCTTTGGGAGAAGCAGGTCACTGCTCAGTCCCAGCTGCAGCCCTGTGTGGGAGCCCAGAGCAGTTCTCTGGCCTCCTTGGGGGTCTCAAACCCCCCTGGCAGGGTCCCAAAGACCCCTGAGTGAGACCCTGGTGTCTCAGGCACTGAATTCAAACCCCTGGGGGAAATTACCAACACAGAGGGAATGGAAACAAGCCACCAAAATTAGTAAAGTGTAAATTAGGTTGTTGGAACGTAGATAAATAGACTTTTGGGATGTTTGTGATAAGAGACACGTGGCCAAGATGGAGAATTTGGGGTGTGGATCCTCTTCCTCCTCCTTCTCCTGCCATCCATGCTGGGTGACATGCTGGCACTGTCAGAGTGGATGGGTCAGAGCTGGGCTGTTTAACAAGACTGTATTGTGCTGGAGAATTGTTACAAACACTCAGCAGGTAACTCAGACTGTGTGAGATCAGCCCTGCCCTCAGCAGGCAGATTCCATCCTGGGTGCCCGGCTGGGCAGAGCTGTGAGCCGGGCAGAGAGTTCCTGAGACAGGAAACAACCAACAGCCCTTGGAGCCTCTGAAACCGTCTGTGCAATCTCTCATCGGGGCTTTGGGGAAAAACAGGATTTGAACCACTGCATGTGCTCTGAGGGGATCTCAGGGCTAAGGAGAGACCTCGGGCTGGGACACCTTGTCCCCCTGGCTGGCAGCAGGGACAGCACTGCCCCAGCTCAGAGAGCAGCCACCCTGTCATTGTGGCACTGCCACCCTTCCCTGCAGAGAGGGAAAGGGCACAGCCAGCACCCCCAGGAATTCACCCCCTGGGTGTGGGAGCCTGGCCTGTGGGCACTGCTGAAGGCCTGGGCAAAAGCTGTCAGGCCTCTTTCTCAAGGTCTAAGTATTTTTCTCAGGCCATGAAACTTTCTCAGCCTCAGCTAGGATATTTTTCCCAAGCTAGAGGTTCCTTCTTTATTGTAAACACAAGAGAAGGAATCATAAGAGACCTGCAGGGTCCCTGAGAAAGCCAGGGAGAAGAGGTGTCTCTCTCTGACCAATGATTTGTTTGGATTTTGTTTTGTACTGCCTTATTTAAGGCAATGGCTTCTTTTAATAAATTGCTCTTTCTTGCTCTTTACTGCACCAAGCAAGAGGGTGTCTTGTTGCTGTTTTTTCACCCTCTGTAATCCTTTTCACAGCAACCTCTGGCCCTGAGCCCTGCACAGTGTGTGCCACTCTGAGGTGAAGGGGAGCACTGGAAGGGACAGGAGCAGCTGGGACATGCTTTGCTCCTGCAAAGTGCAGTTTCCTTTAATAGAAGGAAATTTCTCATTTGTGTTCTTCCAGCACAGCTGAAAATACTTAGACTGGCTTGGCTGCTTTAAATACTTGGTGCCCAAATAAGAAATCTTTTCTGGAGATGTCTCCATAGGTCAGTGACACTGTCTGTCTACTGCACAAATAACCACACACTTGAGTGTGGGACAAGAGCATTCACACCAGAAATTCAGAGTTGCTCATCCCCTGAAATGGTGGGAAGCAGTTTACCCTCTGCCCACAAAACAACTTAAAAATAGTTTTAAAGTTGGCAACTCATTGTGGCAGAAAATACACTTTGCAATTAACATCATCTCACCCAAAGACATTTTCCAAATATCACCAGGCCTTAAAATGAACACCTGGGAACTGACAGAGCAGGTAAGGGAAGAGCTGATCAAGCCACAAATAAAGTGACCAGCACAAATCCAAAAACTGATTGGTCAATGCCAATTCAGACTTTTATTCTTACCTTGTCTTTCCCATCTACTAGCAAGTTATTAATCCACTTTACACTACAAAAAAACACCTTTGTCTTTGGAGGGACCTTGCTGAAAGTGCTGTGAAAAATTAATGTACACATATTGGCTAGACCACTCCTACCCACACACCCATTAAACTCCTTCAGACAAATCTGATTTGCCAGGCATGAATCCCTGAGAAAGTTTTGTCTGCCTACTATTTCCATGCTTATCTATGTGTGCAATAATCTTTATTCTCTCAGTGAGCAGGATCAGAAGCCACACCTGTGGTTCCCACAGCACCTCTCCCATAAAGGAGATCCTTTTTGTCTCTGTAGCACTGAGGCTGATTTAAGTGACAGGTGACTCCACACTTAATAGCCCACATTTAGGTTTCCTTTTCCACCAAGGATGCTGCCATCTGTTGCTGTCATTTGGTTCCTTTATTGACTGTTCTGACCATCTCCTCCTGACACATCAATTTGTGACAGTTCCTGAGACTATTCCCACAGGAGCAGGAGCTGAGAGGGAGCCTCCCCAGGCTTCCCCACACCTGTGCCAAAGCAAATCCTGCCCTTGCTCTTTCTACTGTCACATTCCTTCCTTGAATGTGACTTGGATGATTGTTTGGTGCTCGAGCATCCATTACCTGTTAAAACAGGAGTGCCAGGCTGGTAAAGCCTTGTTTTCAGAATTATTTCTTTGTCTTTTTTCATTAAGGCTGTCGATTCCTCAAATTTTTCAGCTTTTCTTGTGGCTTTAAATTTAAATTAATCAGAATGTGTATTCTTTACATTTTCCTTCTGTTCTCTTTCCATTCCTTTTCTAATGATGCTGTTGGTGTCCTTTTCAAATCACTGTGCTTGAAAACATTATACTG
Organism: Luscinia megarhynchos; assembly: GCA_034336665.1. Taxonomy (NCBI): domain Eukaryota; kingdom Metazoa; phylum Chordata; class Aves; order Passeriformes; family Muscicapidae; genus Luscinia; species Luscinia megarhynchos. The sequence continues at coordinate 1,528,290 of CM067575.1, read as the reverse complement.
TCAGTTGTTCCTTTAAAATTACATCTAAATAGCCTCTCAGGTGTTTTTTGAGGTTAAATGCTCTACTGTGCTGGATTTATTGCTTCTCCCAGGAGGTCACATTTGAATAAAATGATGACAAACCTCATTGCAGTATCTTGAATCATGTCCTGTTCGCTATGCAGGATTAATCAAGATTTGCTTTGCCTTTTCAGATGAGGTTATTTATTTTGCTGCAAATACCAGAGGTTTGTAAGATTTAAAACCTTATCTTCAGCCCCAAACCCTGCCAACAAACCCATAATTGCAGTCTAATTTCTGCTTTGGCAACTTGGCTAATCTCTCTTAGCTTTTCATGGACACTATCAGTATATCATGACAAAAGATTCTGTCATTGTCTCATGATTATGATCATTTTACACATTCTTTTATTCATAAAATTTCACAGCTGCTTTTGATGCAATTTAATAATTTACCTTATTTGACTTATATATATTCATTCAAAGACAGTTCTATCTCTATATATCACAATTCCTCCATAGGATGTTCTGCTCTGAATTGTATGGTTTTACTCTAGAAGAACATTGCTCTAAGTAAATTGCTTTGTAATTTGAAGAACAAATAAAAGGGTAAGATATTTGCTTGATAAACAGGGAATTGCATGCTGTACAATAATTAATTCACAGTTATCATGCCCTGAAAACCCACAGACACCAGGATATTCCACTTGTACAGCTTCCAGACCTGGCTGGCACAAGGGAATAACCAGCACCTCCCTGGCCCACAAGAGAAAAAGAGAAGAAAGGCCCTTTCCAGGAGTATTTTAAAATAATCAGTTTTATCAACCCCCACAGCTTCAGGAGAAGGAAAGATGATGGGATCTACCAAACTCTTGGTTTACACATCCAGACAGAAAAGTGGGGAAGGATTTTTTCCTCCCTTGCAGCTTACAAGTATTCCATTGTTAAATCACACCAGGCTCCCTTGATTGCACACATCAATACGAGGACCACGGATACTTTGAGACTATTTGGTATCTGCTGATGATAAAAACTGCTGTTAAAACCAACTGTGCTGTTCTGAAATTCAGGCTGGGAAGGTCCTGGGAGCAGGACACCTGGGTGTTCCCAGCCCAGGGAACAAATCCTGCCAGCTCTGGAGCCCAGCTCCAGTGGGGAGGTGTTAACCTGGCCAAATTCCAGCCAATTCCAGCCACACAATTTCAAATACACTCGAGCAACCTCATTAACACTACAGCCAGAAATATGCTGCTGTAACTCTCAGCAGCACAAGGGTGCAAGTGTCTGTCAGGTGTAAAACTCCTCCAGACACTAAAATAAAATATTTCTTCAGCTGAAGTTTCTTTATATCCTCTGGGTCATTCTCTCAGAGTTAATGGTGTCCCGTAAATCTGATTTAACTACAGTGCATAAATCTAACATTTCAGTGACAAAAGCTTATGTAAACTGATCTCCATTCCCCACTGGGGGCTGGGGCTAAGTGAGGCACAGATTTAGGGTTTCAGACAAACTGAGAATACTTACAGGCTCTTCTAAATAAAGTCTGGGATTTAAAAACCTGTTGTTGCTTTCCCTCAGGCTGCCATATTTCTGTCTCAGCACAGAAATACTCAGCCATGCTCTGTGCTCCTGCAAACACCCCCAACCTCCACAGGCAGTGGATTTATGGCTCCTGCAGCTCTTCCCACACACAAACAGCTTCCCAAGGGGACAAGGTAGAAGAGGAACATCGGGGGCACCTTGTTCCCTACAGGACATGACCTCTGAGCTCAGGTCAGGTGGAGAATAAGGTCATTTTGGTTAGCCAAGTGTTTTGAAACCTAAATTGGTTTTTTTTTAAATCTGCAGTCTGTCAATGTGTGTTCCACTGGAATTGTTGTTTGGATGAAACAAGAATTCTTAGGCCAAAAAAAAATCGTTTTATCCATAGGCACCTTCTGACCACACTGCTATGAAATGCAGGAAAACTGGCTCTGCAGGGAAGCAGTGGAGTCACCATTCCTAGAAGTGCTCCATAAATGAAGCACATGTGGAAGTTGATGATATGGTTAATTCAACACTTTGGTATTGGGTCAAAGGCTGGACTTGATCATTCCTTAATGATCCTGTGATTCCCTGATCTAGGTCCCCACGTAAAATCTCAAAGACAACACCTGAGGCAGTTCCCTCTCTTTGGCATCCTCAGCACAGCCCTGTGGGAGCCCAGAGTGTTCCTCTGACTTCCCCGGAGGTTTAAGACCCCCCTGGCAGGGTCCCAAAGACCCCTGAGTGAGACCCTGGTGTCTCAGGCACTGAATTCAAACCCCTGGGGAAATTACCAACACAGAGGGAATGGAAACAAGCCACCAAAATTAGTAAAGAGTAAATTAGGTTGTTGGAACGTAGATAAATAGACTTTTGGGGATGTTTGTGATAAGGGACACGTGGCCAAGATGGAGAATTTGGGGTGTGGATCCTCTTCCTCCTCCTTCTCCTGCCATCCATGCTGGGTGACATGCTGGCACTGTCAGATTGGATGGGTCAGAGCTGGGCTGTTCAACAAAGTTGTATTGGAAAATAATTGTAAATCCCTAGTAGGTAATTTAGACTATAAAAGATCAGTCCTGCCTCTCCAGGCAGATTCTGCCCTGGACGTCTGGCGAGCAGAGCTGTGAGCTGGGCAGAGCAATCCTGAGATAAGGGAGAACAAACAGCCATGGAAACCTCTAAGAACAGCTCCTGCAGCCTCTCATGGGTGGGCAAAGGAAAGAGCTGGGCTGCAAACCACCTGCATGTCCCCCAGAGGTGAGCTCAGGGCTGAGGAGACACCTCGGGCTGTGGCACAGCCGTGAGAGGAGAACCCCTCACCTGGGGCGAGCTGGGACGTGGCTCCGAGTGCCCCAGAGCTGCTCCCTCGGCCCCAGCACTGCAGCTCCGGCTCCCTCGGCCCCTTTTCCCCCAGCAGGGGCTGAGAGCCCCACAGGCTCAGCCCAGGGGGGTTGGTGCCACTCCTGCCCTCGGTGGGTCACACACAGTGGGCAGCACCCACACCCCCCCTTGAGATCACTCAGCATCAAAGAACCTCCACAACACTTCAGAGGAAGACCTTGTTCTGTTCCTCCTCCTGAACCCGTTCTTCTTTGCATAAATAAATATTCAGAGACACAATTAGAATGCAGGCTCTCTCTGTCCATCCCGGGAGTCCTCCACCCCACTGGCTATAATCACTCTTTTCCATCACTCCTCTCTCAAAGACCCAGTTTTCCCTAATAAGTAGAACAACTTCAGTAGAAAAGGTTGAGAAATCACTCTGTAAAATACTCCTTAGCACAGTGCTTAGAATATTTATTGGCTATTATAGGAAAATAAAGAATTGAGCACAAATCCCATACTAGAAGAAATTAATGATGTGTATACAGGAGTCTCAGCACTGAGTAAACTGTTTGTACAAAGCAGTCCCAAAGACACACAAAGGCACCATGCAGAGTGGAGAAGGATTTGTACCCACCACAGTTACATTTCTGTATGTATCACTGATATCCTGCCCCCCAAAACACATTTTCCCAGATTCCTTGGCCATCCCCATAAGGCTGAACCCATCCCAAATTAGTAAATCTAGGCAGGGAGGCACTGCTGAGAGATGGAGCCCATTTGAGCACCTTCCCAAACCACAGCCAAAGGATCCTGCCTTGCCCTGAGAATTGTCAAAGGGGCCTCAGCTGCGGGGTTCTGGCTCACACATCCAGCCCCACCTCCCCACACACTTTTCTAGGAGCTTCTCATTCAGTGGAGGCAATTAAAGCTGCTATCAAAACTACCAGCTACATATTTTAATCACCTAAAAGGGAATTATTAAGAGCTAATCTCCAAAGGAGCTTCCAGGCAAGCAGTACATCACTGAACAACCCCTCCCTCTAAAACCATCAGGAGATTCCCAGAACACTGCACCTATTGCTGATGCAGTGTGCTGTCATCCTCCAGACTGGGAGACTTGGGTATTCCCTCCATTTCTGTTCTAGTACCTTAGCAGATGGATAAATTAATTTTTTTCTCCCCCTACCAGTTTCTCAGAAAAAAAATAATTCAGTACACAGATAAATCTATAATTCTCTTCTGCCACCTTGGCCTTCCTCTTTCAATCCACAGTCCCAGCTAAAACACCTCCAAAGTCTTCCTTGGGATATTGTGCTTCTCACCTGGCAAGGGCCATGCTCAGTTTCCCTTCTGGCATTTTAACTTCAGTAAGTGGCAAAAAGAGGAGCAGCAAATACTCAGCAGTTCCCAAAACATTATTTTCTGCAATGGTAGCCTCTTATGCTGGAAAAGCATAAAGCCATTTACATGATTTCATGAGTTAAAAGCAGAGAGAAAGGAAAAAACACAGATGTGCTGATTTCTAACTGCTTTTCTTGGTATAGCCCTAAACTTTGCCTGCATCTGAGGGCAGTAACAGTTTCCAGTATTGGATTTTCACTGAAGTACCTCTTGAGAGGACTGGATTTCTTAGTGAAAAACCAACTGAGCCAGTGCTAAAAACACATGGACTTGGCTCATCTGTGCCAAAGAACAAGCTCAACCATCACTGGTGTTTACTCCAAATCAGACCCCTTTTCCACAGTAAAACAAAAAGATGAAAACAACGATTCTGTGCAAGTCCTTTGGTGTCTCTGATTTGCAGCAGGCAGCACCTCCTGGCACAGCTGCCAGGCACACACAGCCCAAGGAACAAGGGCAGCAGCCAGAACAGCTGGAACCAGCTCAGCAGGTCAGGGCAGCTCCACAGCTCCCAACCCAAACCATCCCATAATGGCCTGACAAGGGCTGGCACAAGGCATCTCATGGCTTCACTGGCAGCTTTTTGCCTGTATCAAACACAAGTACACTTCCCCTAGGAACCCTGGCTGGAAGGCAATTAGTTTATTAGTTAATTATCTAGAGGACTTTAAAACCCAGGAAGCAGCAACCACAAAATGGAGCTGAGCATGGAGGAGAAAGCTTTGTATCAGACAGAAATGCAGCCATAATAAATCAGGGATTTCATCCTGGAGAATTATTGTTGTGTTCTCTTATTTGCAAGAAGTACCCTCAACAACTACAGCCAGAGCCCCTGCCTTTCATTATCTCTGAACACCTGGGAAATAATGAGGCACATCTGATTAATCCTTTGGGGGTTAAGGACACCAAGCACAAACAGTCCAAGTTCAGGCTCTCTGGCCTGGCAAAGAACTGCTGCCCAGTGCCACTGAAAGAGATGGAAAATAAATCTGTAATGAGTTCTATACCTCGAGTCTGGATAGCAATTAGAACACATATACCTCGAGAAAGTGCAAGGTGGCAAGGGGGGATTGCTGTGATGTTTTCATTTGTTAAATGATGCAATGCAGAAGCCAAGTTCACCCTTAACAGCCCTCTAGTCAGAAGGGCAATAACCAGCTACCAGAAAGGACCTGTTTTATAAAGACCCCTCCCCTGGCTCTGCCTTTCTTCTTGTGTGCTCAGCTGGAGCAATTAAGAGCATAATCTATGGGAAGCCTACCCCCAAAAGCCTCTCTCAGCTTTCTCCAGCTGTTTCCTTCTTTTTGTTGCCAGCAAACCCAAGCTCTGAAGAGAGGATTCACCTCAGCAGGACTCCAAACTCTACATCTGCTCTGGGGGCATAATCTTTGCTGGTTACATGGAAGTGGTCTTTAAACTAATGGAGTCACCAGACTAAAAAAAAAAAATCCTCTTCTCTGAACCCACACACAAAGGGTTTATTTTCAATTTTATTCCTAGATAATCTTGAAAATGCCTATCATCTTTTTAATCATCATAATGCTGCTTTGCAACACATATTGCTCTTCTAAAAGGACCTTACTGCACTTTATAAATGCAAATCTGCATCATCTTTTTACAGATTCAGACACAGAAAATCCCTGGAAGAAGTGGAGCTGGCATTCAGTGACCATAAACTCTCCCAAACTGTAATGCTGCTCCAAAAACAATACTGAGAGATACAGAAATATGTTTTAGAAATGGATTTGAGCTTCCCATTCACCAAGAAAATAAAAAGTTTTCCACCTTCATTACAGGAAGTGGTTGGAAAAAAAGCTGTCTGGAATTCCTGTGAAGTATGGAGAGTGTGTCTAGCCCAGGGAGAAATCCTCAGTGCAGCTGGTATGGAGGGAGAGGGCAGAAGGATTCCATGGGTGAGGAGCAGTGGAGCTCCTTTGGAGCAACACATTGAAAACCTTGGAGAGGCTTTTTGTGGCCCCTTTGTGCCTCCCTGTAGAACACACATTAAACTAAATTAATAGTAAATTAATTACACAGGAAAAGGTAATTTTTTTCTATTTATATAGAATGAGCACAGATAGTTTCCTCCCATGTGTGGAATTTTCTCCAATTCAGTACTTCACTGGGAAAAAACCCATTATTGCTGATCACTCCAAACACTGTCCAGAGAAGCCTCTCTGGTATAAAGCTAAAAGAAACTCACACTAAACTTTATAGTTGATAAACACAATTTTCTCTTTTTAAGAAAGAACACTTATTTCCTGTGAAGCCCAGAGAAGTCAGAGAAATGCAGAATAAAGTAGTAATTTTCACCACTCAATGGTTTCCTGGCTAAAAGAATTTCCTATGGATAGCAGAAACTAATCTCACAGATGCTGAGCAGACCCATTTCTACTCTCTGGGGACCAAAAATTCTCTTTTGAACTCCTGGGATTGTGAATTGTCACTCCCTCCACATTCATTACCCAGCTGCCATCTGCCAGGAACTAATAAAAACAACAGTTTCCTCATGCTCCTAAGATAACTAATCTCATCACCTTTGGAGAAGCATTAACAATGAATAAATGCAAGTTTAATAATCCCTCCCTTGGGATTAGGAGTGCTGGGCATGCATGATCATAAATGAAATTCATTTTTTTGTTGTTTATTCTGGAACATGAGTTTCCATGTAAGACAGTAAAACTAGAGCCTGGAAAAGTCATGCACTGTGCTTTTCTTCCCCAGAGAGGAGAGCACAAAACATGGCCCAAAGCTCAGATGGAAGCTTAGCTGTCTGCCAGCCTTACTAAAATAATTTAACACAGAAAAGGGAGCCCAAAGCCCCAAAAAGAACATGAAAAGGACTCTTAGATTGTTTTTGCTTCTGAAGCATAACAACAGAACCTGTTAATCCTCACAGCATAAAAAATTATCCTCTCAATAACAAATTTGCTGAGTTGCACTCTAGTAGAACACTGATACCCACAAAGAGCTCAACAGCTGTTTGAAATGCTTACAGCATCTGCTTCTGTGTTTGTCATCAAGCATGGAAGGAAACAGGGAGCTAAAATGAGATCAGAACCTCCTGGGCCAGGGGAGCTGCCAGCCCAGCAGGGCAGGGTCACCCCCTCCCCAGCCTTCAGCAGCTCCCAGAGCTCCATCCTGTTGGGAAGGATGAAACAGAAACCTTGCAAATATGAATGCCCAGATTCTGAAACCATGAACGAGATTGAAATGAAAGCCACTTTTGAGATGCCAAGCCTTAGTTACTGAATTACCATGAGACAATGGGATGGCCCCTGAAGGCAATCCCCTCTTGATAGAACAGTGCCTCTGCCAGAGAGCAACTCCAAAGGGCACAGAAAGACTTGCCAGGGCCCAAAGAGTAATTTTTAGAGTTTAAAGTGTAACACACTATGGTAATACAAGGATTCCTATAGGCTGTATGTAAATGCTATAGAATTTGTATCTTGTATTACATTGGTTAGTGGAAATTAGAATATTCATCATGGAAGAAGATTTATTGTATTGCAAACAGGAAATCACTCTTCCTTCTCTCTTCTCTTCCTCCTCTTCTTACTTCTCTTACCCCATAACTCTTTTATCCCATTGCTACTTCTTATCCCCCTTTTATGTCTTTTACAATAAACTGCAACATTTAGCTTACACAGAGCACTTGAGCTTTGTCCCTGGGGACCCGTCCGTCCCAACACGGAGACTCCCACACCATCCAGCCCCCAACATTCAGCTTCTGCCACCTCCAACCACGGAGTTTATTTCTTATAGAAGAGACTTCTCTACCCCAACACTGACAATAACAGCAATGGATCACAAGGAGAAACAAACCTTCAATCCCAAATTCTGGATGAAATTCACCCAGCTCCAATCCCACGGTGCATCAAGGGCAAGCAGAGGAAAACAGTTTCAACAAATTCCACATTCTGTAGTGCTAAGGTTACAACATTTTCCCTACAAATCTCACTTCTGTTATCTCTGAACTCTCTTTTAATAAAATAAACTAATAAAACTGTAGTGGGATAGAAATCCAACTTTGAAGTGCCCAAACCCTGAAGAAACACCTGTTGCTGTACCTGCACACCCAAAAGCTGCTTGGTTATTCTCATCCTTGCATTGCTTAGAAGTAGTTAGTGCAGAGTCCTCATCAAATCCAGCTCTGCCTTTTGCTTAGCTCCTGGCCAGGATTTGAGGCCCTGCCTGCAGCCCAGAGTGAAGGGAATTCCAGGGCAGTGCCACAGGCAGGCTCAGCCCTTGTGCCAGGCTCTGCACCCCCTCAGCTGCTCTGCTCTCTGCCAAATGTACTCCTCAGGACCAGAACAGCCTCATTTACTGCTCTGGGTTGGCTATTTCTGTTCACATCACAAGGCTTAATTAGGCTCTTGCAACTAAAATTACTTCTTTGGACTAATTTGTATTAAAGAATGCTTTAAAATAAAGTTATGGCTGTTCCCTAATGTCATTTCTCAGCTACACTTGTCCCTTGCTTCACATCAGCTGTTTTAGGAAAATCTCCTTTATTAAAATTCTTGTTGCCTTTGAGGCTCCATATTTCTTTTTGCCACATCCAGAATGCTCAGGTCTAAATTACCAGCCAGCTGATAGATTCTCTCCAAATAATTTAATTCATAGACTCACTAGTGTTGGGAAAAGCCTCCAAGATCAAGTACAGCATTTGACTGAATCCCACCAGGTACACAAAACCACATTCCACAGTGCCACGTTCACTTGGTTTGGGAATAAAGCATTAGTGGAATAATACCCACAGCATTTTTCATGCAGGTGTTGAAGTGAGGTCTCCCTTTGTCCCCTGAAGTCCCTCAGCAGCCCAGCTCTGGCTCTGCAGCCCTTCCCAGCCTGAACTTCCTTTCCAGGTCCCCTACAAACTCCTACCTGAGGAAATCCCAGTTTTCCCAGGTTTTTTTCTCCTCCTCACCCTTCAGGCTCTGGCAGCACTCAGCCTTTACATCAAAGTCCTGGAAAAGCTGCCCACAGTGACAGCCCATTCCAAGGCTCCAGTGCTTTGTGTTTCCCTGTACAACTCCAGCAGCACCATCAGCACTCAGAGTTCACTGTGCTTGTGATTTCCACGTGTCTCATCCCACTGGAGCTGCAGGATGGAATGTCTCCCTTTGCAGGATGGGGCTGCCCACACACCCAGGCTGAGACTGCAACTGGCTACTGAACCCATGAACTAATGAGAACCTACCTAAACACTCAGTTAAATCCTGTATTTTGTTCCTGCACAGGGTGGCCTCAGTTCCCTGGAGGTCCCTGCACACCTTCAGTGCAACAGCAGGTCAAGGGTCTCATCCCACAGCAAATGTTTTTTCTTCATGACACCAAGCAGAACCTGAATTCTGGTCTATAAAATCTTTAATTTCTACTCAGTGAAAAATCTAAGGCAGATGGGAAGCAGGAAGGAGAGTAAGAGAAAGCTCATTATTACAGAATATGAATTATTACCACAAGTCTCTTAGGTCACCCCTGCTCTGCTGAGGAGCACAGACTCCTTGCACAAGGCTTATTAAAATACAGACTGTGTGACAGAATGGGGCTAGTTCTTACCTAGGCTGAACGAGATCCAGGCATCCTTCTCAAGCACTTAGACTCATACTAAAAAGCACATTAGCAAGGCACTAAATTAAAATGTTTCAGAGTCCAGTTTTTGCCCCATCATCCCCCTTCTGTTGTTTTTGCTGCTAAACACAACAAAAATAACAACGTGCACAAGCTCCCAGCTGGCAGCCCAGTGTCACAGAGCTGATGTCACCCCAGCCCGGGCTGCCCCTGTCCCCAGGGCCACGCTGGCACCCCCAGCCCAGGGACATCCCACCCTGACCAAACCAGTGGGACACAGGAACCCTCCCAGGAAAAGGCAATGCTGGCTGCTTTGTGTGCCGCAGGGATTGCTGACAGAGATTGGGAAAAACTGAATTGGGATCTTCTCAGACACTCCCAGAATTGCTCAGAAAAAAAAAAAAAAAAAAGTGTGCTCCTGTTGTAGGGCATCAAGGGCAGGTTGGAGAGGACTTGGAGCACCCTGCTCTGGAATCTGTCCCTGCCCACGGCAGGGGAGGGAATATGAGGTGATTTTTAAGGTCCCTTTTTGCTTTGATCTAATTTGTGGGGTTTTTTCCAACTAAAAGGTCTTTAGCAGATATTTAACCGCTGAGTTACAAACTTCTGCCCTCCTTTATTTCACGCACATGAACTACTCTCTTCCCTTTCCACACAATCCTAGTGAGAAGTGTTCACTTCTCACCTCCTTTTTATCTCCAGAGCCTCTTCTTCCCCCGGGCTTGTTTTTAATGGCCTTACTAACTGGCTGGTAATTAACTTTTACTCTGGTTTAGTTATTGACCGTTTCCCAGGATAGATTATGCAGAACAACTTCCACCCACAGCACAGCTCTAGCCAGAGGTAAAACACGATACCTAGGAACAGAACTTTTTTTTCTCCTTTTGGGAGAGTAAGTAACCATGGATGCACAGGAAACAATGCCTGCAGATAAAAAGGAAAGCCTCTAGATAATAATGTTTGTCAGAAGAGATTTGCACATTTCTTTGAACTGATATATTTATATCCTGCTAATTATTTGAGAAAAATCTTAGAGACCTTATCACAAAGACAACCAATGCCACGGTTATATTTTTTTCCCCCTTCAGGTCTAGGTTTCTTTTAAATCTCTCAAACTTTTGAGTTGGCTTTTCACAGTTTCCAGTCATTTTAGTAGCTTACACCTCTGAAAACACCCTTACCCTAGAATGCACCTGTACAATTTGTCAGGAAACATCTCCAAATTTGAAGTCCACTGGAATTTTTCCACAACCAGCCCAGGTCATGTTTTGACTTGACTGTAAGTACTCCCTCTTGTTCTTATTTTGCTTTTCCAAGAACAGCACGGGATGTTACTGTTCGTGCTGCAGCACACAATAAGTTGTACAAGCAGGAACCAAACACAGGGAGGTCACCTGAGGGTCTTTTTTCCTTTATAGCTTCTGGAATTGCAATTTAGGGAATGTTCTGCTCAGCAGCTTTTCAGCTGCTGCTTTTCCCCCACCTCTTAAAGGCATGAAAGGAAGGCAAAATACCATGGGAAGGCTTTGAAGCAGCACTGCACCTGGGCTGGGGGAATGCCAAGCTCGAGGTCATCTCCCTTCCAAGAGGAAAAGGAGAGTAACAAGCTGTGCAGTCACTGCAGACCCCCCAGTTTCACTGCTTGCATCACCTCCACCAGTCCCCTGCAGCTGAGAGCACACACCATGGAAACCCCAAACAACAGGGGGATGTGAGATGGGAATTTTTGGTGGTACCACTCCCCAGCCTTTCCCAGAACTAGGAATTATAACAGCACTGCACAAGCTGTGCTCACTTCAGAGACAACAACCTGTCAGAGATGGCAATTGTCAGATTTGAGGCAGTTCTTAAAATTCTCATTTTTTCAGCAGATGAGCTGATGGGAGTTGATTTGCTTCAAGTTACATCAAACATCCCAAGTCTGAGCAAGCTGAACTTGGATCCAACTGGGGAAAAATCAGCTCTCCCTTAGAAGTGACAGGAACCATCCAGCACTCAGTACTGAACCATCCCCACCTCAGCCATGGCACCTCAGGGAAGTGATTCCATCTACAGAAGCAGCCCTTATTATAAGGATTTTAAAACATCCTAAAGTACAGCTGCTTCTTCACCAGCAGGGCAACATTGGCTAACAGAATTTCCATCTGCAAATCATGTCTCAGGCAATGTCATTATGTTCTCCTGTGCCACTGGAAGCTGACATATTCCAAAAATAATATGCTTAACGTTGTTCCACACCACCAAATATGCAGAGTAAGCAGAAATTCCAGATGTCTTCATGGAAGCAGAGATAGCTCACACACAGAGCAATTGCTTTTTTAAAGCTCAGTGTCTCACTAACTCAATTCCTATTTTGTTTAAATGCTTAACAGTCTTTTGCACATTACAGTACTGAGCACTAGGCTACAAATCTTAGTTGATTAAGGTAAAATACTACTTTATTATTTCACTCAAAATTAAGTGAAACAAAACCAATAAGTCACAGGAAATCATTCATAAACAACTTGATATGAACATTTTAATTCCTATAATTAAACAGCCAACCTCATGTCCCTCAGTTGCAAATTCCCTGCTGGTGTCAATTGCCAATTCTCTTGATCTCGGTGAGAAATGCTTGGATCACCTGGGATCCCTTCCTCACAATCAGTGGAACTGAACCTGCCCAAAACCACTGGGTTTGTGCTAAAGGATGTTGGAAATGCAAAACTTCTGGCTGCAGCTCCTGTGAGGAAGGCAGGTTTTATTTTCCCCTCTTTGTTATCTCTCTCTCCTGCATTAAACAATTTGAGTGCTTTGTTTATATTGTCAATAGCACTGTATGCCAATTGTGATAGAAAAATTTACTTATAATTTAATTATGTTTCAGAAGCCTCTGGGAAAACAAAGTGGGAGTGTGAGAAGAGGGAGGGAAGCATTGTCAGAGTAGAAAGTTCTACACTTTTTTGTGTGAATCTTAAGATATGAATTACTCAGTAAAATCCCTTTACCACATGTACATCCTTCTCAGGTGACTGGAACTGGAAAACAACCACAAGAGCATTTTGTGATCCCAAGCTTGTCCATGTACTCAGATCCTGGAGTCACTTTGAGAATATCCCTCAGCACAGACCAAGCCTGAACAGCAGCATCCTCCCCTCAAAACAAAGTCAAAGGCACTGATTTTCTGTTTTGATGTGTGTAGTGGAAGAACCCCAGCAGGTCTCTACTCGAGCTGGTGGCCCAGTGAAACCCAGCACAAACCAGTACAGCTGCTCTGCATTTGCACTTCCACAATAAAGAACCTGATGGAGGACAAGGGTGGGGAGAATAAATCCAGCATGCAGCTCAAAGCACTGCTCAACTCATTTTCACAGGCAGGAAAGAAAAGGCATTTCAACCCTAACAGAAAACATCCTAATTCACCTAAGATTATGTGACAGAACTACAGGAAACATGAAGTTCTGAAATGACATCGTGAAGGTAGAAGACAAGAGCAAACTCAGATAAAAGGCCACAGGAAAAAGTAGATCCTATGTAGAAAAAAAAATAATATTCAGGCTTTGTTACTTTCTATAGAAAACTTGTCAGAGTCTTTTCCCTGGAAGGAAAGCATCTGTCAGAGCGAGCGAGAGGAACTGAGCGGCAGATCTGAGTCAGGGAACAAAAGCAGAGCAGCAGAGTAGAAAGAAGTCAGCAGCCAGTCCCCAGCAGTCTGGCACACAATAAAACACACCAGCAATCACAGCTTCGGTGAGAGACAGTGCAGGAGCTGCAGATGAGATGAACAGATGGAAAGACAAAGCCAATCAGGAATCCAAATGCAGTTCCAGCGAGGAGACTCCCCACCAGTGTGCATGTTGCAGGCTTCAGTTCCATAACTAGGTCAAGGGATTTTTTTTCTTTACCCCTTAACTGCTGCCTGAAGTAAAAAGTTCTGAAGTGAGAATGGATCCTAAGAAATCCCAAAAATATTCTGAGCATGTACAGAAAATAAAGCAATGGATGAATATACAATAAACAAATAATTTCAGCATAAAATTTAACTGGGGTACAGAACAGGGCACTCCATGAAAATATATGGGAGGGAATAAAAGATAGTGATTTTCAGAACTACTGTAGAGATTAGGGATATTTATATATATATTTATATATATGTATACATACTGCTGGCAGATGGCAAAAACCCTTGCTAATTGCATTCAGTTTTCTTGTCAATAGGAATCAATTTTCCCCCTTAATCTGAAGAGTTTCTCAATACTCAAACTAAATTTGTGATGGTAACAATAACATATCATTCACTAGAATTCCAGGACCACAAGTTTGTTTTTTTTTCCCAACTAAAAACTCAGGGGCAATCCCAGGGGTTGTCCAGGCACATGTACAAAACACAGTGACTACTAAATAATCCATCCCTGGCAGCAAACACTGCACAGACACCCCCAACAAAAGGCTTTGCTCTCTGTCCCCCTGGCATATGTGCAGATAATCCCAGGCAGAAGATTCCAAATGCTGAGCACATTTCAGCTGGAGTGAGTGGGACACAGATTGGCCATTGTGCCCCAGTCTCCACGGGATGAGGCACAGCACCCTCACACAACATGTGGCCATCATCGCCAAGAAACAAGAATTTAGGGAATACTTGATCTGACTCCCCCATAAGAGCACAAAAATGGCAAAGGTGTGGGATGCTGAAGATGCTGCTCACTCCTCTAAAAGCAGATCCAACCAGAAGGGTGCTGGCAAGGGAAGGGCTCCAGTGCCTTGGCTGGTGTTTGCTGAGCACAGAGGGAAGGAGAGCCCTGCTGAGCCTGGGCTGAGAAGCACAGCAGCAGCTCTGGGTGCCCTGCTCTGGCTGTGCCACTTTGGCAAGGAGATTGGGATGTACTCAAAAGACCTGAATCCTCTGCCACATCCTGCTGGGCAATCTTTGATGAGTCATTCGTCCTCTGGCCCTCTCTTCACTCATCTCCTTGCTGAAATCCTCCTGATGTGGCCACAAAGTAAAAAGCACAGTGCACTGAGTCTGCACCAGCCTCTGCTGACACAGAGCAGGGCCAGGCCTCTCTGGACTCCTGTTCAGAGCTCAGCTTCCCACTTTTCTGTCCTGTTGGCCAAGAACCAACATTTGGTCTCCTGCCAGCCATCTGCACTAGAGCTGAACAGAGACAAACCCACTGAGAGCATGATTCCAGCCATGGCTTTGGAACAGACACCAGGAATGACACGAGTTTAGATTTAGTTTTCAAATAGTTGTAAATTCTGTTCTTATTACACAGGTCATTCCTTCATCTTTCCTCAAGTGAAAAAATCTTCAGAATGACTGGAGTGTATACTAAAACTTTCAGAGCAGTTAAATTCAAAGAGCAAATGAAAAAATAGACAAGATGTACACAAGTAAGAAAACCTCACATTCACTCTGAATTAAAATTTTTAAAAAATACAGAACTAGAATAAGAGCATGAAGTATTTATTATAGTAATGGAGACATTAACAGACAATATTGGGTTGCATTAAGACACAAAATTTATACTGACTATTACATAATTGTCCTGATAAAGTGCTTTGATAAACATCCCATGTGAATGGAGGGAACACAGTGTAGTACCAGCAGCATGGAAACAGCCTCAGATTTTAGCAACAAATGGCACCAACTGCAGAGTTTTTTCCACTAATACTTGTTTTGAGAAAAGGACACTCCAAGAGCACACTTCCAGCAGTGTCCCGTGTCCCTGGCACAGCCCAGGTGACTCCTGGGGGACACAGGGACAGGCAGGCTCGGGGCAGGGGGTTATTCTCACTCCTCAGGGGCTTCTCCTCCCAGCCACAGCTCCAGCAGCTGCAACCCACAGCCTGCCTCTGCCTAGCAGAGCTAAACTCCCCTCGGAGGTGCAGGGGGTGCCAGCACTGCTGACAAGCTGCTGGAGCCCTCAGCCCACTGTCACACAGGCACAGCCCCCAGGAGGGAGCAGAGCTCCTGCAGACACCCAGGGCATCCCAGCCAACAGCAAACAGCACTCTGCAGCTGGAGCCCTCTGACCCCCACCCACCTTCTCCAAGAGGCACTCTGGTATTCAGCAGACTAAAAGGAAGTTTTTCAGCATGAACAGCTCTGAGTTCTGTGCCTGGAGCACGGGGCTGTACAGATCAGAAGGGCTTTCACAGCAGACACTAACTCTGACAAATGAGAGGGATCCCCTGTCCCACCAGCCCTGCCTCCCCCAAATCCCGGCAGGAGCACAGGGGGATTCATTCTGGTTACCTGTCCCACCAGCCCTGCCTCCCCCAAATCCACACAGCACCTGGCAGGAGCACTGGGGGATTCATTTTGGGGGGTCAGAATGATCTTTCAGCATTCCCTGCAACAGAAATCCGTGTTGAACCACCACTGACAGGGGATGGAAATGAAGCCAGCCTCAGAGCTGTTTTAGGATTTCTCGAGTGAAACAGCACAGAGGCAGCTACTAAGACCAAAATTCCAAAGCACACACTCAAAATGCACTCTGCATGCAGGATGGAAGTGAAACTTGCCAGAGCACTGCAAGGCAGACAGTCATTTTAATTTTGCTTATTTTCTCAACCCACAGCTTGTGATGAGAACTGATAAGTGTTGGTCTGTTCTAGGAGATGCCACCAAAACCCTCAGGTTTTCCCAGGTCTCAGACCTTCCCTCAGGCTCACCCAGCACATGGAGCAGCATTGCATCGCCATCTCTTGGCACATTTTAGATAGCAATGTAACTGTACACGAAAAAATTGACATTAACAAAACATTAGAAGCTACAAACAGAGACATGTTTCTCTTACAAGCCAAACAAAAAAAACAATTTAAAGTCTAGCCGAGGAGTCTATATTCACTTCACTTTCCTGACTTCCCATTACTTATGTAGACATGAAAAACAAACAACTGAAAATTTAAATGTGGTCTAGCCCACTCCCCCCTTCAAAAAAATAAATAGTAAAAAAGAGAATTGACTTTTAAAGCTAGCTTATATAAGCAGCCTATGACCACTAGTCTGAATTCAAGATTTCACCCACTTGATTAAAAAGAGTATCAAATGACCATGAGATTTATGAGCAAAAATATTGCTCAAGTTCTTGGTTCTTTCAAGTATATAAAGTGACAAATAACATATCCTTAATAGCTGGGAGTTAGGCTTTCTTTCTTTTCTAAAACCCTTTGTCAAGCCTTTGGAAAAGGAAACTTTATTTTTTTTATCTAGCTCAGAGCTGTAAAATTTAGTCTAAGAGCAAGTCCCTAAAATAATTTGGGGATTTAGTCCAAGTGAAATCCTATAGCACTTGGGGGACTCCTACACATTTTATTCATCATTTCCATAACTATGTGCAAGAGTCATCAACTAAAATACACAACACAAAGCCTTGGCAGGCCCAATAGAGCTCATACCCCAAAGCAGAGGCTCAGGGCAGGGGATTTTAAGGAGAATGCAGTTAAACAACAGCTCCTACAGAGCACAAGCCCAGCACCAGGGTCATTCACCATGATTCCATCTGAGTGAACAGAAACAATTTGCAGCAGTTCAACATGAGCCCATCAAATGTTATAACAGAATGACACCAGCAAGATCTGTAAAAAACCACCCAGAATTATGAAGTTGCAAACACTGGGAGATAAACAAGGTCACTGACTATCTCTGAGATGCAGCTATATGGATTTGACCTTTCTGTAAAAAGTGGTAATTTCAGGGAAAATAACCTTTCAGTTCCAAGGGAAAGGGGAGTAAGTCATGTCTCCTGCCCTGGCAGTGCATGATGAGACTCCCAGCCCTAATTTAAAGGTCACCAACAATCCTTTGAAAGCAAGATTGCTTTTCACTTTGCCCACATTTCATGTAATGTGGTCAGAGCTGGCTAGCCCATGAGAGCAAAGGCACAGCTGCCTGGCCAAGCAGGGGCTCACATCACAACACCCAGTGAGCAAAACTGCTGGCACAAAGGATTACTTGGCTGATCTGTACTACAGGAGTTTATCACCATTTTCACTCTGGAACAGGGAGAAGAACTGAAGACCTTGCTATGCAACACTCTTTAAACCCAGCTAATGCTGCCATAAGATCAGAGCTCCAGATGTTTTCCAAAGAGGAGCAGCATCCAGCACCCCTGCCTGCTCAGCACTTTGGGATGGGGGCTGGATGCAAAGGATGTGCTCATGGAGCTCAGAGCCAGAGCAGCACTAATGATCTCGGGGATCTATTCCTCAAAAGTTCACTTCCCACCTGGAGCCTGCCCAGAAATCGCCCTGGGAGCTGCCATGGGGGTTTTGGGTTGGATTTGGATGTTCAGGAGCCTTGCACATGCTGAGGTGCAGAGCCCATTGCTCCTGGCTCCAGGCAGCTGCTCTGCACTGGGAGCACTCCCAGGACTGAGGGGTTTCCACAGAAGCCCAGAATGGCTCCATCCATCCCACCCCTGCCCTGGCAGGGACACTCCCACTGCCCCAGGTGCTCCAGCCCCAGTGCCCAGCCTGGCCCTGGGCTCTGTGGGATCCAGGGGCAGCCACAGCTGCTCTGGGCCTGCCCAGCACCAATTCCTTCCTCACAGCTAATCTAAACCTACTCTGTCAGTTTAGAGCCACACAAAACCAGCGCTGCATAGTACATGAAGATTAAAATGGAGGGATTACATCAAAATTAATAGTTCTGAAAGGCAATTAATTTTGAAGAAACCGAAATACTACATAAGCTAACTTTATTTTTTTTCTCTTAAATTTTCTTTGAGAAGGAACATTTAGCATTTAAGCATTATGCTTTTGAGATAAATTGCAGTTTTGTGCTGTAACCTTTAAATACATTTCTCAGTCCTGTGCAAGATGCTTTATTAATTGCCCTGGATATACACACACTCATAAATTTGTTGGGTAATTTGATGAGAGGAATTGATTTACTATCACAGTGAAATACTACATTAAACACACATAATTCACTCTTTATACTTCTCCTTCCCCCTTAAAAGCATCCTATCTGACTGCAGGCCACACTGAATTATTATTCTGTAATCATTAAGGGATTTATTTAACCACAGCACACACAGTTAACATTAATCTATATTCCTATTCTAATTTCACCTTTGTTTTCTGCTGTCCTACCAACAAGGAAAAATTATGGATTTCATTTAAACCCAAGTACAATTGTGGAATAGGAAGACAAGATAAGGGACATATTTATTGCCAAAACATATCTTTTTCAACAATTCAAATGAGAAAAAATGCACGTGAAATGTTTTTGAAAGCATAAACAATACAGAATCACCACTATGAAAAATTTGTAATATACTAAGCAAATGTTGCTTGTGAGGGAAAAACCACAAAATCCTAACCCATTTTTATTACTGTTAAATCATTTAATAAAGGAAAGGCTCAGACCAAGATGCTACATGAGATGAGAACTAGTAGAACTCTTTCCATGATCCATCACACCTGACCCAACATTTGCTCGAGATAGAAGTAATTATTCGTGACTCAACCCTCTATTTATTCACAAAGCACTACAATTTTCCATCAGCCTTTGCTCCTGTGCATTTCCAGGTGACTTGCATTCCAGTACTTCTTGAGAGACATTAACCAGCAAAATTAAACACTCCAACCTGAGTATTTACAGGCACTAGGCCACTCCAGTGATGACAAATCAAGAAACAGGAAACTAAATTACTTATTTATAAAAGGATGCTAAAAAACATAAGAAATTTTCATTACACCCTTGTTTTATGAGGTATAGGGGTGAGACCTGGGGAAAAAAAATGAAGTATTTAGTTTTTCTGAGGACTTCAATCAATACAGTCCTTCGGGGTAAATGGAGATGAAAGCACTGTATGAAATATGTAATTCCACAGCCCAAGGGGGCACTGATACACAACACCCCCAGGTGCACACCTGGCCTCTCCTGTGACCCAGTTACCTGCAGCACAGATGGCAAAGCCACGTCTCAAAGGCAGCAGGGTATGCTTGGGGGAATATCCTGAATAATGGAGAACACACCTTGACAAAACAAAAGAGAACTGCAGACCCTGGCACTGCAAAGCTCTCCTGCCAGTGTGCAGTGTACAGGCTAAGGAAACCCCAAAATAAAGCATTAAATCCCCCCAAGGCAGCTCTGAGAGCAGCAGCGAGGCTGTGAGCAGCACTCCCACCCATGTCACACAGCCAGCCAGGGTGCCACTGTCACTGCCAGCTCACAGGGGGCTGCAGCATCGCCTCCACCAGCTGAGTGTCCCACCGTGTCACCCACACTGACCCTGACACAGCCACCCGTGGGCAGGGAGAGCCCTCTCTGGGTGCCAGCAGAGCTGCTGCAGGGGCCACCTGGGGGGCTGCAGACACTGGAAGCACAGCCTGGTAAAAAGGCAGAAGCCACCATGTCACACTAAGCACGACCCAGCCCCTGCACAGGAGCTGCACAACAGTTCTGGGGGCAGGACAGCAGATCCATGGGGCTGTCTCTCAGCTCGTTAC
The DNA here is from genome assembly GCA_034336665.1 of Luscinia megarhynchos. Lineage (NCBI taxonomy): Eukaryota > Metazoa > Chordata > Aves > Passeriformes > Muscicapidae > Luscinia > Luscinia megarhynchos. The sequence goes on along the minus strand of CM067575.1, from coordinate 1,508,020 downwards.
TGGCAGAACGTGCAGTGCTGTCTCCTGGCAAGCAGCAGCAGCACGAGTGGAACCACCCAGCACAGCTTGCAGAGGTTTGCTGAGCCTGCTGGGTCACTGATACATCCACTTCAACACCCCTGGAGCTGCCTGTTACACATGCAGTCCATGAAATACTCGAACGGTGTGCAAATACATCTCCCTCACCCAGAGGGAAATGCCAGAGGTCACTGGTGTCAGATGAAGTTTGTTCTTACAAGGCAGATGGGGAGCACAGAAGGAATTTGATGTGCACTTCAAAGGGAAGAAATTTGTCCAGTCTGGGAGAAAACTGTCTCACTTGGTAATGAGTTTCTTTTGAAGAAGCACTGCTACAAAGAAGTCTGTTTAACTGAAAGGCTGTTCTGTGGCTTTCTCTACTAACAAAAACAGAATAATACTCTCAGAAAAGAGAATAAAACATCGGCACAGTTTTAGCTAGGAGATGAGTGGTCCATCTAGACTTTGTAGGTGCCACACTTGCTGCTGCCAGGCCAAAATAGAGTGAATTTAATTACCTGAAATACATCAATAAATAATTTTTACAAAACTATATTACTATTAATGAGGAATTGATTTGCATGGTCAGAGCTGAATTGTTCTCATTACTCTAACTTCTTTGCTTACATCCAAGGATGTGACAACACATTGAGTTATAAAACTTTTGCTGCTCATCTCAAAGTCAAGACTTTGTGAGTGCCCGTGTATCGGCAAAGAGATTTATGGTTCCTATTACCCAATCGATGCTGCAGGAGCAGCACAGGGAAGGGATGAAATGCAGAGCCCTGTGATAACCTAGAGCTCAACCACTGCTTAGCTTCTTTCATGTGTCCCTGCGTCAGTTTTCTTATCTGTACAAGGAAGGAAACAAAGTTAATCTCTCTCTGCAAAAGCACTTGGAGATAATTTGATAAACGGCGCTGTTCAAACACAGCATTTTCCAAGGTCAGCCCTCTCTGCGCAGCTAAAATAAACCGATCTTCAACTTCTGCATCTCGGGATCTGCAAACATCGTTAGCAGAGCTCTGCCGTGCATTTCCTTGGGAAGATTGCGGCAGCTCATTAGCTCACAGCAGGATCCCGGGTTGGGGAATGACCCTCCCCAGGGCCGGGAGGAAAACGACCCCCAAACCCCGGCCCGAGGCACTGCTCAGCCTGGGAGCACGAACGGGCTGAGCTGCACACGGCCGAGCACAGCTCCCAGCCGAGCAATTAGCAGCGAGCCTTCGTGTGTTTATTGCGCTCTAATCAGAGGGGAACGCACCTGTGGTCGGTCAGGTGTTCGTGGCTGGCTCTGAGGCACAGGAGCACACGATGAAATAACTGCAGACTGCTCTGAGAACGGTTCAAAAGTGGGAAACTCAAAAGGTTGTGTTCGAGTTCCCCATTTTTAGTGGCAGACCGCTGAGGCAGGTGGGTGAGCTGCAGTCATCACCTCTGTGGCAGAAATCTCATACTGACAAAAAATAAAACCTCCATACCTGGTGTCTCCACAATTCCCTGAGCACTTCAGGGCAGGCACTACTATGACATATCAGATTGCTCCTATCTGGCCTAAATGCTCTGCAGAACATTTATACCCTACTATTTCACTAGTAAAAACACAAACTGCAAGTGTTCTAATAAATCCAAGCACCTGCTTGCATTATAAGCACTATAAGATGTGGCTGTTTGCCATGAACACACCTGAACAAAACCCTGCCAGGACACGGTTTTATCTCACCTGCCCAGCCAACCCCACCCCACCTCCATGTGGGGACACCAACCTGAGCTTGTCCAGCCTTGGAACATTGTCACTTGGCTCCACTTAACAGGATATTGACTTTTTATACTTCACTCTTGGCAAATCAATATTCTAATAGACACAAAAGAGACTGGCAGAAGGACCCTGATGGAGATGATGATCCATAAATGAAGGTCAAATCAAAGGAAAGTTAAACCTGACACAAAAAGAAGAGCAGCACAAAGAGAAGAGTCTTTAAATAAGGGAATTTTTGAAAAAAGTATCTAAGATTAACTACAGGAGGAAGGAGCCACAGCCTAAAGCAGACACAGATAAGGCAGTCAAAACTCTCAGCCAGGGAATGACAGACAAGTCTCTTTGGAATGTCTGTGCTCAATGCCAGGATTTAAGAAACCCTTCAGGAGGTATCTGGAGTACATCACACAGGAATTGTGCTACCTTTTAATGTAAAATAGCAACTTGCAATATCTGAATAGGCTATTCAGAACAAAGTCAGAGAAAGCATGTGCAATGTAACATAAAACACTTAAAAGGGATTACTTTACTCTTTCAGAGATTGGTTCCATAGGAAACTAGGAAGCCAGAGGGAGCCTCCAAAGAGGCTGCTGATCACTCTCCCTGGGAGAGCCCTGAAACCCTTTGGGGCCAAATCAGCCCAAGGCAGGCACAGCTGAGCTAAAGGAGAACTGGCAACACTCCCAGCTGGAGAAAGGGTTGCACCAGGTGCCCAAGAGCACTGATGGTGACACCAGAAACACATGGAATTCTCATGTTTATCACCTGGGATGCTTCAGCTTCCACCACACCAAGGTTAGAAAGGGCTTCTCTGATTCCTGGGCCTTTTGCCTAGCAGAAAACTTCCTTGTCTTTCTCTCCAGTTTCCTCTAGCCTAGGGTTGTGCCAAGGTTCCCGAGCACATCTCCATTAACTGCAGTTACTGAGTCACAGGTTCACATCCCCCAGGCCCCACCACCCTGGTACAGCACACAGCCTCAGCCACCAAAATTCAGTGGAGTGAGGTGAAGACACAAACTCGCAGTTCAGGCAGAGCTAACCTTCCAAATTCCAATTTTCACAAGAATATTAATTAATCTAAAGGAGTGCAGAGAGAGGTCACAAAAATGATTTATGAGCAGAAAGCATTATTTATACAGGGGGAAACCAAACAGCTTAACACATGCAATGTAACAAAAGGGAGTCTCATCCCAGAGACTACAACACAAACTCCCAGCTGCACCAGGTGCCTCAGACCAGCATCAGAGTTCACCTCCACTTCACTCTTCCAGCTCCATTTTAAGCTGTCCTTCCACAACAATTTAACATAACAAATGAAAACAAGCTTTCACCCATTTTTCACCCACCCTGGACCTCTCAACACTTTACCCCATTCATAGTGCAACACAACAGAACCCTAGGTGAGATGAGGGGGAGAAAAACATTGGATTTTTCATAACCTTTCACAGATTCCCAAACCCCCCTCCCATTCATACAAGCAATCTGTTTCTTCTACAACTACATCATTACAATCACTTCAAAATGGCAGAGAATTCTATCTGGTACCATGGATCAGCAGCCAAACTACAGTGTCTTTATCTAAAGGTCAACTTGGCAATTACAGAGAACCCTAAACAGAACATTTTAATATCACCAGTCACTCAGCATTTCAGCAGCTCTGATAAAGCCACACTGTGAGGGGGACTCCCAGGGTGAGAGCAGCCACCCCAAGGAGGCACCAGGAGCAGCTGAGGCTGGACAAACCCAGAACAAACTGTGTTTAAACCCTTCCACCATGCACATTCTGAGCAGTAACGAAGAACCAATGCCACAAGTTTGAGTTGATGGAAGTCTTCCCCAAAATAAGACAAGCCAGATATTGGGACACACTGACTTCCAGAAGTGCCTCTTCCACACCTCCCCTTCTCTTACAGCCCCAGTACAACAACCAACCCTTTTAATTATCCAACAAACAACACTTTTGTTATCTTCATACCAACTCTCTAACCCCACTGTCCCCCATAAACACAGATTTCACTGTCCAAACTCACCGGCAACTCTGCTGCTGTTGCTCAGCTCCTTTTCCCAGGCAGGAGAAAGAAGACAAAAAAAAAGGGATGGCTCTTTCCACTTCCTGAATGTTGCAGAAAGAGGGACCATCCCAGGAAAAAGAATCCACAAGCAATATCTCCCTGAGGGAGCACCGAGCACACGCCAAAAACTGCTAACTCCCAGCTCTGAGGGGGAGCTTATTTGTGGCTAATTGAGTTCCAAATGGAAACACCTGGCTCAAGGTAACGGACAAAGCAGGTGAAATGATGTAACAGCTTTGTTAACCTCAAACCCAAACACCTGAGCCAGGGATAAATACAAGAGTTAATGGAACCCCCGAGTATGGGAACACAAACCTGGCTCTGTTTCCCCAAGACATGGGGTAGTTTCAAGCTCAGAAAGAGATCGTGTGAGATGCTTTAGAAGAATGTCATATATTGCACCAGCAGGACTTCCCTGAGCCAGGTTCAGATGAGAGATTTGGAATAAATTCTTGGCTGTGAGGGTGGGCAGCCCTGGCACAGTGCCCAGAGCAGCTGTGGCTGCCCCGGGATCCCTGGCAGTGCCCCAGGATCCCTGGCAGTGTCCCAGGCCAGGCTGGACACTGGGACTGGAGCACCTGGGACAGTGGGAGGTGTCCCTGGATGGGGTTGAACGTCCCTTCCAACCCAAACCGGTCTGTGATCCCAAACCACACCTTGTTTCCATGGATTCCACTCCCACCATCCAGAACACTGATTTGGCTGGACGATGTCCTGCCAAACCCACGGCCATGGCTTTTCCCATGCCCGACAGGAGCGTGTGGCTCTGCCTCCCCTGCAGGAGGGCTTGGAGTCCCATCAGATCATCAAACAAATTAACTTGTTTTAAAAAAAGAAAAAAGGTGTTATAGAGAATAAAGAGATTTAGCCAAATTAAGTATAATCAAAAATAAACAGTAGTTTATTTTGTGGCGGGGATACAGCCCACGACAGGCACAATCCCGAAGGACAGCACCGAGCCCGGGACGGCGCTGGGCGAACACGCTCTGATCCGAGCCCTGCCGCTCCGGATCCCCGCAGTGTTCACAAAACCTTGGGCAGCCCCGTTTTATACAGTTTTCTAGCCCTGAATGGAGGTCTTTGTCTTCTTCTGTCGTTCCACATATTCATGTGGTTTTCTTTTTCTTTTCTTTTTTCTTTTCTTTTTTCTTTTTTTTTTTTTTTTTTTGGGCGGGACAAAACCGTATTCTGGGAGACGATGAATTCCGATGAAGGCAGGCTCTGGTTTACAGGAAGCTGGCATTCAGATGTATTGTTCCCGACGGCTCTGGTTATCTTAATCGTGGAATTTTGGATGTTCCCTGGACAGTTCCTGAAAGATCCATCTCCACCGTGGTCACAGCTATTTAATTGTTAATCCAGGCTGCCCTGCTTTTGTTGGATGTTACAATGCTGTGATGAAGCAATATTTGTCATTTTCGTCCGTGGTCCTCTTTTTGGTTTCTGAGTTTTCTTTATTATTTTATTCATATAAACATTGCTTATTCTATATTATTTTACTACTTTACACAAATTACATTACATCATATATTACAAGGGGAAAAAAATAAAAAAAGAAACAAAAGCAAACTCGAACACCTTCAAAACAAGCAAGGATTGACAGCCAGGTGGGGAATTACACCAACTCAGTGGTTTGCGATAACGCTGATTATTGATGCGAGCGCTTCACGCGGCCGCGCGATTTGGAGGCGCAGCCTCGGGTAAGGAGGGACGGACCGGAGGTGTTCCCACCGCATTGCCCGTACCCTGCCAAGGGCAGCGGCATCCCCGAGCCGGGAGGGACCGGGACCGGGCAGGGCCGAGGTGTGACCGGGCCGGGACCGGGACCGGACCGAGGTGTGACCGAGGTGTGACCGGGCCGGGACCGGGACGTGACCGAGGTGTGACCGGGCCGGGGCGGAGCCGGGGCGGGCGGGGCCGAGGTGTGACCGGGACCGGGACCGGGGGCGGGACGGGACGGGACCGGACCGAGGTGTGACCGAGGTGTGACCGGGCCGGGCCGGGGCCGGGCCGAAGTGTGACCGAGGTGTGACCGGGGTGTGACCGGGCCGGGGCGGTGCCGAGGTGTGACCGGGCCGGTGCGGGGCCGGACCGAAGTGTGACCGAGGTGTGCCCGGGCCGGGGCGGTGCCGGACCGAAGTGTGACCGAGGTGTGACCGGGCCGGGACCGGACCGAGGTGTGACCGGGCCGGGGCGCGGCCCCCTCCCAGCTCCGCCCCGCTGAGGGAGGGCTGGCGCAGCGCGGTGCCGCCCCCTGGCGGCGCTGTCGGTCACGGCCGCGCCCAACCAGCCAATGGGCGCAGAGGCATGGCGGAGCTGAGCGGCGGCAGCGAGCCCGTGCCCCTGGCGCTGTGGCCGCCCGGGGAGGCCCCGCCGGAGTTCCAGGTACCGGGGGGGCTCCTCTCTCTGCAGGGACACCTCTCACTGCAGGGACACCTTCCCCTGCAGGTCCCTCCAGCCAGGCCTCCGACACCGCCACAGCTTCTCCGGCCACCCCGTGCCGGGGCCTCCCCAGCCTCACAGGGCAGGATTTATCCCTAATATCTAATCTAAATCTGCTCTCTTTTGGGTTGTATCTGTTCCTACTTGTCCTGTTAGTCCAGGTTGCGTAGGAATTTGCTTCAGTGGTATTAGAGTCTTTACAAACCAGGTTGGAGCAGCTTCTAATAAGCTTGAAGAATGTGTGATCCCTGTAGACCCAAATCTCCCTGAATTGCGTGGTGTGCTCGCGTTTTATTGAAATGGGAAAGGTTGTGGTGGTTGAAGAACATTAAACTTTAAAAAGAAACTTGCAAATGCACTGTCATCTTTCACAACACCCAGAACTTGCCAGGTACAAGCTGCTGTGAAATGCAATGTTTAGTGATAGCACATCCTCCAGGCTTCTAAATAAAGCTGAAGGCTGAGAAGGCAGTGAAAATATACCCGAGGCTGTCCTTTTATCTTGGTTTCCAAATGTAGCAGTTTCCATCAGGTTTTGTTTTGCAACATTCCGTGGTTCTATAACCATTCACCTGCTGGGGGCATCAGTGTAATTTTGGGAGCCGGGTTTTCTACCGGAATTAGGAGGAAGTGTGAATGCAACAAGTTGAGAAGATAAATTAATTTATCTTCATTTTTAACATAATTGTGTATTTGAAATTCTGTGGCTTAAAAGAGCTATAGATTACCGTTAGAAGCAACTTTTTGAGCATTTTGAAGTGCGGGGACAATTACTTTAACAATACCTTGAAAATTCTGCGGATAAATACATAAATAAGTACATTTGGTATCTCTAGAAATGAAAATAGTGCATAGTAGAGTAGATGTAATGAGCTGATTTTATCTGCTAAGCATTTTTTGTGGCCAGGGGGCTGTTTTGAGAAATTCAGACACAAGACTATTGGTTTTTGGTCTGTATGGAATATCTGATTTACATTCTTTTAAACAAAGTTTGGGTTGGAAGTTTATAGCAAAGTGTTCATGATTAGAATTCTGAGATCATTTACAGACACGGACTTGTTTAGCGTTCCGTTTTCAGGCTCTGACTGCTGTTGTCCCCGCAGTACAGCCCCGAGAGCGTGGCCGGCGCGGACGGAGAGCTGGAGCCCAACGCCGTGACCTTCCCGGGCTGCCCCTGCCGCTCCTGCGCGCCGCCCCGGTGCCCCTGCCTGGCCCGCGGGCACAGCTACAGCGGGCCGCGCCTCAGGCTGCCCGAGCAGCAGCAGCAGCCCTTCTGCAGCCCCGTGTTCGAGTGCAACAGCCTGTGCCGCTGCGGGGAGCGCTGCCAGAACCGGCTGGTGCAGCGCGGGCTGCGGCTGCGGCTGCAGGTGTTCCGCACGCGCAGGAAGGGCTGGGGAGTGCGGGCGCTGGAGCCCGTCCCCCGGGGCAGCTTCGTCTGTGAGTACGCGGGGGAGGTGCTGGGCTTTGCCGAGGCTCAGAGGAGGATCCAGGCCCAGGCTCCGCAGGAGCCAAACTACATCCTAGCAGTGAGGGAGCACCTGCACGACGGGCGGGTCATGGAGACCTTCGTGGATCCCACGCGCATTGGGAACGTGGGCAGGTTCCTGAACCACTCCTGTGAGCCCAACCTGTTCATGGTGCCCGTCAGAGTTGACTCCATGGTGCCCAAGCTGGCGCTTTTTGCAGCCACTGATATTTCTGCTGGAGAGGAACTTTCATTTGATTACTCTGGAAGATCCCATAATGTACCAGGAGCTGGCAGAGAACACAAACCTCTGGAGGAAGAGAACAGCCTGAGAAAACCCTGCTACTGTGGTTCCTGCACCTGTGCTGGCTTCTTACCTTGGGACAGCTCCCTCTTCTCCACACCAGCCAGTTCTCCATAGCCTTTCAGCCTTAAACACACCTAAAATATTATTTTCTCAAGCAGTTAAATCAAACTCTTTATGTTGCAACAAGGAATCACATGTGGGTTTGAGAAGCAGCAAAGAGACATGGTTTTGAGAATTAATTCTGTGCAAAACCCTTTTCAAGGACTTTTCAAGGTGGACAGTACAAGGGTTATTGGAGCTTTGAGATGTTTCAAAATCAGTGACTAGGCCAGGCCTGGTGTTTTTGTCTGGTTTTCCTCTGACAGCTTGGTGTATGTTAAAGCAGCTCTCAGTTTGTACCCTGCAGAAAGAATTTGTACCCTTGGCACTTGTACATGGATAGGACATGGGATAACAGCAAGAAAAGTCACTGACAGTGGCACAAGACATTGAGAAATTACACTTGCAAGAAGGGTATTAATTTTCTTAAAACCCATTAAATTATTTGTTTAAATTATGTGCTGTATTTTTTTTTCCACAAACCATAGTAACTGCTAATTATTGATGTAAAAGGAAAGAGCAGCTTTAGTACTCTGTGTGTTCCTTCTCCAGTTGCATGCCCAGAGCAGCTGTGACTGGCTGGCTGTTTCTCTCCCATTTAGCTGTGTGGAAGTGGTGCAGGACAGCAGTCTTTGAGGAGCACATCTCATCTTTTTTCATCACCTCAGCCTCGAGGCAGCTCCCATCAGATCTCTGCAGTCACAGCAAGCAGCACATCTGTTACTCCCCAGCACTGGCAGTACATGCTCAGGAAGCAAATCCAGCCCCTGCAGCATGAACAGGATGATGCTGACAGCTGACTGAAAGTAGAAATACAGGAGTGCATCTGAAAACAACAGATTTGTGTTTTTGTGCTGAACAGATGCACAAGGGAACAGCTGCTAACTGATCCATGTTTTCACTACTCCAGGACCAGGCAGCCTTAAGCAAGGCCTGGCCTTTCCCAGCACAGGGAGAAGGTCATTCCATCTTCTTTGCATCATCCTGTCCAGCTGTAACAGCTGTGCAGGGCTTTTCTGAGCTCCCCCTTCCACCAGGGATGCACTGCCAGATGGGCACATTCTGTAACTGCACCTTCCTTCCCTTCCTTTCTGCAGAGATCAAATTCAGGCAGCTTCACATGGGCTGGTTTTGGTGTTTAAGATGGATAAACTGCAATGCAGTTTTTTATTCACGTCACACTGTGCCATCAGCAGCACAAAGCCTCAGTTATTTGCTCTGGACAGTTTGATCTTTACCTGTTTCCATACCCTTTGACAGAACACAGACAAGGGAGTACATCTCATGGGGATGAGCTGTTCTGCAGGCAATCAGTAACTTGATTTCTAAATTCCAGACAACTTTGATTTGGACCTGAAAGATTGGTGCCACTGAAGGACTGAGCTGTCACTCCCAGCTCAGTGTGCTCTTTCACAAGGAATCCAGGCAAACAGCTAAAAACTGGGAGCTCTCTGTAATCCTGTCTGCTAAGAGCAGTAATGATCATCAGTATTTCAATATTCATTGAGAGATTTACTTTCCTATTGAAATATGATCAGAATAATTCAAGGATGCAACTCTGAATAAATTGAAGGTCCCCTGGTCTGGGTAGGAGGGTTGGAAAGATGAGCTTTAAGGTCCCTTCCAACCCAAACCACTCTGATTAACCTGATACTGACCTGGGATAAAGGACATCTTGCTATTTACTAAACAAAATCCTACTTGGTGTTTACCTTTGCTTCCTTGATAAGATGCAGTGTTAACCTCTCCCATTTAAGTGCCTTCCTGCTGCTGTTGGGGTTTACACAAGGCTGTGGGTTTATGTTTAGATAAACATTACCACGTGATTTCTCTTAGGGTTAATCATTAAGCATCATTTCTGGCACAGAAACCCCAAAGGATTTCAGCTGCTTGTCACAAGTAGTTTAAAGTACTTTACAGGCTGAGTGGACATTAACTTCACTCCTTGCCTCAATGAGGGTTCTTGCTGCTGCAGCAGAGAAGCTCCCTGGATCCCACATCTTGAAATCCAAGGATTCCAGAGCACAGCCTGGACTGCAAGGTCTCAGACAAAGAGAGTTTTATCAGTTTTATCAGGTTTTCTCCCTGAAAAGGCATCATGCCAGCCACTTTCAGGCCAGAGGGCTGGGAGCAGATGATCCAATCCACTTCCTCTTTCCCTCCTGAGAAAAGTTTCAAGATTAGTGTTACAGCATCTGCACTCTTCATTTTCAGGATGACAGCACGGATTGTTACCTTCCTGTTATGAATATGCACTTGGCATGATTTTGAGTAGTTAAGGAAGTGCAAGATGAAAAAAAATCCAGCCACCTTGAGCAGTATCTGGTCCTTGATCAGAGCCTTACAGCAGGAGCACAGCTGAGCCCTCAGTCCCTGCAATTTGACCCTCAGCCCACACAAGTGCTGCAGCTTCTGGGAGTGACCCAATCCCGGTTATCTGCTGAGAGCAAACTTCCCAGCACACAACAGGAACAGTGCTGGACTGCTCAAAACAGCCTTGCACAAACAAAATCACTGCTAATTGAGTTCTAAACCATGCTGACAGTTGTTAATGGCCTTGTTCCACACAGCTCGTGCACTATAGTCCAGCATGCCTTGGCACTGCAGCTGCCTGGGGGAGTGGACCAAGATCCTACTAAAAAAATTCCCTGTCAAGGAAATGGAAAAGAAATAGTTGTATCCCTTTGTTTGATCTGCTTAATTTCTGTTCACTTTCCCCTTCAGGCTCCTTTCAGCTCCAGAGCCCCAGTCTGCCCCTTACAGCTCAGTGTGTTCTTCCACAATGAATCCAGTCAAAGAGCTCCAAAGGCTCTGAGCCTCCTCTCATCCTCCCTCCTCCTCTCTTCTCTGAGTGCAGGATTAATTATCAATATCTCAATACTGTGCCATATCATGCTGTGTCCTGGAATAATTTTTCTGCTTGCTGGGCTTACCTGGACCCCACTGGAGGCTGATGTTTGGTGAGGACTCTGCAGGCATTCTCCTGTGTCATCTTTTCATCAGGAAAGCAGTGCAGAAGGAGCTGGCAGGTGATGGATTTGCATTGAACTCAAACCCAATGTTCTACAGCAAAGGCAGTGCTGGCAAGGACCAGCATCAGTGCCTTGTTAATCCACTCTTACATTCAGATCCCAAAATGAGGTTGCTTTCAATTACTCCCATTTCCCTTCTCACTTGCTAAAATTCCTGTCCTTTTCAGTGAGGAATTTTATTTTCAACAAAATAGTTTAGAAATTTACCCTATTAGGTCTTAGGGCTCACAGTTCCATCCACCATCACTTTCATGACTTTTATTCAAGTAGAATCATTCATTAGCTTCAGTTTCTAATGAGGCCAGTATTGCCTTTTCCAAGTCCTTAAAATAAGTCTACACCACATCCAAGAAATTCAAAGGAAATTGTGGTTTTCCATCAATAAAAGTCTTTGGCATAAACAAATGCTTGACACTTTATTCAAATATGTACAGGATTGCTAATCATCATCCCCCTGAGGATGATCACCCTCAGCTGCAGAAGGCACTTCCTAAAAAGCAGCCCCAGAAGAAGCCCATTTCTGGCCATGATTTGTGGAATGTAACAAAGGGCTGTGTGAGCTGCCTGTGGGAGAGCTGCCATCTCCCAGCTCTCATTCTTGACTCCATTCTCTCTCAAAGCTGCCTAGAATTTCCTAACTGCCTAGGATTTCTTTTAAAGCTGTCTAGACGTTTATAAAGTCTTTGCTTATTGCATTTGAGTGTAGAAGCTCTACTTAAATAAAACTGATTAATAAAGATCTTGTCTAAAGAGGAGCTGTTGTAGTTGACAAGGTGGTCATCAGTCAAGGGTTGGACTCAATAATTCTGGAGGTCTTTTCCAGCCTAACTAATTCTGGGGTTAAGTAATCTTTAAAAACATGATTGGCATGTTCCTGCTCAGTTTTGTTCCAGCTGAATCCAAAACACTCTGCTCAGGATTTAAATCCAGACGAGGTTGCTCACGAACACAAAGGCTCAAGCGCTGTTGAGTCGTGCTGGTTTTCCCTCTCTCAGCAGGAACTTGAAGCAAGGTTTTCCCACTGTGTGTCACCAGCAAGGGCCACTGCTCCCATTTCTGCTGCCAGGGGTGGGATGCAGCCCCTCCTGAGCCCAGGAGCTCCCCGGTCAGCGAGGCCCCGGGGCGGCGGCGGCGCAGCGGAAGCCCAGGTTGGACGCCGAGCTGTCGGGGGTGTTCTGGCTCCGAGCTGCACAGCGGTACCTGTAGCAGTAGGACTGCACAGCAACACAGAAAGGGATTCTTAGCACAGCTGGGGCTCCTCAGGCAACAGCTTGTTAGATTAACAGATTCATTAGTTAGATTAATACAGCAAAACGTTGTCATCGCTGTGGGACAGATCGATGAAGCGATACGGATGGAAATCGCTGTGCTAGAAAATGAGGGAATCCTACACTGACAGCAGTGACACAAAAACTAGACTGGGTGGCAAAGTGGCTGATAAAGTGTCAGGCAATAATCTCTCCTGCACTGGGAAAAAGCCAAAACAACCATTCAGCTTGCCCTCAGAGGCTGAGCTGTGTATCCATGTGCTGATGCCCCACTGCAAGGGACAGGTACTGTAACATTCCCCTGAATGAGATGCCAGACTTTTGGGATGGGATGTAAAAGGTGCAACTTCAGCCTCTGTCAGCTCTGAGAGGGAGAAGAGCAGCAGCACACAAAGATCAGTCTGAGCAGATGTCAGGCACCTAATAAAGAGCCCTTGTACTAACAGTAGTCAGTGGTTTTTGTCTTGATACACAGCCTAGTTTTATCACCTACAAAAAAAGACTAGGGCAGACTAGAATCTTCACAAACCTTCAAAATGGGTCATGTTATTCATCACTGAAGAGCCTATTCCAGTGTTAATTTAATCAAAACTGCTAATTAACATCTGACATTGATTTCACCTAAGAAGGAAATCAGTGAAGAAAATGGGATCTCACTGTAGAAAATTTAATCTAATTATGAGAGGATTGGCCAGCCACAGGCTTTGCAAGGGAAGAAGAGCAGGACAGCTTTAATGAAACAGGAGATGTACAATGAAGGGTTTTAAGCACTGCATGAGCAGAGTTTAAAACACAATTTTGTGTCATGAACAGCCATCATTCTGTGGTGACACCCTGGCTGTTCTGAAGGATTTTCAGATATGTCACCAACTCAGCTGAAACACTTCATCTCCCAGCCAGCTCTGCAAACACCTGACATAACTGAACCATGGAATTTTAAAAGGATTTGGGATTGAAGGGCCCTTAAGGCTTACCCAGTCCCAACCCCCTGCCCTGGGCAGGAATACCTTTCACTAGACCAGGTTACTCAGACCTCCATCCAGATCCTTTCTAAAGCCTAAAAAGCAAAGTCACATCCACACTTTCTACTCTGACAAGTATCACTCAAGCTCTATCATGAAAACAGCATTAGAACCCTACACCAATTTTAAGTTCTGCATCTAAAAGCCCATACTGATTTTTAAAAAATTACTTGTTTTAATTCCAAGCTAAGCAAAAAGAGGTCCTTAGGAACATCAGGTGTTGCTTTTCATAAATCCCATGAAACCCCTTGACAAGCATCCAGGCTGCCAGGAAATTGTCAGAGGATCATGGTCAAGTGCTTTCAGAGGAAGAGGAAGATGAGAGCAGCACATTACCTTATGGCACATGTAGGATCCACCCTTCTTCACTCTGTCTGTGCCTGAGGCTGGCCCTGTCTGGGGAGGGGAGGACACTGGTCAGTACTCAGGGAATAACTACTAATTACATAAATAAATATTCCAGACACAAATGTCAGTGGTGTCTGAACCAGACAGCTTGAAATAATTCTCTACAGGATTTGCAGGTGCCAGTAACTGTGCTCCCTCCTCTCTGCTGCAAATATTTAACACGATTACATTAATATAAACACTTGCTGCCCACTGATAGTGCCTGGTAACAGGCAAGTTGCTAAAGAGGATTGTAGCAGGAAGAAAATGAGCTCCAGCTCTCCCCAGTGACCAGTCTGGTCACACCTGGCATGGATCCCACTCTCCTGACCCTGTCTCAAGGGGTACAGTTGTGTCCCACCCAGGTCTGCATTACTGGGGTGATGTTCTAGAAGAATCTACCCCAGAGGAGCATTTGGAACTGAACAAAAATCTCAGGGACTGTCAGAAAACCTTGAGAGTTGATGTTGGTTCTCCAGAAGCTCCTGCCTGCACCTCCTGAGTCTGACTGCTTTGTGTGAAAGTTCACCACACAAATTGCAGCATCTTCATGTTTATTTATACCTGTGAAATAGAATTTAGCCTTTCACTGCATTTAATGGCACACAAATACTCAAGGGAAGCCACACCCTGAGGCAGCATCCGCTCATTCCAAGCCCGGGTGCTCCTCCACAGCACAGCCCTACTCCCACTCAAACATCTGGAAATTGTCCTCACAACACCTGCAGTGGATGCACAGTCCCTGCTCTGAGATAAACTCTAACCAGCACAGCCATCACCCAGCCTGGGAAGCTCATTTTAGGGGAAGCCAGGAGAAAACTGACCTAAAAAAAGTTCCACAGGAACAAGACAAAGCAGAACAATGGGGCTGTGGAGCAGGATTTCCCCTAAATGCTGCAGTGCTGAGCAGCAATCTGTGCTACTGGCTCCAGAGACACTTTTATAAACGAAGAGGAACATTTTTGGTTAGGGTTACAAAGCCCTAAGCTATCATGTGGCAGCAATTTCAAAGGGCTGACCTGTACTGAGCAGTGTGTGAACCCAAGGCTCATAAATGCATCTTTTTATTAACTACCACTCTCTTCCACCAGGCAAAAATTGAGCATCAAAGGTTATTTGGTAACAAAAAAATCCCAGCTTAAATTGATCCCCACAGCCTCTGCAGGAGGTTCACAGCCCTGAAGCACTTCACCACCTGCAGAAATCTGCTGTAGTGTCCTCTATTAATCTATTTTATTACAAAACATCATTCTCTTTCTTAAAATCACTGAAGGCAAAGAGTTTATCATAAAACAACTGGCAAAGATGTCAGGAAATCAGACCACCAATAGACATCATCAGCATCTGCAGTGTTAACATTTGCTTGTGCACATATCCCACTCAGAGATGAAGGAAACTGCCTTGGCTGTGCTTCCCTCACTCAAAGCTAATCACAGCCCAGCAATTAAGGTCACATCAGATTAAAACCAGCAGATCTCTGTTCTATCAAACACCACTGGTTTATGGCCTGCCCTGGAGAAGTGCAGCAGCTGGTACTGCAGGGAAAGGACATTGCTGCCTGCTGCAAAGGGCCAGACTTTGATCCCAGATTTAAACCCCAGAGTTTACTGTACATTAGCAGGGTTATTCTCTACTAGAATACTACAACATCCATATCCCACTCTGATTACATAAGTGCTTGTGCATTCCATTACCAAAGCTTATAGAAGTAGGATTGTTCTTTTAAAAGTTACTAAAAAAGCACAGAAGCTTTTTTGCTAATGAAAATAAAATTGTATTTCTCTCATTACATCAAACAAATGCTTTCTGATGGTGCATAGTGATTTTCAGTGCACAGCCACATGATAACTCTGTTTTGAGTGAAATCAGTTTTCAAACTGCATCTCACACAAAAAAATCAGAGCCAGAAATCACCACAAAATAACCCCTGAAGGGACTGTGGTTTGATTGATCTCTCACACACACCTGACTCTCTCTGCTAAAGGATCAGTTACATTATTAGGGAGGAAATTGTTCCCTGGGAGGGTGTTGAGGCCCTGGCACAGGTGCCCAGAGCAGCTGTGGCTGCCCCTGGATCCTGGCAGTGCCCAAGGCCAGGCTGGACACTGGGGCTGGAGCACCTGGGACAGTGGGAGGTGGCCCTGGGGGGCGGATTTAAGGCCCCTCCAACCCAAACCATTCCATGATTCTGTGACTGCAGTGAGGCACCTTCATTATAATTCTTTATTTGAGACACTTTGTGTTGATGATGCCAAAGCTGCAGCACTTCCCTGCTGGTTTAAGGGGATGGGAACAACTGTCCTGTGAATTTTGCTCTGTTAAACTCCAAGAGTTCTGCTGGAGTTTTAAACCCAGACACTTCAGAAAGTGTTTAAAACTAGGTGTTAACAATGAGGCTTTTAGGGGCTTTTCAGATGCAAACTGATTGTCAGAATTCAGTGTCTGAGGCAAAGCACTTCAAAGTGAATTCCAAAGGGTTTTTCTGATTAAATGGGTAAGGAAACTGAATCTCCTCGTGTGAAAAGGTGTCCCAAAATAGCCAGGCTGCAGTTATCTTCTGAGACACTAGAAGTGATTAGCAGCAGATCTATCAGAGCCCAGCTCTTCAGTCTCTGCAGAGCACAAGGCAGTATAACCTAAATATAGGATGTGTTCTCTGGGCTGAAAAGACTCTGAATTCTTCCAGAGGGTCAGAGCTCAGGCAAAGTTTTTCTAACATATTTAGTTAAACACCCAAAATCTTCAAAGCAGCTTTCTAGCACTGGAAAGATCTGGGCTATGCTGGGGATTGGTTACAAAGGAATGGATGGAATTCTGCACACAGATTGTTGGGGGGCTTCATAATTGATTGTCTTGCCTTCACAAATAATTACCAGGAGTAAAAATAAACCTGCAAGTGCTTTTAAGTTGTAAGCAAATAAAAACCACTGTGTTTGGTGGGGTTTTGAGTGACAAACTCTATGTGGCCTTACTTGTCATATTCATAAATCATGGGATTTACTCATCCTGGATAGCTGGGAGAGGAGCAGATCTAACACTGGAACTGGAATCTGCTGAGACAGAGCATCAGTGACCCCACACAATCTCACCCTGCAGGACCTGCCACAAAGGAAAACAAAGATTCACCTCTCAGAGCCTGGTGACTTCTCTAAACCTGTTTTACCACATGTTCAGTTTAAAATGAGCTACCAGAAGCCAGAAAGATAATTCATGGGAGGGGGAAAATAAATACAGCTTGTAGCAATATGAATGAACTAAAAACCTTCCTTTTTAAATAGAAGTCATTCCACAAATTCCTGATTTCTGTAGTATGAAGCCAGTTTGGAAGTATTCAGAGGTAACTAACCCAACAACACAAAAATTGCACAGAGCCCTGTAATTCCAGTGGGGATGAGCTGTGCTGTGATGCTCCCAGTGCCCCAGGACAGCCCAGCCCAGGAGCACAGAACAGCAAGTTTCCAAGCAGCAGCCCTACTCACAGAGGGCATTCTGTACTCCATGTGAGCCCAGCAAACACTTACAGGGTTGTGAAGGTCCTGGGGGGAGTGGTGCACAGCCCACCAGTCAGATGTCCACTCCCAGGCATTCCCCACCATGTTGTAGAGGCCAAAAGCATTGGGGGGAAAGGCAGAGACCTGCACAGGACAGGAACACAGCTCTGTCACCACACAAAACAGGCTTTGCATCTCACCCCAGGCTGCTGAAGGTGCACTTGGAGCAGCCCCAAAAGCAGACACCAGATCAGCAGTGCAGAGCTGGAACACTTCTACATCCTGGATTTAAACCAGACAGCATCCCCTCCCTGGTTTTAGGGACTGACCCTCCTCACAGGCACTGCTTGACCAGCACACACCTGGCACCAGTGTGTGACCCCACTCACAGCTCCCAGATTCCCTCCCACCAAGGAAAAGCCAGGGTGCCTGCCAACTCCTGCCTGTGCAGACTCCTCTTCTGATCAAACTTTTGGACTTAACTACCATTAAATAATTCATTCACATTCTTGATTGCCTTTAAAATTCCACTCTGGTTGTTATACTAGACAGGCTCAACCTTTCCCCAAAAGGGAAGTTTAGTTTCTTTTAAACTATTGTGTGATTTTTGAGTTGCCAAAACTGAAAGGCCAGATGTGCAGGCAGAAAGCATTTCAGCTTCTGACTACAAACTGACTGGGAAGGGGGAAAAGAGGTCACAGTTGGAGAGGAACTGGAAGTTAAAATGGAAGTAATCTTTACTTTTCAATTAGCTTGCAAAAGAGTCCCTTGATAATGCTCAAGCCTGCAGTGAAATTTAATGTAACTTAAAATCTAAAATGAAAGAACATAGGGATGGAAAACAGCCATGGCTCATCCTCCTGAAGACAGACCTTAATTTTAGGAAGATTAAGATCATTTCCACGTGCTGGATTGTCTTTGAGACACACTTACAGGTGCAGTCCCCTTGTACCCATCCTCTGCTGTGTTGTTGGTGGGGAATTCTCCCTGCCAGATATTGGCATAGTGCTGCCCTTTGGGCTGCAGTTTGTTGCCCCATGGGAAAAGCCTGGGGAAAGACAGAGCAGTTGTCAAACACCTGGAATTAAAAGTCAGTGTAATACAGAATTCCAGACTGGTTTGGGTTAAGAGGGACCCTAAAGCCCATCCTGTTCCACCCCTGCCATGGCAGGGACACTTCCAATGTCCCAGGTGCTCCAGCCCCAGTGTCCAGCCTGGCCTTGGGCACTGCTCTGGGCACCTGTGCCAGGGCTGCCCACCCTTGCAATAAACACCTTTTTCCTAATACTCAATCTAAACCTCCCCTCCTTAAGTTTAAAGCCATTCCCTGTGCCCTGTCCCTCCATCCCTCATCCCCAGTCCCTCTCCAGCTCTCCTCGAGTCCCTTTATGCCCTGCAAAGGGCTCTGAGCTCTCCCTGGAGCTTCTCTCTCCAGGTGAGCACCCCCAGCTCTCCCAGCCTGGCTGCAGAGCAGCTCTGAGGGTAAGAAACCCCTCCCAACCCCTGCTGCTGCTCCCAAAGCCCAGCTGCAGCCCCTTTTGGGGCAGGTACCTGTTCTCCAGGCCCCCTCGACAGCTGTACTCCCACTCAGCCTCGGTGGGCAAGCGCTTCCCTGACCACCTGCAGAAGGCCAGGGCATCATTCCAGGACACATGAAGGACTGGATGGTCCATCCTGAAACAAAATGAACAGGACAAGCTCCTCAGGGCACCAGGCAGACTCACACAGCACAGCACAACAGGACTGAGTTACAGCTGGACCAGGCACCAGGTGACTTTTACAGGAAAGGCAGCAAATGCTGGAAGGGAAATGCAGCCATCAGAGGGAAACAAAGAGAAAATAATTAACTTCTGTTTGCCTCATAATGTTCCTACACCCAGCTCTAGACTTAAAGATATTTATGGTTCAGTTAAAGGTATTTATGGTTTGTGCTTTCTCATGTGCAGCACAGACCTGTCCCCACCCTGCCCTCTGAGGGAGGTGCTTGCAGACCCAAAGGAGAGCACTGAAAACCTGCAGCATCTCCACTGCCAAACCAGCCTGGCAACAGCCATCTCAGCCAGAAGCCAGGACTCCCAACAGGGAAAATGCATGTTGGAATTTAATGGTGATTGTTCTTCAACCCCCTGCAGCTCTTCTCCTGCTCTGGGTCCTGTCCTTGCTGTCAGCTGTGGAGTTTTGAAGAAGTGACATGAGGAAGAGTCTTACCAACATCAGCTTTTACAACTGACCTGCAGAAATTTAGCTGGGAAGTGATTTTCCTTGGGTGCTTTAAGCAGTCCAAGTTACACAAGAGCTCCCATCTTGAATGGAGTTTGGTTCCAGGACTGGCATTAAAATCTTTCTTTCTCCAGAAAAAGACAGAAAAAATGCCCAGGCATTCTTGCAGAAGGATCCTCCCCATCCAAGCCTCCAACAGACCAAGGTGCCTCTAGAGCTGAGGGTCCAGGAGAGAGAGGAACTTCCTATAAACTTCTCTTTCCTGCCCCATTTAAGAGTCCAAGGAACCCCTGCTAATCCATGGGGCACCTCCCCGTGCCAGGCCCCAGCAGCTGTGCCAGGCCAGGTCTGCACCACCCTTGCACAAGCCCAGAATTCCATGGCAGGTTTCCAGCTCCTGTCTGCTGGCTCTGACCTCAATTCCTGGCTCCCCCTAACAATGCCTCCAGCTATTATCTCTATTTTTGCCTCAGATAATTCTTTCCTTGCCCTTGGAGAGCAGACAACTCGTTACTGAGTGCTTCAGCCATCAGATGATGGTGCACTAACAAAGTCCTGTCCTTAGAGGACTCAAAAACCTACTAGATCTAGGCTAGAGAGTCTGATTTGATTTCAAAATGCTGTTAGAAACTTTTACTAGTTGATAAAGTGCCAACTTCCCTGACACCTGCCTAGAGAAGGAGCAGTTGCAATGCAAGAGGTCCCAAATGAAGACAGTAATTTAATTTTCTAAGCCTAAAATTCATGCCACTTCAGAATGGAAAGCAATTGGATGAAGACAGACATCAGCAAGTTTCAGGGTTGGTGCAGGCAAAGTGTGGCACTAACTGTAAGAAAAAGCAGAGGTTTCCAAAGCATTTAGAAGTTCTAGATAGTCACAACTGATTTTTCAGAGTCAGTAAAAAAAAAAAAAATCACAAAACTCTTCAGTCTTCTGTTGCCAGAGAAAGAGGCTTCCAAATCCCACATGGAAGAGTCCAGCCCACCCAGACTCCTGGAGTGGGCACACAGTGAGGATTTACTCTCCTCTCCAAACCCAGGTGTGCACTGGAGTTGCTGACCCTTGGAAGATCTGCAGTGTTCCACTGCTGGCACACAAGCATGAGCAGCAAGCACTGAGGTCCTGACAGGCCTTTGTGCCCCCATGGAATGCTGCATGCAGCCCATGGCAAGGTGGGAAACAGTCCCAGAAGCACAAACAGGTGAGCAAATGAGCAAACTGAATAAAGCCCTTTGCTGCAGCCAGTCCTGCTGGGGCACAGGGACAGCCAGCAGTGCTTCAGGATGGCAGGCTGGTCGTGGCTCACCTGCTGGAGATGCTGGAGTCAGGGCCCTCAGGGTGCCTCCAGCTGGCTCCTTTCACAGGCAACCACCAGGGAGCAGCTGCCACCTGGAAAAGGACAAGAGCAGCAGGGAAGGACACTTAAATTCCCAGCTAAAGGATTTTCTGAAAAACCACCAGATCCCTTCCCCTTCCCTGTGCCTGTATGAATCCCACCTCCTGGCTGACTTCAGTCTGAGACAATCTGCAGAGAGGAAAAAAGAATTCCAGTTGTGGCCTAAAGAGCATTTCCCCCTAGTTCTTTGCTGCCTGGACTCAGTGTTTTGAGATCACTGGAACAACCCCCTGTGATGCCCTTTAGCTGCAGGTCAAACTCACTTCTTGCAACACATTTGCTTTCCAGGTCATTAACCCACAAAGCTGATTTTAAATTATTTGCTCTCAGCTTCCAGAAGGTGGAGACAGAAGAACCACACAAGGGAAGTGAAGCATGAAGCCTTTTTTTTTTTTTTTTTTTTTTCTTCCCCAGCTGGTTTGCTGGGAAACATCCCACAGCCCAAATCCTCTGTAGCAATGCAGATATTGAGTAGTTCTCTCAAAGCAGAAATCCCAAATTTGGTGCTTCAGCACCAAGGAGTTTTTCCTGGAAGACATTCTTTAAGGATTTCTTCTATAAGGCTTACTTCAGAGCAGAGGAGGTCATGCTTAATTGTTCTGTTCTGATTCATGCTCACTTAGAAATACTTATTTTAATAATGGGGCCTTCACTGAGGCAAAAAAAGGAACATTTATGCCACCCATCAACATTGGGTTTATTGCAGCAGCTGCCAAAATACTCCCATTACAGAGATAATGTCTATAAAGAACAAAAATGGAAGGAAATAAGCCTGGAATGCTTCAGGAGGTAAACAAGCCAGAGGCTGGTTAGTGCTAGGCTGACTTTGTCAAGTGTTATTCACAGAGGCAGGAAAGGTGCCAAGAGTGTTACCCTTTAACTCAGCAAACCTTCAGAGCAAAGTCCAAAAAATCACTGCAAGCTGCTATTGAGGAGACCCAGAATCAATCTGCTCAAACAATTTTAACAGCAGCCTCAGGGGGAAGCTGCATCCTTCACCAGAACATGGAATTACACGTGTGTGGGGAAAAGGATTATACATGTCACACTCACTTGGATATTTCAGTAGAAAAAAATCAGCAGAAGTGCCCAAACACACACTGTCCTGGGTTTAGAGCATCTCCTCAGCTGTGCTCTGACTCTCCCCTGACAGCCTTTCCCTCCTCCCCTCTCAGCACACACAGACTTTGCCTCCAGCACATCTGGGTATCTAAAAGCTCCCTGTAAATCAACAGCAATCCAGCACTAAAGCTGCAGAGCCCACAGCTTTGGGAGCCCCGGGGAAGGGCTGGGAAATGCCTGAGGAGCTGCAGGACCCCTCCAGGCTGGGAAGGTGCTCACACACAGGGGTGGAACCCTCCCTTCCAAAGGAGCACCTGAGAATTAAATGTCAAAGGAACAAAGATGCTCCCAGCAGCCTGCAGGTGACCCAGACATTCTGTCTCTCAGTGGGACCCCGAGGCAATGCCAGTTTTTACAGACCCTCTCTGACCCCCCCCAGGCAATGCCAGTTTTTACAGACTCTCTCTGACCCCCAGGGCAATGCCAGTTTTTACAGACCTTCTCTGACCCCCCAGGCAATGCCAGTTTTTACAGACCCTCTCTGAGCTCCCCAGCACATCAAACAATGCCAACCCCAGTTCTGGCTCAGTGTCTAACAAAGGACATTCTCACCCCAAGCAGGGCCACTGCCCTTGGCAAAAAGCATGAGATATATATAAAATATCTGATCTCTCATGGGGAATTACAGCTCTGTTACTGGGCATTCAAACCCCAAAATGAGACCTTCCTGCAGATACTCTGCTCAACTCTCACAGCACTGAAGATTCAGTGACTGAGCTGCTAAGCTGATACAACAGTCAAGAGGTTTAAAACTAGTCTGATTTAACCAATTCCTTACCCATATTGAGGTTTGACCTTTAAACTATACTGAAAATAGGACAGAAATCCAAAATTAGCATTTTACAGCTATTTAAGGAAAATAAAAGAGCAGCAGAACCATTTGCTAAAGCTAAAATCTGAAAGATCACAAGAAAGATTTCGACAGTTTCTAAGCACAACATATTTTTGTAAATTAAACTGCTGAGTTTTAGATAAAAACATCTCTGCAGGAGACTGCAAAGATTTACACTTTAGACGACTTTAATTTTGGAAAACATTTTTGTGATGCAAAAGAAAAAGCAGATGCTTTCAATCAGGCTGGTTTATTTTAACCCAAGAAAAATGTCTCTCCACAGGAGAGCACTGTGTGTGCACAGCTCCTGGCTGTGGCTCTGCTGAGCTGAGCACCAAATGGCTGCCAGGCTCTGCACAGCACCCAGAGCAGTCCCACACCCAGGAGAGCAGGCACAGAGCATGGAGAGCCTGCAAGAATTACCTGGACACTCATCCAAGGCAGCCTGAGCTGCCCCTTCCAGAAATCTCCTACCTGAAATCTGCACTTCTCTCACAGAACTTCTCACAAGTCTTTAAAGCTTTTAATTGCTCTAAATCTAATTAGCAGAAGAGCTAATTAGACAGAGATATTACAACATCACAGCTAATACAGCCAAGTCCTCCCTTGCCAATAATGAGCTTAGTTACTTTCATAACACTTCACGTTCTGCTTCCCTTCCAAAACATGTTCTGTGCACTGCAAGATTCCTGCTGCCAAAACAGCAGCAGATGCTGCTGAATAGCTCTTGAATCAGAGGACAGTCCCCTTGCTTTGGGTTCATTCTGGCAGCATGTCACCTGTCCCAGGTACCCACAGCTGCCCTGCACTCCCCAGAGCAAAGCAGAGGCACAAAGGCTTGTTTTGGTCAGATCCAGCTGGAAACAGGGATTATCCAGCTCTCCCCTCCAGGATTAAACCTTAAGGACTCACTGTTCTGCTTCTTGCAGACTCAGAGCAGTGTGAAAAGAGAGCCCAGTGTGATAACACTGGGAAGAGCTGGAACAATTAATTCCGACCCAGCAATTTGCAGAGCTGAGCTCCCACTAACAGCCTGCAGAAAACTCCTCCTGAGGATCCCATTTTCCTTTCCAAGTAGGCTGGGACAGCCTAACTTTAATTGCTCCATTACCTCATGATGCCAAGATTTTTAAACTGCTTCACAATTACCTTAAGGAAAATTCCTTGCTAAATCTATGTAGAAAAAAACTGAGAGTGGGGAACATCACCAAGTGAGTTTCATTGTCAGCATTACCCCGAGCTGCCACTGCAGCAACACCCCTAAAAACCACCCCAAAGCCACCCAGCCCATAGCCATTAAACATTTATTAGTCTTGCACTAACATGGAACAGGCCACATGCCAGAAAAACAACCCCCCCTTGAGGAGCAAATCTCAAATTCAAATCAGATTTATGTATTCAAAAAATTACCAAAAATAAACTCAGAGTAGCTCATGTTGGCTCAAACTCTTAACATTTCCATCAAGCAGCAAGTCCCCTGAAATAACAAAGCTGTACATTTGAACCTTAAGTCAGGCCCACAAGATGATGACAAATTCATGCTGCTGTCCAGACACAGGACACCAAATATAATTTTTCTTTGTGCTACAGCATTCTAATGCTATTTTCATGCAGCACAGCCTTACACCAGGTCAGGATAAACAGCTGGAAAAAACCAAAAGTGACTGCAGAGTAAGAACTTCAGAATTAACTGTCTGAAAAGAGATTTTGAGTGAAAAGTAGCCCAAATCTGGAAACTTTAAGAATAATTTATTAAGTGGTGGGTTCTTAAAAAAACACTCCAATCCAGTTCTGACTTAATAGGTTGCCACTTATTTTGAATCAGATGGTGTTAAGCTCTGTACATCTTTAACATGCAAAAGGATTTGCTAGCATTGGTAGGATGTGAGAAACTATTTGTTACTCAGTAAAGAACATAATTTTTGGATGAGGTTTTATTTTATTCATGTAAGGCAGATACACATAAATCTCTGACAGTTTTTCCTCCTCTAAGCCAGATCCTAAACCTTGAGCACTGACTGATGAACTACTGAAGAAAGAGGCAAATGGAAAATGGAACATTTTTAGTAGGGTGAGAAGTTTAAGAAATAAAAATAATTACTGTGCAATGGATCCACTTCATTGTCCCTGCAGAGAACAAACCTGCTGTAATTATGGACAAGGATAAATCCTGTGACACACAGAGGCAAACTCACAGCTAGCAGAGTATTCACTCACACCTGCTGGATCTCCAGAGGTCCTTCCCAAGCCCAGCCAGCCTGGGATTCTGTGAATACCTGATTTTGCCAGCTCCTGCAATTCCCATGCTATTTATTCTATCAATTAAAATCCCAGCTCCCCCAAAGCTCTAATTACAGAAGAATCTGTTCTCACTCTTAATTTCTAACATTAATGGCCTCCCTCATGAGCTCAGAAAGGGAAGCAACAAGGGGGTTTGTTTAATATTGAATATTGATATTATCTGCCTTAAAATCCAGTATTCTACACCAGTTTGAAACTGCCCACCAAGGAAAGTGAGCAGCTTTAAAATATATTTAATTTCACTTTGTAAGCCATCAGCTACAAAAATATTTCAGACTTGATTGGAAACAAGCACTTTATGAAGGGACCTTTTCTTTGCATAAGGAAAGGACATTGAACTTCAGTTCAGACAGTGTAAAACTTCATAGCCCTGTCAATCCTCCAAGAAAAATAACCACAAACATGTGATGCTAAAATCCACTCAGATTCATTAAGTGCAAGTTTTGGAATCAGAAGAAGCTTCTTTTGAGGAACTGATACTCCTGGTGAAGGCAGACACCTCATGAAGTCTAATTTCCAGCCAACACCTAAATCTGCACTCCAACTGGGCATTTTTTCCACTAACCAAGTGCACATGAGCTGTAAGGAAATGAGATGTGCAGGGATTTATCCCCAGCCTGAGGCACAAACCAAGCCCTGCTTTAACACTGCAGCTCTGACAAACACAGGCTGATATTCCTGGCAATTCCCAGGGAGAATTCCTGCACATCCTTCTTTATCCCAGCAGTGGGAGTAGAGCACAAAAACCCACAGATGAACACTTGAGTAGCTCCATCTCCCAGCTCCTTGCAGGGAGTAGCTGAAGCACTGGGGGCTGCAAGGAACAGCTCACCCAGCCCACACTGGCACTGCTGTCCTACCTGTAACCAGGGCTCCTCTCAGCAGCAGCTGGAGATGTTCAGCTGAAATGCAGAATGTTTCCATTTGGGGGAATTCTGAAATAGGCAAATTGCACAGCTCCAGGCCACTGCAGAGATTTCCATACAAACAGGGATGAAAGTAGCATCCCATAGTTCTGGATTGGCCAGAACTTTGTGTTTGCTTGAGCTGCCAGTGAGCCAGTTCCATTGCATTCCAGACCCAAAATTCCATCCCTTACAAAGAGCAAACACATTTGTATGCTCTCAGACTCTTCAGTGAGGGAGTTATCTGGCCTTGAAGCAAAAATTAATTTTTCTGCCTTCTACAAGCCAAGAATAACAATGTCCCACCACTCTCCAGTGAGCAGAGACTGAAGCTGCACTCCTGTTTTCCCTTTTCCATGGTACCTGGAAGCAAGGAAAACTCCTGCAGGGACTGGCAAGAGCTCTCAAATCCCCTCAGAATAAAATGGAATTACAGAATGGTTTGGGGTTGGAAGGGACCTTAAATCCCACCCAGTGCCACCCCTGCCATGGCAGGGACACCTCCCACTGTCCCAGGCTGCTCCAGCCCCAGTGTCCAGCCTGGCCTGGGAGACTGCCAGGGATCCACAGCTGTGCCAGGACTGCCCACCCCCCCAGGGAACAATTCCTGCCCAAAATCCCTTCCAGCCCTGGCAGTGGGAAGCCATTCCCCTAGTCCTGTCCCTCCAGGTCCTTGTCCAAAGTTCTCCTCCATCTCATCTGGAGCCCCTGGAGGCTCTGGAAGGGGCTCCAAGGTCTCCCCAGAGCCTTCTCCTCTCCAGGCTGCATGTGAAGAATTTAGGATGTGAAGCTCTCAAAACTTGTTAAACCCACACAAAGCATTTCAGCTTCAAACGACTTTCCCCCCTCACCCTACAAAATCCTTTTCCATTTGAAGGAGCCCTCCCCAGTTCCACAGTAGCCCTCATCTGGCACAGCACTAATTCCCCCTCTCTGCCATGTGACCACCACAAACTTGGAGCCCAAAACTAAAACTTGAGCTCCCAGTAATCTGCAGCAATTCCATCACTGGCTGCTACACCCCTTTTTACTGCTTCCCTTCCAGAGGCTGAGGCCAGCCCACAATGCTGGCTGTCTGGGAGCCCACCTCACCTCCAGGAAAGGCACACCCAGAGCTCCAACAATCACCCTACGTGCTCAGCTGGGTCACTCCTGCAGCAGCTGCCACCAGCCCCAGCTCTGCCCTCAGCCAGCTGAGGCTCTGAGAACTCGGCTTTAAGAACTGGAGAAGACAAAGTGGCCAAACAGAGCAAAACCCCCAACAGACACACACAGCTCATTTCTGTTATAAACCATTTAGTTTGGTACCTCCACTTTCACCTTTCCCCAGTTATTTCACTGCATGGGAAATACTGCTTAAAAAATTTACATTCCTGTTGGTCTTCTCCTATATTCACATTTGCATTTCACATCCCTGTGCTACACCTGGAGAAAACCTTGCCAAAACACTCCTGGGCCACTGAGGCAAAGGAAAACCACAATCCTTTCTCCCATTGGTTGCTGGGAGGGATTTTCAGTGCCAGTAACACATTAATATTTATACCTTATTTCTGCTTTTAATCTGATAGTTATGATTGAAGAAGGTGACTTTTAACAGCAAGTTTACTTTTAACACTCCCAGAAAACCTTCATGAAGCAGCAGCCAAAAAAGACCAGGTGGGCTCCATTCCAGGCCTCTGGCACAACACTTGTCCTGTGAGCACTGCAGCCAACACTTGGAAATCTGGCTGACACACTCAGCAAAGTGGCTCCCAACACTCTGTGTTTACAAAGTTGCCAAGGCTGAGCTTACAGCAACATTCTTGGGGTTTGTTTGTTTGTTTTAAAACAGAGAACCTGATTTAGGGATTTCTGCCTCATAGGAAAAGGAATTTCTCCAATACTGACTGTTGGGAAGATGGGATGAGCCATTCATCTTTTATTTGTATTTTTCATTATTTTTATGAAGGCAGAACAAATCCAGGGATGGCTTTTGCATCAGTTATGCTGGTGGTGGGAACTGCAATTTAGCCTTATCTCTCACAGTGCACAAATGTTAGTCCTGAATTAAAAGATTACAAACTGCACTTGTAATCTTCCTTCCCTGGCAGGAGGAACCCAAATCCCACGTTCTCTGCCAGTCCCTCACAGCACACACTCACACAGGGCTTCCCGAAACCTCCCATCTCTCAGGCTCCCCCTTGAAAACAAAAATCCAACTGTGCCCCATCAGAGCTGAGGGTAATTCTGACAGGAGGTGATTTTGTCCAAACCTGTGCTCAGAGCAGATCAAGTCATCCAGGAGATGACAGGACACAATCTGCTCATCTGCCAAGAGCTGCAAAGGGGACCTGACCTCTTCAGGAGGAGGAAATGAAGCCTGAGGAAGGCTCAGCAACACATTCCCAACAGAAAAAGAGGAGAGGGAGGGCAGGGAAGATTTACTACAGAACTTTCTTTCTTTTTAAACCAATATCCACTTCCACCCAACAGGAAAACTGGATCAGCTCCAGAGTAGTCAGCACTGCCCCTCCCAGGATCACTGTGGGGGATGAGGGAGCTGGAAAATCAGCAAATGAACACAGAATCTTCTATAGAGAAGGAAGAAACATCCAACTCCAGCCATTCACAGCATAAGGAATCCTACAGACACAGCCTCAGGTAGGGGGCAAAAAGAGACAAGGAGGGGTTGATACCAATTTTTGCTAATCAGGAATAGATGTTTTTAATTGTTTTTTTTTAAAGAAAAAGGACAGAGAATAGACTGCAAATCATGCCCACTTCAGCCAAGATTCCAGGCCAAACACCTCTCCATAATCCCCATTTTTGCACCTGGCTTTGGGGACATCACAGAGTTCAGTTTTCCCTGCTGGGACTGCCAGCAGAGCCCAGGGGTTGCTCAGGGAGTTTCCCCTGCTGTGCTACTCACTGCTTGGTGGATGTCAGCCTTCACTGCTTCACTCAGCATCCCCTCAAACACAAAGGAGTCACCAAACTTCTCTGCCTATGGAAAGAACAAAGGATCCAACCATTAGCATTCATTATTATTCATCACAGGAATGCTATTCTTAGAACCACACTCAACCTTCCCAGCTTTGCTTTATCACGGATAAGAAATTTCAGAGAATCATTAAGGTAGGAAAAGACCTGCAAGACCACCAAGTCCAAGCTTTGACCAAATTCTAAGAGTGAATTTGAGCTCTTTTGCAGGGAAGCTGTTTTGGAACAGAAAATAAGGGATTTTTTCTCTGGATGTTGTTTTTGTTCAGCAGCCACTGGGCAGATGGCAGCTCACTGAGCTTCTGCACATGTTTTTTACTTTTATTAATTAAAAATGCAGTTCTGATTGTCCCAACTGTTTTCAAATGCTACAGTCACCAATCTAATATGAAAGGGCACATTACATTTCTCTTATTTTCCCTTCAGGAATCACAATAAAAGATTGAGTCCTTGTCACTTACTGCTCCACCATCACTAGCACCATGTTTTTAAGTGCTGCTACAACAATAAAGAATTAAAAGTAACTCAGTCATTATATCTAACATTATATAAATCCAAAAGAATAAAATATGCAAATACTTTTGATTAATCACAGTACATTATGCCAAGAGAAAAAGAAGGGAGGAGGAGTAAATGGAGCACTCAGCTACACCAGCTGAGCCATGAAGTCTGAAACAGAGCCCACTGATGCAGCTCTACCTGCCAGAGCTCCAGGAACATTTGGGTAACACTCTCAGGCACAGGGTGGGATTGTTGGGGTGTCTGTGCAGAGCCAGGGGTTGGACTTGATGATCTTTGTGGTCCCTCCCAGCTGAGGATACTCTGAGATTCCACAGTTAACCCCACCACACACTCATCCTGGCACCTGTTTGCAACAAGCAAGCTCTGTTCCACTCCAAATAGTTAAATTGCCTTTTTTTCCATAATTATCGAGCTAAGAAGCAGAAAGAAGAGACAAAAGAAGCTCTTCATCCAACCAGAAAGATCCTGTCTTCCAAATAAGAACCAGTTCATCAAGTGAATTCAGCAAAGTGCCTCCTTTGAGACCTGCTCATTACCGAGGCTGTCAGGGCTTTGTCGAAGTTGCTTAGGAACAGGCACCTGTCAGGAGGGATCTGAGCCTCAGGCACAGGTGGCTCCTTTCTGGGAGGAACCTCAACATATTCTCAGTCCATTGCTCCCAGCAACATGCACACAGTTATCACTGCAGCTGCTGCTGTCTCCTCCTTAGGCACAGGGCTCTCTGTCACCAGCAAGGAGCTGTGCTGCTCAGTCCTTGGCCATCTGTTAAACCCCTGTTCCATGTTTCTCTAATACAAGGAAAATCTAACCTGGTTGTACTGGTACAAAGAGCTCCAGAACCCAAATGTCAAAAAACCCCAAGCAACCCCCCCAAAAAGCCCTGTAGAGACCTGCTGGTGTCACTCAGGCTGCAGGGCAGACATGAGTTCAGGTGACAATTATGACACAGCAACGAGCCCAGGACAGCAAGGCCAGGTAATTCCTTCTCTCCACTACTTCCATCAAAAATACTGGAGCATGCAATTCCCAAACAAGTATTGTGATATCCTACAAAATGAAAAGCCTGGGACTTTCTGGGGCTGAGAGGAGCCTGGATGCCCTCGTGCCTTACCTCGGTGATGTAACCCGTGGAATTGACAAATCCCTCAAAGTCCTGGTTGCTGACCTCGTACTGGTCCATGTAGAAGGTGTCAATGTGCACTCTCCTGGCAGGGCCCTCCCCATCCTGCTGGATTTTGGGCTCGTGGGTGCCCATGGTGAACACCCCTCCTGGAATCTCCACCATCTGCACAGCAAACACCACCCAACAGGTTGGGAAAGTGAAGGACTGAGAAGCCCCACGCTGGTTTTTCTCCTCCTGCACCTCACCTTTGCAGGTGGTTTTGAAACATTTTGACCAGCCCATTTGGGGAAACAGCAAAGAGAACAGAAATGGGGAACAAAGCCCAATTTGCAGCTTTTTTACATGAAGTCTGGGTCATGCTTGTGCTGCACAAAGAGAAACACGTTCTGTTTCCTGTGTTACACTTGGCTGTTATTTCTGCAGTTACACCACTGCCAGGGTAGCAAAGGAGCAGTAAATGAATTTACAGCAGCTCCCCAGCAGCTCTCCTGGTTCTTCAGGAAAGCTGGAGTGAGTATTTGGCATCACCTTACTCGTCCCATTTCAGTTTCTTCTGCACTGCAGATCTCTCCTGCTTGGGTCTCTCCCAGCAACACCTGAAATTCACACAACTTGAACTGGCCCATAAAAAATGCTACAAATACCTTCTCCTTCAGATTAGCCACATCTGAAGTTGGCTCTTAACTTTCTCCACTGAGAAGAATCTGAGCTCTTACAGATAGTCTGAACCTGACTCCATAAAAGGGCTGCAGGATAAACTTGCTTACATTTTTTAGGACCTAGGAAATGACAACGTGGTGCAAAGTTGCACCACTTCCTCCTTCCAACCTCTCGGTAGCTGAAACAACTCCCTGAAGAGGTTTCCAAGCCAGGCTCAGAACTCACTGGGCTAAAACCACGTGCAAAATTAACTCTTGGTGGCTCCCCAGCTCTAAAAATACAGTGGAAATAAATAAATAATCCTGTTTGTGGATGATGCAGAGGCCAATTCTTCTCTCACTTCTCTGCACGTAAAGATGTTTTCTAGCTGAGCATCACCAAGTTATGCTGTGAGCAAAACTTAAACCAGCAGTAATTAGCTTTCATTACCTACTGCTGGAGCTGCCAGCTGCATGAAGAGACAAAGGATTTTTCTCATGCTCCAGACTCGCAGTGAATACTCAGGTTTGTCACACAAACACCCATCAGTGACGCTATTTAATTCACTCTCCAGACATTCTGCAGCCGGTGAAGCAGCCTGCAGTGCGAGGTTCCCCTTTCGCAGCTCCCGCACTGCTGCGGACGCGGCTCTCCCCCCGCGCCACGGCAGAGCCGGCGGAGCCCGCGCGTCCTGCTCTCTCCGCGAGGCACAGCAGCACCCGCGCCCAAGCCCAGTTTCCCAGGGGCTCGCTCACCCGCCTGTAATTTAACGGAAGTTTCCCCAGGGCCCGGCCTGGCGCCTCAGCTGGCGGAATCCCGGCCCCGCCGCTCACCGGCCCGCGCCCGCCGCTCCGCCCGCTGCCCGCCGCCGCCGAGTAGCGCCGCGCCGCCGCCTCCCGCCCGTCCCCGGCGGCCCGGCCGGCGCTGCAGCCGCAGTCCCCGCTGCCGGGGGTCCTGGCGGCCGCCGCCATCCCCGTTCCCATTGCCAGCAGCAGCGGGAAGAGGCAGCGGCACAGCCGGGTGGGCGCGGCCATGTTGGCGGCGGGGCCACGTGCCGCGCGCGGTCACGTGACCGGGCGCGCCTTAAAGGGGCCGCGCCGCGCCCTGAGGGGACCGTGAGGGGCGGGACCGGGGCTGTCCCCGTGTCCCCTCCCTGTGTCCCCTCATGTCCCTGTGTCCCCTCATGTCCCTGTGTCCCCTCCCTGTCCCTGTGTTCCCCTCCCCGTGTCCCCTCCCCTGTCCCTGTGTCCCCCTCCCCGTGTCCCCTCCCTGTCCCCGTGTCCCCTCCCTGTCCCCGTGTCCCTCCCCTGTCCCCGTGTCCCCTCCCCTGTGTCCCCTCATGTCCCTGTGTCCCCTCCCTGTGCCCTCCCTGTCCCTGTGTCCCCTCCCTGTCCCTGTGTCCCCTCATGTCCCTGTGTCCCCTCCCTGTGCCCTCCCTGTCCCTGTGTCCCCTCCCTGTCCCTATGTCCCCTCCCTGTGTCCCTCCCCGTTCACACCGGTACCTGCAGAGCCTGTGCGGATGATGCGGCGAGACTCTTTCAGGGCCTCTTTACTCCAGGGCAGACTGCGAGGAGAACTCAGCGATCCACACAAATATCTCAAATACCTACATAAATATCTCAAACACCCGGGGGAGTCGCACCAGTCCATATAAACATCTCAAATATCCATACA
Source organism: Luscinia megarhynchos (assembly GCA_034336665.1). Lineage (NCBI taxonomy): Eukaryota > Metazoa > Chordata > Aves > Passeriformes > Muscicapidae > Luscinia > Luscinia megarhynchos. The sequence continues at coordinate 1,474,944 of CM067575.1, read as the reverse complement.
ATATCTCTTAAGGGATGCCCACAACGTGGTTCCAGACCCTTTCCAGGAAAGGTGCTCTGGTATTCCCCTCTCCATCAGGGAACTCGCAGTTCCTGTGTTTTCTTTCATTTTTCCCACAGTTCACCATAATTGTTGAAGATTTTACAGAATCTTTACTTTCGTGTAGGAGCTTCTGTTCAGAAATGCCAACAGAATGGATCTTCTGCATCATCCCCTACGCCAAAATAAATCTTTACTCATCCTGTGGGACATTAATTCTAAATACTCCATATAATTTTTGCTTATACTTGCAGCAAAGAGAAGCATGGCCAGAGTGAAGGAGGGATTTTATTGTTTGAGGGCTGAAAGGAATAGCACTCGAGTGTGTTTGCTCTGTGAAGTTTTACTGTGTAAAATGGAAGTGCTGGGAGGCCTCGCAGGGATGAATTCCAATTGTCCATCATTAATCCCTTTTGCCCTGTGACGTGCTCCAGAAAAGCATCAGAGTGCAGGAAAACAAATGAATGCAAACTTAATGCTACAACCACCCCTTGCTTCTTTGGGGTCAGAAAATGGAAATATTCCTTTAGCATTGACACGGTGATCTTTTCCCTTTGTTAAGGAATGAATGTCTGTGAAAATGAGAGTTAAATCCAGCTTATTTTCTCCTGCTAAATTTTTCCCAACACAATTCACTGAAGTGAGAGCAAAGTGTAGGCATCCAGATTCTACAGACTTCTAGAACTGAAAACAGCCTGCCAAGGACAACCTCCCCTTATGAAATCCATGGGATTCTGCCTGTGTGGTGATGGAATTCAGGAACATCAGCTGATTCCAATGAGCTGGGACAGCTCTCTAGTGTATCCTGCCCACTCGTTCTCATGGCTCCTTTTCCTGGAATTCTTGTGTGCATCATTTGTGTAGTTCCATCAGGAGGGTTCATATTCCTTCCTCTCCCTGGAGAACAGAAAAAATAATTACAGTTTGCTTCTGAGCAACATCCAACTTCCAGTCTGAGATCCTGAGGTCTTTCGGAGAACTTTTGCTGGTGTGGATCATTTTGTGCTCAGCCATGCAGGCTTTGGTTTCTCCTCACACTGAGTCCCCACGCTTCTGATCCTGCTGTTAATAAAATGTGATGGGAATGAGAGATTTTCCAGCACTTCACTGAGAGCCTGAGGTGTTCTGTATTTGTCTTTTCATCCCTGAGTGCTGGCATGGATCTCCCTAAGGACAGGGGAACTTCTGGGATCATCTTCCCCATTGTGAAGACCAGCCATGAGCAAGAGGAGACAGATTGATCCTCAGAGTGCTGGAATATCTTCTGCTCTCATTTTTCTCCCAGGGCTGTTGAGCTGCAGCTAAGCCAAGAGCAGAGACAAAACCTGTGCAAAGCAATCCCAGAGGCTGGAGGTACAATGTTTCCAAAACAGCCCAGGGAAGCCAATGGTTAGTTGCAAATTTGTCAGCATAAAACAGGACAATAGAAATAAAAAGCAAGTAAAAGACTTCAAACTTCATTCTAACATCTTTCATCAATGCTGAATTTCCATAATGGTTAAAAATAAAGTATGAATGGAGCAGAATAAGGTCAAAAAGGAAAAAAAGAACAAAGTAATCCCATAGCAAAATATAAAAATCCCTCACAAGTTGTTTTCCTGTGACTGAAACCAAATGTGAAATTGGGCCAAACATTCATAGTACAGCTCCCAGGCTGAAGTGATACCTACCAAGTAGTGTTTTTTCACTATTTCCTCTCTGAATTCTTGAGCTCATTCCCTCGACCCTCTGGGGGTGTGTGGGCTCTGAGCCCAGCCCTCATTTGCTACTGAGTGAGCAGGACTCTGTTCCCATCTCAGGGCTGCCTCCTGTAGTTCCCATTGCAGGGAAAATTCCTGTAAGGGAATAGCTCTGGTCCTTCCCAAGGTGACCTTTTCCTCTCCCACACTGCCCTACAGCAGTTTTAATCTTACAGCTTTTTTCAGTGCTGTAAGATTATAGGAACTGCATGAACTCACTGTGCCTGCAGCAGCATCCCAGAGCAAGTTCCTAAAAAAAAAAAATAGAAACATTTTCCTCCATTGGAAACGTTCATGATTATCTTGTCTTAACCATCACCCCTGCACATCTAGCAAGTTCTTTGCAGAGCTTAGCCAGTATTTTTGGCTGAAGGTTCAAAAATTGGTGAGAGGCCACCAGTAGCAAGTGCCTGGAATGACAGAACAAGGGGAATGGATTCCAGCTGACAGAGAATAGGTTTAGATGGGATATTAGGACGAAGTTGTTCCCTGTGAGGGTGGGGAGGCCCTGGCACATGCTACCCAAAGAGAGCAGCTGTGGCTGCCCCATTCCTGGAAATGTCCAAGACCAAGTTGGACAGGGCTTGGAGCAACTCAAACCATTCTGGGCTTCCATGAGCTCCTCAGCCTTTGAAGAACCGACCAAGTCCCAGAATCAAACGTAGTCCATAAGAGAAAATGTGGTATTTGGTATTTGAGAGAGGAATGTCTCCAGAGGGACAGACTCCATTCCCTCCCTGGGCAGCCTGTTCTCCCCCAGTGCTGCTGCTCGGATTTATCCCTCAGTGCTGGAGCTATTTCAAGGCACACTGTTTGCAGAGCTGCTCAAGGTGCTCAGCAGGCAAAGCTCTGCCCCTGGCTCTGGTGAGAGCCCTTCTGTCACTGCCTCGGAGCTGCTGCAGCCGCTCACAGCCTCCGCCTGCTGAACCCATCCAGAGATTAGATTTGATTACACAAGAATTCATTAGGATTATCTAATGATATTAGGCACCACTACTCTGCCAAATTCCTGATGACTAATGGCTTGTAGTATTGCAGCCATGTAGGAAACCCATAAAACTGTTCTCTGACCTTCGCTTCAGTTCCTGAGTCACGGGCTCCAGCTTCTGCATATCCTTGCTCCAGAGCCACAACTCCAACCCCTCTGGAGATATTTTTAATGGAGAGCCAGTGCAGGGGGAGGTTATGTTGATTTCAAACTGGCTGATCTGGGCTCGTTCCCATTCATCAGCGCTATCCTGCTGTGAAGAAAGGGAAACAAGCAAGGGGCCGGGCACCATTCCTACCTGTCACCCACGGCAGCAGGTGGGTGTGGGTGAGAGTGAGCGGAGGGAAATGTTTCCTTCACCTAAATCGCAGTTGAAGCGATACAGTTGTTCTGCAGGCAAACATTGCACTCACCCCTCCACGGCTCTGAGTGCTGCCAGCCAGGCACAGAGGGCAGGAAAATTAGGGTGTAACGGTGGGAAATTATCTTGGCTAATGTTTAAGGACAAATAATTGCACAGTACAATAAATAAAGTAAGTATTACTATTTTTTTATTCGCTGCTGGTCATTCTGGCTGATGTGATGTCTCATTAGTGATTTTAGTGAAGAGGAGCCCCAGGGACGCTCGCTATTCCCAGAGTTTGGAGCCGTTTCCTGCTCAGCCAAGAGCTCGCACCTGAGGCGCGGCAGAGGTGACAGCACCTGTGCAGGCAGGTGCCCACCTCAGCCGTCGCCTCCCCGCTGTGCTGCGCTCCCCAAGTCGCGCGGACACCTGCTTTACTCAGGGTTTACTCAGAGTTTACTCTCCCCGGCTGGTTTCACCGCAGTCTCTGTGCCCGGTAACCCCGCACGCTCGCACCTCGCCCGCTCCAGGGATCTGTGCGGGGCCCCCCGAATCAAAACACATCCGTGTCCCCAGCCGGGGGGTCCATCCCCATCACTGACCGCACGGACTCGGGGCTCCATCCCCATCACTGACCGCACGGACCGGCGGGTCCATCCCCATCACTGACCGCACGGACTCGGGGCAGGGTCCATCCCCATCACTGACCGCACGGACTCGGGGCAGGGTCCATCCCCATCACTGACCGCACGGACCGGCGGGTCCATCTCCGTCACTGACCGCACGGACTCGGGGGTCCATCCCCATCACTGACCACACGGACTCGGGGGTCTATCCCCATCACTGACCGCACGGACTCGGGGCAGGGTCCATCCCCATCACTGACCGCACGGACTCGGGGCAGGGTCTATCCCCATCACTGACCGCACGGACTCGGGGCAGGGTCTATCCCCATCACTGACCGCACGGACTCGGGGCAGGGTCCATCCCCATCACTGACCGCACGGACCGGCGGGTCCATCCCCATCACTGATCGCACGGACTCGGGGAGGGTCCATCCCCATCACTGACCGCACGGACCGGGGATAGGGTCCATCCCCATCACTGACCGCACGGACCGGGATAGGGTCCATCCCCATCACTGACCGCACGGACCGGGGTAGGGTCCATCCCCATCACTGACCGCACGGACCGGGGGAGGGTCCATCCCCATCACTGACCGTACGGGCCGGGGAAAGGTCCATCCCCATCACTGACCGCACGGACCGGTGGGTCCATCCCCATCACTGACCGTACGGAGCTGAGGGTCTCCGCTGCCCCCGCCCGGAGCGCAGCGCGGGGCACGCTGGGACTTGTAGTCCTGCGGGACGCCCCCCCGCGGCGGCGCGGCGGCGGCAGGACTCGCTTACCCAGCGTGCCTCGTGCGATATTTAAGGGGCGGCGGCGGGCGCGGAGCGCAGTGACCATGTGGACGCGCAGCTGAGGCGGCGGCGGGCGCAGCCTCCGGGAGCGGGACCGGGAGCGCCGCCGGAATGGGGCTGCCGAGCCGTCCATAGCCCGCCCCGCCGCCTCCGCAGCCAGGTACGGCTGGGAGAGAGCGGGCACGGCTGGGCAGGGAGGGAGGCGGTGAGTGACCGCCGGGGCAGCCCCGTCCCGCAGCCCGAGGGATGCAGCCGGGTGCTGGGCGGGGATGCCCGGGGACACAGCCCGTTGCTAGGCGGGGATAGCCGGCAGTGCAGCCCGCTGCGGTGCAGGGATGCATTCCCGTGCTCGGCGGGGATGCCTGGCCGCCGCAGCCCTCGCGGGAGCGGGCAGAGCCCCCTCCGCCCTCCCGGCGCGTCCCGGAGCGGGTTCCCGTCCCTGGAGCCCCGCGGGCTCGGCGCTGGAGCTGCGCCTCCGCTCCAACTTTCCCCGTGTGTTTGCCCCCGTGCTCGGGGCTCAGCCGCGAGGGATGTTTGGCGTTATGTAAACACTCGTGAGCGCCGATGGGGACTTGGCTATGGGCTGTCTTCCTCTTAAATGGTCAAAAATCGGGCAGCTGTGGGTGGATGTTTCGGAGGGTCCCGGTGACTGGCCTGACAGGCCAAATATTTGGCTGTTTCCTGGACTACAACAACTGGACTTCGGCGGGGGAAGGGGTGGGGGCACATGTGCATTCCCCATGCGTGTACGTGGGGATGTGCCAGAACCCCGGGCGGTGCACGGCTCCGTGCCCGGCTCCTGCGGGCTCTTTGGGGCTCGGGCTCTGCGGGGCTCCGGGGCTTTTCCCCCGAAGGAAAACGCCCCGTGCATTGGGACCAGCTGGGGCTGGCTCAGTCTTTCCGCTCCCTGCCCCAGGTGGGTTCGCTCTGGCTCCCAGCAGTTTGCCTTAAAAGACTCCAACAGGTGAAAGGCTGGAGTTGGATTTATTGCCGTGCAGCCGTTCTGTGCCTGCTCGGCCACAGATGGATCGGGCTGCGGTCCTGCTGCTCGCAGATCAGGAAGGGAGAACGTGGTTAATGCAATCCACATCTTTGCCTGATGAGGATTTAGTGGCTGCAAGTCGAGTGGGAGCCATTGGTTTTATTTATTTGTGGGGGTCGGTACCTGTGCACGTGGTTTATTTCTTAGAGTATGTTTAGTTATTTGCCTTTGAGGCTCTTTTCCGGGGCTCAGAAATTTGCCTGATATCCCAGGATCTCCAGACCTGTTGAGCCAGAGCACTGGCTGAGTGGCAGCCCAGGCCAGGGGCCCATGGTGGAGCTGTTTTCTTTGCCATTCTTTCACAGGGCTCAGCTGTGTGAGTGTGGGATGCCATGTGAGGCCAATATCCCTTCCTTTCCCTCCGTGGTTCCCCTGTGGCCAAGTTAATGGGCTACCAGGCCCTGGGTTTCTTGTTGGTTTCTTTTCTGTGCCTTGATTTATGCCAATTTCCTCACACAGCAGCTATTCCATGGTCTAAGTGCCTGGTGGTTTTGCTGGTGTAAGTGCCTGAAGCAACAACAGCGTTGCAGGGTGTTGTGGCTGGAGCAGAGCACTGGTTGTTCAGTGAGTGGAAAAAGCAGGTGGCATTGCTAAAGCCAAAAATTCAGGGTTAACAGGACACCTGGTGAAAGAAACGTGGAAATTGACTGCTGTGGGATGCAGCAGCTTGTATTGAAACTGTAGTGCTGAGTGTACCTAAACCAAAACAAGGAATCACTGTGAAAATAAAACCACAGTTCCAGTGTGTTTCAAAACAAGCTGATGCTGAGCTGATTATTTCTAATGTTTTCTTTAAGCTGCCTCTTGTTTGTCAATAGTAGGGGTTTTTCTTGTTAAAATACCTTATTTCCCCAAGATTAGAGTGTTTGCTTAGATGAGTGTTTTTTCCCCCATCTGCTTGTTTTGCAGTGTTGATTAAGCCTTCAAAATCGTTTTCTCATACAGGGTTTCATAAATTAGGAAGTAAACAAACACGAGTAACTTTGGTTTGCCTTTGCAATCCTGGGGTGGAGCTTAGCTCGGGGAAATGGTTTTTATGAAATGTGCTAATCCTGAACACCATCGTTGGAGGGTGGAGGAGGCCTCAGTGAAGAGCACAGGACGGGGACATTTGGTGTGTTTCTTTGCTGATGGTCGGTGGAGCTGCAGGTTTGGATGAACAGAGCTGTGCTGGGACTGATGAACAAGGTAGAGGGGATGTGAGGGACAGCTGTGATCTCAGGTTATAAATAAGAAGTTAATTTTGGGAGGAATCCTTCATAAAAGGGCTGCCAGGCTTTGGAGGAGGTCGTGCAGTCCCCATCCCTGGAGGTGTCCAAGGAACACCTGGACGTGGCTCTCGGTGCTCTGGGCTGGGGACAAGGTGAGGATTGGGCACAGCTGGGACTCACTGATCCTGGAGGGCTTTTCCATCCTCAGTGGTTCTGTAACATGATCTTACCCACAGCATCATCAATCCTCTCATGTTCCCTCAACAAACCTGTTTTGGTGTGGTGAAGTCTGGAAAGTGCACAAATGGAGTTAAAGTGAAGAAATAATCTCAGGTCCTGGCAGCTCGACAAGTGAGGCCATTGCAGCTTAGAGTGAGAGCTGCAAAGCACTGTGTCCTGTTGTAGTAACTCCTCTGGTAAAGACAGCACTGAATATCCCTGACAGTGTGGCAAGCATGAGAATGGGGCATCTGCAGGGGTGGCAGGCTTGGGGTGAATTTTGGGGATCCAGCTCCTCCAGTACTGTGTGAAAGGGAACAGTCCCAGGGGCTGGTCAAACTGGGGTGGTCCAGAAGCCTGTTCTGGAAGCAGAAGCTCCTTTTGTCTGTGTCTGGTCAGATGAGCTGGCCTCCCCTGGTGAATTGCTGAAATGGACAGCATTGGGGTAGAACTTCTTGTTCAGTGCTGCTGAGCAGGATTAAAGCAGATCCCCGAAATCCTGAGCCCTTGTCTGGTACCTGCCCTTGAACTGGAGCTGTCAGAGAAGCAGGTGTTGCTTGTTGTGATGAGCACCTGAAGCAGGTGGGCTCCTGGGCTCGTTGGTGCCCAGGTGGGCAAGAGACCAGAGCCACCTGAGCTGTCCCAGCACTGGTGTGCCGTCAGGAGCAGGGCACTGCCTGTCCCTCTGCTGGGGCAGCTCTGGGACCCTCAGTGCAAGAAAAACGCCAAGGAGCTGGAGCATGTCCAGAGATGGGAATGGAGCTGGGGAAGGGTCCAGGAGCAGCTGGGGGAGCTCAGCCTGGAGGAAAGGGGGCTCAGGGGGAACTCCTGGCTCTGCACAACTCCCTGACAGGAGGGGATTTGGGCCCTGCTCCCAGGGAACAGGGGCGGGAGGAGAGGGAATGAGCTCAAGCTGTGTTAGGGGAGGCTCAGATTAAATATTAGGAAAAATAACTTCACTTGAAAGAGTAGTCAAGCACTGAAATGGGCAGCCCAGGGAAGCTGTAGGGTTCCCATCCCTGCAGGTGTTCAGAGATTGAGCAGATGTGGCTCTTCCTGACATGGCTGGGTGGACACCAGTTTAACCTGGTCTCTGGGAGGTATTTTCCAGCTTCCATGATCCTGTGAGCCTGGTTTGGCTGTGGTGATTCCTCAGTGCACAGCAGCCTCCTTTGGAATATCTGATGTGTCAACTTGCAAAGTGTACTGGGAGTCTTTGAGACATTATTACCCCATAAATACAAGACAGTTGTAGTTGTAGGATTGTCTTAAAGCCAGGAGGAATGTGAGGCTCCCGTGGGAGGTGGGATGAGGGTAGTGGCTCTGTAGTAGCTGGTAGACGAGCTGCTGGCTCCCCGTGGGTGAGTGTGAGGGAAGGCGGCCTCACCAAAGCAGCTTATGGAGACCAAAGGGTTTAGAGGCAGAAAATCATGTGCTGCTAGGAGGTTATGTAAATGTAACATCACAATGAGACCGTGGTGTAAATCCTGATTGCTAAAAATCTGCATTACTGTATGTCCCAAACTAGTTTCTTCTGCTAAGAGAGGAACAGAACAGAAACTGAAGGTGCTTTGGGTGGCCTGGAGCCTTTTTTGGTGCTGTTTGTGTGTGATAATGCACAGGGGGAGTCAGAAGCTGCCCAGTTTCGTGCAGTGGCCTGTGCTGGCTGGGGCCAGGTGCTGCTCTCCGGGCTGGAGGAGCAGCAGAGAGTGTCCCTGTGCTGCAGGGCCGGATGCTGGTGTGTCCAGGGCTGTTCCAGTGATTCCTGTGCTCTTCCGCCCAGCCTCTGCTGGAGGCTGCTGCAGGAGGCAGGATGCCAGAACTGCACGAGCTTTGATCTGGCTCGATATTCCTGTCTAATTTCTGCTCCCCACGGACACTACAAAAGCAGTACAGCAATTATTGCCTCATTCTCTGTCTTGGCAAGGGCGGGCAGTGGCTGGGAGATGGAGGCAGATCCCTCTTTCCAGGGTGCTGCAACTACTTGTTAGATTGGCAGAGGCATCCAGAGGCTCCTTGGGTGGCTCTTCTTGTGCTGTACCTGTTGAGAAAGTACATTTCCAGGTCTTCAGGGCAGCTGTGGTTTATGGGATCAAATTTGCTCAGAGAAGCTGTGGCTGCTTCATCCCTGGAAGTGTCCAAGACCAGGTTGGACAGGGCTGGGAGCAGCCTGGGGTACTGGAATGGTCCCTGCCTGTGGCAGGGGTGGCAATGAGATGATCTGCAAGGTTTCTTCCAACCCAAACCATTCTGGGATTCTCTTCTGTAAAAAAGATGAAATGGAAACTACAGGAACTGTAATTCCAGCAAGGAAAGCTGCAGCATTCAGCTGTGGATTCTGAACTTAGAGGAGTTTCATTTTCATGCTTGTGGTTTTGGTTAAGCTTGTGAAAACTTGGATCAGAGCTTCCTAGCAGTGTTTTATTGAGAACAGAATGTCAGCTGATATCTGAGCAAGTTAACCCTCTGGAGCAAAAAATGGGTTGGAAACGTGCTTGGAAATCTGTGTTATTTGGGGATTTGTGGCTTGTGGCAATGTAATTGCATCCTCACGTGCCAGAACGCCAACATGAAGAGTGCTGCAGGAAGCTGAGTGTTCACATCTCACTGATAATCTTCCCTGGAAGTGCCCAAGGCCAGGCTGGACAGGGTTTGGAGCAGCCTGGGACAGTGGAAGGGAGAGGAATGAGATGATCTTTCAGGTCCCTTTCAAGCCAAACCAGCCTGTGAGTCTCTGATCATTTGGCTGCAGAGGTGGTCAGAGGAGGGGGAGTAGCTCTGAGAAATGGAAATGCCAGATGTTCCTGGGTTAGGATGTTAGGTAATGCCTCTGCTTTTGGAGTAATGTGCTGCTGGGCTCTAAGGGAAGAGGCTTGGCTGATTGAACTCGGTGTGATGATGGACACAGGCGGTTCATGCTCTCCTCACCGCTGCATGATGTCTGTGGTCAGAAGATGATGATCTCTGAGCATGCACATGGAAGAAATTTCTGATCTTAGTAGGCCAAAAAATGGCTGCTGCCCAAAGGCTGTACTTTGTTTTTTATTTTATAGAATTGTTTAGTAGCAGTTTTGCATGAAATTTTTATAAACATTTCTTTTGTGCTTTGGCCCATCCTGTCCACTCCTTCAGAAATTCAGAAATCTGCCAAGAAGTTGTGAAGAGGAAAGCTTTGTTTGCAGTCCAGCTCTGTCCCATCTGCATCCCACTCCAAGGATAAACACATGGCCACAGACACAGACCTCAGCTGGCTGATGGTGCTTGATCTGAAGGGTTAATTGAAAACCTCTGATTAAAGTAACTCTGCAATCCTTGGCTGCTCCTCTGCTAAGAGTTCAGTAGATTCAGATGCTAACGCTCGTGGGTGGCTCAGCATTTTGAACCTTTGCCTTCTAGAAAATTACAGTTGGGAGGCCAACAGGTACAAGCCAGCCTGGGAACTGGAGCCTTCATCTGTAAAGCAGCCCGGCCCATCTGGGCTTTTGAGCTCAAAGTAGGTCCCCTGGCCACCAGTGGCCCTCCACACGTGCTCATCATGTGCTGGCAGTGGCTCCTCCTCTCGGGCTGAGGTTTTATCCCAGAGCAGAGCCAGCGCAGGTGTCCGGGAGGGACAGCGGCGCTCGGGAGCTCCTGCCTGGGGACAGCAGCAGCCCTGGTACCTGCAGGAGCAGGGGCTGGCCAGCTGGCACAGACCTTGGCCCCGCTGCCAGAGGAGACCCGAACGAGCTGGGGGACGCCCTGCCAAGCCCAGCCCTGGAGACCGACAGCGGGACCACCATGGAGGAGAGGGAGCCCCCGCCGAGGTGCGGTGCCAGGAGGGGATGGGGACAGGGACAGGGACAGTGAGGGGCAGCAGGGGATGGAGGCTGCTGGGTCAGGAGGGTGGGGGCTGATGTGGAACCAGCCCCTCAGCAGATCCCTGGCCCCGCCAAGTGGCATTGGGACTGCTCTGTGCCCTCTTCTTCCCCGGCCGTCTTCGTTCCTTGGCCAAACTGCAGTCGGTGTAACAAACCCAGCTTGCTCTCTTTCCCCGTGACATTGGTTGTCCTGCTCCTTTTGGCGTGTTCCAGCTCTCTGCTGATAGAAATATGCTGGAAAACATTGTGTGCTCATAGGGGCCTCGTCCAGAGGCTGACGTCCAGGCTGCCTCCTCCCAGCAGGGCTGGAGCCAGCGAGGATGGACTTCAGGAAGTATCAGCTTCACTAAGTGCTCCTTACTTTTAATGGGATTAAGGAGATGCTGTCAGGTCATGCTTGGTTTGGAACAAAAAAATGATTTTTTTCCCCTGACAGTGTGTCTCTAATAGATTTTCCCTTTTCCAGCTGTCTGCTGATGCCTGTCAATAGGACCTGTCAGTCGTGTTTCTTACCTCAGTCAGTGGCTGCTGTGGAAGGGATTGCTGTCAGAGTGTAATTTCCATGCTTTTGACCTGAATTTGCTGTAACTAGCTTGTCTGGTTGCACTAGGCAAATAATTAAAAAAAAAAGGCAGGTGCCCTTTTGGAGGAGAAAAGGACCTTGTGCACGTTTGCTTTCCTGTACTGAGGTTTTATTGAGGTTAAAGTTACTGAAATGAGTTGCTTTATCTGTTTTCTTAAATTGCTGTTGCACCTATGAAGTAGTAACTTCTGAATAACTTTATCACTGATGTGATAAAAAGTCTCTTTATCTGTGGAGTGGCAAATAGTATGAATAGAACATAATTAACTCGGCCCTCATCTTGCTGTGTGAGTTTACACTCCTCTTCCTACTTATTTTTAGAGGAAGGGGAAGTGTGTGCTTGATTAGATGTGCAGTGAGACTGATCTCCCTCCTGGGAGCAGAGGAGTGTGAGCGGGTGGATGGGGATTTGGGAGACCTGGATTCAGATCTGGGCTCTGAGTCTGACCTGCTGCACGTCCTTGAGAAAGTCACTGTGCTGTGCTTCTCCCTCCTTCCCCAGCCTCCATCTTGCCTGCTCAGCCTGGAAATTGGAGGAAAAAAATCTGCTGCGTTTTAAGCGTCGGGAGGAAAAATACTTTGTCTGAGAAAGCGCATTTCTCCTCCTTAATCTAACGGTTCATCTGCCCATGTGTGGCAGATAGCAGCCTCCTGGACATGAAAGGTTGCAGCTGAAGGCAAAACAAGATCCTGTGGTAGATAAATGTACTGCACTGATAGGTTATTTTTTGAATTTAATGTGTAATCTGTGAAATGGAACTCCATGTGCACAAAGTGAGCAGTGCTGAGCCCTCCCAGCACCAGTGCTGGGTCCCACCTCAGGTGTGTGAGGATCCTGGTGTTCAGGACATGGCCTGATCCACGTCCCAAAATCCCTTTGTTTGCCTTTCCCTGGCGAGTGCAAAGAGCTCCTTTTAGATTTGCTAAGTCAGAAGCTTTGCAGATGACAGAGCTCTGTCCTCAGCCCCAGCACAGTGATTATTCACTGGGTGAGCTTTTAAATAAAGCACTTCCTCCCTTCTTAGGCTGTTTTAATGGGATTCTTAGGAATCTTTCTTAGTGTCCTCAGGGAGGAAATCTTCCTTTTTTTTTTTTTTTTCCCCTGAAATAAGAACGAGAAACATCAGATTTGGGTTCAGATTTTCAAGTTAGTTGCACCTGTAAAAATACAGAATGCTCTGTGGATGTTGACCAAAAAATGCACATGAAATCTTGATTAGTCTATGGGGCCGAATGTTCAGCCAAGTAATCTTGTAAAATTTGGATTTACCAGATTATCTAAGAGCTGGATTTTCAGTATAATACAGGGTTTGGCTGCATTTAAAATTTTTTAACTCGCTTGGCCTGATTGACCAGTATTAATGACCTGATTGCATTTAATTCAAGCACAGACTTACCTGGTCTTGGGGGTTCTCAGATCTGTTCATTTCTGGATGATTCTGCTTCTGTCATTAAGCAGTTCTTTGTGTTTGCTTCTTTGTTGTCTCTCTACCCTTAAACTCTGCTCTTGTTTCTGTCAAAAACTGAAGCAGAATTAAACTTTCACTCTGGAATTTCCTGTCGGCAGTAATGAAGCTGAAGCTCTGAAGTACAGTTTGAGATTCTATTCTTAAACAACTGAGATAGTGAAAAAGACTTTGATAAAGTGCTGCTCCAGTTTTGGTACCAGTACATATAAAATTGCCAGTGTTTATTGAATTGAGAACTAAACCACAGTGAAAATCAGTAGGGACCCGAGTGCATCCTGGACTGCAGGGCACAGCAAGGAGCCTCTTTTTCTTTTTTTCCTCCAAACAAACATCATTAGAAAGCATCTTAGACACAGTAATTTGTATCCCAGTTGCTGGGAGTCAAACAGTCGGCAATAAGACACATTTGGGCTGGTTTATTTTCCAAACAGGATTTGCAGTCGCAGGGTAAAGAATTAAAATCCCACACAAAGCAGACGTGTGAGACATGAAATCAGGCAAGCAGCTTTGATTCTTTGAAAAAGCCTTTTGACAAAGGCTGGAGATGAGGAATGACAGTGCAGGGATGTTGTCACAGACAAGTCCCTGTGAGCAGGGACTTCAAACGGGGCCTTGACTCAGCTCTTCAAGGAAAGCAAACTCCAGCGTCGCTCCTGAAACCTGTTTTTTCTAACTTAGCATCGAGAGTGAGATGAGTGATGGGAGGAATTAGTGCGAAATGTTTACAGAGCAGTTGCATTTCCACTCTGAGCGTTTCAGGAGGCAGCTGTCTTGTTGAGGTATTGGATGTTGAACAGCCAGTTTGATTTCACAGTGTTTTCCCTGCTAATCCTGCTTTAACTGCTGCTGTGAAATGTGTTTTCATGAGGAAAAGGATTGCATTTCAGGCACTATATTAAGCTTATCCTGGCTTATTCAAGGCCATTAGGCTGAGCACGTGCCCTAAAATGCAGCAGAGTCCTGAGAGCTGGTGGGAAACACTCTGGGTCTGCTGAGCTTCTCCTTGGCTTTGGGGACAAACCGTGTCAAGGGCTGGTACAAACCTCAGAGCTGGTTCTGTTCAGTCCTTCTTGCTGTAGGAAAATCTGCTTGTTTTGAAGATAGACATGAGATAATCTGTAGTAGGAAATAATCACAACTGAACCCTGGAGCTGTGTCACTTTCTGTTCAGTCAGAAAATCAAACTCCTGGTGCAGGCTTTGTGCTCGCCAGAGCAGGAGGGGAAAGTCCTGAAACTCCTGGGCTGAATAGCAGCTTTTCCTGGGTTTAATTTATCTAATGCACATTCAGATCCAGCCCCATAGAGCAGAGCTGGCAGAAAAAACTTGTAGGCCAGTTTCTTGAAATTCACACGAAATTCATCATATTTCTGTTTGTGTATTTCTTTTATTCAGTTTCTTAAAGAGAAACTTGATTTTGTTTTGCCATGCAGATAAATTGTATATAAAACATACTCTAACCTCGATATAGACATGAGGAAACAGTCACCAAGATAATTATAAGAATACAGTAGAATGTGTTCCTATCTCAGGAATTTTTTGATGTCTGTGGGCAGATGTACTTAACTTCTCAATGTACAGTCCACTTTTAGTTCACATTTCCTTCATAGCCTGGCAAGTCCTTCTGTCTGTTAAAATTAGAACCTTCAGCTTAGTGGGAAAAGAACATTATTTCTAAAGTTTGGATTGCTGCTGTTGACATTGCTGCCACCTGAATTAAGCTGCTTGGAGAAACCTGACTTCAATTTCGCTGGGTAATGCCATGCTTATCAGTGCTTCATCTTCGATTTTTTTTTTTTTTTAAGTGAGTTTACCTAGAGGGAATCTTGTTTTCCTGCAGTATTTAAGGGGAAGAGGAGGACAGTGCTCCCTGGGTAACACTGCTGTGCTTCAGCTGGAACAGGATGAATTTCCTGCAGGACTCCCCTCTTTCAGGGCTGGGAGAGTTCCATTAAAACTGGGATTCTGCACAGAATAGCTGCAAATGTTCTGTTAGGGCCATCCCCTCCTCTAGTATAAATCAGTTGCTCTTGGCACTGGCATATCTAAAATAAATAAAGAGTGGGGTAATGGTTGTGTTTGTCTGTGGAGCACAATTGCCTTTTGAGCAGCGTGATTGTGCTGCACCCGTGAGAGCCAGGTACTGGGAGGTGTGAAAATCCTCCTGTCCTGCACTTGCAGGGAGTTGGGATGGTCATCCCTGTCAGTGGTCAGTGCCCTGGGAGGGCAGTGTCCCCTCCACAGCCAGGGGGGACACACATGGATGCTCTGACAGACGTGTCCAGGAGCAAACCTGCTCTGCTCAGTCCCTCTGGTCTCCCTGTGCTGTGAACTTGGAATGAATGTGCCAAAATTGACAGATTTTTACTGCCTCCGCTTCTGGCTTGTCCTGCTGAAGAAAATATTTAAAAATGACCCCCACAGAGGTCTGATTTTGGGAGGATTAGTGTTGTCAGCTGTTGTTGACAGCACCTTTTAGAAAAAGGTTTTCAAACTGGGTACCTGGGAACTTTGCTCTTGAAAACTTGTCACTTTTACTTTTTGCTTCACATTGCTCAGTTGTCAGAGGTGGTAGAAAATACTCCATTTGAGGTGGCTGATTTAGTGCTTGATGCCAATAACTGGAGTGATTTTGTTAGTCCCTTGTGAGGAGACTGTAAAAAGCTTTGAAGCTGGATCAGTGTGGCAGTGATTCTCTTCCCTCCTGTGTGGGGAGGTCTGTGGGGTCCCTGAGTCCCTTCTCCATCTGCCAGTCCAGCGTGTTCCTGAGCACTGGCCAAGCTGAGCAGCAGCTTTTGTAGGGAGGGATGTCAGGGACACTGATTTTGGCTATTAAAAACCAGATGTAGCCAGTGTTCATTTTGGCTGTGGGGAAGCCTGAGGATAAATCGGTATTTTGTAAGAGGCTCACCCCAGTGGGAATTGGCTCCCTGCTTCCTGAGGTGGTGGAGCATGTCCTGGTGTGCTGGAGATGGCATCACACTGCTGGTGTTAGAACAGTGTGCTCAGGAATACAAGAGAAGGTGGAGTGAGGATTTACACGGTGATTAATCCTTGCCTAAGCCTTGGGAAATGAGGTTATTGTAGCCAGATCAGCCCTTTGTAAAGCCCAACTCCAGCAGAGCTGAGCTGGGAGCACAGCTCCCCTGGCTGGGATTCCAGCTGCACCCCAAACCCAGCTCTGCAGGGATGGCTCTGCAAGCTCACCCAGAAATTCTGAGGATGATGTGGTGAAGAACCCAGCAGTTCAATTCACTGAACTTAACACCCACCTTTCTGTCATCCAGAACTCTGTGATGGTTATCAGTGAAATTGATAAACATTTTATAAGTGGAATTGTCAGTAAATTGCAGAAGAGGTCCTTTTAGGAGTTTGCACTATCACGATATGTCAGAGTTACAATATCATGGGGGTCTTCCTCAGTGAAGAAAATGTAAGAAAATTGAGGGTGTATCCTGCAAAGTGATGCAGGAGTTTTCTTCTCCATCCCTGAGCCTGATTTTGGGCAATGGTCTGAGTTGGTGTGTTTTGGTTTTTTTTGGTTTTTTTTTTTTGCCAAGAAAAAAAATCTCTAATGGAAGACAATAATTTTGACCTTCACATTCCTTTGGGAGCTGCTGGGGTGAACATCTACCTCTTGTGAGGAAAAAGTAATGTCCCTCACAGCCTGGAAAGGAAACCTTAATGCCATTGCAGAAAGGGTTAATTTGGAAGTATCTATGGTTTTTGTTTTGGGCTGTATTAATTCAGGGCTGAGCCTAATTTTGAGGGATGAAAAGTTTTTTAGTCTGAAGTTGGTAGTTTAACATCCAAGTCAGGAAATGGGGAAAGTTGTATTTCCAGTGCTGCTAATTCAGTCACTCTGCATATTTCTGTATGTTTCGTGGCATATATCTTAAAATAGGTAGCAGTGTTTTTTTGTCCACTTATCGAGAAAGAATGGGAACAGACTGTGTAGCATGCAGGCTGAAGGACTTGGCATTCAACAAGCAACCTGGAGCCAAAGAGTTTGGTTTTTTATGCACCCAAATTTGATTACAGAGGAGCTGAGACCCCTTTACCTGCATATCAGCCTGGCCCGTTATCTCCTGGTTTTCCTGGATTTGTTTTTCACTGTAGCAGTGGCACAGATTTAGGAGGATAGAATGTCTGTGGTGTGCTTTGATTTAATAATAATGAAAGTTGTTATTGTTACTCCCAGCAGCACAGATCCTTTGGGAGAGAGGAGGGAGAGCTGCTTGGAGCTTTTCAGCAGAAAAGTGTAACTTCAGGTTTTTATTTTCATAGCTGCACACATCACCTTTTAGATCTCCATGAATTTGTCCTTGTTGAGCTCCAAACTTGCCTAACAGCCTGATCCTTTTGCTTTTGGTAAACAAGATCATGTCCAAGGCAAGGGGATATTTATATTGATATTTATCCCTGTACAGTCAGGAATAAGCAGAATTTCTTGCTGTGCTGTTCTCCTGCTCTTAGACCATTTAGAACCTCTTTGGGTGTGATGGAGAGAGAGGCTGGAAGTGATGGAGTTGTTTTTCCCTCACCTGTGGGAGCGTGGCCCTGGGCAGTGTTGGCTGGCAGGGCTCACAGCCTGCCAGGAGGAGCAGCTTTGTGCTCCTGCTGCTTAAAACCTCAAGCACAGGAGCTGCTTGGGCCTTTTGAACTCAGTGATCAAAAACCAGGGCTTGGGAGGATCTCCAGGAAACCAGTAAATGGGCTTGGAGAAGTGTCTTTGAAAATCTGTTCTGTTGGGTTTTTTTATCTGGGGATCGTGTTGTCTCTCTGTTGCTGTGACAGATTGAAACTCCGTTTTTTTCTATATTTATTGAAATGACAGGTGAGTCCTGTGTTGTTTGGACTTGGGGCTTCAGACAAAATCAAGTTCTTAATACAGTGGAAGTTGGTAACACTCTGTTTGTCTCCTCAGTGTTACATTTAAGCCATCTCTTTTAAATCCAGGATTGAAGTATTACTGATTTCACAGAGAAATCTTAATCTTTTATGTTTTTACTTGCAAAATCTGTTGTCAGGCATGTTGAGTGGGTCTTCACCTAATTCTGCTTCTGGGCCTGCAGGTGTAAGCAGGAGGCTGCTGGTGCCACGTCAAAATTTTGACGTGATCAAAAAATGTTGCCATGAATCAGGTCAATATTTGGAATTTCTCAGAAGCACCATTCCAGCACAAGGCAGAGCCTTCAAAGGATGCTTAAACCTGCCTTTAATTCCAGCAAAGAGATGTGATTTAGATACAAAAATGCCTTAAACTGGAGCAGTCCCCTCTCCCCCTCTCCCTCTGGCAGTGGGATGGAATGGGTTGGTGCAGCTGCACTGAAATCCAGCATCCTCTGGGATGAATGCCTGCCTGTGAAACAGTCCCACGTGCAGTGGGATGCCAGGAGCTGCTTGTTTTTCCCTGGTTTATTTTTCCAAGCACTCTGGCGTGCTGAGTTTTCTTTGATACCTGAAATTCCACTGTGAGAACTTGTGCTGTTTTTCAAACAAACCAACAATCAAAGGCCAAGGGCCCTGTTGCTGCAACCTCTGGTAGCTGCACCAAGGAATTCTGCCTGATTAATGTTGTGCTTTATTCTTTCTTCTTCCTTCCAGGGGCAATAAGCCAGAGATGACTGACAAGATGTCGAGCTTCCTTCATATTGGAGATATTTGTTCTCTCTATGCAGAGGGCTCAACAAATGGATTTATTAGCACTTTGGGGTAAGAACAGCTGTTCTCTTGTATTACAAAACACCATAAGAAGGACTAGCAGAGCTCAGGTAGCTCTCCTGAGCCTGATCCCAGGGAATACTGGCTAAAGCAAGGGAACTTGATGGATAGATTTGGCCCTAAATGTAAAAATGGCCTAAAGTGAATATGGCAGGGTAGATTTTGGGAGGCTGGAGAGTGTATCAGTGGCTGTGGTGCAGTGGGGAGGAAGAACCTTGTCAGGTGAGGGGGTAGAGGGGGAATGAATGCAATCCAATGATTTTCATGTTGTTGTGTGTCCCGTGTCCATCCGTGTGTCCCGTCCTGTCCCTCCCTGCCCCTTCCCCCAGTCAGGGATGAACAGACCCCAGTGCACTCTGCTGACTGCTCTAAGGGTGTAGCATAGGCAATGCAAGTAGTTTAAACAAGATACATATCTTAAAAAAAAAAATCAAACCCTGAGCCAAGTGGTTTAAATACCAGTAACTCAACACTACATCTAGCTTGGTCTTAAAATTGAGGTTTAATTGGAGGTTTTCCTACAAACAAAATTTTCTCCCATCAAAGGAGCTCATGTTTTGACCCTTGTGCTTTGCCAGAGCTCTGGAGCTGCAGTGGGAGAGCTGTGTTGTGCCAGCTCCTGCCCCCACAGAGCCCCTTTGTGCTGCCTTCCCCAAGGACACGGAGCAGGTGCTCTGCAGCAGAGCTCCTCTGGGGCAAGGAGCAGCAAGTGCTACTCCAGTAACCAAAAAAGCAGCTTTTCACAAAAAGATGAGCTGGCAGAGCCATGGAATTGGAACACAGCTCTGAGGAGGGCCAGGGAACGTTTGATCCTGCTGAGGAGGAACCTCTGCAAGCACCAGGAGCTTGGGGAGGAGCCCTTGCAGGGTGAGAAGCTCCAGGAGCACCTCTGGCCCGTTCCCGTGCGGCACACGGGGATGTGCCCGGCCAGGGGCACGCACACAACCTGCTCTTTCTCATTTCCAGTAGCCCTAAGGGCCTCAGGGTGGGTTCAGTCACAGCACATTTTTTGATGCCTACAGTCCAGATGCATCTGATAAACGGAGCTCCCAAGCAGGGTACAGAGCCAGCATCCTGGTAAGTGCCTCGGCAGGAAACGATGGGCTGCAATCTCACCTGAGTGACTCCAAACTAACTTGTAGGTTTAGTCCTCTAGCTATTAGGATTCTGGAAAATAAGGGGGCAGAGAAGGAAGCAGACACTGAAGATGCACCATGATCTATTATAGGAAAGAGAAGAAAATATGGGATGCTGCCAGAAAGGAAAGAAGGTATGATAAAAGCAGGGGATGTAGTAAGTAGGGTTGGTCGAATAGTATTTGGCAAATGTATTTGACAAATTTCCCAGGTCCTCGTCAAATATGACACGTGCACTCTGCAGTCCTGGATCAGCTGTGTAACTGCCAAATACTATCTGCTGAACACTGGCAACATGAACTGTCCTCTACATCTGCCTATTGTTTTTCTTCCCAGTCCTGAAGCGAGTTTGGCAGTAAATAATTCCAGGCCAAGTAGAAAGTTGTTCTGCCATGTGGAATCCCATGCAGTGCATGATGATCAGTATGCAGTGGCTGTGGCTTCTGGTGGCATTGCTGAGCAGATATTTTTTCACCATGGGTAGTCCTTTTGGACATGACAGGCCCCAAGCACGTGTATTTCCTAGGCTTGATGAGATGTTCTCATGGCAGGCCTGAAGACCCCTCAGTGTTCAAGCCTCCTCTCTGATTTGGTTAGTGCTGTTTTAAGGTAACTGCATTGTATAATGGCCACATATCTCTGAGCCTGATTGAAGCCAGAAATCCTAATTGCTATGTGAAACATGAAATGCATTATCATCTTAATAAGCCTTCATAATCAAATTAGTTTTGTCCCATATTTAATTTAGTCTTTGTCCTGGAGAAAATTAAAGCAGCAAAGGCAAGATTTGGTGTAATTGTCCTCCAGCCCATGTGGAGTTTTGACAGTTTGATGTCATAACGATGTGTAATGACTTGTTATGTGCTTACTGAAGGTTGAGCAGCAGATACCACTCTACATTCTGATGCTGTCCTAAATCTCTGAAGAGTGTTCCTATTTAATATTCCTATGACATGTTGCTTAATCAGAACTTTACTCTTGCTGTTTCCCAGACTCAGTGCTGTCATCTTGATGATTATTGGTGTACAATATATCCTCTTCCGTGTTTCTCACGCTGTCAAATTTTCCTCTTACTGCTTTGGGAAGTTCCTCTTTACTTTCAACTTAATCTCAGATGAGAGGGATATATTGCACTGAGATTATCTGTATGGGATGATCAGAGTAACTTATTTCCTTGATACTTTTGGCCCTTTGTTCACCAGAAGCAGGTGCTTCAGCTCCAATGTTAATACCATTCATGTTGGAGCACATATATATATGTATGTAGTACTGAGTAGGGAGAAAATCCATGGGGAAAAAGCAATTCACTCTGAATGTTTGCATATGCAGATTTTAGATGCATAAAACTGTTGAGCCCTCTTAGTTTCTCTGATCTCTTAATTTTCATGCACTTCCTTATTTTCCCTAATTGTTGTCTCAAGATGCTCCCTGCATGTGACCAGCCTCTGCAAGGAACAACTCTCATATTCTAGGTCTCAGTCTTTCTGAAGTTGATTCTGCATGAGAATGGACCTCTCAAGCCTTTGACTTTGGAGTTTTACTTTCTACGTTTGTGTAGAAAGCCTCTTTGACAGATTGGTTGTAAGGGGCCAAATTGAGTCATTCAAACCCCAAAGTGTTTGGTCACAGGGGCAAGTTTCCAGTTTGGAAGTGGTGTTTGGGAAAAGCCCAATTCCACCTTGATCCAAAGCTGCTCAGGCAGAGCAGAGGGAGCAGCTGCTTCTTAACAATTCCCTTTATTCTGTGGGATTTCAGCTGACCCTGTGGGGTTGTGCAGGGACAGACAGCCCTGTCCTGGCATTCCCCCCTGGAATCTCTTGGGTTTGCCTGTCCAGCTCCCTCCCTTCCTGGCAGAACAGGAGGAGGTTGGCTCAGTCCCTCAGCTCACCCTGTGTTTGGCTGGTGAGCAGGAGGGTCCATTTGTGCCTTCCTTTCTCTCAGGGAGTCAATTTTCATTGTGGCAGTGACTGTTCCTGCCATTTCCTAATATTGAGGGGTCACAGGGTCAGTGTCCAGTTTGCACAGCTGCCATTTTTCCCCATTCTCTATCCATATAAACACATTTGCAGCATGACTCAAATCTGTCCAAGAGGCAGGACCTGTCCTGAGGCTGTCTGTCACCTCCCTAGAATATGGGCTGTTCTGTCTGCACCTCGAGCAGGGGACATAAAGATAATGCAGAACACAGGAGCAATGACTTACTTATTGTCCCACCTACCAGGAGCATAGCTCTGGGCAACAGTAAAAATCAGCTGCATGCTTCTTAGAAAGATCTGGCATAAGTTGGCATTTGGGGAATGTCTTCTGCTGAAGTGGCCACTCGGATGAAATATTGCAAGTGAACGACTTTGGTTTTGCTGAGGAGGATGGAAGGGCTGCAGGGGATGGGATCTCACTTCACTGCTCATTTCTTTGCAGCCTTGTGGATGACCGGTGTGTTGTACAGCCAGAAGCAGGTGATCTTAACAACCCACCCAAAAAATTCAGAGGTAAGTTGGTCAGACAGCTCCTTACCCTACTGCTTAGAAATGGTTCTTGGTTTTGTGCAGTGATGTGTAGCAATTCTGACCTCTGTGCTTTCTGTAGCATATTCTAGTGT
Source organism: Luscinia megarhynchos (assembly GCA_034336665.1). Classification (NCBI taxonomy): domain Eukaryota; kingdom Metazoa; phylum Chordata; class Aves; order Passeriformes; family Muscicapidae; genus Luscinia; species Luscinia megarhynchos. The sequence goes on along the minus strand of CM067575.1, from coordinate 1,452,575 downwards.
CATCTTCTTCCACGAGTGACAGCTCATGAGGAAAAATGTGTGTTGAATGGCTGTGGGACTGTGGTGGTTTAACCTGAGTCATCCCCACCATGTGGGATGGGGGAGAGAACTGGGAGAGGAAGAATGTTCAGATAAAGCACTTTAGTGGAGAAAAGTTTCACACACCAGCAAAGCAAAACAATGATTCCCCCATTTCCCAAGGGCAGGCAGGTGTTGGGCCCAGACAAATGCCATTTGCACAGGTACTCCCAGCCCTGTGCCCCATGGTCTGGGACATCCCTGGGGCTGGCTTGTCCCCCAGCCCTCACAGGTGAGGTGAGATCTGCCCAGCAGTAACTGCAACATCCCTGTGTTACCAACAGCTTCCAGCACAAATCCAAAGTGTGGCTCTACCAGCTGCTGCAAAGAGAATTAACTCTGTCCCTGCCAAACCCAGAATGGAGAAAGCTTTGTGAGAGGATGGGGTTCAGCTTGTCAATTATTTGCCTTTCAGATCTGTCCAAACTTTCAGGATTCCTGGGAATTTAATTTCTTTTTCTCCATTCTATCACACATTCTAATTACCCAGTAAGTACCAAACCTCAGGGAGTGGGAAAACAAAAAGTATCAAAGTGTTTGCCACGACTGTTGTTGTCTGACCTAATTTGATATGAGCTACCTTGGGCTTTGCTTTCCTTCTGCCAGGAAATTTATGCTCAGTGATAAGAAATCGAGTGCTCTGCTTTGCACAGTTTGGCAAGGGCTGACTGGCTCAAGAAAGGCTGAGACAGGAAGAGAATTTTGTTTTGGGAATTTGGGATTTTGTTTGCAAAGATCTTGAATTCTTTTTCTCACCCTTGAGTTGCATCTTTTACCCAGAGGATAACTCAGCCAAATATTCTACAGTTTTGGTCTGGATTTTATTGTTCAGATGTAGCAGAACTGTGTGTGTCAGAATCACCATAATTCTATTCAGGTTTGGCCGGGACTGCAGGTGATTGCCTTTGAAAATCATGTACAATCTGTACTGCTTGCTCTTTTTTTTGGGTGTTTTGGGGTTTTTTTCTGCCATGACATGATGTTGTATATAAATGAAACTCTCCTTTTAAAATATTGCTGAAGTCTGTGAGTTCTAGTTGTTTTTTCTCCATTTTTCCTGGAAAACTGAAGAGCTGATAATTGAAACACTAAAGAGGCAACCTGGGGAAGTTTCAGCATTCAGTGGTAAGCTCTCCAAGAAAGAACAATGTTGTTATGTGGAGCCTTGACTTGAGGCATTCTTGATGTTAAAATGGTGTGGAAGAATAAAGGCAGATTTGACTGAGACTGCTGGGTGCAGAAGGAGGTGGAGGGAGAGACAGAGAGAGAGAAAAGAATGAGAAAAAGGCAATTCTTGCTAGCACAGTTTAGGAACTGCAAGTACAGAGAGAGACATTTGTCTGACATAAAACACCGTGGTTAGACATTGTAAATGTTCTCATATTACTTATAATTTATACAGGGAGAGAAAGAATGGTGTGAACCTTTTCCAACCTTTGTAGTTGCTTCATGGGGAAGTTTATGCTTTAATGGTAAATGGCAACAAAAGTCATAAAATTTTAGCAGGCTTTTCTCTTATTTATACACATACTTTGTAAGTGTAGTCTGAGATAAAATGCTTTCCATGATAAACATGTTCAGAAGAAGTAAGAGTGGAGTTTATCACCCCATCTTCACCAGAAAGGGAAAATGGAAATGGAAAAAACCCCATTTTTATGCAGAAGCTGTGTGGGACTTGGAACAACCTGGGATAGGGGAAAGTGTCCCCTGGCAGGGGGTGGAATGGGATGAGTTTTGAGGTTCCTTCCAACCCCAAACCATCCTGTGAGTCATGTTGTGGTCACCCCAGCAGCTGCAGGCCTGAGGAGTGGGGTCAGGCACTGGTAATTATGAAGGAATGTTCCAAAATCTTCTTGGAGCCAAGAAGAAAATGAATCAGATGGAAGTGACTCTCACTAATCCCTTACAGAGGACTGGAAAATCACTTCTGTGGTTCTGTGACCTGTTTGATGTCCCTGTGCTCCAGGGTGTCCACATGCAGTTCAGTCCCCTCCTGGGAGGGACACTGAGCCTGTCACCTTTGGCCAGGCTTGGCAATCTTCTTTTTGGTATCATTTTTTAAGAAGTGTTGTTCTGAGCTTCTCAGAGCAGATCTGTCTCCTGTGTGCACATGTAAAACAGTTGTAAATACAAATTTCAAGATTGACTGCTTAGATATGCATAGATGACTCCAAGAAAATTCAGTGTGAAGCTCAAGCCTGTCTGTCCAGTGGCAGAATGAATCCATCCTGCTTTTCTCCCTAACCACAGGTGCTTCAGGTTGTAAAAGTCATGTTGCCAAGGCTACATTTAATCACTTGCATCTGGTGGCTGTGCTTAAATTTGAGATATTGTGTCACTAAACACTGCTTGTGGTGTGGAAACAGCCCTGCCTGAGGAACATGTTCCTAAAATCAGCCCCTTCCCAGCTGGAGCAGAGTCTGTGCTGGGAAATCCCTGCTTGGACAAGGATGGGCTGGAGGTGGGGGAGCCCTGCAAAGGGTGAGGTGCAAGAGGCAGCTGAGAGTCAGAGGGGGTGGTGCATGGAATAAAAGTGTAAATGGTTTAAAATGGTTTAAAAAAAAAACAAACAGAAGAATTCCAGCGTTATTAGATGGAAAAAAGTGAAGTGCCGGAGTTGGAAGCAGCTCCAGAGGAAGTTAGTGCAGCACACTCAACTCCTGTGTTTACCTGCAGTTATTTCACATGTGAAATGCTGTGGTGCCTCTAGGTCATTAAAATATTTGATCACTTGAAGGTGTGAAGGCTGATTACTTTTCGTACTCTTTTCCATCCCAACTAGAATTATTTAGGACCTGAGGTGAGTGGTTTGAGGTTGGATGGTAATTATGGTCTAAGATTTCAATGGATTTTTTTTTTTTTAATTCTGTATTTCTGTGTCCACTTTAAACACAGTGGTTTGGGTGTGCTTGGGTTGTTTTTTTTTTTTCTCCAAGTACAGCATTTCTCTGGCCCTTTATGCCTCCAGCTGCAAACAATTCTAAAACTGCTTTTCAAAATGGGAAGACTGAAGAGTATATTCATTAGGGTGTTTCTTTTTAATAAGGTTAATATGCAAAAGAGGTTTTTTATACTTAACTGTTGTAAATGTACTGTGTACAGATGAGGTTCCTGGAAGAAATTGTACTTGTATGAGTCTCTAAAAAAAGAAAAAGTGTGACATTCCTTAGTTATCCGCACTTCTTTAAACAGAAAAGGCATTTAGTGTTTTTATTAAGCTCTAATTGCCATCTTTGAGTGTGACTGTGCAGCTCAGGAGTGGCTGTAAATGAATTTCCCTGTAACCTGCATGGGTTGATGTGGGCAGTGTGAACTGGAGCTGACCCTCAGCTGGGCTAAAGCCCCGAGTTTCACTGGCAATCACTCCACACAGAGATAGATCCCTGCTCTGCAAACGAGCACAGGGCTGCTGTGGTGTGGAGCTGCAGCAGAGCCCAGGCTGGTGGCTTGGTGCTGGCTGGAGCTGTGCATTTGCAGAGGTTTGTTTGTGCTCATTTGTACTGGAGCACAGCCCTGCCCAAGCCAAACGTGTTTGTTTAATGCAAGACACTGCTACTACAGCAAAGCAGTCTGTCTGACAGGCTTCTCAGGAAATTCCTTACAGCTCTTTATTTGGGATGCAGAGCTGGCTGCCAGGCTTCCAGCAGCTCTGCAAGAGATGCTTGAAACCCTGGCAAAAAGGGCACTCACTGGGTTAATTTGTCCAGCAGCTCCCTCCTTCCAGAACATTGTTTTAGTAGTTGCTGGGCAACACTCTTTTTTTGGCAAGATGTTCAAGGAATGAACCCATATCTTAGACTTAAAATACCCTCATGGCAAGGCAGAAGAGGAGTAGTTCAAATTCTGTTTGTTCTTTTGATCCTAATCCAGGCCGTGCTCCTGTGGCTGGTGCCTCTGCAGGTGTTGGGGGCCAGCCCTGGGGGGCTCAGCCTTGAGCTGTACCTGCAGCAGGAGGAGCTCCCCAGGCTGCTTTAATTTATAATTATATGGGTATAAAAACTGTGTTTGAATATGAATCATGGAATGGCTTGGGTTGGGAATGGTTTCTGTTTCATCCATCCCATCCTGCCATGGCAGGGACACCTCCCACTGTCCCATTGCTCCAGCCCCAGTGTCTGACCTGGCCTTGGACATTCCAGGGATCCAGGGGCAGCCACAGCTGCTCTGGGCACCTATGCCAGGCCTGCCACCCTCCCAAAAACAATTCCTGCCCAAAATCCACATTTTTGATAGCTGTTCTTGAGTTATCCCTGTGCTCAGCGCTGATGAAGTCAATGTGCTTCTCCCCAGCAGAAATGTTTTATATTTTGTCCTTCATAGCTTTGCCATCACTGATCTGAATCCTCCCCACTCCTGCTTTGTGTTACATGAAGGAAACTCCATATGAAGGAAAAATATGAAGGAAATCTGTGATTCATGTAGGTCTGCTGGAGGCTCTGGAATTCTCTTGCACACATACACATTATTTACCCTTATTTAGCCAGGGCAAGCTTGTTTATAGCTTGGCATCAGGGCTGAGATTAGGGATTCTTTCAGTTGAAGGGTCACATATGTAATTTTCCCATACATTTCTGAAAATTAGAAAACAAGCTGAAACAAATAGTCAGGTCTCTCTGCCTGTTGGTTCTGCAGGGGTATGAGCAGCAGAGAGGGTCCTTTGTAGGCTGTGGGGGGTTCAGTGCCACCCCCTGTGTTTGTCACAATTTTCTGTGGGCTCAGCCTGAGGCTCCGTGTTCAGCTCCCAGCAAGTGGGCAGCTTGAATCCTGCTGTTCTCCACTCACACTTCTCCTGGTCTGCTGTGGTGGAAGGGATGAAATCAGCTTTTTGAACTTTGATGTGAAGTTGTTTGACTCTCTCAGCTGAGTTGGAGTGGGTGTTCTGCAGAGGTTTGGGCTGGAATGATGGTGAAGAGGATGGGATAGACCTGAGCTGCACAGCCAAGTTTGGGCTTCTTTTCCTTCTGAACGTGGAGTTTCTAATGCTGCTGAAATGCTTGGATGCGTTAATTATTAAAGTGCCTGGATTCCTTTAAGGAAAATTTAAACTAGACTCTAAATATGGCTTTTTTTCCCCCCTGTGATATTAGCAGTTCAAATAGCAGGAATTGTTTTTCATGCAGGAAGCAGAACTTTGGGGAGTGCCTGAGTGCTGAGGCCAAAGTCTTCTTGCAGACATCCATCACTTGCAATAGAAACTCCTTTCCAGTTCTGAGATGTCCAAGTCAGATTAAAATGCCTGTGCTGAATACAAGAGTAGAAAGTGGAGCATAATAGTGAATACCCACTTACAACTTCTCTGTTTTGCAGCCAAGCACCATAAAAAGAAAAAAGATGCCTCTTAGCCCCTTTTCAAAAACAGTAAAAATCAAAATAAGAAGTGTAAAATCAAAATAAACTTTTTGGTTCTTTGATGGAAGAGAAAAATGATAAAAATACAGTCAGTTGTGCCTATAATTTTTTTATTCAAAATTGAAGCATTGAGCATTTTGAGTAAAAAAAAAATAATCTTTCAGTCCTGCTGAATTAGGATATAGTTAAATCTAAAATACATTTTGCTGCCTTGATGAGGAATCTTTCAGTATTTATAGAGCTGCACTAGAAAACTGCCAACTGCTTGTACAGATTTGAATTTGCTGCCCTTTATAAGATGAAGAAATCCTGAATCCTGGCTCTGAATTGTGAAACTTTAGCCCACTGCAGCCTACGTGCAAGCAGATGTTGGGGACAATTGTCACTGCAGCATTTAGGTGTTTAAAAAAGCTGGGAACTTGGAAGTGTTGTTTTTCCTGCAGAGAAGTTTGCTTTCTATCTGCTAAGGCTTGGGGCACCCTGATCAGGGGGTGCAGGAATCAAAGGGAAGCTTGGTTGGGTTTTTTATTGTGCAGAGTGAATTGGAAAGCTGTTTTTCTTTCATTTCCTGCATCTCTTGCAGTGGTTCCTTACTGGCCTGTGGAGCCAGAGAAGTTTGTGGTGCAGTCAGAAATGATTTGTGATGGAGCACCAGATATCCCAAAGGCATCCTGAGTCTGTGGTGCTTTGTTACCCAGAGCAGCTGTGGCTGCTCACCCCTGGAAGCAGCCTGGGACAGTGGGAGGTGTCCCTGCCATGGCAGGGTGGCAGTGAGATGAGCTTTAAGGTCCCTTCCACCCCAAACCCTTCAGGGATTCTGTGTTGATGTGCTTAGCAGAGATAAATGACTGGCTAAATAACTGCTGGCTTCATGAAGGTGGTTAGGATTTTTCCTGTGTCCCTCTACTGGGGGAAGGGTCTGGCACAGATCAGGAGGGTCTGCCCAGCTCGGTGGGACAGCTGGGGACAGTGAGAGGAGCTGCAGAGGTTGCTGGGCTGTGTCCCTGCTGCTCTGTGCCCAACCAGCTGCCTGCCAGCTTCTGGGCTTCAAGGGCTTTCACCTGGGTGTTGTGCATGGGGATGGAGGCAGAGCAAAGCCCCTCTGGAACAGAAAGTGCCATTAATATTCATAGCTGGAGCTCTGTGTGAAACCAAATCTGTTGGTTCAGGTACAGCAGAGGAGGGAGGGGGGTTTATTTGAGCTCCTGGGAGAAGTTTGATCTGTGCACTTGGGCCCTCTGGAAATGGGGGCAGTTCTGTTCTGACAAGTTCTGTGTGGGACAAGGGGGGTTGACTGTGCCCTAAAATTGAAGAACTGAGCTAAATGCTCTTTTGAACATTTATTCTTTCTCAACTCTTGCAGGTCTGAGCCTTTTCCCCGTGGAAAGCTCAGAGTATTTCAGGTAGGATCGAGGAAGGGATTGCCAGAAAGCAGTGCTGAGCTATTAAGTAGAGCAGTTCTGTTAATAAACCTGGTCCCAACCTTGTAGACAAAAGAATACTGTGGCTTTGTTGCCATAGTTTCAGTGCAAAATCTGACCTTAGCTACAATAACATTCGGTTAGAAAGAACTAGCTAATCAGTTTTCTAAAATTAGTGTGTTCCCTAGTACATAAGCCAGTATGAACAGGATATTTAATGAAATATTATACTTAGTCACAAGAGCCCAAGGGAGTGAAATGCCTTGATGAATTGTGGGGGTGGGGTGACATTGGTGCCTATCTTTTAATATAGCAAAGTTATTAAAATTTGGGGCTTGCTTAATATTTAGAGTAGCCAAGTGTGTTCTTCTGTTCACCCTATTTTGCTATGTTGCTTTTGAAGGGCTCTCAGAGTCTGTTCTGTGAGCTGGCAAGATTGAGATGCTGGGGAATCTCATCAATCCCAAGAGCTTGCAGAGGACCTTCAGGTGAATTCAGGGTGGGTGCTGTGTGTTCTGCCAGCACAGCCCGAGTGCTCTGCAGGGGGAGGAGCTCACTCCTCTGGAAGGATGCAGCAGATGGATAATGTCATAAATTGTGTGGAAAAAACCCTGTGTGTGAGGACAGAAGTCTCCCAGGTACTGGGAACATCTTGAGCTGTACATTCATTATCTAAAGTGCTGAGAGGCTTAAGGGAGAGCCTCAGGTGAGGTCTGGGGTGTAAAATCCTGCTGGCAGTCCAGAGCACCTCACTGAGAGTGCATTTATTGTGCCCAGGCTCACTGGCCTGGCCCTGGGTGAGATTTTATCCAACTGTGGTAACCTAGAGCCAAAGATTTGTTTCTTTGCAGTACAAGAGCTGTGATGAATTATTGTTTTCTTCTGTGCAGTTTGGTTATTTTGGTATAAATATAAATAATGCAGAATAGGCAAGGCTGGGGTGGGAGGCTGGGTGGGCTGTCTGTTCTTCACTTCTGCTTGAAGTTCTTTGGAGCTGTGTTCACCTGCTGTTGGGTGCTTGAGACACCCAAATAGAAAGAGAAAAGCTTTTTAGACAAGGATCATCTAAATGATGCTTCATTTGGTGGCAGCTTTTGGAATTTGATATCCAGTGACTTAGAGCTACCAGGGGGTCATCACCTCTGAGGGCTTTGCAGCTGAGGTTCAAAGTGCTTCTATTCAGTCAAAGGCAGCTGCAGTTCCCTTAAAGCCATTCCCAGGACTGCTGTGGGCTGTGCTGGATGTGGAAGCACAAACATCTGCCAAACTCACTCAGGTTTGGTTCAGAAAAGCATTTCCAGCTTGGAAGTGCTGACACTCGCAGGGCTGAGCTTCAGGCTCAGCCTCTTGGCTGCCCTTGGCTTGGATGAATCCTGCTGAGCACAGTCAGGGGAGGTGTGATCCCTGCTCCTGCGTCCTCCTTCACAGCTGCATTTGCATCTTGGTGCTTCAGGAGTTTTGGTTTTAGGTCTGCCTTCCCCAGGATTCTTTAGGGAAGCTTAAGGAACTAAACCTGGCCTCTCAAGCTTTTTCCCCTGGGCACTTCTCTGTGGCCAGGTTTGATTTCTTCTCATCCCTTGAGGTGTTTGGTTTTTCAGAGGGAGCAGGTGGGTGCACTGTGACACCCCTGGGGAGCCCATCTGTGTCCAGCTCTTCAGTCTGTTCTGTATCATCTCCCTTCTCTTGCTTTTAGGACACAGTGAAGTTCTATGCCTACAAAAAATCTTCAATTATTTTCTTTTAAAAAGAAGGCTTTATACTTTGAAATGAGTTACAGTTCAAAAATACTTTCCATTTAGGTTATTTACTTAAGAAGACAAGAGATAAATATGCTAAGTACCTGTATCAAGGAGGCCTCACAGGTGCTGTGCCCAAGTGCCACATGGAAATCATTAGTCCAAGAGGAACCCAACCCAGAAGTTAAATAATTTCACTTCTGATTTTCTGGGCAGGCTGTTCTTCACTGAGCTAGAGTCCTGACTGCAGTGGTGGTGTCTCAGGGAGCTGTAGCTGTGAATACTTGTGTTTGAGAGCAGAGAGAGGGAAAGTGGAGAGGCTGCCAGCAGAGCCAGCCATGAAAATGTGCTGTGAGGGGAGGCAAACCTTGCCAGGTGTCTTCAGCACACGCTCTGTGCCACTCACACCTTCCTCCCTTCCCACACTGCTGGAGATGGAATATTCTGCCCTTCTTGCAGGTCTGGATTCATCCTTCAGGATGAAGTGTGGTACTTAATGTGTCAGCACCTGAGTGTGATCCTTCCTTCAATTCCTGCCACAGTTCCAGCACCTCCAGCTGCATTCTTCACATTCTGGGTGGAGATGGAGGTGCCAGTGCTGATCTGTCAAACTCTGCTGACTGGGAGCCTGAGTGGATAAAAACCTCCAGTCTTTCCTGCCTGACTTGAGAGTTTGTGATCCAAACCCCAGGAAACAAGTGAGCTGTTGCTGAAGGTTCTTGTCTCTGAAAACTGTTTTGCATTTTTTTGCTGTCCAGAGAGGAATTTGCTGCTTTGAGGTCAGTCTTGAAAAGCACCTGACTGGATCTTTAGGAATAAACTGTTTGTTTCCTTGCTTGGCAACTGGCTGGCTGGCTGGGGGCAGGGAGTTGCAAAAATCCTGGATTAGCTTTAGTGGCCCCTGACAAATGTGTAAAAGAAGCCTTATGTCTCACATGAGTGTGGAAACACCAGATTGACACTGAGTGCAGCGTTCCTTGACAATTTTATTCTAATGAACAACTATTCAGAGAGGGACTCGAGGGACTGAAGTGTTAGGGCTGACACTTCTTCATTCCCAGCTTGTGAAAACAGCACTGAGCCCCAGTGTTGGCAATTATCATCTGTTTTGATTATGTAATGTACAGAAGTTCAGTGAAAACATAACTCCTTGTGTTGTGGTTGAAGAGCCATTCTGTAGCTCTCAGTGATGTTCAGAGTAAGAAATCTCCTGCAAGCTCTACTGCCAGCAGAGAAACCATGACAGTGCTGAAAACACTGCTACAGGATCCTCCCCTGCCTGAACCAGAGCAAATTCTGCCTGAGCTGGGTTTTATTGAGGATACAGAGAGCTGTGCTATGCAGAAGCAATCTGGTAGCACCTAGACCTTGCATTTAGTGAATGTCAACCCTTTTATTTGTCGAGGTTAAAAATTATACAGGGGGAAAAAATAAACACAGAACTTGCAGGCATGAGGAAGTGAGGGAGCAGCCATCCTGAAAAGGAAAAAATCTGAGCTAGAGCTGCAAAAATGCTTTCCCTCCCCTTTGGAGCAGCACGTGGTCTCCAGGCAGCACCAGTTGGCTTTGGCCAGCCCCAGGGGCAGAGCTTGGGGCTGGTGGTGGCCCAGATCTCTGGGACCCAGTCCAGGGGGGGATTCCAGCCCACAGCTGCTCCTGCTGCCCTAAAGCTGTTTTATTGTCAGAGAAAGGGAATAAATCTGAGCGTTTTCAGAGTGTAACCAGCAGCAGCGTGGAAGGAGAGGAGTTCAGTCCCTCTGGAGGGGAGACTGGAGCAGGGAGGGCTGAGCTGGGTGTTGACTTTGGTGCTTTCCCAAACTCCTCCCAAGAGCAGGAGTTGCAGTGCTGATCTGGCAGATGCTCCAGACTCCCAGCCTTGATTTACCAGCACCAAGTGGTGCATCTGTGATGTTGCCTGGTCACAAATGGCTTCAGCACTGAGCCTTTCCCAACCACAGCTTTTAATACACATTTAACTGGATTTTTATGGCAAATGCATCCTGGTGCCTTTGGCTTCTTGCTCATGTCTTAACACCAGGATTGAGCAAATTTTGGAGCAGACACCTTGGTGCAGCTTTGCTGGGGTTAGTATTGACTTAGTTTGTTCTGACCTTCAGAAGTGCATTTTCCTTTTTGATTGAAGAGCAAATTCTGTCCCATACTCAGGTGATTGCCACAAAAACTGATCAGAAATTGAGGTGCTGTAAGAGTGACTTGATCACCACATTTTCCTGGTGGAAATGCACAAATGAAAATTTTGTGTTTGCTTTGGGAGCATTTGGCAGTGTTATGGGATGGTGGCTCCCAAGGGAGAATAATCCTTCCCTGCTGCAAAGTGCACCCTCAATAAATAGGAATGGCAGCACCCTGAGCTCCTGCTTGGGCATTGGAGGTAAATCTGAAGGCAATATAGATTTTACAAATAACCTTCTTGGTTGGCATTGACAAGCTTTAAAATAAGTAAAGAATTTCTATCCTCCCACTCCCTGTCAGGCAGATGGCCTTGGTCATGAAGAATGACAATGAGGAGAAGATCCTTCAAATATGATCTATAAGATTTAATCCCAAATATAATTTTTTCCATATGCAGCCTGTCATGTGCTGCAAGTTTTTGTGTTCTGTGAAGATTTGGGCAACTTGACAGATGATAATTCTACGTTGGGATGAGAATTTGCCTGCAGAGAACTCAGGGCTTTAACAGCTTATTTGTGTTGCAGTCTCCTTACAGGTTCATGTATATATTTCTGTATGTATCTATAAACAAATAAACATTGTAGGAGAAAGGAGTACAGTATCTAGAGATGAATTTTATATTTAATTTTAGTAGCTTATACTATGAATACCCACTAATAGTTCACAGCAGCTCCTTTTAATTTTAATATCACAGGTGACATTTAATTTGTAGTTTTTATCTGATGGAAAAATAACTGAGAGGATGTGTTTTCATGCTTGCATTTTAGTATTTAGGTGCAGTTACCTTGAAAGATCAGAAGGATCACCACAGCTGCTCAGTGTTCCCAATCCTCAGTGCTGAGCAATACTGGGAGGACCTTGAAGGCAAAGGAGCAGCAGGGAGAGCTGAAAGGGAAGAAATGGGATTAATTCTCTGCCCCTCTGGGGTGTTTGATTGAGGGAAAAGCCTGCAGCTGTGCTGAGGCTGAGCTGGTTCAGGATTGTTTCCAGAGGGGTGTCACAGCTCCCTGTGCTGCCCATGCACTGCATGGGGAGAGGGGTGTAAGGATGGGAGGAAAATCCTCACAGGGTTTTGAGATGTGGAATCCACATGGAGTTCTTACTCTTCCCACTGATGAGTCAAGCAATGTTCAGAGCTGAGCAGGAGAAAATATCCTGTTCTTCCAACTTCTCCATGAATCCCTTACTGAGAAAGAATATGAAAATATCCAAGTTTTTAATTTTCTGAAATTCGGCAGAAAAAAGAAGCACAACCCAACCTCAGAGAAAAGGTAAAGTTCTTTGGGGGGGGGGGGAAAACCAACATAAAAATGGATTCTTGTTTTCAGGCCCTTTCCAGGAGATTTTTCTGAGCAGAAGTTCCTTTCTTTGAGCTCTCAGTGTTATTTTCATACCTGATGGCTGCATACATTTGTGCTGTACTGGGGATCTTTGTGATCTCTCACTGAGGTTTGTTCCTGCCTGAAACCAGTGAGGGATTGAGGGGAGCAGTCTGCATCTCACTCTGAATTAATTCCACCCTGCTGTACCTCGTGTTCCCTGCAGGTGTTTCCAGTGTTTACATTTGCTGTTCTCTTTCTTGTGCCTTTTCTGTGCAGAAATGCTGGATTGGCCTGTCTGCTCTGGGCTTTTAGAAGTCTGCTGAGCCTGCTCCTCGCTCTGATGTTTAATGCAGGATTGAAGTTAAACATTGTGTTGGGAGCTAGATATCAAAGTATTCAAAACCCAAAAATAAAAGGGAGAAAGAGTGTGAAGTAAAGAAGCTGCAGCCTTAGACTGAAAAACTCAGGAACTTTAAAAGAAAAACTTTTATCTGTCAGGGATTTTGAAGTGCCTGTCACTTCATGTTCCTTCCTTCAAGTCCTGTTTGGGGGCTCATTTCAGAAAACCACAGTGACTCAGCTGCTTTGAATATCTGTTCTGTGGCGCGGGTTGGAAGCTCCCAGAGTTTCTCCCGCCTCCAAATGTGGTTTTTATTGGTGGATAATTCACTGGCAGGATCTTGTGTGCTGTGCTAATTTAAACCACGCTTCCAATATTTAGATTTTCAAAGTGTAAAGGCACAGTGCCCTGATATTGGTGAGTAGAAAGGAGGATGTTTGTTTATAAATATTTATTATTTGGTAATTGTAAAGGTAAGCCTATCTAGATTTCTGTTCCAGATAAATGCTGAAGTCTTCTGCACAAGATTAAATCTTCTGGAGGGTGAGATTTGCCTTGTGCTGGTTTATGTCCTCGAGCTCTTTGGGAATGGTGTTGGTCCTGGACAGAGCTTTTGCTGGAGCAGTCAGATCCAGTGAGAGTTCCTGAATGTATCAAAGGGAATTTCTGAGCAAAATATTCAAAATTTGTGTGTCAATACAAACACAAACCAGAGCTAATGGACTGTGGCTGTGGTCAGGCTGCAATAATGTTTTTATTCCCTGCTTGACACTCAGAGGCCTGGGGATGGTGGGAATAGATGATAGGGATGATTTGTGATGATTGGGAAAGGAAGGTGTGCACTGGATAACATGGATCCCCAGGAGTTCTTCACCCATCTGTGATGGAGCTGTGACACAGCGTCCTGTGAGAGTTTGCTGTGCTGAGTGCTGCTCTCAGCTGGAGTTTTTGGGGTTCACGTGGAGCCAGCCCAACCTCTGGCAGGGATTTCTGCAGGGCTGAGCTGCTGTGCTGTGCCTGTGCAGGGCTGGGCTCCTGTCCCTGTGCAGGGCTGGGCTCCTGTCCCTGTGCAGGGCTGAGCTGCTGTGCTGTGCCTGTGCAGGGCTGGGCTCCTGTGCTGTGCCTGTGCAGGGCTGAGCTCCTGTGCCTGTGCTGTGCAGGGCTGAGCTCCTGTGCTGTGCCTGTGCAGGGCTGGGCTCCCTGTGCCTGTGCAGGGCTGGGCTCCTGTGCCTGTGCAGGGCTGGGCTCCTGTGCCTGTGCAGGGCTGAGCTCCTGTGCTGTGCCTGTGCAGGGCTGGGCTCCTGTGCTGCCTGTGCAGGGCTGGGTTCCTGTGCTGTGCCTGTGCCTGTGCAGGGCTGAGCTCCTGTGCTGTGCCTGTGCAGGGCTGGGCTCCTGTGCTGTGCCTGTGCAGGGCTGAGCTCCTGTGCTGTGCCTGTGCAGGGCTGAGCTCCTGTGCTGTGCCTGTGCAGGGCTGGGCTCCTGTGCTGTGCCTGTGCAGGGCTGGGCTCCTGTGCTGTGCCTGTGCAGGGCTGGGCTCCTGTGCTGTGCCTGTGCAGGGCTGAGCTCCTGTGCTGTGCCTGTGCAGGGCTGAGCTCCTGTGCCTGTGCAGGGCTGAGCTCCTGTGCTGTGCCTGTGCAGGGCTGAGCTCCTGTGCTGTGCCTGTGCAGGGCTGGGCTCCTGTGCTGTGCCTGTGCAGGGCTGGGTTCCCATGCTGTGCCTGTGCCTGTGCAGGGCTGAGCTCCTGTGCCTGTGCAGGGCTGGGCTCCTGTGCTGTGCCTGTGCAGGGCTGAGCTCCTGTGCTGTGCCTGTGCAGGGCTGAGCTCCTGTGCTGTGCCTGTGCAGGGCTGGGCTCCTGTGCTGTGCCTGTGCAGGGCTGGGCTCCTGTGCTGTGCCTGTGCAGGGCTGGGCTCCTGTGCTGTGCCTGTGCAGGGCTGAGCTCCTGTGCTGTGCCTGTGCAGGGCTGGGCTCCTGTGCTGTGCCTGTGCAGGGCTGAGCTCCTGTGCTGTGCCTGTGCAGGGCTGAGCTCCTGTGCTGTGCCTGTGCAGGGCTGGGCTCCTGTGCTGTGCCTGTGCAGGGCTGGGCTCCTGTGCCTGTGCAGGGCTGAGCTCCTGTGCTGTGCCTGTGCCTGTGCAGGGCTGGGCTCCTGTGCTGTGCCTGTGCAGGGCTGAGCTCCTGTGCCTGTGCAGGGCTGGGTTCCTGTGCTGTGCCTGTGCAGGGCTGAGCTCCTGTGCTGTGCCTGTGCAGGGCTGGGTTCCTGTGCTGTGCCTGTGCAGGGCTGGGCTCCTGTGCCTGTGCAGGGCTGAGCTCCTGTGCTGTGCCTGTGCAGGGCTGGGCTCCTGTGCTTGTGCAGGGCTGGGTTCCTGTGCTGTGCCTGTGCAGGGCTGGGCTCCTGTGCTGTGCCTGTGCAGGGCTGAGCTCCTGTGCTGTGCCTGTGCAGGGCTGAGCTCCTGTGCTGTGCCTGTGCAGGGCTGAGCTGCTGTGCCTGTGCAGGGCTGAGCTCCTGTGCCTGTGCAGGGCTGAGCTCCTGTGCTGTGCTGTGCAGGGCTGAGCTCCTGTGCTGTGCTGAGCTCTCAGCCATCACCTGGAGCTCTCTCCTGAATTTCCCAGTGTGTGTGGAGGGGTTGCCATGGAGGGGAGCGTGGGGTGGGAGTGGGCAGAGGCAGCTGCTGCAGGCACTGGGGGAGGATCCTGCTCTTGCAGGCAATCCTGGGAACTGCTGCTGCCCAGAGCTCTGCACGTTCCCTGGGGAGAGCTCCATGGCTGGTGGGCAAGGGAGGAGCTGTTATGTGAACAAAGTGCCTTTCCCTGCTCTGCTCAGGAGGGTGAAGAGCTCATGGCCATGGTGGCCTTCATGGACCTTTGGGTTCAGTCAAGTTCCTTGTCCATCCTGTGTGCATTTCTGCATTGCTTAAACCCATTGGAAAAAATGAATGTGGCACACAGTGCCATGGTTTAGTTGGTAAGGAGGTGTCTGGTCATAGGTTGGACTTGATCTCAAAGGTCTTTTCCAGCCTGGTTTGTTCTGTGATTCTCCCCCTTCGTGGTGTGCTCCTTCAAGGATGTGCAGAACAACTCTATTACTTCTTGAAAGTCCTCTGCAAATTTTTCATCTGTTACTTCTTGAAAGTCCTCTGCAAGTTTTTAATCCCTGTTATTCTTTGTAAATCCTCTTCAGATTTTCAATCTAGCAAAAGGGTGTTCTGGTGGTGAACTGACAGATCCATCTGCTCCATCACAGTGGGTTTATCAACAGTTTCAGTTCAAATATTTTTAGTGAAAAAGTTGATTTGTGTATGTAACAGGCATATGGCTTAAGGCTTGTGCTCAGCAGCTGTTTGGGTGTATTCATTAGGAAAAGTACCACGCAGGGATGTTTGGTAAGACAGTCTTGTTCCCTGGGGTGGGGCTGGGGTGTTTGGAGTCGCTCAGAATCCACCAGCAGCCCTGGAGTGCAGGCTGGAAGCTTTCTCAGTTTAGCGGTCATTTGTGTCCCCAGACTGGGACACAGTGTCTGAGAGTGTGGGCAAGCTGATGACAACTCTCCAGACATGTTCCATCAAAGAAAAGGAGATAATGTGCACGAAAACTGTAACACTTGGCAGTGGTAGTAGTGCAGCCAGGGCTGGAATAGCAGATCTGTTGATGCTGTGTGCAGCACTGTTCTGTCCCTGCCCTGACCTGCTGTCACCCTTCCAGCCTCAACACTGCCTTGCAAAAAACCAGCATTATTCTCACAGTGCCACAGAAGTGATTTGGCTCAGGAGCTGCTCTGCAGTGCACGTGGTTCTCCAGCAGCTCATCTGCTTCTCCTCAAATACAGAGTTTTTGTCACGTTTTTAACAACACTTGCAATGGCTGCACCTCGTAAAAAAAGCCTTCAGGGCTTTTTGAATGAGCAGGAGGGGAAATCTGCACAGTGGAACCAGTGACACTCCTGTTCTTTAATGGTTCTCTGTTTCTGCAGGGGCTGGAGATTGTGGAACTACAATCCACGGAGTTTGTGCCAGCCAATATCTTTTGTTCAGACCCGTAATCCTTCCTTGAAGAAGTTTTTCTTTTCACTTTCATGTAGTATCTTAAGTGTTCTTTAATAAAAAACAGTGGATTTGTTCTGCAAATACCTAACATGCAGTTTGTGTGTTAGCAGACTTCTGGAATATTTTCAGTGGGCAAAGAGAAGGCATGGTTGGTATGGTGAAGTTCACCTTTTACAAGTCCAGAGACCTGGCAGACAAATTTACCTCATTGCTCCAGTGGTGTTCTCTTCACAACATCTCAGTGAAGTGGGAAATACACATAAAAAGTCCCAAGTGCTCATGCAGATAATCAGCTTTTCACATCTTTTTTATGTAGTTTTTGGGGTTTTTTTTATATAATTTCCATATCCTCAGATGTTTGAGGGGAATTTTCTTTTTGCTTTGTACCATTTATCTTGGAATAAGGTTCAGATCCTTCATCAGGACAGTTGGCACTTTCCATGACAGAGCCTTTGGATAACATCAGTTTTCTGATGTTTCTGATCCAAAATTCATTGGGGATTTGCTGAAACAGTTTATTTCTGAATCTATTTTTTGAGCATCTCTAATACCAAGGACACTTGCAATCCATATCTCAGAACTTGTGTCTGGTTTGTGACGTGGGAGCTGCCTGTTGGATCCCGAGGCTGAGAATCTTGTTTTTTCCAAAGGTTATGGGTAAAAATTATTCCTGTGGTCAACAGGTGAGTGACATAGTCCTGTGCTACCTCATGCTGCTGCAGTTTTCCCCTGGGGTCATAAATCTGGGCAGCATTGTTTGAAACCTCCCCTGTGGGAGAGCTGGCAGGGGCACTGAGCCCTCCTGGAGCTGAGGGTGCCAAGGGCTGGATTTTGGGGGCTGGAACCAGCAAGTGGCACCACTCAGGTGTGGTGAAGTTCTGACAACTCCCCTTCCATTCACAGCAGAGCCTGAGAGGGCTCCAGCAGCTTTTGGAATGCTCCAGCCTGGCTGGGAAACCACCAGGGCTGGGTCCTTCTGTGGGGCTGAATTTGAGTGTGGCTGCCTTGGCCACACGTCACCATTTCAGGCTCTGCAGACCCACAGTTGTAAATTGGTATTATCAAATCTGTGGGATGGAATCAGATTTTTTTGTTTGTTTTGTTTTTGTTCTTTTGGGGTTTTTTCCTGCTGTTTCTGAATGCCAGGATTTTGTGCAGAAAAGGAAAGTTCAGCTGAAACCTGGTTAAATTAATTTGAAACTTGAAATCCTGCAGATCAAGGCACAAAACTGGTGCAGATCTGGAAGTGGAGACTGGACCACCTGACACAACCAGAAAGCAGTTCTAATGCAATTACCATGGAATTAATAACTGGAAATAAAGACAGAGATTGAAACAAATGAAGGAAGAGAACGGAAAGGAGCAGACAGTGTTAAAAGAAAATTTCAGTTCATTTTTCTCAACTTGGAAGGTTATTTCTGCTCTGAGGCTACTGACAGAGGTGGTATTTGTGAGCCAGATTTGTGTGTCTCTGCTGACTCTGGGTGGATGTGAGTGGAGGATGCCTTCAGTGGTGCAGCTGGTGTTACTTAATAATTTTCCCAGCCCATCCATCACTTCTGAATCCAGCATTCTCCCTCACTGATTCATGTGTTACCATTGTGTCAGTAAGGCAGCTTGAAAGATGGCTGAAAATAGTGAAAATACCTAATTATTGTTCTTTGTGGAGAGGGAAGTTTTTAAATAGCTGTAGCACAAAGCAGCTTGAATACATTTATTTTCTGTAGAGTTTTCAGGCACACACAGAGGATATTTTTTTACTGGTCATTTTTGTCTCCAGGATTTCAGGGCAATAAGGGAGGCATTGTCAGCATCTAAACTCAGACTTTTTTGCACATGGAGTTAAAGAAGTGAAACTTGTGGTTTTCTTTTCAGGTGTGTTTTAACTCCTTGGATTATCCCATGAAGTTTTGGTGCTCCTGTGAGCTCTTACACCCTGTTCTCCAGGGGAGATAATCAGCTGTGAAAAACCAAGGAGCCAGAGAAGCTGCTCTGTGTGTTGGAAAATGGACAGCAAGTTAACAGAGTGTTTATTTCTGCAGCAGGCTCACACTGGGAGCGTGTATGAAACATCCCTGAGATGGATGATCGTGTGTTCCGCTGCTTTTGAGCCAGTAGAGCAGGCAGAAATAAATTGAATTGCATTCATGTGTTTAAAAATGAAAGAAGAAAACAAGAGCTCAGTTGAAGTTGAGAAAGGAGCAGTTTGTCTTTAGGAGCTCAGTGTTTGTGGAAGCACGTGGGCAGCTCTGTGCAGCAGGTGAATCACATCCCTGTGGGACACACCGAGCATCCCTGGGAGCTGGGATTGACTTTGCCTTAAGGGAAATTTGGGTTAGAAGTTAGAAAAGAGCTTTTTGCAGGGAGAGTGATGAAGTACTGGAGTGGTCTGCCCAGGGAGGTGGTGGAGTCACATCCCTGGCTGTGTTTAAGAAAAGACTGGCTGTGGCACTGGGTGCCATGGTGTGCTTGAGGTGTTGGGATGGGTTGGGCTGGATCTCGAGGGTCTCTTCCAAGCCAGTGATTCTGTGGCACTCAGGCACAGTCACAGACACTCAGGTGCTTCAGGTGATGGCCAGTCCCCCGTGGGTGCCTCTCTCAGTCTCTGGGGTTTCCCTGTTGGCAGTGGCCGCCCTGCATCCCCAGCCCCACAGAGCCCCCCAAGGACGTGCTGCCAGGGGGGTGAGCGCCTGCAGGCCCCTCCTGGCAGCCTCTGCTTCCTCCCAGGGCCGTGGAACATTTCTCTCCCATCTGCAGTGCAGCCCAGCGGGGCTGGCTGCCTCCCATGCCTGGATCCAGCTGCCTGCCGTCCCCGTCCGCCGCGCTCTGCTGCCTTGGCTCCCGCCGCTCGCTTCCCTTTTTTGGTAACGCTCAGCTCCTCACCCTGCCTGCAGCAGCCTCTTGCACTGCTTTAGGGACTGTTTTCCACTTTCATTTTTGATCTCTAAAGCCATGGATTGTATTTCAGCAGCGGTGCTGGCACAGCTTAACTCCTAAGTGCTGTCAGACTGGAATATTGTGATTTTTAGAAGTGCTTGGCTGTT
This sequence comes from Luscinia megarhynchos, assembly GCA_034336665.1. Classification (NCBI taxonomy): domain Eukaryota; kingdom Metazoa; phylum Chordata; class Aves; order Passeriformes; family Muscicapidae; genus Luscinia; species Luscinia megarhynchos. The sequence continues at coordinate 1,433,055 of CM067575.1, read as the reverse complement.
TTACTCTCTCTGTAATGCTCTGCCTTGCTGCTGCCGAGGCAATATACAGCAGCACTTGTGTTTATGGGGTATATACACCTTGTCAGCATAACCTGCTTATTAAAATGACTTCCAGAGTGCAGCCTTCAGTGCTGAGATTACGTTCTGGAGGCCAGATTTTAATTAGCTGCATGATTTGTTGGCGTTTTCCGTACGTGTTCCCGGGAGGGGAAGCGGCGCCCAGCACCCGAGCGAGCTTGGACAGATTGAGCTGCATCACTTGATGGGCCTCAGCAGAGCATCCCTGGGCCCCTGCCAAAAGGGATGGGGACTGTTTAAAGTGGAGAGAGGGAGAGGCCTTCGGGAGGTGGAAGACTCAAGCCCAGCAAAAGAAAGCAAGGAATAAAACTCCCAGACTCGGAGCAGATGTGGGCAGAGCTGTTCTGGGTTTGCCTGGGCAGCAGGACTCTGCTCTGCTCAGCTCCAGGCTGTTGTTTCCTATAGTTGAGGCAGTTATGGGGTTTTTGCATTGATCTTTGCTTTATTAAACCAGTTTGTGGAAAGCTGAACATCCGTGGCAGCTCAGAGCTCCTGGGTGCTGCCCGTGTCTGCCCACAGTGTTGGTCACAGCTGGCTGTGCTCTGCTCTGCAGAGGAGACTCCAGCTTGGGGATTCACTCAGGATCTGTCAGAGACTGCTCTCAGACTCTGCATGCAGAGAGGAGGAGAGTGGGCATGTGGCAGTGCCTAGGGAAGCATCCATGGTGTGGGAACTGTGGTTAGAAAAGGAGTTGTCAATGCTGTGCTGTGAGAAAAAGTGCAGTTGGAAAATACAGAAGAAGAAGCATTGCTAAAAAACAGTAATTGTTTTTTCCAGATTTGCTTTCTGGCAGAGCCTCGAGTGAAGTTTCTTGTACTTCCAGAACAAGAGAGAAAATCCAGGAAGGAAGTGGGCAGGAATGTCACTGACCAGTCTTTTATCTTGGTATCTGTGGGACACAGGACCCTGCAGATATTGCTGGGAGAGGGAGAAATTCTCTCCTGCCATGCCCCTCTGGAGAGGGGAAAAAATCATGGCATGAAACTGTACAAATGAATAGTTAGATACAGACATAGTGGAGTGCTGGAAGGGATCACTTCAGGTGTTATGGCAGGAATGGAGGAAATTCTGCCCTTGGAGGGGAGGGGTGGGCTGAGGGAGCTCTCCAGGGGACTGCCAGCCCTGTGAACCTGCTTTTGGAATCCTGCAGGAGCTCAGGGGAGCAGCACCTGGTGCAGAAGGGAAGAAACAAACAAGTAATTCAGGCAAGGGATCCCAAGTGCTTCATTAGCATAAGAAAAATCGAAGCACTAAATTCAATTTTATTATTTCTTCCATTCTTCCAACCAAGGCCTCAATAATATTATCAAATATTTATTTAATCTCCCTACATCCTTCTTTTGGCAATGCAGTTTTTCTTTAAGCCAAATCCATTTAAGAGCTGAAAATGGAGCTGCTTTATTGAACAGCTGAAAAATTTGCCTTTTCTCTTGCATGATGCTGTGGTGCTTCATTCCCTGTGACACGCACACGAGACATTTTTAAACAGAAGTGACTTTTATTATGCTGTGCAGTCAGCTCTGTCTAATAGCACAACAGTGTTCTTTCCATGCTGGTCAACACTGATGCTTCCAGAGGGGGTTTGAAATTTGATCTTCCTTGTTCTTCCTGTGCTCAGAGCTTCCAAGCGTTCCCTGCCTCCTGCCCCCACTTCCTGCCCTGTTTTCTGCAGGAACTTTAATCCGGAAAAGCAGGAGCAAGTGAAGAAGCAAATGTGAGAGTGAAATCCAAGGGGTGAGCAGCCAAAATTAAATGAAATTTGGCCAGAAAATAAATATGCTTTGGTTTACTTCCAGGGTGAAATGCAGACTGAAAAGCCCCAAAGATTTTGAGGAGGGAACGCCGCAGGGTTCCCGTCCTGAGAATTGTGTTGGTGTCTCACAGGGAGGTTTGTCATGGAAACTGTTAAAATGGAGATTGGGAATGGTTTCCTGGGTCAAGGATCCAGCTCTCAGGCTGGGACAAAGGCTGGAGCCACAACAATTCACTTACAAATGCTTCTGCAGCTCATGACATCAGTTTGCTGAATTCCCTGCACGTAAAGTGCGAATCCTTCTCCTTGTGTGCAAAATAATTGATTTTCAGTGCTTGTGAGGGAGAGGAAGGGATGGCCTTTCAGACTCTTGTTCAGGGTTTGTTTTCATGCTGACCAGAGATGGAGCTGAGCTAAGGCAGGAGCACTCACTGGGACCAGCAGCTTCCTTGGGATCCTGGCTTAACTCACATTAATGTGTGCAGCTCTGAACCCCTCACTTGAGGTTTTTTCTTCTCTTTTCACCTCTCCTCAATAAAAAGAGGTTTTTTCCTGACTTGTATCTGTTATTAGCCAGGAACCATCAAGGTGCTTTGATGATTTATAAAGAGGTGATTCTTAAGTAGCTCCTCCTGGTCAAAATTACCCACTGTGTCCATAAATGAGGGCTGTACCTTAATGCCTCCAGGGGCACCTGCTGCATTCTCTGTGTCCTTAACAGCTTTCCCTGGGGAACTTGCTGTGTTCTGTCACCTCAGATCTCTTGTGGCCAGTGCTGCCCATCCAGGGACACCTTACCCATCAGGATGGCAAGGAGAGGAATGGTTTTCTTGCTTTTTTAGCCTGAATGGATGTCAGATGGGATCTGTTGTAGTTAGATCTGCGGGGTTTAGGGTGTTTTTCCTTTCTCCTTGTGCTGCTCTCCCTTCTGGCTCTGTGTTTTCACGCAGCATCTTCCCTCAGAACCAGAGATAGAAAAAAGCATCTGGTCTTTCCTGCAAATGTTTCGTTTTGGAACTGCCTGTATATCCAGTGTCTAAATATTTCTCTCTTTTCGAGTAGCAGTTTTCTTTTTGAAGGAGACCAAAGAGGTTACGTGTAGAAATAAAACAAACACTGCTGTGTTCTGAACCCTTTGGAACACAAGGTGTTTACTCAAAGGTGCATTTCTCAGGTCAGCTTTAGCTTTAGCAGACATTGATATTCAGTGTCCAGCTCTAGGGTAGATAATTTTTCTCTCTCTGAAATCTCTGTTCAGTCTTCTCCCTTTGCTTTGATAGCTCAGCTCCAAGTTAATAACAATTACATTATTTCCTGTGTTGTTACAGCTTGAACAAATGAAGCAGCAATTCCCATTGGTGGGGATTTGCATAAATGAATATAATAGCAAGAGGGTGGTTACCCTCGTGTCTTGCAGATAGGAGTTGAGGGTGGTTATTTTAACATAAAAATTAAAATATATTTAGATCACAAATGGTGCACGCTCTCAGTTTAAATGTTGGTTGCAAGGGTGATTTTCCCCCTTTATTCTGCTTTAAAAAGCAGGGCATTGAAAGCCCTTGAAACACAAGATGCAGCAGCACAAAGCAGGGAGGTAACAGACGTCACCACAGCAGAAACCACTAATAAATTTTGTCATGCAATTAGTTCAGGGTTTGGATGCTGAGTGCTTGGGCTGCTTTGCAGAGGGATGGGATAGAATCTCAGAATTTGGGCTGGCAGGGGAGCTTAAAGCCCATCCAGTTCCAGCCTGGCCTTGGGCACTGCCAGGATCCAGGGGCAGCCCCAGATCTCCCTGTTCTGTACCTGTGTGCCCTGCTCACCTGTGCCTCAGTTTCCCCACTCGTGGAGTGGCAGAGCTCTTGGCAGCCTGAGGCTGGAATCCAGCTGAGTTCTTCCACCAGGGCCCAGGTTTGGTTTCTTGCTGGCATGGAGCCCCATTGGGGACCACAGAAACCCACTTCTGATCCGAGCTGGTCTGCTCCCAGCAAAGCTTGGTCACTGCAAATTGAAAATGAAGGGATGTCTTCTCATCACAGAGAGTCATTTCAGTAGGATCAGGTTCTTTTTTCTCCCTCTTCATGGAAATGCAGGAATGATTAATAATCAACACATTTCTGTGGCTGCTTTTGTTCTATATTCTTTGAACCTCTTAGGGCTGTCATCTATTAATTTTAAATCTCAGAAGGAACAAGTATAGAAATAGATGATGGAGTAATCCAAGGGTTTCTGAAAAGGTGAAACTTGTCTGTGATTGAATATGTGCATTTTGTATTATTCTCTAAGTCTCTTGTGAGAAAATACTGCATTTGAGCAAAAGAGAGGTCTTCATTTTGTCTTCGAATAAACTCCTCATCTGGTGGAGCATTGCCATCCTCGTGAATGTATTAAAGCTGTGCAATTTTGTAAATACAAAGTCAACAACTTCTGTTTACAGTATCTCCATCATTGCCAGCTACCTTACTTCTTCATTGCTGCTGTTCTTTCATATTTAAAATAAAAAGAGGAGATAGTATCTGTGTGTTCACTCTCTCCTGTGAGCAGGCATTGGCCTTGGGAAAATATCAGGTATCTAAGTATAGAAAAGTCAGAAGAGAAAATGCTAAATTTCTGCAGGGAATTGCTGGTTTTCTTTTAATTTTAGTTTTGCTGTGCAAAAATGTGTTTGGTTTTTTCCAAGTAATGAAGAAACAGCTGTGTTGGTGTTAAATATTCAGTGGATTTGTAAGTGACTTATTTAAAGATCTTCATCTTTATAAGATTTCCCTCATTTGAAAGCACCCTAAAGTTTGGTTTTGTGAGGGGGAGTAATTTCTCTTGGTTCTTACCTTTCTCCAGTTGGCATTTTGGAGAGTCTGGGTTTAAAACCCAAAATAACACGACACACCTTTTTTGTTGCCAGCAAAGTATTTGATTCCTGCTCCCTCCAACTGCAGAAAAGTTGGTGAAGACCTTCTAAGTGCTTAAAATAGGCAGTGGAGATTTGGAAAAAATGATGAGTGGTGGATTGCACAAGCAGCCTGGCTGGAGCTGAAAGTGCTCCAGATCTTTGTGTGTGCTGGAGAGGGGCAGAGGGAGGAGAATGGGCTGGGGCCCCCAAAACTAAGCTGAGCTCTGCCAGCAGCCAGGATGGCACCTGAAAGAGCTGAATACAAAAGAGGGGAGAGACTGCAAGGGCAGGACAAGGGGAAAGGGCTCCCAGAGGGCAGGGCTGGATGGGGTATTGGGGTGAAATCCTTCCCTGGGAGGGTGGGCAGGCCCTGGATCCCTGAAAGTGCCCAAGGTCAGGCTGGATGGGGTTTGGAGCAGCCTGGGATGGTGGAAATGTCCCTGCCATGGCAGGGGGGATGGATGATCTCTGAGGTCCCTTCCAGTCCAGAACATTCCATGGATCTTTGCCATTCTCTGAAGGTGTTTGGTGCTCATTGCTGGAGCTTTGGGTGCCAGCAGTGCCTGTGCAGGAGCTTTCTGAGCTGTCCTGTAGACCAAGGGTAGAATTGACTTAATGCCAACACTTAATGCCCAAAACAGGGAAAAGCCTCTGAAGGGCAGGCTGGAATTGCATGGGGATGTTTGGCTTGGGTGTTTCTAGGCAGGTTTGTGTGAAAGAAGGTGATGATGTCTTGGGTGGGCTCTGAAATACTCAACTCCCTTCTCCATATCATTTCAGCCTTTCTAACCTTGGTATTTGCAATTTTGGGCAAGTCTTGCATTATATTTTCAAATGATTAATGTACTACCTAAACATGGCCTAAGTTTGTGATGGAGTCTATTGTAAGAAAAAGAAGCAGCTCAGTCTTTGTCAGGTCTTTCATTGTGCTTTGAGAGCAAGAATTGGGTGAGATGTGGCTGCTTGGGTTTGGACTGGAGTTTGAAGTTTGGAATCTGTGCTGGGTTGGGAAGGAGCACAGTCTAATCAAGAAGGGAATGTAGAAGGGAGAAGAACAAGTGGGGTGGAAGGAATGACAGTTGGAATAACGTTGCTGGCAAGTTTCCCTCTTCCTTGAGCCCCAAAATACTTTGGAACACGGGGGCTTCTAACTTTTGCTGACTCTGTGCTGCTGGTGCATGCAGAGGGTAACCAATCCTGGCTGTGATATTTTGGGGAGCTGCAGGTGGCAGAGCCCACGAGGGCTGTGAGTGTCCCACCAGTGAGAGCGCTCATCCCTCGCGTGGTGCAGGGGCTCCATTCCACGCAGAGCAGTCACTGGGGGAGCAGCAGGATTTATCTGGGCAGCACTGACATGCACATTTAATGTGTGCCCATGTGGCATTCATCATCCTGACGGGGTAGTGTAGGATTATGCAATCCCTCCTTCCTGCAGGACCTTCGTTGGGTGTTCAGGCTCGATGTGTCATCATTTCATCAACAGTGACGTAGTATTTTATTTTTATACTTCTTCATTGTGCAATTCTGCCATTTTTCACTGTGTATCATGAAGATCTGAAAGGAAAATGCATTCCTTCCTGGTTAATATGCAACAAACAGTCTATAAAAAGGTGTTGTTACTGTTCAGTAATTCTTTATTTATCACCTTTCCTGTGTGGCTAAAGCTGCTCGAGTCACTGAGTGGAGCAGGGAGATGATGGTTTGGGCTGCTTTGGCTTCACTTTTAGTTTATGGCTTTGGAATTTTGGCTCCTGTTACAGAAAGAGGCCTAAATTCCATAAGGATGGTGTGAGACAAGCATGGGTTTATCTTGCACAGTCATCAGGACTGTGGGTTCCAGATCAATGACCACGGTGGTACTCAGCCAGCACATCCTTGACTTTGTAAACATCCAAGGCAGTGGGGTCTGCAGATCTCAAAGTCTTCTGGCCATAAAGTTCATGTAGTTTGACCTGTGGTGAAATGCATTTGGTGGCCATATGAAGGTGAATAAAGCCAAGTTGAACTTCAGAAACAGATTTCATAGAACAAATACTAGGAAAAAAATATATTGGGTGCTTTTCATTGTTTGTTTTAGATCTGTAGCTTGCTTTGTTACTAGGGAGAAAACCCAAGGAAAGCATGTTATGCTTTGCTCTTCTTGCACTGGACAAGGTCAAACTCTTGGAACCCTCTCTGGGTGCTTCAGGCAGGAGGAGGGGGTTACTTGCAGTTAACAGTTTGGAAGTTCAGTCTAACTTGACAACTTTCTTGACTGAAAAGGATGGAAAGAAGTGCACTGTGACTAAATCTAGCCTACAATTAATTCTTCTCTGCAGTTCTGTGTGTTAATTGCTGTCATTGTGTGAACTGATGGTTTAAGCAAAAATAGAAAGTTTTATAACTGGTGTGTTGCTTACAATGCAGAGTCTTAGCTCGGAGTGCCAGCCCGCAGTGGCTCTTTGAATCTCTGCTGTGCTGTCAATCTCTGAATCATCCCGATGGGAATGGAGGAAGTGGTGAAGAGCACAAACCTGGGAAGTGTGGTTCAGCAGCCCCAGGCTGGCAGTGAGAGTGGAAGTGGAGCTGTGTTTCTGCAGAGATGCAGCTCAGCCTCCCCCTGAGCTCTGTCCCTGAGCTCTGTCCTTCCCCAGTGTCATGCCAAAGGCTCCCAGTGCCATGCCCAGTTCCTGCCATGGGGTCTCTTGTGGGGGTCCTGGGCTGGTCAGCCAGGGGGCAGTGGGGTCATCTCTAAGGTCCTTCCAGCCCTAAACCATCCTGGCATTCTTTGCCCTTCTGTGACAGGAGTTGGGTGTTGCCTGGAGTGCTCTGGGGGTGGATTGGAGGAAAGGCATGAGCAGAGTGATGGTGTCCATCTCAGGCAGCATCCAGAGCTGAAATCACCAAGCTCTGTCTCAGCCCCTTCAGCAGCTTCAGCCTCTGGCAGAGCTGCCATCTCCTGTCTCCAGCATGGGCTTTCTCCCTTTCTGGTTAGAGTGCCCATGAACCAGCAGCTCTGCTTTTCAGGCACTGAGCATAAACTATCCCAGCTGGGTTTCTCCTCACCTTGCTGCTTCCCAGACTGTACAGATTGGCTGTAGGGGTGCACCAGGAGCCTGGAAAGGCCATGTGAACCAGGAGCCTTCCATCACTGCTGCCAGAGAGGCTGGGAACAGCCTCCTGCCTCTTCTGGCACTTTGTTTGAACTTCTGAGCTGCTACTTTAGGCCCTGCCTTTGAATAGCTGAATTTATTTTTTTGCGTGTTCCGTTGCTTGGCGACAACAGGAGGAAAAACAGTCACTGCAGCTCATGTGGGTTTATTACTGATAAGTTAGCATCTCTAATACAGACATGTATTTTTAATAAGACTAATGAGCTGTGATTCCTGACTTTTGCCAGGCAGAATGTTAAATAAACTGTGTTGCTGCATTGGGTATAGAACCTGACACACTGAGGGGTTTGATGTTACCTCAAGCCATGCCTTGAATGCCTGTGCTTGTGCAGGCTCTTGTTTGAGGGTATTTTATGTTGCTGCCACTTCATTAGGTGAGGAGTTTCTACTATTTTTTTTTTTGCCCGGTTTTCCTTAGCAATAGAAGGGATTTGATGTAAAAACTAAACTGGCAACAGCAGCAGTGAAAAAATCTGAAGCAAACCCCCTCCAACCTGATGGAGTTTACCTGCTGAAGTACAAAAACTCCAAGCTGAAAGTGCAGAAACCAAGTCTGTTTGCCTGGGAAAGCACTGGAACGTGTTCCCATTTTAGTCTGGTACTGTTTTTGACTGGGACAAGTTATAAATTTTCTGCTCTTGCATCAGATGTTGGCAGCAGCAGTTAGTTTTTATCATTCATGGGGCAGCATTCCTGTCGCTCAGAAAAGCATTTGTCTGATCAGGAGCTTTTTGGAATTTGTTTATAAAGCTTTCCTTGCCACTGGAATATTTGGAGAGCATTAGCAGCAAGAATCCAGCTAATTCTGAGTGGCTGCACCACCCGTGTGTTTGTTGCCTGTTTTTCCAGATTGCCTGTTCAAGCTGTGTCCCATGAACCGCTACTCGGCGCAGAAGCAGTTCTGGAAGGCAGCAAAGCCAGGAGCCAACAGCACCACGGATGCTGTGCTGCTCAACAAACTGCATGTGAGTATCCCTGCAGGATCCCTCCCCTCAGCCCCCACCCATCCTGCCTGGAGGGAAGCAGGGGTTTCCAGCTTGGCACAGCTCCCGAGGAGGCGCCGAGTGGACAGAGGAATAAATCAGCGTGCAAGATTCCTTTGGAGGTGTTTGCTCCACATCTTCAGTCCTGTGGTTTGTGACAAAGTCATGGAATGAGCTGAGTTGGGAGGGACCCACAGGGATCATCCCAGCTCCTGGCCCTGCACAGACACCCCAGCAATCCCACCCTGTCCCCAAGAGTGGCAGCCTCGGGGTTGTGCCCAGCACCTCTGGGGGAAGAACCTTTCCCTGAAATCCATTCCAAAGCTCCCCTGGCCCAGCTCCAGCCGTTCCCAGGGTTGTGTCTGTGCCACACAGAGTGGACAGAACCCCCTCCTGTTCCTGCTCAAGCTCTGTGTCCATGACACTGGGGTAGCCCTGGCAGCTCTTGTCTTTACCCTGTGGTACAGGTAATGGTGCATTTTGGGCATTAAAAGCATAAAAAAGGCATTCTTGAAGCAGTTGCACAGGGGAGTCTCAGGCACTGCATCTCAGCATGGGAAATCAGGAGCTGCTGCTCTGATCAATCTATTGGGACTGCTCAAACAAACAGCAGTGCTGTTGATACATGGGAAGGTTGATGGGTAATTATGAGTAATTATAAGGCCAGACAGCCTCTGCTTCCGTATTAGCGTGCAGTATTTAATATTTTCTGGGTAAAATGTTGACATTCAGCAGCTGAAAACTCAGTAAGGCAGTTGATTGCTGTTTTTAGAGCTCCTATATAAAAAAAGCCAACTTAACTTAAATACCATCTGTTGACTTTAGAGTTAAATAAACTCAGTGTTTATGTTAAAATTACATAGCTGGAGTACTTCATGTCAAAATTACAATTCTAAATATTTTTAGGCTCTTTAAGCCTATATTAAGCTCATTGTAGCCTGGAATATGAAATGGCCCTGTAGGAGAGTGTCACTTGCTGATTGCCATATGGCTGCCTCGCTCCTGCACTTCACAAAGACCCACTGGTGGACTCCTTCTGCTTCAAGAAATGTATTTATAACCCAAAAGTACCAGCTTGGCAGGGACAAAGCTATTTTGGTAGCACAAAGCTGCCTCACCTGGGCTGTGGTGATAAGGGAAGTGGGCTGTGGCAGCAGGTGTGGAGTGATGGGGGTGCTGGGGTTGGCTGCTTGGGTGTATGAGGAGCAGGGAGAGTTCATGGGCTTTAACAGAAAACAGGTTAAATACTGCAATTTGTAGAAGAAAATTGGAATTGCCCTGGATTACATTCTCATGTGGAGTTTTCTCCTAAGCACATCCCAGTGCTGGTTTTGGGACCTGTCCCCACTCATCTGACACTTGGCCCTTTTGTGCCAGGGTCCTGGAGACACAGGATGAGATATTCCAGGATGAGATTTTCCCAGGATTAGCCTGAGGCCTGTAATGTTTGCACAGAAATGTCCCACCAAGACCTTGCTTGATTTGGAGGAAGGATTTGAGTGCCTTACAGTTTTATTGGGGATTATTTAATCTACATCATTGGACATGAAGTCTGATGGGATCAGTCAGTGCAGTGACCCAGGGCTTGACAATAATTGTGTCCCATGGACATCACTCATGTCAGAACTTCTTCTGCCAGTCCTGTGCCCGAGGGTCACCCTTCCCACCTGCTGGAGTGCTCTGCACCCCGTGCCTGTGCTCCAGCTCTGAGCTCTGCCCAGGATGAGATTTCTTTATCAGAGCATTTCCAACGCAGCTGATGATGCAAGATGTGTTCATCATCATCACTTGCCTTTTTTGGCTTCTGTTTGTCTGCTGGTGGAATTTATTGTCTGCCACGGAGCACTCCATGCTGAGGTCAGGTTATTTTAAGTTAATGCCATTTAAGGGATTTAAAATCTGGGACACTTGTCTCTCTCTGGTCACAGCATCTGAGCTGCTTGAGGAGCTGACATCTAGTGGCCAGAAAAGTGCTTTTCCTGGAGTCACTGTCAGCTCTGGGGGTGCTTTTGAAGTACATCCTAAGTCCTAGTTGTACTTTCACAGAAAAAAAAAAGTTTTCTGTATTTATAATAAATGTGGCATCCAGAATGGCAGAGCAGTCCTGGCTGTAGTTGCTGTTGTTTGGGAGGGCTCTGATGTCTTGAAGAAACATTTTTCTTGACTGAATAATTGGAAATCAAGCAAAAAGGCTGTATTTTAGTAATACAGAGAAAATTGTGTTGCATTGCATGACTGAATAAAATTTTGAATTTGAAAGAGCAGCTGTATCTCAGGTTCTCCTGGAGTCAGAAGCCAGTTTTCATACCTAGCACAGCTTCTAAAAATATCACATTTTGAGTGAGCTGGAGCTGATGATATTCTCTAACAGTGTGCAAGTAGCTGCTCCTTTGTCCTGGTGCTTCACTGTAGTGAGGAGCTGTGGGCACTTTCCTTCTGCAAGGGAAACCTGGACCCACCACAGTCCTGGAGACCTGAGAACCAAACTATAATCCTTGATGCTCAGCCTCCTAAAAAGTCCAATTTTAAATTGCTCTTCACTTCCAGATAGGAGTTAAAGCAAATACAGCTTTATGTTTTTAATTCAGAACATCATCTTTCCTGTAAAGTTAAGGAGAAGTTCTTTACCAAGTGAAGTTGTTTAAAAGCAGCCTGGGCCAAATAGCTCACTTTAAAAACAAGAATGACAAGAGGCTTGTTGTTAATTATTAATTAGGTCTTTGTGCTCTTACAATAATTTAATTTTGCAAGGGTTTTCCCCTTTCCCTCCCCTGCCAGTGTGGTGCAGGAGTGCTCAGCTGTGGCACAGAGGATCCATCACCTTGGGGAGGACAAGTCCAGGTGAGGGGAGTGGGGAACTCCCAAATCCAGAGCTGCAGTGGGCATTTGTACATTGGAGTCTCCAGAAGAACACAGCCTGGAGGGCAGCTGGAGCCTGTATTGGCAAAGGAAAATAAAGAAACAAAGTTGAGGTTCTTTCATTCAGTAGAAAGCAAAAAAAATTCCTGGCTGGAGTTGTTATTCATCCCTTTCTCACCTTTCCCCCCTAGGTATTTGCCTTCTGTCTTGTCTGAGCTTTTCATCTCATGTTTTATTCCGGAATTTTGTCCAATTGTACCCAAATTACAAGTTGCTTAAATGATGTGTGTTTATCTCCCCAAACAGTTGAAAAAGGGAATTGGAAATTACGCTGTTGGAAACTGGAGAAAGAGGAAATTAGGCTCTTTCAGATGCTTGCTGTTTTTCCAGTGCTTTGAAATAATCTCGAGGAAAAGAGAGTCTCACAAAACCCCCTTTTGTAGAACACTCAGCAGTTGAAATGCTCTCCTTTGATTTCAGCATGCTGCAGATTTGGAAAAGAAACAGAACGAAACTGAAAACAGAAAACTGCTGGGAACAGTCATCCAGTATGGGAATGTCATCCAGGTGAGCTGTGAACATCTGTGCAGTCTGGAGAGGATTTAATTGAAAATTCCCTGCTCAGTGGACTTCAGATTTCTGGAATTCATGATCAGGAGTCTGTAGTTTTGGTTTCACCATCTCTGGGAAGTAGGGCCGGGGTGTTACAGCTTTAATGAGGTCAGGTTGTTATTATGGATTAATTGTGTTTGGTTTTGAGGTCACCATTGATTGTTTCCTGCAGAAATACTTGTTGGACCTTCATTAGAGTTGCTGGAAGGTGTCACATGTACAGCACCAAATATCTCATAGTGAAATGTTGACACTTAAAAACTGACACAGAGAAGGAAAATCAATAGGAATAGTTACACTTTCTGTTAGCTGAGACCAAGCAAAGCAGGAGGAGAGCAGCTTTGCCTCTTAAAGAGCCACTTGGTCCCCAGCATTCCACAAATTCTGGTCCTGGGTTTTTTTGAACAGCTTGTTGTAAGTGATGATCTCCATGTGTTTGTCCTAGCTGGGCAAGGGACAGTTGGATAAAGTGAAGGTGTTTGGCTCTGTCTGAGTGTGGGGGGATTGAGCCCATCAGTGCTTGTCCTCAGTTCAGTTTGCAGTCCTGTAGCTTTGCAGTTGTCTCATGCACGCTCGGGTTGTTGAGGGGAGGAAGAGGAGCATTCTTAGAACTGAACTCTGATTCTTATTCTAGCTGCTTCACTTAAAAAGTAACAAATACTTAACAGTAAATAAGAGGCTTCCAGCCCTGCTAGAGAAGAATGCAATGAGGGTGACCTTGGATGAAGCTGGAAATGAAGGCTCCTGGTTCTACATCCAGCCCTTCTACAAGCTGCGCTCCATCGGGGACAGTGTAAGTGCTGGGAGCAGCATCCTCAGCATCCCTGTGCACCCTCACCCATCCCTCTGCACCCTCACCCATCCCTCTGCACCCTCACCCATCCCTCTGAGCACATCCCTGTGCACCCTCACCCATCCCTGTGCACCCTCACCCATCCCTGTTCACCCTCACCCATCCCTCTGAGCACATCCCTCTGCACCCTCACCATCTCTGTGCACCCTCACCCATCCCTCTGCACCCTCACCCATCCCTCTGAGCACATCCCTCTGCACCCTCACCCATCCCTCTGCACCCTCACCCATCCCTCTGAGCACATCCCTCTGCATCCTCACCCATCCCTGTGCATCCTCACCATCCCTCTGAGCACATCCCTGTGCACTCTCACCCATCCCTGTGCACTCTCACCCATCCCTGTGCACTCTCACCCATCCCTCTGCACCCTCACCCGTCCCTTTGAGCACATCCCTCTGCATCCTCACCCATCCTTGTGCATCCTCAGCATCTCTTTGAGCACATCCCTCTGCACCCTCACCCGTCCCTGTGCACCCTCACCCGTCCCTCTGCATCCTCATCCATCCCTCTGGGCACATCCCTCTGCACCCTCACCATCCCTCTGAGCACATCCCTCTGCACCCTCACCTGTCCCTCTGCATCCTCACCCATCCCTCCGGGCACTGCCTGCACTTGGGAGGCCTGTCCTGCCATTAATGCAATGCACACATCTCCCAGTGCCTGATGATGATGCAGGAACAACCTTTTTGCTATGCTGTCATGAGGGGGAGGAGAATTGCTATGGTAACTCGTATTTTGGAAACGTGGAATGATCTAACATTGGAGGGAATAAGGGACCTAATTAGGCTGGCCTTGCACAATTCCTGCTCAATTCAAAATGGTAGGAAGTGTTGAGCTCCTTCAGGAGGTTTGGAAGGAATAATTAGCATCTTGGTTTTCAGTGTTGTCAGCTTGGAATCAAAATTCGTCATCACTTGGGATATGAGGAGTGAGGTAATAAGGAAGTGAAATGCTCCTGTTGGTGGGAAATCTTTAAATGCATTGCCACTTTAATCCCTTTTGCACAATCTGAGTCACTGGGGTATAGAATGTTCCTGAAACCAGGTGGTCATAAGCTTCAGTGTGCTCTGGGTTCAGGCCAGGTATATTTGGCACCTAAACACGGTGAATTTATCAATCAGCCTTTATTTATCCTGCAGCCCCTTCTGTACCAGAACTCAGTCTGCTGCTTCTGCAGCTCTGGGTCCAGTAGTATAGGGGTTTTTGCCTCAGTGACTGAGTTTGGTGAGCTAAATTCTGAACCAAACAGAATCCTGGTGGAATACTCAGCCTGGCATCTCTCCAGTCTGCAAAAAAGTGATTTCCTCCCATCACTCCCATTAAAAAAAAAAAAAAAAAAAAAAAAAAGAAAGGAAGAAGAAGCTTTCTCAGGGTGCACATTTGTCTGATGCTGCATTTCTCTGCAGGTTGTCATTGGAGACAAAGTAGTCCTGAATCCTGTCAATGCTGGCCAGCCTCTCCATGCCAGCAGCCATCAGCTTGTGGATAACCCGGGATGCAATGAGGTAAGGGGGCTTTGGCACAAACCTCTCTGTGCTTCAGCTTAGCCTTGTGCATGGTTTGGAACTCAGCAAGTTAGTTGGTACCCATGGCTTAGGAATGGTTATCCTAGTAATCAGTGACTTAAAAGAAAAGTCTTAGAGCTCTATTTTCTCTTGGGTGCTGGCAGAAGTTTGAGTTTGATCTCTTTTGCATGAGTGGCTAAAAACAAGTTGTTCCTTCAAAATCAGGAGTTTGTGGCATAGTGATGTGCCCCACACTAGTCATTGTGAAGAAAATTAAACCTACCAGCACAGATGTGTAACAAGTGGCTTCCAAGCAAATCTTGTTCTGGAGCAGATGCAGAAAGGACTTTGCTTCTCCAGAGCAATGCAGCCAGGCCTGCAGGGTTCAGGTGAAGATTGTTTAAAGAGTAAGACAGTGGCTCATGGCAGGGTCTTGTGCAGGCACAGGACAGTGGGACTGATGTCTCAGTTCTCCTTCCAGGTCAACTCAGTGAACTGCAACACCAGCTGGAAAATCGTGCTCTTCATGAAATGGAGCGACAACAAGGACGACATCCTCAAAGGGGTGAGAGGCAGAGCTGTGCTGTGTGCAGGGGCTCTGCTGGGCTGGGCACTGCCCTGCTGAGCCTGAGCCTGCTGCCTGCCTTTGCCAGGGGGACGTGGTGAGGCTGTTCCACGCCGAGCAGGAGAAGTTCCTGACGTGCGACGAGCACAGGAAGAAGCAGCACGTGTTCCTCAGGACCACGGGCAGGCAGTCTGCCACGTCTGCCACCAGCTCCAAGGCCCTGTGGGAGGTGGAGGTAAGGGCTGGGCCCAGCCTGGCCTTGGCTTGGAGGAGCAGTTGCACCTTCTGTGTATAAACAGTCTGAGTTTCTCTTTAGTTGAAATTAAAATTCCCTCCCTCGCTGTGCTCTGATGGTGCAGCACAGAGCTCTCCACTTCAGGTGAGCTTTACAGTTCAGGAAATGGGCACAGAGAAACATCAATGAAGTCATTTTCTTACCAGTCATTGAAATTTAACAACAGCTTATAATTTCCACTGTCCTGCTGAGTGTACTGAAGGCTCTATTCTTGGTCTGGAATAATGTGATTATGTATATCCTCATTTGATAGGAGGCTGCAGCCCCTTCAGTCTGCCTGAACTGGCTTTTTTAATTCACTTGGCTTTTAAACAGAGTGACTAACACCTTGGCCATCACTGGCTTCTGAAAATAGCCTCAGTCTGTTGGTATTATTAGTGTTGGTTTATGACCTTAAATCTGATTAAATTATGAGCTGCGTAAAAGAATCAAAAAAATAAATTGTAATGATGGGTAGGTGTTTTTATATTCCTTTTCCAGAAGTATCTGCTGTGCCATTCAGCTTCTCCTGTATTTCAAATGAAAGTCTGCCTGTAATTAGCATTACTTTGGCACATTTTCAGTCTGTGGTAACTGTCCCTGTGTGTGCAGTTGCCTGGCACAGGTGAGAGAGTTTTTCCCTGAAAGGTACAGGTGTGATGAGTTTTCTTTAGGGATCAGGTGTACCCACAGAGCAGCCAACATGGGGTTACAGGTGTTGGAGGCTCTGCTTGCCCCACTTCATCAGTAAATATAAATATTAATTCCTTTGTACAGCATTGTTGCTTTTTAAATATTTCCAAGTGTCTTCCCTTACCCACTTTAAACAATCAAAAATCTAGTCACAGCCAGAGGGGAATGGATTTGTTGCCTTTTCCAGGGGTTTGTTTCAAGACCTGGCAACACATGCAGATAGAGAGCACCACCTTTAATTCATTCATAAATTGAAGTGAGCTATTCCCAGCCAGCTGAGAGCATTCCCTGCACAGAGGAAAGCTGGCTCTGTCTTTCCTCAGCCCCTGGTTGTGCTTGCTGTGCACAGGAGCAGAGGCAGATGCTGCTGGGGGTCTGTGCTGGGGTCCAGGCGTGTCCCTGTCCTTGCAGGTGGTGCAGCACGATCCCTGCCGGGGGGGAGCTGGCTACTGGAACAGCCTCTTCAGGTTCAAGCACCTGGCCACGGGCCACTACCTGGCAGCAGAGGTAGGTGGGGCTGGGCTGGCACCTCTGCTGCCCTGGCACTGTGCTCTCCTCCTTTGGCACCTTCTCAAAATCTGTCATTTCCCACCCCAGAGCTGGGCATGGGGAGGGGAGGAGAGGGGTCGTTTGGGTGAGTGCAGAAGTAGATGCTAAATGTAGGGAGTGAGATGAAAGAGCTGGAAGAGCACCGTGGTTTGGGGTAGTCATGAGCTGATCACACTTTTTGTGTGAATTCTAGAGTCAAGAACTTCTCCTGCAAAGAATAGGCACTAAATAGTATCCTGTCATGTGGGCACTGGAATCAATGTGACTTTATTAACTGATGAATAAATGGTAAATGACTGAGAGCCTTTGGGGGAAAATGAATTCAAGTGTTGGTAATTTCTCTTGAATCACTGATTTTTGAGCAGAATCATAGAAATGAGAATAAAATGAAAACACTGACTTCAGACAAGTCTGTAAGAACTGCAGATAGAGAAAAGTCCAGATTAAATATCCCATTTTTTATTCTTCTGATAAGCAGATTGGAAAACCAGAAGCATTTTGTCACATGCACACTGCAAATCCTTTTCAGAAGTGATCCAGTGTAGAGCTTTTCCAATAAATCTTGGGTTTTCTAATCAGCCAAAACAAAGACATGCTCTTAGATCCTGCAAGAATATCCCAGAGGAGGTTGCTCACCTGATCCCTGGTTAGAATCACGTTTGTTCTAAAAGATTTCTCCAAGCCAGTAATTTTTAGTTGGAAATTCCACTTGGAATTCAAGCAACAAAAAGCATAAACTGGTTACCTCTCTCCTCTTGCTCCTGTAGTGATTCCCCTGAATGAGAGGACTCTCCCTGCATGTTTGCAGGTTCTTCACTGTGGTTTTAGCCTGGTGACTGTGCTGGGTTTGGGCAGAGTGCTCTGCCTGGGGCAGTGCAGCCCACTGGTGACCACGAGAGGTTTGGTGGTGCTCAGGCTCTTTCCCACGTGCAGCTGTGCTGGAGTTTTGACTGCCTGTGATTCTGTTCCATCAGGTAAACCCTGACTATGAGGAAGATGACCTGGAGTGTCAATCCTCAGTAAGTATAGGCAAGGGTCTGCTCCTGCCCCGGATTGAGGAGGGCTTGGCACACGCCCAGGGCTCTCCTGGTGCTCAGCTGGCCCAGGCTTCCTTGCTAGTGAAGAAACTAAAACCTGAGCATGCTCTGGAGGCTTTTAAAGCCTGTCCAAGGAGTGGGTTAACACCTTAGTGAAGAACAGCCCACTTGGAGCTGAATTAACAGTACCTGAACCCCCCTCAACTCCTCCCTTTGTGGCATCTTTTCCTGTCTTCCTGTTTCCTCAACCTTTGCTTCCTTGGAGCACTGTCCTGCCAAGGGCTGGGAACCAAGTTGCTCAAGATGACACCAGATGGGAATTGTCCCTGAGGGAATGTCCCCAGTGCTGTGCCTGTCTGACCTCTGTGCTTAAGCAGCAAGTTGGCTGCTGTTGTACCTTGTGTGTGAAAGCAGGATAACAGGGGGCAGGAGTGGCAGGGGGAGGGTGGTGCCAGTGCATTCCCCTGATTTTCCTGTGGCAGCCAGTCTGTGTTGTCAGTAAATGTTGTTGTGTCAAAGATGGAATGTGTGGTGCTTTGTATTGACAGAAGCTTCTCTTTGGTGGCAGAGGGAACCAGCAGCAGTTGAAAACAGAGAAAACTGGAACAGCACTTTCCATTGTGGGTTTTATTTATTTAGTTGGGTTTGATGATAGGCTTATGGAGCTTTCTTGGTCATTTATCCTGTATTATGGAGGATTTGCACCATTTGGATATGACAAAGAGCTGTTCCTTCCGTTCTGCAGAGATGGATGTGATGCTTGGAAATCCTGCAGGGTGCATTTTTCCTCCTAAAAGGATTTTTCATTATAGCCTGGCCATTAAAATGCTTCCCATGCCCTCAGATATTGAGCTGTTTTCCTGATTACTTTTTGGTAGCATTTGGCAGCTTGACTGCAGTTAACATGGTAAAAAACTGAACAAACCCCACCCACAGCTATTGTCTGGAGGGAATCCAATACTGAGGTGTTTTGTTGGGTTAATTTTTTGGAAGTTAATCAATGCTGAGGGCCTTTAGGCAGACAGCCCTGCCCCTGTGCTGTGTCCTGCTGACATGTGCACGGAGAACATTCATGCACTGTCTCAGCTCTCTGGTTTTTCCCTGCTCTGTCTCTTTACCACTAGATGGCAAAAATAGACCAGCAAGAACAGGACCAGGAGCACATAACTCAGCTCTGGCAGCAAACTGCCACATGGTTTATCATTCACTGGTGACAGGAGGGTGTAGGCTGCTTTATCCAACTTTATCCAAACTCCAGCTCAAATCAAGTGTGAGCTGTCTGCAGGGTTTCTGTGCACAGCTCAGTGGTTTTATTGTTGTTTTCTCCTTGCCCCTCAGAGGGCTGTGCAGGAAGGGTTTCCATGGGCATGGGTGAGGTGCCAGCTCCACCTTCCACCAGCAAAGGGAGCTGCTCTTGTCACCTTTGGGGTTGAGTTTTAGTGCTCCCTGACTTGCCCCAGTTCTGCTTTCTGCTCATGTTCAGCTTTGCCACAGTTTCGGGAAGTGACCAGTTGTCTCCTGAAGAAAGCAGAGCAGCTGTACCCCTCACTGAATTCCCTCCCCTTGCTGGGGGGAAGAAGGAGACAGCTGAAATTCAGAGAATTCATTCCAAGTGAGCGAATTCCTCCCAGAATTTCTCTCCAGATGGACTCTGAGTGGGGAGTTGCTCCTTCCCTTGAAGGCACACTCCCAAAGTGTATTTCTGTTCCATGCAGACAACTGCCTGTTCCCATGCACAGAATCAGACTTTAAATGTCACTGCCTTGCAGCCAAGTCCATTGACTGCAGACGTGTTCACTTGGGAGTGTCCTGAGGCACCAGCAGCCCTGGATGCCTTTTCCATCTGCTTCAGGGTGGCAGTGCCTTGCAGCAGGACTGTGACAGGCAGGTGCCTGAGTGCTGCCTGCCTTGGGTGCCACCATCACAGAGAAGATGAGAAATTGGTTTCTTGATCACCTTGAAAACTGCAGCCAGGATTTAGGTGCTTGTACATGGACAGCAGGTTCCTGTGTGCCAGGACACTCAGCAACTTCTTTAGGGACTAAAAAGGATTTGGGAAAAGTTGTTGTTCCATTTTCTCAGTTCATGTTTGTTTTTTTCGTACCCTTTTGTCCTTTCATCTGGGGTTTTATCCAATTGATCTATCTTTACTTTGCTGAAGGAGGCTGTTGATTTGCTGGCACCTTGGGAATAAAGATCCTTCTGGTGCCATGGCCTTTGGAACACATTTTTGTGCTTGAGAGCAGCACAAAAAGTGTGTGAACAGCAAGACTTCCAACTCCTTGATTGGCTTTTTGTTTCTCTTGCCTGGGATTGAATGATGTGGATCCCATTTCTGCTGCTGAAGCTGATTATTTCCCAGCAAGGTTGTTGGTACATGTGTGGCTGGGTTTTTATATTATCAGCTCATTAATTGTGTGGTTACAGGGATAATTGCAACGTGTGGGATATGTTTGGAGAGCTGGTAGTGTCAGGATTGGGGATCTCAGCTGATGTCTGTGACCAGAAACCAGTCAGAGCTCCCAGTGTGTGCCAGGTGAATGGCTGGGAGGGTTTTGTCTCTTCTGGCACTGTCTGTGAGACATAAATTCTGTGTGGAGGAGCAGTTCCTGTGTTGGTACTCAGGAATCACACCAGGGCAAGCAAAGAGTGCTTGGCCAGAGCAGCTGCTGTCAGTGTTGCTGGTGTCGTGCAGTGTGCTGGTCCAGAGCCCTGTCTGTGCCCCACGTGTGCCCTGGGGCTGTGTGGGGGCTCTGCAGGGTGCTGACACTCTGGTGCTCTGCAGGGCTCTCCTGTCCCCATGGGGCTCTGCAGGGCTCTGCTGGGGCTCTGCTGACACCCTGGGGCTCTGCTGTCACCCTGGGGCTCTGCAGGGCTCTGCTGTCACCCTGGGGCTCTGCAGGGCTCTGCTGGTGCCATGGGGCTCTGCAGAGCTCTGCTGTCACCCTAGGGCTCTGCAGGTTCCATGGGGCTCTGCAGAGCTCTCCTGGTGTCCTGGGGCTCTGCAGGGCTCTCCTGTCACCCTGGGGCTCTGCAGAGCTCTGCTGGTGCCATGGGGCTTTGTAGGGCTCTCTTGTCACCATAGGGCTCTCCTGGGTTCTGCAGGGCTCTGCTGGTTCCATGGGGCTCTCTTGGGGCTCTGCTGACACCCTGGGGCTCTGCAGGGCTCTGCTGGTTCCATGGGGCTCTGCAGGGCTCTGCTGTCACTGTGGGGCTCTGCAGGGCTCTCTGACCCCAGCTCTCTCTGCAGGGCTCTCCTGGGGCTCTCTGTCCCCCCGAGCCCTGCAGGGCTCTCCTGGGGCTCTCTGCCCCCCCGGGCCCTCAGGGCTCTCCTGGGGCTCTCTGCCCCCCGAGCCCTGCAGGGCTCTCCTGGGGCTCTCTGCCCCCCGGGCCCTGCAGGGCTCTCCTGGGGCTCTCTGCCCCCGGGCCCTGCAGGGCTCTCCCTGTGGGCTCTCTGCAGGCCCCTCAGGGCTCTCCTGGGGCTCTCTGCCCCCGGGCCCCTCAGGGCTCTCCTGGGGCTCTCACTAGGGCCTCAGGGCTCTCCTGGGGCTCTCTGCCCCCCGGGCCCTCAGGGCTCTCCTGGGGCTCTCTGCCCCCCGGGCCCTCAGGGCTCTCCTGGGGCTCTCTGCCCCCCCGGGCCCTCAGGGCTCTCCTGGGGCTCTCTGCCCCCCGGGCCCTCAGGGCTCTCCTGGGGCTCTCTGCCCCCCGGGCCCTCAGGGCTCTCCTGGGGCTCTCTGCCCCCCGGGCCCTGCAGGGCTCTCCTGGGGCTCTCTGCCCCCCGGCCCTCAGGCTCTCTGACCCGCCTCTCCCTGCAGCTGGACCCCGAGCAGGAGGCGCGCCGGGGCCGCGGCGCCCCGGAGAAGATGGCCTATTCCCTGGTGTCCGTGCCCGAGGGCAACGACATCTCCTCCATCTTCGAGCTGGACCCCACCACGCTGCGAGGGGGAGACAGCCTGGTGCCCAGGTACAGCCACTGCCTGCCAGCCCAGCCATTCCCGTGGGCTGGTAGCTGGAGCTGCCCCAGACTCTTCCTTTCATCCTGTGGATCAGCTTCCTCCTCAAATGAGTGTAGAAATAATTGGGATAATTCACTTGAGTGCTTTGCAATTGAGGTGTAAGTCAGAGAACACTATTTTACAGATGGGAAAATTGAGATTAAGTGACTTCCTAAGTGACTTCCTTGCCAGGAATGACCTGGGACTAAAAGCCCATCAAGGCATTCATCCCTGTGACCTGTGTGTATTGTCAGGATGCAGCACCAGCTGTTTAGCACTGGATTTTCTGTTGTTTGTATTCTTTACTGTTCATGTGGCACCTCTTGCTGTTGAAAAGCTGCTGCACCCTTCCAAGTCACACACTCTGCACACAGTTCTTTGCTGCTGCTCCCACTGGGAAACCACAGCAAGTTTGTTCCATCTATTCAGCAGCTCCCTGAATCATCAGGTGCCCATATTTTGGAGTTTCTGGGAGTTCTGGGCTGAAAACCCCAGAGTGAGGGGAGAAGTTGGCAGCTCATAGCAGTGGGAAAGTGAGGATGGGACAGGTTTAGACTGTTGCTGTGCAGCAGCAGCTCAGAGTGGCTGTGGTTCTGTTTCAGAGCAGAATCTCTTTCATTCTAGAAGAAGCCTTCCTCAGGTGAATTCACAGAATGAGCTAAGGCAATAAGAACTGCAGTTGTGGTGTGCAGGGTGGGCAGAAATGACACTTCTTTTCCACTTGTTCCTGCCACCTGCCAGCATCTCAAAATCCCAGCAATGCAAAGATTTCCCAGCTGGGAGCTGACTCATGCTGGGGCACTCCTGACTTTCTTTCAGGAACTCCTATGTGAGGCTCAGGCACCTCTGCACCAACACCTGGGTTCACAGCACCAACATCCCTATTGATAAAGAAGAGGAGAAACCTGTGATGCTGAAAGTAAGTTCTGCTGCTTTCTGTAAGCACATCCTTTGGTTCCTGTGCTTCCACAGATGTGGTGTTGGCAGGAATTTCACTCCCTGAGCCTGTCACACACCAAGCATGTGACAGTAATGAACAGTGCCTGTGCAAAATATTAGCTCTTAATGGCTCAGGTTCATGGTAGTTTTCTAGTTACACTGTTCAGCTTCTACTCCACAACAGTCATCAGGAGGAGGGTATTTTTTCCACTGGCTACAGCAACATTTTGCCACCTCACCTGCAGCTCCTTTGAATTTGGGCACAGCTCTGAGCTTGCACAGTGTTCTCAGATTTTGGGTTCAGCAGTGCTACCAGGCTGCCTAAGCACAGTGTGGCTTTTCTGTTTCATTATCTGAGTGTGTGAGCCACTGCTTTGTTCCTGCCTTTGGGTTTGCTGATAAAGCTTCTCTGGGTTTCAGATTGGGACCTCTCCAGTGAAGGAGGACAAAGAAGCTTTTGCTATCGTGCCAGTCTCACCTGCAGAGGTTCGGGACTTGGATTTTGCAAATGATGCAAGTAAAGTTTTAGGTTCCATTGCTGGCAAGCTGGAAAAGGAACAATAACCCAGAATGAAAGAAGGTAAGGGGAATCAGAATTGGGATCAGATAATGTTGTTTCCTTTAGTTCCTTTAGTTTCCTTCAGTTCCTGAAGTTTCCTTCAGTAACTGTTTCTTAGAAAATTTTTTCAGATTAAGCTGTAGAAGAGGGATTTGGTTTCCTCCTCGATGAGATTTGATATTGTTGTGTCCATAGTGGAAGTTCTCAGGTCTGGTCTGTCCAGCTCTCCTTGTCCTCTGTGAAGTGAGAGCATGAGAAATGTTGTGAGCTTGGGGGCTAATCCCCAGCATACCTCTGCAAATGGAGTGTGGGAATTCCTAATCCATCTTGTGAGGACTGAACATGTGACTTGCTGCAAATCCTCTGACTGTGTCTGCGAAAATGTGCCACACAAAAAGAGCACAGAGGTGGCTGTGTCACACCAGGGCCCCTGTGCTTCCATAGCCAGTGCCTTTTATTTGGCCTTGGAGAGATTATCACCTGATTTGTTGTTTGTGGCAATTGAAAGAAGTGCCAAATAGAACTTGGCAAGTGTAGACTTGTCCTGAAGTGATTTTCTTGTCTTGCTGCTGCTCTGGTTTAGCTGTTGGACAGTGAGGCTGCAGCAATGGAGGAGCATTAGTTCCTAATTTTGAGTTCTGTGCAAACCTCTGAGCTTTATCCGGTCTCTAATTTGCTGTTAGTTTTTCACTTAGCATTTGGAAATCTGTGTAAACTTACCCTGGCACTGCTCTTTTAGCACAGGGAATTTGTATTCTCATGTTAACCACTTCTGGCTCTTCTGTAGATCTGTTACCAAACTGTTGGAGGATTTGGTCTACTTTGTTACTGGTGGAACTAATTCTGGCCAGGACGTCCTTGAGGTGGTGTTTTCTAAACCTAACAGAGAACGGCAAAAGCTGATGAGAGAGCAGAATATTCTAAAGCAGGTAGGCTGTGGTTTTCTCTAAGCTCTGCCTGTGAGAAGAGTTCTTGGAAAAAATAAACCTGATAACAGAGAACCTGGCCAGGATGGATGGATGAATGGGGGGAAGTGTCCCTGCCCATGGCAGAGGATTGGAACAAGATCATCTTTATGGTCTCTTCCAACCCAAGTCGTTCCGTGGCTCTGTGAAACTTTGGTCTCAAATTATTGGGACCAAAAGGTCCTTTGAGTTTCCAGCTTTCAGCAGGCTCTGGGCAGTGACTGCAAGCTCACCATTGCTGGAACTAAAAACTCCAGCAGGTGGTGTTGAATAAAGGTGATCAGCATCTTCTATCCGGGCTGCTCCATGGCCAAGAGCCTTGGTGGCTGATGTACCTTTTGAATCAAAGGCCCAGAGCTTTGGCACTGACTGAGCAGAAGAAAGCAGTGCCTCATGGGGCTGTGTCTGTGCTCTCACTCAATCTGTAGATTTTCAAGCTGCTGCAGGCGCCGTTCACGGACAGCGGGGACGGGCCGATGCTGCGGCTGGAGGAGCTGGGGGACCAGCGCCACGCGCCCTTCAGGCACATCTGCAGGCTCTGCTACAGGGTGCTCAGGCACTCCCAGCAGGACTACAGGAAAAACCAGGTTGGAAACGCGTCTGTCATCATCAGCAGGGTTCCTGTGCTCACAAAAAAAGCTTTATCCCCATAAAGAAAACCCTGCTCTGCTGTGGTTGCACTGTCAGCAAGAGTTTTTGGGATTGCTCAGTTACATTCTGTTTTTTATTTTCATTTTTCATCTCTGTCAGACACTGTACTGTAATTAGCACTGGTTCTAAGTGGGATTTAAGAGAACAACAGAATTTCTAACTGTCCCACACAGGTGAATTACAAGACTCTGTTCACTCTTGCTGCCTACAGGCTCCATTGAAAGTTGCTCTGTAAATTGAGGCTGTTCACTTTTTGGTGCCATGTACTAAAAACAAGGTCCTGTCAGCTAAGTACAGATGCCTTGCTGGTGCCTAGCCCAGGAGAGAGGGGAGGGATGGAGGTGTTAACGTTGTCTGTTGTTTGCTTTCTTCCACACAAGCAATTTGCATCTAACCCAGTTTGCTCCTTGGGGTGTTGTTATTTACAAACATCCACCTGTTTTCTGTTATTATTTCAAATTCTGAGGGTTAATTACACCCCCTTCCCCCTTGCCTGTGTGTTTTGAAGGAATACATTGCCAAGCAGTTTGGCTTCATGCAGAAGCAGATTGGCTACGACGTCTTGGCCGAGGACACCATCACAGCCCTGCTCCATAACAACCGCAAGCTGCTGGAGAAGCACATCACAGCTGCTGAGATTGACACCTTCGTCAGTCTCGTGAGGAAAAATAGGGAGCCCAGGTGAGAGCTGCGTTTTTGAATGTGTGATTACCCTTCTCCTTCTGGGAGAAGTCTGTACCTGGCAGCTTGCTCAGGAGGAGGCACAGCCAGCTCGCTGTGTTCTGGCACTCGCCCTGCCGTCCCCTCGGGCAGCGAGTCTTGCTCTGCTCTGTTCGAGTGGAGTTCTGAATGTTTGCCTCCTGAAATGTGGATAGCTTCAGTCTAGATCTCAGCAGTGATTGATGCCCTTTTGGCTGGTGTTCTCCACCAGGTTTTTGGATTACCTCTCGGATCTGTGCGTTTCCATGAACAAGTCTATTCCCGTGACACAGGAGCTGATCTGTAAAGCCGTGCTGAACCCAGCCAATGCAGACATTCTCATTGAAACCAAGTAAGTTCGTGCCTTTCAAGATGGTTCTGCTGGTGTGAAGCAGAAGGAAGGTGGCTCAGAGCTGAGCACGCTGCTGGCACGTCCCAGGGGAGCAGGAATGGATTGTGTGGGGCCCTTTCCATGCTCAGGGAAGGGGCTGGGACAGCAGGTGTCTGCCAGGTGCATCCTCAGCCCCGCAGGCAGAACTCCATCACACGTCTCCTGTTTGATCCAAAGCACACAGGCTTTGCAGGGAGGTGTGCAGGCTCTGCTCTGTCCTCCCCCAGCTCTGAGGGAGTCCAGCTCTGCTCACCTTTCCTACCACTGAGCTGGGTTTGGGTCTCCAGCCCTCCTCTGAGTCCTCATAGCAGGCACAAAATCCTGATTGTCCTTGATAAATATGGCTTGATTCAATATATGTACTGGGTAAATAGATAACCATTACCAAAATACTGCAAAAGGAAAGCAGTAGTATTTATTATTTAAATATAGAATTTAAAACATAAATGGCTGCATGTATAATTGCACGTTTAATTCTTGTCCTGAAATCATAAAGGCTGTATTTATTTCCACGAGCACTTCCTACTGGTACATCACTTATTTGTCCTTGAGTATTTAATTTGAGGTTTTTTCAGATGTTAATCTTTTCTTTGCTGGAGGCCTTTTTAGCATCAGCAGCTGATTTATTTCTAGTTACTTGGTCACATAGACAGAAAGAAGTTCTGATCCATTTGGCATTTATGGGATACAGAATGAATCAATTTTTTCTTTCCCATATCTTTTCCTGGTTTGTTGAATGATCTTTGAATCAGTTCTCCTGTAAAGAAGGTTTTGAAAGTCCATTATTACGTGTCTTTAACTTCCTTGTTTCTTCATCTTTTTCACGTGAAAGGAGCTGAAATGTTCATCTTTTTAAGGTTGAATGGGAAGCTTATAATTTAATAACACACCCCAGTATTTGATGTAGTGAAATGCTCCTGCTGAAAGGGTAAGATACATTTTAGAAATGTGCAGGATGTATGTGGCTCTGGATGTAACCTCCCCTCCTCCTGCAGGCTGGTGCTCTCCCGGTTTGAATTTGAGGAGGTGTCGAGTGGAGACAATGCCTTGGACGTTGGAGAGGATGAGGAGGAAGTGTGGCTGTTCTGGAGGGACAGCAGCAAGGAGATCCGCAGCAAGAGCATCCGGGAGCTGGCCCAGGACGCCAAGGAGGGGCAGAAGGAGGATCGGGACGTGCTCAGCTACTACAGGTGAGCAGCACAGCTGCTGCAGGTGAGCAGCACAGCTACTGCAGTGAGCAGCACAGCTACTGCAGTGAGCAGCACAGCTGCTACAGGTGAGCAGCACAGCTGCTGCAGGTGAGCAGCACAGCTACTGCAGTGAGCAGCACAGCTACTGCAGTGAGCAGTACAGCTACTGCAGGTGAGCAGCACAGCTGCTACAGTGAGCAGCACAGCTACTGCAGTGAGCAGTACAGCTGCTACAGTGAGCAGTACAGCTACTACAGGTGAGCAGCACAGTTACTACAGTGAGCAGTACAGCTACTGCAGTGAGCAGCACAGATGCTACAGTGAGCAGCACAGCTACTACAGGTGAGCAGCACAGCTGCTGCAGTGAGCAGCACAGCTGCTACAGGTGAGCAGCACAGCTACTGCAGTGAGCAGCACAGCTACTGCAGGTGAGCAGCACAGCTGCTGCAGTGAGCAGCACAGCTACTGCAGGTGAGCAGCACAGCTGCTGCAGTGAGCAGCACAGCTACTGCAGGTGAGCAGCACAGCTGCTGCAGTGAGCAGCACAGCTGCTGCAGTGAGCAGCACAGCTGCTGCAGTGAGCAGCACAGCTGCTGCAGTGAGCAGCACAGCTGCTACAGGTGAGCAGCACAGCTGCTGCAGTGAGCAGCACAGCTACTACAGGTGAGCAGTACAGCTGCTACAGGTGAGCAGCACAGCTGCTACAGTGAGCAGCACAGCTACTGCAGCTGATCAGTACAGCTACTGCAGTGAGCAGCACACAGCTGCTGTGTGAGCTCAGGGCTCAGCTGGGCTGCCTGGGGAGCCCCTGCCTGCACAGCCTGTGCTTGGGGAGCAAAGCTCCTGTTCTGTGCACAAAACACCTTCAGAGAGGCAGGATGAGGTCTCTCAGAGGTGAGAGCTGAAAGCACTGAGTTATTTGTGGTGAGGAGTCCAGGTATTGACACGAACCAGTTTAAACTAACTTGTAAAAGCTAGTTCAGGCTTTAAGTGTGTTGAATTCCCCAAGCACTTGGTGCTTGGTTTCCTGCTGTGGGAGTGGGAAGAGCCCCTGCAGGTGACCACTGGGTTTTGTGTTCAGGGGGCACTTGGGGACTGCAGGATTTGGGTGTGTAGATGGCTTTGCTTGGTTTGCAGGAAGCCCCTGCTGTTCTCTGTGCCTGCTGCTCTCTCTCCAAGCCAGCAGTGGTCCTGAGTTGCCAGCAGCACAGACATGAGCTGGTGTTGGTGCCCAGGCTGGCTGTTTGCACAGCCCAGCCGTGCTCTGGGCAGCTCTGACTCCAGAGATGTTTCCAGATGACTTGACAAGACACTGAGTTCTTGGCATAGTGTAAGGTCAGGTTTCAGCCCAGACCAAATTCCTGTGTCTGGGTTATAAACCCCTGAGAGTCATTTGACAGGCTCAGTTGTGGCAGTGCAGAAAGTACAATTAGATTATTTGTTTAAATAAACATTTTATTTTGCGTTCTTTTCCATTGAAATTATTCTTGGAGAAGAATTTCTAATACCTGTTTTTATTTGGGCCTGTTGGAGCTCAAAAGGAGAATTCTGAGATAAAAGTTTTTAAAAACATACTTGCTTTCAGAGTAGGTATTTTGCTAGGTTTTAAATAGAATTGATAAATTTTGGTGTGTATATATATTGGTATAACAATGGTAGTGTTAATTATTTTTTAGCCTACATAATGCCTCATAAACATGCTTGAAGAAGGGCTTAGGATATGGTTTGGTTAAATGCAGGTGTCTTTGTGTCGGGATAGAGGTCGTAAGGGACAAAACTCAAGTGCTCTGTATAAACTCAATGTTACAGTTGCAGCTGATTATAAAAAATCCTGCTAGGGGCTGCCCGGCACAGCCCAGAGCAGGACAAAAAAGATAAAAGGGGGAAGAGAGAGAAAGGGAGAGAAGGGAGAAGAGAGCAAGAAGGAAATGCAAGAGAAGATACTGATTTCCCATTTGCAATAAAATAAATCTTCTTCCATGATGAATATTCTAATTTCCACTAAACAATGTAATACAAAATACAAATTCTATAGCATTTACATACAGCCTATAGGAATCATGATATTAGCATAGTGTGTTACATTTTATACTCTAAGATCTAATCTTTGGGCCTTGGCAAGTCTGTCTGTGCCCTTTGGAGTTGCTCTCTGGCAGAGGGCATTGTTCTATCAAGAGGGGATTGCCTTCAGGGGCCATCCCATTGTTTCATGGCAATTCAGTATTCCTGTTACATCTTCCCTGTCCCCAACACTTCCCCAACAGTTAAATTCCACGAGGAGTACTAAAAGTGCAAGCAATCTGCCCTCAACGAAACCTGTTCTTTCGGAAGCCTGGCGCTTGGCGGTGCTGAGCAGCAGCCTGTGAGCGCTGCTGCGTGCTGGGCGCGTGCTCTGTGCTGAAGGTGAGCTGCCAGGCCCACACCGCTGTCCTCGCCCCCGCAGGTACCAGCTGAACCTCTTTGCCCGCATGTGCCTGGACCGCCAGTACTTGGCCATCAACGAGATCTCGGGGCAGCTGGACGTGGACCTGATCCTGCGCTGCATGGCGGACGAGAACCTGCCCTACGAGCTGCGCGCCTCCTTCTGCCGCCTGATGCTGCACATGCACGTGGACAGGGACCCCCAGGAGCAGGTCACGCCCGTCAAGTACGCGCGCCTCTGGTCCGAGATCCCCTCCGAGATCGCCATCGACGAGTGAGTGCGGCTTGGGGACAGCGCGCCCGAGGGGCGGGGGAAGCCAGTCTATACATTTATATTTTATATATAGTGCATCCTGCTGGGGGACAGCGTGCCCCAGGGGCTGGGGAAATCCAATCTATAGATATATATTATATATATAGTGCAACCTGCTGGGGGGCAGCGTGCCCCAGGGGCTGGGAAATTCAATATATAGATATATATTATATATATAGTGCATCCTGCTGGGGGGCAGCGTGCCCCAGGGGCTGGGAAATTCAATATATAGATATATTATATATGTATAGTGCATCCTGCTGGGGGGCAGCGTGCCCCAGGGGCTGGCAAATCCAATATATAGATATATATTATATATATAGTGCAGCCTGCTGGGGGGCAGCGTGCCCCAGGGGCTGGGAAATCCAATCTATAGATATATATTATATATATAGTGCATCCTGCTGGGGGG
Source organism: Luscinia megarhynchos (assembly GCA_034336665.1). Taxonomy (NCBI): domain Eukaryota; kingdom Metazoa; phylum Chordata; class Aves; order Passeriformes; family Muscicapidae; genus Luscinia; species Luscinia megarhynchos. The sequence continues at coordinate 1,402,717 of CM067575.1, read as the reverse complement.
CAGCGTGCCCCAGGGGCTGGGAAATCCAATCTATAGATATATATTATATATATAGTGCATCCTGCTGGGGGGCAGCGTGCCCCAGGGGCTGGGAAATCCAATCTATAGATATATATTATATATACAGTGCAGCCTGCTGGGGAGCAGTGTGCCCCAGGGGCTGGGAAATCCAATATATAGATATATATTATATATATAGTGCAGCCTGCTGGGGGCAGCGTGCCCCAGGGGCTGGGAAAATCCAATCTATAGATATATATTATATATATAGTGCATCCTGCTGGGGGGCAGCGTGCCCCAGGGGCTGGGAAATCCAATCTATAGATATATATTATATATACAGTGCAGCCTGCTGGGGAGCAGTGTGCCCCAGGGGCTGGGAAATCCAATATATAGATATATTATATATATAGTGCAGCCTGCTGGGGGGCAGCGTGCCCCAGGGGCTGGGAAATCCAATCTATAGAGATATATTATATATATAGTGCAGCCTGCTGGGGGGCAGCGTGCCCCAGGGGCTGGGAAATCCAATCTATAGATATATATTATATATATAGTGCAGCCTGCTGGGGGGCAGCGCGCCCCGAGGGGCTGGCAAATCCAATCTATAGATTTATATTATATATATATACAGTGCAGCCTGCTGGGGGGCAGCGTGCCCCAGGGGTTGGGAAATCCAACATATAGGTGTATTATATATATATAGTGCATCCTGCTGGGGGGCAGCGTGCCCCAGGGGCTGGGAAATTCAATATATAGATATATATTATATATATAGTGCATCCTGCTGGGGGGCAGCGTGCCCCAGGGGCTGGGAAATCCAGTCTATAGATATATTATATATGTATAGTGCATCCTGCTGGGGACAGCATGCCCCAGGGGCTGGCAAATCCAATCTATAGATATATTATATATATATAGTGCAGCCTGCTGGGGGGCAGCGTGCCCCAGGGGCTGGGAAATCCAATCTATAGATATATATTATATATATAGTGCAGCCTGCTGGGGGGCAGTGTGCCCCAGGGGCTGGGGAATCCAATCTATAGATTTATATTTCATATATATATATATGGTGCAGCCTGTTCTGCTGGGGTGGGACAGTGCGCCCCGAGGAGCTGGGAAATCCAATCTATAGATTTATATTTATTTATCCTGGAGGGGCTGGGAAATTTAATCTATATAGATACTTCATATATATATATATATATATATGTATTTATTTATTTATCCTGGAGGGGCTTGGAAATTCAATCTATACATGTGTTATATATATATAGATATATATTTATCCTGGAGGGGCTTGGAAATTCAATGTCTAGATATATGTTTATCCTGGAGGGGCTGGGAAAATCAATCTCTATAGGTATATAGTATATATATATAGTGCAGCCTGCTCTGCTGGGTGGGGACAGCACTCCTGGAAGGGCTTGGAAATTCAATCTATATATGTATTATATTTATCTTGGAGGGGCTGGGAAATTCAATCTATATAGATATTTTATATGTGGCACTGGGTGCCACGGTTTAATTGAGGTGTTTAAAGAAAGACTGGCTGTGGCACTGGGTGTTGGGCTGGGTTGGACTCCATGATCTTGAAGGTCTTTTCCAGCCCCAGTGGTTCTGTGATTCTGGTTTTGTGCAATTAGCTCCCTGTGTGGGGTGAGCTCAGTGGTCACTGTGTCTGGGTGATGTGACATGAAGTGACTTGGGCAGGGTAGGGGGGGTTCATCTCTCCTCCTGCCTCGTTTGGTTGGAGGAGAAGCTCAGAATTGTTGAGTTTGGACAAGCCCTTCAAGCTCAATTCCATCTTTCACCACTGAGCTCTGTCCCCAGTGCCACATCCACGTCCTTGGGAGCATTCAGGGATGGAGCTTCCCCCACCACTGCCAGGGCTTCACCTCTGCTCCTCTGAAGGCATTTTCCCTAAAATCTCTCTAAACCTCCCCACTCTGAGGCCATTTCCTCTGAGTGTGCTCCCCTCTTGTTTGTCAATATGGGACACCACCCCCAGCAGAAACAAGGGCAGGGAAAGATGCTCGAACAAAGACACATTCCTGAGCTTCCAATGGAAAATCCTCTGGCACAGTGCTCAAAAACCTACACAAAACCACAGCTGCAGCAGGCACATGATTTCTTGACCACTTGTATTAACTCTATAATTAATAATTCCAAATTTATACTACTCAACTGTTCATTTTGAGCTCATTTTTTTCAGTTGGTGAAAATGAACACTGAAAATTGATGTTAGGTGTTAGGAATTTAAATCTTGTGGATGTTAATGCTGGTGTTCAGTGGTTCCTTGTATTTCCCTCCTTGCCAGCCTGGTTTTCTCTGCTGAGAGATGCAGGAGATAAATCAAATGTAAAAGTTGAGATACAAAACCAAATGGGTTTAGCTCTGGCAGTCACCAGTGACAAGTGATCAAACAGGAAGCAAAAGTATTTTGTGGGAGGTGGTGGGATTGTCCTTCTCAAAGCCACTCAGCACATACTGAGAAAAAAATCCTAGAATTTAGATTAAAAATTAATACCTGCTTTGCATGTATATTGGTTTTATTTGGAGGAAAAATTCCATCCCCACTCAGCCTGCCTTGGCCACCCGTTCTCAGTGCTGCACATCACTTGTCACAATTTCCACTCAAAAATAATGAGGGTTGCTTTTTCTGGTTTTTGGGACAAAATTATCCTTCTTTTGTTTTCCTCAGATGTTTTAAAATAGTACCTAATGATCATATGGGATAAACCAACAGAAGCCAGGAAATTCTGGTGTCAGTGTCCTGTCTCCCTCCTTTGGATAAATTATTTACCAGCCTTCAGTTTTTCTTAGATTTTGACAAACCAATGAAAAATTGTACTGGGGGGAAAACAGCCCTGTGTATTTGCATGCTGAATCTTGTGTTCTTTTCTTTTATGTTTTATTCTTTTTTTTCCCCTCTTCAGCTATGATAGCAGTGGAACTTCCAAAGATGAAATTAAGGAGAGATTTGCACAAACAATGGAATTTGTAGAGGAATATTTAAGAGATGTGGTGTGTCAGAGGTTCCCTTTCTCTGATAAAGAGAAAAATAAACTCACTTTTGAGGTAGTTATCCAGTTCTGATTTTATCCTATTCTTCTTTATTTTGTGGAATGTTGGTTATTTTTTCAGCACCAGGTAGTTTGGCACGTAATTAGTGTAATTAATGAGTGCTGAGCCTGAGTTGGCTCCTTTCTCCTCGTGCAAGTAATCCCACTGAAGTTTGTGAGTTTGCAATGATGGTTCTTGAAATACAATTAATGAATGTGAGTTTATGTCTGAGGTTTGCAGCAGCCTTGTTTACTCTCTGTGCTCTCAGTGTTGTTGCAAAGCCAGGCTTTACTGGAATAAACATCTCAAAAATTAAACACTGTCTGCATGCACAGAGAGTCTCCAGAGCTTACAGTGATGTTCACCATGAGAAAAAGTGTCCTGTGACTTACTGACCTGTTAAAATACTCTGTGCATATAAAATGCAGCAAATCCATGCAACAAATAACCATTAATTTAAGAAAAGCTGGGATATTCTGCAAAAAATACAGTTGATGCAATCTGCTTCTGATAATGGGGCTACATTAAATGTTTGCTCTGTATGTGATATTTTTATGTGGATCTTTATGGGGAAACTTCATAAGTTGGAAGTTACAAAGCTCAGCATTATGGGTGGGATGCCTTTTTTGTAAAGCAATGATAAAAATTATCTGTACCTTCCCCTAGTCTTGCCCAGTTTCATAGTGAGACAAATACAGTCTGATTTTGTAGCTGTAGAATCTCAGTTGCAGGTACAGACATTAACTGTAAGCACTGCAGTATTTATAGGCAAGTAGAAAACTTTCTGATGTGATGTAGAACTAGACAGTCTTGTAGAATTCTCAGATATTAAGATAAAATATGTCCCTCAGCCAGGCTCTTGATCTTGTCACTGTGTTAAGACAACTTGACTGTGATAGCAAAATGTTCAGTATTAATCAGGCTTTTTATTGTTATTTTGGTAGGTTGTTAACTTAGCCAGAAATCTGATATATTTTGGTTTCTACAACTTCTGTGACCTCCTCAGACTAACCAAAATCCTCCTTGCTATATTAGACTGTGTGCACATCACTACCATCTTCCCTATAACCAAGATGGCAAAAGGCGAGGAAAGTAAAGGTAAGGCTGGAGAGTGTAGGGCAGAAAGTCCTGGGGTGGCTCTGGCAGAATGTCACTGTGGGTTGGAGCCATGAAACAGCATCCTGAGCTGGAAGGGACCCACCAGCACCACCAGCTCCTTCCCTGCACAGACACCCCAAATCCCACCTGGGAGCTCCTGCAGCTCTGTGGGGCTGTGCCTCTTCCCTGGGGAGCCTGGGCAGTGCCAGCACCCTCTGGGGGAAGAACCTTTCCCTAAAATCCAGCCTAAACCTGCCCTGGCACAGCTGCAGGCACTCCCTGGGTGCTGTCCCTGTCACACAGAGCAGAGCTGGGAGCTGCAGCCCCCAGTGAGGTCTGACCTCAGTGTGCTCTGCCCCATCTGAGCACGCCAAGGGATCTCAGCTGCTCCTCACCACTGCTCCTCTAGTCCCTCCCCCATCTCTGTAACCTACTCTGGTGCTCTCTAACATCTTGAGTTCTTAGATTTTGGCCTCCAGGACTGGAGGTGAGGCTGCCCCAGTGCAGAGTGGGACAATCCTCCCTCCCTGGCCAGTGGTGCTGTGCCTGGAAATCTCCTTTCTGTCCATGGCTTGGCTGTAAAGCTGAGTAGTGCCTGTGATGGAGAGGGCAGGGGGATTCTCCAGGTACTGCAGTGCTTCTGTTGGTTTCCCCTGTCCCCAGGGCGTGGATATGCAATGTTGGGACAATTTCTCTTTGCAGCATGTGGCTGGTCCTTGCCCTGTTGATGCAGCCCCATGAAGCACACTAACCCTGGCTGTTTCCTCTCTGAAGGGAGCAATGTGATGAGGTCCATCCACGGCGTGGGGGAGCTGATGACCCAGGTGGTGCTCAGGGGTGGGGGGTTCCTGCCCATGACTCCTCTGGCAGCTGCCCCCGAGGGGAATGTCAAGCAGAGTGAGCCAGAGAAGGAGGACATCCTGGTCATGGACACCAAGCTCAAGATCATCGAGATACTCCAGGTACCACACGGATGCAGCTTCTGCTGCTGTCCTCAATTGTGTCTGCTGCCTCTCAGTGTGTTTCTGACTCTCAAACTGGCAAAGTATTGCTAGGGTGACACAGGGATCTCAACTTGCTTATGACAATGTTGTGCCATTACTGGAAGAATTTATTACATAGGTTTTGCAGTAGGCATTTGCTTATTCAGCAGTGATTTGTGAGTATCTGACTCGAGGCAGAGCTGTCGTTTTCCACCCTATTGTCTTCCCAATTACTCTGGGGCTGCAGGGCCATCTGCAGTGTCCTGAGGAATGGGGAGTTCTCCAGACTCCTCTTGGCAGAGCCATCAGCCTGACATCTAATTGCAGCATGCACAGCCAGCCTCTCTTCCATCTCTGCTTTTCTCACTTGCTTACCCCAAAGCCTTTGGGGGACACATTTTTTCATTATTGACTCAGAATTACTGCACTGAAATGCATCTTCTCCCTCTGAGTGTAGGAGTCCTTTTTGTGCCCATAACTCCATCAGCAGGTCCTGGGGGTCAGAGTGCTCCCAGAGCCTGGTGGGTGAGGGCAGGAGAGCAGCAGGAGAGCTGTGGTGTTCCTTCCCATGCCCCGTGGGAGGCTCTGCCCTCCCCTCAGCAGCAGATGCAGCACAGGGGAGGCTCCATTCCTTCCTTGCACCATTGCTAATTTTAGCTGGAGCCAGGGCTTCTCTCCTGGCCTGGCACGTTCAGGGGGATATTTCAGTGTGCCAGTGTTCCCTGCTACCAGGGGCTGTTCAAACTGGCATTGTGCATTTTCCCTGAAAGCTGCAAGAACTCGGAGTGTTCTTGGCTTTGGAGCTCCTTCCTCGAGAGGCAGACCATGGAGAAGGTGCTCTCTGCTAGGCTGGAGGTTTCTCTGAAGGGGTGATTTGCATGGCACAGCCTGGCTCCTGGCAGCTCATGTGCTGTCCTGTGTCCTGTGAGAGCAGCAGCACGTGTTTGGGATGGAGATGGAAATGCTGCTGTCCTTTCCTGGGGGATGGGGTGAGCATGCCAGCATCATCACACGGGGATGAGGCACCAAAACTCTGCCAAATTCTTTACTCATCAGTATTTATTATGTGTGTGTATCATGCTCGTTGAAATCCATGGAAAATATTACTGAGTTCTGGGGGGTTTTAAGGCCACATTTGCATATCTTAGAAAGGTGGAATCCCAGAATGGTTTGGGTTGAAAAGGACCTTGAAGTTCATCCAGTTCCACTCTCTGCTATAGGCAGGGACACCTTCCACTGTCCCAGGCTGCTCCAAGATCCATCCAGGATGGCCTTGGACATTTCCATGGATCCAGGAGCAGCCACAGCTGCTCTGGGCACCAGGGCCTCCCCCACCCTGGGTAACTTTTCCAGGTTCAATCCACATCTCTACTCAGTTGATGTTGCATGTTGGTAGCTCTACTTTGTGTGTGAGTTGGAAATACACAGATTATTTCAACATTTTTCCTGCTTCTGTATCATCAGTTTATTCTGAACGTGCGGTTGGACTACAGGATCTCCTGCCTGCTTTGCATATTTAAACATGAATTTGATGAAAGCAATGCCCAGATGTCTGAGTCCCCCACTGGAAGCAGTAGTCAAGAAATGCCAGCTAATGTACCAGGTGGGTTTTTTGGCTTAGGAAAACTCTGGAATCTTCAAGGGTTAATGGGATGATTGCTTCGGGTCCCCACTTGCTGTTTGAAGTGTTTTTAAGATGGAAAAACATCTTGGCTGCCACTCTGACCTCATGTATTTGTGTTGTTTATTTTTTCAGGAGCCCTGGACTTTGAACACATTGAAGAACAAGCTGAGGGGATCTTTGGTGGAAGGAAAGTATCTCTTCACAGGTGCAAATCGAGGGGAGTCCCCAGGCTGGAGGGCTCCCAAGGAGGGGGAAAACAGCTACCACAGCTACCCAGGCTTCATTTTCCTAAAATGGCTTTGGTGCAGCTCAGAGTAAGGGTCCATTTGGGTCAAAAAACCGAGATAAGGAGCAGGGGTTCTTCAGGCAGAAGCATCATCAGGGGAGGGCTCTGTGGTGTGGGTGAAAGCCAAGGTGCAGGGTTAGTGCATCTCAGCTCGATGCTGCAATAAAATCTCAGTACAATTCCCCTCCTTATTTAAAAGTAAGAGGAAAAGGTTTTCTGCCACTGCTGAGAGGACTTAGGAGCTGCTGGGCCCTCAGTCTAATGTGCTGGTGACTCCTGCTGTGTTTGCAGTGAGGAGAACACCCCTCTGGATTTGGATGACCACGGGGGCAGGACTTTTCTCCGGGTGCTGCTGCATTTAACGATGCACGATTACCCTCCCCTGGTGTCTGGTGCACTGCAGCTGCTCTTCAGGCACTTCAGCCAGAGACAAGAAGTCCTTCAGGCTTTCAAGCAGGTACCTGTGTGTTTGGAGAGAGTTTCTCCTCATCTGAGTGTATTTATGGCAGCCCTTTTTGTGTAACTAATATCTTTGCCTCCCTGTAAGGTTCAACTGCTCGTTACCAGCCAAGATGTTGACAACTACAAGCAGATCAAACAGGATTTGGACCAGCTGAGGTCCATAGTGGAGAAATCTGAGCTCTGGGTGTACAAAGGCCAAGGTCCTGATGAGGCCATGGACAGTGTGCCAGGTGAAAACGAGCACAAGAAGAAAGAGGTAATTAGGTTGTGTTTGTGGGAATTTGGGTGGGTAATTGGGGAGTGTAGCTGCTTTCAGAGCTGTTACAAGGCCCATCTTCCCAGCACACTGCCTAGGTGAGGTTCCCTCTACTGCTTTCAGGTTGAGGCAGGGATGAGAGGAAAACATGAACCAGGTGATGCCCACCTTTAGGGTCTAACAGGGCTGGTTTGGGTTTGCTCTGGCTCCCCACTGTGTCCTTTCAGCACTGAGCGATGGCACGGGATTTGTGCAGTCACAAGTACCTCAAGTAAGGTAAGGGCAGAGCTGTCAACTGCTCAGCTGATGCATTCTGACTCATGGCACTTGATTAAATGACAGCAGAGAACTGTGCTTTGTCTCTGCCTGATAACACAGGATTTCCCCAACGTGCACATCTGGCTTAGAACTCTCAGAGCATCCTTTGCCTCCATATAATTTGTAATCAAATAGGAAAGATTGGATGAGGGGATCCAAGAAGCAGTCCCTGGTTTAAGAACATTTATTGTTGGAAGTAAATGCAAGTAATCCACTTGTTGCTTTTCTTGTACACATTGCTGTGAGGAATCTCTTGGTATTTGTGCAGTGACAGTTTAATAATAACAGGGAGAGAGAGGAAGGGTTTTTATGGAGGGGAGACTTGATTAGAGACAGAATGTGACAGGCAAAGGACAGGAGGTTGCTGCCTCTGAAATCATCCCTCCCTCACCTTATTTTGTGTCCTAGAGGTCAATGTGACTTGACAGGATAATTGTATGTGTTTTTCTGTGGCTGTCAGAGAGCTGGAGGATGACAGTCCTTCCCAGGAGGAGAGCGGGCGCTATCCTAGAACGGTAATTTTAGCCTTCATGTAGACAGTAGTATAAGCTACTAATAAATTGTCTGATTTTATCCTCAGGAAGGTCACAGCAAGTCTCAAAAGCCTGAAAGTACTAGCAGCTACAACTACCGGGTAGTAAAAGAGGTAAAACTTTGCTTCTTGATAGTTCACTGGAAGTGTAAATGAGTAACAGAGCTCTGGAGAGCTGCAGTCAGAGGGAGGCACCCAGGAAAGTCTGAGTCACTCTGCCATTGTGGAAACTATTTGCTGAGTAATAACAAATCCCAACTTGAATGAGAAGCCAGGATAGAATAAGCACGACATGTGTATTCTTTCCCTAAGAACGGATTAGTGAGAAACGCGACGTGTGCTGCTGTTTCAATGGTAACACAATATTTTTATTGGTAAGGACTACAAAGGCAGTAAGCAAGGGGAGAAGCCTTTAATGTGCCCTGTCCTGAGTACCTTGCACTCCAAGCCACTGTGCTGTTGAGATTTAATGTAGAAAATACCAGATCAGGAATATGCTGTGGTGCTGGTGTGGTGTGAGCTGAAGGTGTGTCTGTGGCTCTGCTGTGGAGCTTGGTGTTGGGCTCACTTGACATGGCTGAGTTCTGCAGGAGCATAGAGCCACAACTGTAGAGTACCTGAGGTGGAAGGGACCCACAAGGATCATCCAAGTCCAGCAGCCCTAGTCAGCCCCACGGATGGAGCTGGCCACGAGGGCTGCCTGGAGCTGCTCTGCTCCGTGCAGAGGGGCTGTCCCTGGTGCTGCTGGCTGGCACCTGGCGCTCTCTGGAAGGAAAGCCAGAGTTGGGGCTCTGAGGCCAGTGTCTCCTGCAGATCCTGCTGCGCCTCAGCAAGCTCTGTGTGCAAGAGGGGGCCTCGGTGAGGAAGAGCAGGAAGCAGCAGCAGCGACTCCTGCGGAACATGGGGGCTCACGCCGTGGTGCTGGAGCTGCTGCAGATCCCTTACGAGAAGGTGGGGCTTTGTGTCGTGCTGACAGCTTTTCATACCTCCTCTGAGTCTTCCTGAACCCCTCCCTGAGGATTGGAGGCTGGTTTATGTAGCCTCATAGTCTATAAAATACCCATGCTCAGACAAAGTGTTTATTTTATTTATTGGATATACAGATATGTACTGTCACCTGAAGAAATATCCATGCATCATGCCTCAGGATTATGCTCAACTCTGAGCTTTTCATGTGAGGCAGGTGCTGCCTTGAGGTTAAGCTGTGCTGATGGGAGCAAGACCCTTGTGAGCAGCTGTGTGAGCAGCATCCTGGGAGCAAGGAGGGAAGGGAGGGTCCCCCAGGGGTTTTGTGAGCAGTAGATTCAAACCCTCCCCCAGCAGCAGAGTCCTAAATACCCCCTTAGAGGTGAATAAACACCCACTAAACACCCCCTTAGAGGTGAATAAACACCCACTGGCTCTCCAGGTGAGGTGTGCTGCCCTAAGTAGCCGTGTCAGGGCTGACACTGGCCAGATGTGCAGGCTGGAGCCCCCTGGGCTGGGGTTGTGCCTCTGAGCTTGCAGAGCAGCCGGCTGTGCTGACACAGCACACCCCAAGGTCATCACACCGGCTGCTCATCAGTCACAGGTGACAGGTAACAGGTATTTATCAGTACATTTTCCTGGTCACTCTGCTGTCCTTTGTTCCAAACTCGTCAGGTTTCTGAGAACCAGTAATTCTGCACAGGAGCTTTGATTAATGTTAATTCTCGTGGTTTCTTGCGTCATGTTTTCTGAGAAATCAGCAAAAACACCCTTCAACACCTTCTCATCACCTTTCTGTCCCCTCCATGTGCATCACACAGGCAGCATGGAAAGGGGTTTCACCCTTGGAAATATATTAAATTCCTTAAAAATAAACACAGGCAGTAATTTTCCAAAGTGCAGCTTCTGCCATCAGTGGTTGTGAATCCACGCTGACATCAGAGGCAGGGCACGGGTTCCTCAGTGGTGCTTGGAAGGCTGCAAGGAGCCTGGAGGTTCCAGTGAAGATAAACTGGGCTGAGCTGGTGCAGTAGCAATTTTTCCATGCCTGCTTTGCCCTGAGCTCCCCGTGCGTGGCTGTGGGACGTGGCAGCTCTCCTGGGCAGCCAGAGGTGATGATGTGTGGTTTGGCCAAGGGGCTGGGATGTTCAGCACTGCAGAAGTGACTAAAGCACGTTGCTGGCAGGCCTGGCTGTGGAATAGGCACTTTCAGAGAATAAACTACTGTAATTTCTATTATGGGCTTTATTTTTGACGCTCTTTGGAAGCGTGGAGCTGGCCCAGCTCATCCCAAACGTCTGTGAACTGGGTGGAGGTTTGTTTTCCTTCGGGGTGTGAGAGACGTGACAGTTCTCTTGCTGGAGCTGTGGCTCATCTTGTGCTCACCTCAAGGTGAACCTTTGGATTCTTTTTAACCCCCTCTTCTTTGTCCTTCAATCCCAGGCTGAAGACACGAGGATGCAGGAGATAATGAAGCTTGCACACGAGTTCCTGCAGAACTTCTGTGCTGGGAACCAACAGAACCAGGCCTTGCTGCACAAGCACATAAACCTGTTCCTTAACCCAGGGGTAAGAGCAACCTCAGGCTGTGATTTATTTTTTTTGTTCTAGCAAGGGAAGGGACTGGATTGTCCTTGTGATACCTCTGGGGCTGTTCTGTTGCAAGATTGGTTGAAGAGGTCACATTTTGTTTTCATTCTAAAGCCTCAAAAGTTGGCAAGATGTTTGTTTAGGGCAGTTTCGGTGTAGAAAGTTCAAGAGGCTGAAGTGGAGTGAAAAACAGGCTGAGATGGGAGCAGTGGTGTTGAAAGCTGAGCTCCTCAGCAAAGTTCCCTTCAAGAGTGTTGGCTTTACCCTAACCTCCGTGGGGATGTGGTGGGTTGTTGATTTCCTGATTTTTTGCTCCCTTTCATCCCCTCCATCAGATCCTGGAAGCAGTGACAATGCAGCACATCTTCATGAACAACTTCCAGCTCTGCAGCGAGATCAACGAGCGCGTGGTTCAGCACTTCGTGCACTGCATCGAGACGCACGGCAGGAACGTTCAGTACATCAAGTTCCTGCAGACCATCGTCAAGGCAGAGGGGAAATTCATCAAGAAATGCCAAGATATGGTAATGGCTGAGGTGAGAGCTGCAGAGATTTGCAGGGTCTGAACAGAAGTTTGCACGTAGCAGTTGGTGAACATGACAAATTGATCCTCTCGCTTCGGGGACTGCCAAGAAGCTGACAGCTCTCACCGTGCAAAAAGAGCAGTGCAGCTCCCAGGCAGCTCAGGCTTTCTGTGACCAAAGCTCTCTGAGCCCCTGGCTCACAGGTGTAACAAGGGGTTGGTTATAAATGGCACGAGTTGCTTCCCAGGCCTGTATACAGCAGCATGTAGGTGGGGTTCTGAAGCGAGGCTGCCTTTGCCTAATAAAATTGGCATGAAGAGAAGTAGTTTGATTTCAAGATCACTAAAGCAGAAGGAGAATTTCACCACGATAGCATTTTGATGGGAATTTTTAATGAGATCATAGACCCACCATAGAATCACCTTATCCCAGGCTTTTCCAAGCCCATCCAACCTGGCCTTGGCACTTCCAGGGATCCAGGGGCAGCCACAGCTGCTCTGGGCACCTGTGCCAGGCCCTCACCACCCATATTTTTCCTGTTGTCTAAACCTACTCTCAATTTGAAGCCATCCCCTTTGTTCTGTCTCCCCAAGCCCTTGCAAATACTCTTAGCAAGATGTACTCATTCAGCTGTTCAAGTGCTGAAGGGGGAAAAGGTGAGGGTTGGCTTTAGGTGTGTGGGTAACTGGAAACTGGGGACTTGGGATGAAAAGGTAAGAGAAGGGTGAATGAATGAATGAATGAATGCCTTTCAGTGGGATACTGGATGGGATCTGTTTGGCAGATCTGCAAATCTGATAGAATATTTTGGCCTCCTCAGCAGGGGGAGCCCCAGGATCAGATTTGTCTTATCTGGTTTTTGAGCATCAATCCTGATAGGTGGATCAAAAATCTTTCCTATTTTGTTCTTCTGCTCGAAACCAGCTCCATGAACTTTTCAACACTTAGTCAGGTGTGAGATAGTCAGCAAGGGAATTCCCTGGGGTCAGCAGCTGCCCTGGGGGTTTTCTTCTACATTTTATCCTGCTGGTTTTCCCAAACCCTGTGGGGAGGACAGCCCTGGATCCCTCCAGCTGTGAGCTCAGCAGTGCCCAGCCTGGAACAGGGCTCAGCTTGCTCCATCTCCTTCCCTTCCTGGAGTTCCAGGATGCTGGACCTGCTCTGAAATTGTGGCCAACCAGGTGTCAAATGTGAAGCTGATGGAAATATTCAGTATGTGACTTAAGGTGTCACTCCCTGGCCTTGGAAGAGGGCTGGTGTGTGTTGGGAAGGGTGGAAGGAGTGAGCCCTGCAGTCCCATCCCCTGTGCCCTGGCAGCTCTCCAGCAGCACAGGGCTGCTCTCAGCTGTGTTAGGAAGTCACCCAGGGTGACAGGCAGGAAATGGGAAGGCACAATGGAAAGTCACAAACTTCTTGGCACAGCTTCTGGCTAAGCAGGCAGCTGGACTGGCCTGGCTTTGAATTTTCTCAGCGCTCCAGAAGTGGTCAGTTCAGTGGGAAATGTCCCTGTGTCCCTGCAGCCCTGTGTCCCTGTGTCACTGTGTCCCTGTGTCCTGCCCTGGGGGGGCTGGGGAGCAGCACTGGGATGTGCAGTGGGACAGACCCCAGTGAGGGGGTGCTGGGGGGATCCCAGGCTGTGCTCTGCTGATGGAGTGTTCTCCTTGCCCCTCATGCAGCTGGTGAATGCAGGGGAGGATGTGCTGGTGTTCTACAATGACAGAGCCTCCTTCCAGACCCTGGTGCAGATGATGAGGTCAGAGAGGGACCGGATGGATGAGAACAGCCCCCTGATGTACCACATCCACCTGGTGGAGCTGCTGGCCGTGTGCACGGAGGGCAAGAACGTCTACACAGAAATCAAGTGCAACTCCCTGCTCCCTCTGGATGACATTGTCAGGGTGGTAACCCACGAGGATTGCATACCTGAGGTGAGGGCTAGCAGGAGAGCTGGGCTGTTTGTGTTTGGAATGGGCTGGGTTTGGTGAGAGAGGGCTGAGTCTGGCCTGGCAGGGGGTGGGTGCAGGTGGGAGCTGGAGTCCTTCCCTGCTGCTGCTGTTGGCACCCCCAGCCAACCTGGACAGTCAAGTCAAATCCTTTTATACTTCCTCCTTACCCTGAAAGTGGGAATGTGATGCTGTACTTGGTTATTTTATAGGGTTCTTGAGGCAGAGAGGTTTATGGATGTGCTGCTAACCTTGAACAGATGGTTCTGCAGAACTGGAAATTATTATTATGCTGACGTTTTGTCTGCAGTAATCCTGGTGGTTTTTTATTGGATGGTGTCTTGCTATTCATGGCATTAAATTTCATCAGTGTTTAAGTAAAAAGAAGAAGTAGAATTCCAAAATGCCAGTTTTAATGTGACATTATATTCATTCATACCATTCAGGTTTTTATTCTTTATGAATTATTTTCTCTACTTTTAGGTCAAAATTGCATACATCAACTTCTTGAATCACTGCTATGTGGACACAGAAGTAGAAATGAAAGAGATTTACACCAGTAATCACATGTGGAAGCTGTTTGAGAACTTCCTGGTTGACATCTGTCGGGTAATGTGTCTGCACCAAGGAACTGAATTCAGAAAGCTGAAAAACCTCTTTAATCCAGGGCAGTAAGGACAAGACATCCCAGTGCATCCAGGCAATAAGTACCCTGAATACTCTGTTCTGCAAATATGTGCCTCCTTTTCCTTGTGCCTGTGGATTTCATTAGTCATATTCCATGGAACACGTTCATATTTTCCTTTTTAAAAGAAAAAAGAAAAACCAAGCCCAAAGCAAAGCTCAGTGAAGCTCCACACCCTGCTCCTTTGTCCAGTGCCTTTTCTGTGCTGCCACTTGGCCTGCTTATCCTGGCCAGGACCGCTGAGCTCCTTCCTGAGCAGCGCTCAGCGTTTTTTGGCAGGTCAGGACAGATTGTTTTCCAGGCTTGGTGTTTGTTTGGCCATATGGCTTTTTGCCTGGGATTCCAAGTATTTCCCCATACGAAAGCATTACACCTCAGTCCTCCCCATCCTGCTGTTGCTTTCCTCCAGGACACTGTGGTTTTTTCCCTCCCCCAGCCGTGCTCCGTGCCAGCACATCAAACCAGGAGCGGCGCTGGCTTCGCCCTGGCGTGGGCTGGAGATGCAGAGCCCCAGTGGTGTCACTGAGCTGCTGGGGCAGGGCAGTGTGAGATGGGGAGCTGCAGTCCCAGCTGCCCTGCTGAGCTGCTCCTGACACTGCTCTGCTTTGTGCTGCAGGCCTGCAACAACACCAGCGACAGGAAGCACGCCGACTCCGTCCTGGAGAAGTACGTGACCGAGATCGTCATGAGCATCGTCACCACCTTCTTCAGCTCCCCCTTCTCCGACCAGAGCACCACCCTGCAGGTGGGGAAACACAGGGACAAGCAGGGACAGCCCTGCCAAGGCTGCTGTGTTCATCCCACTGCCATTTACCACTGCCAAAGTAACACGGGGGAGCAGTGGTGGTGTAAATGGGGAGCAAATACATTGCTGTTCTTGGTGACCACATTGGTCGTTTTGCTGTAGAAATGGAAAAATATGTAGGTCACAGTGCAAGTGTTCTTCTAGAAGAGCTCAAGTGTCATGTTAATTCATCAATGGATTCACCTCTGTGCTACCACCAAGGTCTTTGGTGGAGAGTTCTTGTGTGCCATTGAATCCCTGAATGGTTTGGAAATGTTGGAAGGGACCTTAAAGCCCATCTCATGCAACCTCCTACCATAGATATCACAGAGGGAGCAAGGGTGATTGATTTAGGACAGCATATTTAACAAAAAATTCTAATTTTCCTTTAAAAACCAAGAAAGGATTCAGAACAAAAATCCAGAAGCTCCCATGTGTCTCTGGGTAGATTTTTGCCTAGTTCAAAAGTTGGGGGAGTGTGAAGGAAGAACTTGGCACACTTGTGAAGGGGAGAAGGCAGAGACTTGTACAGTGTCAGGATGATGCCCTAATATTTCTATTTGCACAGAGATAACACTGTTCTGTGCTATCCATAAATAACTTTCTGGGAGGGTGTGGGTGGATGGGTCAGGTGTCTGGCAGCTCTGGCAGGAGGTTGAAAGGGGCAGTTGTTGAAACTTGATGCAAGCTGGTAGTGCCAAAGGCAGGTGTTTGCAGTGCAATCTCAAAGCTCATCCAGTCCTGCCCTGCCACACCTCTGAGCTCAGCTGAGTCTGAGCAGTGCAGCAGCTGCTTTGCTCTTCAGGTGGCTTCAGACTGCCCATCCCCTTCCACACTCATCAGAGAAGTGAGAAATGGAGACTGGCCTTATCCTCTGTGCCATGTACCTGAGTTGCCCTGCTCTCAGTTGTCATCTGAGATGCAGCATTTGAATACACATTTTGCCATCCTATTTTAGCCATCTGTTAATGTTATATCAGCAGTTTTTCTTTAGTTTCTCAATCTCCCCCTCTGTCTAGCAGGATGAAGTCACTTGGTTCACCTCTTTTCCCATCTCAGTTGATAGATCTGCCTTGTCCTAGATTCATCTTTCCTCTACATCTCCAAGTTAAAAGCAGTTTCTCTCCCTTTTCCTGCCTGTCAATGCTCTTGTCTATACCCAGGGACTCTCCCCCTGAGGAGCACAGCCTATTGTCCCACCTGCCTGTGTCCCTCCCTGCTCCAGGTGGGATTCCCTCCCCCCTGGGCTGCTGCAGGTGGGCTGATCTCTGTAGCCAAGGGATGTGGTCACTCTGCTCTGGTTCAGTCCCTCCCTGCTGCACCTTCTCATCCCTTCCAGCCTTCTCTTGCCTCCTGCTCCTTCATGTCAGGGCTTGTCTGGCTGAAATTCTTCCTGCCCTGAGTCAGCCTTGCTGGTTCAGGGAACACCTTGTCCATCCATCATGTGGTTCCAATCATATAAAATTAGGAGAGCACAAATCTCTTGGCACAGGACAGCTGCCCACAGCTTCTCTTTAACAAACATTGTTCAGCCTGTTTGCCTCCCAAGGCTGCTGCTGCCCAGGTTTCCCTTCCCAAGTGCAGTTGGAGACATGAGGGACATGGAGTAAATTTCCTATTTGATTTATTGACCTTATTTAAGCAAATGATACATCTTAAAGGCTTTTTAAGACCAAAAAGTCTTTAGACATAAATGAAAGGAATATGTGGGTGGTTTCAATCCAAACATGCAGGTGTTTTCAGGGCCCTGGGTAAATGCTGCTGTTTGCCAGCAGGTTTTTGGTGTGTGGCTTATTTCCAGAAAGGATAATGGGTATTTGCCTCCTAGCAATTTTGGGGCCTTGAATTTTGGTTCTCCTCTTGTACCTTTTGTAATGGTGTTTGATTTAATTGATCTAATAGATTTAATTAGGAAATAGATTTGGCTTTTTACTCTAACTCCGCTTTTTTCTTGTAAACAGGCTTTACTGTTGGCCAGAATAAATGAGGTATTTTTTCCCTGGTTCCTAAGTCCTGTGGTGTTTGCACTGTGGTGTAGTTCCTTTAGCTGGTAGAAGCATTCCATAGCTAGTGGACACAGGGTATTCCCTCTCAGATTGAAATATTTAAAATGCTCTTTCCTCTACAGGTAAAATACATTTTTCTACTAAATAATCACTGCACAAAACAAGTGGAGTTTTGGTCACTATTGTTGGGCAGCTGCAAAGGTGACAGAGCAGAGCTCATGGGCTTGGGTGTGTTGGAGCAGCTCACCTGTCTGCAGTGGAAGATCACCTTGTGAAATTCTGGGCTGAAAACCTTGATTTTGGCTGATCCATGGCAGCTGCAGTGTTTGCCACTCACCACTGCCTGTGTTCCAAATAACACACAGCTGGTTTCTTTGTGACTTGGATGCCAGCTAATCATGCTTGGAATGAGGAGTTTCCAACTCTGGAGCTGTGCTGTCACACAGCCAAGTCCCATTTACCTGTGGCCTCTTGAGTCAGCTGCTGGTCAACACTGAAAGAGGAATCTGTGTGCCAGGGTTGCTGATAGCTCTGATAAAACAGATGAAGGTGGCTGCTCATTTCCTCTGCTTAGTCAGGCCTCAATTACCAGGGCTTTCTGCTGCAGAAGCTCCTGTTTGATGTTTCCCTTCCAGCCTGGTTCCCACCCTTCCCATCCAGCTGCTGATCCCGTGGTAGACACCCTGCTGCCACGGGAGTTGCCCAGCAGTGCTGCAGCCCAGTCAGGAGGGGCTGGAGGGTGCCAGCTGAGCTGGGCTGGGCTGAGCCCTGCTCTGGGCTGGCTGTGACTGTGCTGTGCTTGTTTGCAGACCAGGCAGCCCGTGTTCGTGCAGCTGCTGCAGGGGGTGTTCAGGGTGTACCACTGCACCTGGCTCATGCCCAGCCAGAAGGCCTCTGTGGAGAGCTGCATCCGGGTGCTCTCTGATGTAGGTAAGGACTGGGGGGCAGGGCTGCTGCTGGGACAGGCATCAGGGCTGCTGCTGGGGTGCCATCCTGCCACAGGGACAGTGCTGCTCGTGTCCTGCAGGTGCCACCCGGGCACAGCTCATGTCCAGCCTTGTGCTGGTGGATCATCCTGCTTGAGCAGTGGGTGTTGTCACTGTCACCTGGAGTGCTTTCTCTGTCCAACCTCAGAAGTCCCTGCAGTCCTGTTGATCTGCAGCAGGAGATGTTTTCATGGCATCACTGAGGTTGGAAAGCCCTCCAGGATCATGGAGTCCAAGCTGTGCCCAATCCCCACCTTGTCCCCAGCCCAGAGCTCTGAGTGCCACCTCCAGGAATTCCTTGGACACTCTAGGGATGGGGACTCCAAACCCCCCAGGAACTTCCAAAGCCTGACAACCCTTTCTATGGAGAAATTCCTCCTGATGTCCAACCTGACCCTGCCCTGGTGCATCTGGGAGTGCCCATAAATTAGCTGCACTCTCATTGTCCACAGGAGTAGCGTGTACTGGATATGGGCTCAGGTTCTGCTGCTGTGTGTCCACGTGTGCCAGCACGAGGTGTTGGGGGTGTGTTTTGGGACAGATTCCTACTCCCACACCTCAAACAACAGCAACAGCTCTGAGGTGTGGAAGCCTCTAAACATAATCCTGCCCAGGCCTGACCCTGCACAGGGACTGAGAACTGCCCTGTTTAAAATGCACTCAAAGAGTCATGGCATGGTTAAGGGTGGAGAAGATCCCTTAAGGTCATCAAGTGAAACTGCCAGCCCAGCGCCAGTGAAACATGAACTCAAGTGCCACATACAAATATTCTTTGACCACTTCCCTGGGCAGCCCATTCTAATGCTTTACAACCCTGATGTCCTAGTTTCCCAGTGTCTAATCTAAACCCTCCCTGGTGCACCTTGGGCTGTTTCCTCTCAGCCTGGGAAGGAGAGTTTGTAGAAGGAAGGAATTGCACAGACCTTTGTCCTGCTTTTGTGTTGGTTCACGATCTCAGGCTCTCAGTCTCCACTGATTTTGCCTGTTGCAGCCAAAAGCCGGGCTATTGCAATCCCTGTGGACTTGGACAGCCAGGTGAACAACCTGTTCCTGAAATCGCACAACCTGGTGCAGAAAACAGCCATGAACTGGCGGCTGAGCGCCCGCAACGCCGCGCGCAGGGACTCGGTGCTGGCCGCCTCCCGCGACTACCGGAACATCATCGAGAGGCTGCAGGTGATCCAGCCCAGCCAGGCTCCCCCTGAGCAAACCCTCAGCTTGGTTAATTCAGGCAGCACCGAGCTAATTGTCCTGTCCCGTGCACCGTTAAAATTAATTCACCCATCAGTGTGTGTGTTGGCAGTGTCTGGTTAAAAGTGGCTGCGCTTGTTTCCTAATTCACCCATCAGTGTTTGTTCAAAGTGCCTGTGCTTGTTTCCTGATTCACCCATCAGTGGTTGTTAAAAGTGGCTGTGCTTGTTTCCTGATTCACCCATCAGTGTGTGTGTTGGCACACATAAAGTGGCTGTGGTTGTTTCCTAATTCACCCATCAGTGTGTGTTAAAAGTGGCTGTTTGTTTCCTGATTCACCCATCAGTGTGTGTTAAAAGTGGCTGTGCTTGTTTCCTGATTCACCCATCAGTGGTTGTTCAAAGTGGCTGTGCTTGTTTCCTGATTCACCCATCAGTGGTTGTTAAAAGTGCCTGTTCTTGTTTCCTGATTCACCCATCAGTGGTTGTTAAAAGTGCCTGTGCTTGTTTCCTGATTCACCCATCAGTGGTTGTTAAAAGTGCCTGTGCTTGTTTCCTGATTCACCCATCAGTGTGTGTTAAAAATGGCTATGCTTGTTTCCTGATTCACCCATCAGTGGTTGTTAAAAGTGCCTGTGCTTGTTTCCTGATTCACCCATCAGTGGTTGTTAAAAGTGCCTGTTCTTGTTTCCTAGGACATTGTGTCAGCCCTGGAGGATCGACTGCGCCCTCTGGTCCAGGCTGAGCTCTCAGTGCTGGTGGATGTGCTCCACAGGCCTGAGCTGCTCTTCCCAGAGAACACAGATGCCAGGAGGAAATGTGAGAGTGGAGGTTTCATTTGCAAGTAAGTTGTCTCAGAAGTCTGGCTTGTTTTTGCTTTTTTTCCAATATTCCCGTGCCTTGTGGAATAAAGCCCTCTTGCCCAGCTTGGTGAATACTTGATATCCTCCAAAATACCTGTAGAAATCAGTATTTTGTGATATGGTCATTGCAATTTCTTCTTGGAGAAGGGGAAAATGGGGAAAGACAGGTTGATATGTTCTGCCAGCTAATGCTTAAAAATGTCTGTTTGCTGCAGGATGCAAATGTCCTGAGCAGTTGTACAAATGAGTTAAAATTTGAGCTGGTCCAGTTATTGATACCTGCCTTCACCCCAGGAATGTTTGTGAGGTGCTGGGTGAATACATCAGGGTCAGTTGTTGTCATGGGCATCAGCACAGCTAGAGGGAGGGAAAGGGGAAGATTTCAGGGGCATTTAGAGGGTAATTCAGAGCAGATCCAGCTTCTCCATCACTTCCTGGAGGGCTGGGCTCTGTACAGAGGCTCTGGAAGCTGGGCACTGAGTCAGTCCCAAGTGCTGGCTGGGATGGATTTGGGATTGCACCCTCCAGGCCTCTCAGTCTGTTTTTTAACCAGATGAAATAGATTGTTTACTGTTAACTGGTTGTTCTGGAGGACCATCAGGTCCTGGATCCCCCTGATTCCTTGCTGTCTGCAGCCAGAGGGATTTTTTTTGGCTTTTTTCCTGCCCAGGTTCCTCCCCAGTTTCCCCTGGTAGCTCTCAGGTGTTGCTCTGGAGAGAGCACTCCAAACTGGTTGTGTAACAGTATGATGATAAACCTTGTTTGCAGCATAAACCAGTTAAGATAAACACATCTATCTCTTCCCATTTTTAGAATAATTGCACTAACTGATGGATGGCTTTTTTCAGGTTAATTAAGCACACAAAGCAGCTGCTGGAGGAGAATGAGGAGAAGCTGTGTATTAAGGTATTGCAGACGCTCAGGGAAATGATGACCAAAGATAGAGGCTATGGAGAAAAGGTAAGGTACAGTCCATCATTCTGTTAAACACTGGCTTTAGGCAGGAGAGGAGAACAAAACTGCTTTTTGCAGCTGTTTTGTATGTGTAAGCACTTCCAGGCTGGAACAGGGACAAAGCATTTTTAGTCAATTAATACCTTTCAAATCATATTTCAAGTTAAGCTTGTTTCTGTTGCTTTTCTAGTTGAGACTGGCAAGTTTAAGTCTAATCCCTGCAGTTTCTGGCACTCTGAAATACCAATTTTGTTACCTTTTTCTGAAGGTTATAACCTCTTCTTCTGCTTCCTGGGTCTGGGTGACTCTTCAGGTCATGTAACCTTACAACAAGAGGGTGTTCTGTAGTTAATTGGAATTTGTGTACAACTGAGTAATCTTGTTGTGATTTATAGATGGAAACTCTCTGCACACCCACCCATGTTTCTTCTTCCCCTTCACTACACACAACTCTTGACTGGTTGGGAGGAACATTTTTCTGTAGGTACAGGCCTGTTCTTTATTTCCATCAGGAGACTGTGTATGCATGCATATGTTTGTGTGGTTACAGAGAGATTCTGCTGGAATTCTGATCCAGCTGAGGGTTTTCCCATGGCACCCAGAGGGTTCAGAGGAGCACACCCTGCATGGAGGTGTTGGGAGCAGCTGGGAGAGGGGCACTGGGGGAAGCAGTGATGTGGAAGGGATCTCTGCCACTGGGAGGCTGTGCCCAGGAGCAGATGGTGCCTCAGTCCAGTTCTCCCCCAGATGGGTTTGGAGCTGTTGCCTTGTGCTGAATTCACAGCAAAAAGGACAGAAAACTTCAGAGGTGAGGGTTTCATAACAGCAGGAGTGGTTTGCAGCAGCTGCCAGGGAGGGAGATGCTGCACAGGCAGAGGAACCTGGAGCATCCTGGCCAGCTGGGAGTGTCAGCAGGAGCAGGACGTGGTGCCAGGGCTCTGAGAGGGAGCAGGGCAGCCTGGCACACAGGGTGTGCACAGCCAGCAGCACAGGCAGTGCCAGGCAGCAGGAGACTCCCAGGAAAATGCCCCAAGGGTAGGGATGGCCAGGGCTGTGCTCCCTGCCCTGCCAGGAAGGCTCTTCCCCTGCCCTGCCAGGTGCCAGCCCAGCTCCAGCTGCTGCCCTGGCACTGTGTCACTGTGCTTGAGTCCATTCCCTCAGCTGCAGGACAGCAGCACATCCCTGTGGGGTGTGGCTGGGTAGGGAAGGGCTCAGCTGCAGGTCTCAGCTTGGAGCACTCTGTCCTTCTCTGCCCTCGTGGCAAATCCTGTGCTGGGGCATCACCTGCTGTCCCTCCTCAAGGTCCCTGCTCTGAGACATCCCAGCTGGAGGGGAACTCAGGCTGCTCCTGGGAAAGGAGTGGGGTTGGTGATCTGTTGGTGCTGTTATCTCCTGGTGTTCAGCACTGGGGGTGAAACAGATTCAGTGTACCCATAGATGACATTTTACACTTCTCCAGCAGATCAGTGCATCCCCCCCTGCTGAAACAGCCAGGAGCCACTGCCCCAGGTCACCCTGAGTAATAAAAGCAGTGTGATACATACTACACACCAGTGAAACCCAAATCAGAGCTCTGAGAGTTTTCCCTTACATGCAATCTGCCACTGAGAGATTTCCCAAAATGAAAATTAATTTCTAGGACTTTCTTAGACTTTATTGAGCTCACTTGGATGAAGCAGTACTTCTAGAAGCAGCTGACATACCTTGCACCATTCAGACCACGGAGAACCCCACAAGATGCTAAAAACTCTTCAAAGTGTGGCAGAAGCATTAATTCCTGAGGCAGCAGCTCAGTTGCATAAGGAGTCAGGATCTGCCTGCCTGTGAAGTGATTCCTGAGTCGGAAGCAGCAGCTGATTGCTCACAGCAGACTGGCAGTAGTAGTAGAACAGCTTTTGCTGTCTGGCTGTGAGCAGTGCAGTCACATTTATTCTCCCTTGTGACTCAGAGAACTGAATTTAGTCACCACCTAAAAGGCAGCACCTTTTGTTTTTAAAATCATCCTGTAGTGTAACAAAAAAAAAAAGAAGGAAAAAACCCCCTTACATTGTCAAAACCCCACTGCAAATCCTGGAGTCCCTGCATAGAGGTGGGTTCCATACATGGAAGTGGCAGAACTCTCCCTGTGAGCAGCTGATTGACCTCACAAGCACAGAGCTATGGGAGGGCTTAAAGATGACCCAGTTCCATCCCTGCCACAGCCAGGGACACCTTCCATAGCCCAGGGTGCTCCAACCTGACCTTGAACCCTTCCTGCCCTGTCTGGGCAGCCTGTGCCAGAGCCTCCCTTCCTTCCCAGGGAATAATTCCTCTGTGACATCCCACCCTTCTGTCCCAGTGCAGAGCTGCCAGTCCTGTCCTGTCCCTCTCCAGGGCTGTCCCTCCACACCTGTGTCCAGTCCCAGGGCTCTGGGGAGGTTCTGGCAGTGCTGTGGTTCTGCTGCAGCACCCTGGTGCTCTCTGGAACACCCTGCCTGACACAGGGATGGGGCTGGAACACCCTGCCTGACACAGGGATGGAGCTGGGACACCCTGCCTGACACAGGGATGGGGCTGGAACACCCTGCCTGACACAGGGATGGGGCTGGAACACTCTAACTGACACAGGGATGGAGCTGGAACACCCTGCCTGACACAGGGATGGAGCTGGAACACTGCCTACATTGCCTGACACAGGGATGGGGCTGGAACACTCTACCTGACACAGGCATGGGGCTGGAACACCCTGCCTGACACAGGGATGGGGCTGGAACACCCTGCCTGACACAGGGATGGAGCTGGAACACCCTGCCTGACACAGGGATGGAGCTGGAACACTGCCTACATTGCCTGACACAGGGATGGGGCTGGAACACTCTACCTGACACAGGGATGGAGCTGGAACACCCTGCCTGACACAGGGATAGGGCTGGAACACCCTGCCTGACACAGGGATGGGGCTGGGACACCCTGCCTGACACAGGGATGGGGCTGGGACACCCTGCCTGACACAGGGATGGGGCTGGGACACCCTGCCTGACACAGGCATGGGGCTGGGACACCCTGCCTGACACAGGCATGGGGCTGGAACACCCTGCCTGACACAGGGATAGGGCTGGAACACTCTACCTGACACAGGGATGGGGCTGGGACACTGCCTGACACAGGGATGGGGCTGGAACACCCTGCCTGACACAGGGATGGAGCTGGAACACCCTGCCTGACACAGGGATGGGGCTGGGACACTGCCTGACACAGGGATGGAGCTGGAACACTGCCTGACACAGGGATGGAGCTGGAACACCCTGCCTGACACAGGGATGGGGCTGGGACACTGCCTGACACAGGGATGGGGCTGGAACACCCTGCCTGACACAGGGATTGAGCTGGAACACCCTGCCTGACACAGGGATGGGGCTGGGACACTGCCTGACACAGGGATGGGGCTGGGACACTGCCTGACACAGGGATGGGGCTGGGACACCCTGCCTGACACAGGGATGGAGCTGGAACACCCTGCCTGACACAGGGATGGAGCTGGAACACTGCCTGACACAGGGATGGGGCTGGAACACCCTGCCTGACACAGGGATGGAGCTGGAACACCCTGCCTGACACAGGGATGGGGCTGGAACACCCTGCCTGACACAGGGATGGGGCTGGGACACCCTGCCTGACACAGGGATGGGGCTGGGACACCCTGCCTGACACAGGGATGGAGCTGGAACACCCTGCCTGACACAGGGATGGAGCTGGAACACCCTGCCTGACACAGGGATGGGGCTGGAACACCCTGCCTGACACAGGGATGGAGCTGGAACACCCTGCCTGACACAGGGATGGGGCTGCTCGTGTCCTGCTCCTGTCCCAAATCACCTCACCCTGCTTTGTCCCTGAGCAGGGTGGGCAGTGCAGAGGACCCAGGTGTGCTCCTGTCACCCAGGACCCTCTGTCCCACAGCTGGGGCTCCCCAGCAGCGAGCAAAGCCCGTGGGGGGAGAGCACAGATGTACAGAAGCCTGTGGAAGGCTCAGATTTTCCCATCTTGCTGAAGGCTCCTGGCTTGGCACACGCTCAGGATGGCTCAGTGACGGGGAGCATACTGTGCAGTATTTAATAGGCACAAAACTGCTCTGCATTGACAGTGTAGGCTAGACCCGAGTTTTTCTCTGTGCTGAAACATGTCATTCACGCACGTCTCTAGCAGCTGACTGCCTCAGCTCTGCAGGACTTGCTTTGGGAAGCTCCATTTTCCCTCCCAGGGTGGAAATGCAGCCCCTGCACTGCTGCTGCTGGTGGCACTCCCGTGCCCAAGGGTGAAGTCCTTGGCTCTGGGTCAGCCAGCCCACGTGGTTTGTCCCTGGCACAGGAACAAAGGCAGGGTACAGCCTGCCTCCCAAGCTGCCTGGCACAGCGTTCCCAGCAGTGTCTGTTCCCTAACCCCACACTGGCAGATCTGCCTCATGCCCACTGCAGAAATAATGTTGGATTGCAGCATTAAAGTGTTAAATGATTTGTAAGATCCTTACATGAAATTTATGTTTCATTTCTCTTACTAATCCTTGCTTTCAATTCTTCCCCTTCTTTCTTTCCTGGCAGATTACCATTGAATTGGATAATGCTGAGGTTTTAATTTTATTTCTTTTCTCCAGTGTTGTTTCTATGGTGTTTGTTTTACCAGTAGCCCTGTGATCTGTCCTGTCTCTGCAGCACTGAGCGTTCTGATCTGTGTGCCTGTGTCAGTGAATTAGTGGAGTTTTCAGTCTGCTGTGTGTCTATCCTGGGAATAGTTACCATAACTAATTCCATGTGTCATTACTTGGAATATTAATCCACTGGAGTCATTCTTGGTGGTCTGCAATCAAGTGGTGCCTGGTAGATACCATGAAGTTTAGATCAGATCTGGAGGATGAACTGCTCTAAGCAGTCAGCATTTAGCACCTGGTATTTCTTTTTATTTGTAAAGCTAAACAGTGAGGTTTAATGGTGCCCATGCAGGAGCTGGGAAAAGGTGGAACTGGGGAGAGGGGTAGGTCCTTGTGCAGAGGCTGTGCTGCTGCTTTTCCCAAAAAGGTGACAGTCCTGCAGCCCCAGAGCATTCCAGTGCTGTGGAACCTGAGGAGTGGCTGGCTAGGGAAGCTGTTTCTGGGTGAAAAGCCCTCTTTGAGGGAAAACTTGGAGCTGAGCTGAAGTGGAGCTTTCCAAGGACTGTGTCTGGTCAGGGAGCAGCGCAGGGCGGAGGGAGCTGAGCTGCCTCTGCTGTGCAACTTCCTCATCAGCCCAAAAAAACCCTGGTGTGGGCGTGGGATTTGCAGAAATGTATAATACTGAGAAAGTGATTGACTGGCACCTTATTTTACTGAAATACCACGGAAAAAAAGAAATATTTTCCTCTCAGTGCTTTGTTTCCTGTGTTCTCTCCCAAGCCAGCCTTTTATTTGGAACAAAACTCAACCACTTAAAATGTCTAAAGCATTTTTGACCTTTATTTAGTGGAGTGGGTAATGAATTCTGCAGAAAGCAATTTACAGTGTGACTTGTTAATTTTGATGTTCATCACCTGAATTCACTGGGTAAACTTCATTCTGAAAATGAAATATTTGGGGACCTTGCCTGGTGAAATGGATTTGAAAGCCAAACTGTTTGTCACTAAAGTAGACAAACACTGTGCACATCACCCAGAGTTGGCCTGGAGGGTGTTTTCTGTTCAGGGAGCTTTTAGGGCTGGAGCTGAAGGTCCCTTCCATAAGAAATGGGCTTCCCATCACTGCTTTCAGCCCAGAGTCTGATTTTGACCTGGAAGAAACATTTCTTGTTGCACAAGTTCATTTACTGCCCTGCTATCACCTCTGAGCTATGCTAGAATGAGATCCCAGGTGTCTCCAAGCTCCACACACACTTGTGGCATTACAGAGGTGCTCTGCTGTCTGTTTCCCTGGGTTTTTTGTTAACAAACCCAGTTTTTACCCCTCTTACCAGGACCATAGACACAGCAGCCTGCTCTGCTTTCCAGAAGTTAACCTGTAGTACAGAAACATTTCCATCAGGCCAGGTCCTTTGGATGATGTGCTGCTGCAGCTTCCCAGAGCAGCACGTGTGTATGAGTATAATTTTAGCTTGGAGAAACTTCAGAGAGAAAGTGGAATTGTTTAATTGCAAATTAAGTCATAATGTGAAACTCTTTCCCCTTTGGTTTCTGGCTGTGATGTGCTGTCTTTGCCTGCAGTAAATCAGCCAGAGCGTGCAGAGCAATTTAGGATTTGGTCTGGAGGCTGCAAAGGAGGAATTTTATTGCTCCTTAATGGAGCAAGTGCATGGAAGGAGCAGGTGTGTGTACAACCATCAGCACTGAGCACTGGCTGTGTAGGGAGAGGGATTCAGGTGGAGGTGGAACCACTGGCAAGCCTCAGAAATCCTGGGGTTTTCTGTTTTCCTTTTTTTCCCCTTGTCAGCCTTGGAACCATTGAGGGCAAAGAAAGCAGAAATCTCCGTTATTAGTAAAATTGTTAACTTGCTTCTCTGTCAAAATGATGCACAATTAAATTGTTTTGATCGGTTGAAATTGATTTAATTGTTAAATTTAATTGTTTTGATCATTTTGCTCCTTATTCCCTTGGGGGAAACTCCACTGAAGTAAATGCTGATGGCATGATTTCATGGTGATTTTTAATGTAGGTCATCTTAGTTGTGTCCTGCAAGGTAAACCCAGTGAGCAGTGGGTCCAAAAAACAAAGGATGTTAAAAATGCCAGGAGATCCTTGTGTTTGTTAATGAAAGTCATGATAGGAAGTCATGACAGACCCTCTTTAAAGTTGTTGTGAGTGAAGAAGGGAGTGTCCTTTGGAAGTGGGTGAATAATGCTGGAATTGACCCAATGGTAGGAAATCCCCTGAGTGTGGGGTTGGCAGCAGCCCTGGGCAGTTTTGGGCTGAGCTGGGGGTTTGGGTGCTGGAGAAGTGGAGGTGGTGCTGCTGTCCTAACTCACACTTGTAGTGAGGGTTTATGTGCAATTCCCTTGGTGTTGGGAAGGAGGGACGGGGAGGAACTGCAATTTTCCAAGAGAAGTGGTGCAGCATGACAGAAAAGCCAAACCATGGAGAACTGGGAGCTGTCCCACACCCTGGCACCATGGCTGGATCTGTGCTGTGTGCTCAGAGTTGGCCTTGGCCTCTCCTGGAGCAGGAGCTGAAAGCTCAGGTGTGTTTGACATTGGCTCTGTGCAGGTGTCTCAGGTGGTAAAGCCAAAACCCCAAGGCAAGGCACTGTCCTTAAAAGCCCTTGGGCTGGGTCTCTGTGGGTGATCTCTTGCTCTAATCCTGTTGCTGTTGGAGCTGCTGTCTGGAGGTGAATTCTTCCCGAGTGCCACCGAGTGTGAATGTTCACACAGCAGCGAGCTAAACCCTGCTTGTAATTAGCCACAGCAGCTTAACGTGCTGCTAACTCAATCCCCAGCCCACCGAGAGTGCAGGCTGGTGCAGATGCAGATTTCCTGCTGGTCTGCACCGCGGGCCCCCTGTGCTCCTGCTCCCTCCTGCCTGCCGGGCGCTGGGCAGGGACCTGTCCCTGCTCCCAGCCAGGGCTGGCACCTGGGGCCACCCTGGCCCAGTTTCCAGCTGCAGTGGGAGCCCTGGGTGCCAGAACACCGGCCTGGCGACCCCTGGCTGTTCTGGCAGCAGGGCCCGTGTGCTGACCTGCAGGTGGCACGCGCAGGATGCCGGTGGCGCTGGGAGATGGCCTACTTTGCCTCTTTTTTTTTATATTCCTTTTTCCCCTCCCAGCCACATTGCAGTGAGCTGTTCCGCTGGGCACCTGCCAACATTCAGGCAGCAGTTACATAAGAAGAGCTTTTTTTCCTGGAATTTAGGCCCGCTGCTGATGTGTGACCTTCAGCAGCCATTGCCAATAAAGGCGCTGGGGATGGTTTCAGCCCCGGCTGGAGCGCGGCCTGTGCCGGTAGCCAGGGCTGGGCTGCTGCGGCCCGGCTCGGCCCACAGCCCTGCAGCTCTGCTTCAGTTTCCAGGGGTGAGATGGGGGTGCTATGCATCCCCCCAAGCCTGATCCCACAGCCCTGCAGCTCTGCTTCAGTTCTGGGGTGAAATGGGGGTGCTCTGCTGCTTCCCTAACCTCATCTCACACCCCTGCAGCTCTGCTTCAATTTCCAGGGCTGAAATGGGGGTGCTCTGCCTCCCCCCAAGGCTGATCCCACAGCCCTGCAGCTCTGCCTCGGTGCTGGGGTGAGATGGGGGTGCTATGCATCCCCCCAAGCCTGATCCCACAGCCCTGCAGCTCTGCCTCAGTGCTGGGGTGAAATGGGGGTGCTCTGCTGCTTCCCCAACCTCATCCCACAGCCCTGCAGCTCTGCCTCAGTGCTGGGGTGAAATGGGGGTGCTCTGCTGCTTCCCCAACCTCATCCCACACCCCTGCAGCTGCTTCAGCTCCAGGAGTGAAATGGGGGTGCTCTGCTGGTTTCTGGGCTCAGCCCACACCACTGCAGCTCTGCTTCAACTCCAGAGTGAAATGGGGGTGCTCTGCTTCCCCCCAAGCTTGATCCCACACCCCTGCAGCTCTGCTTTATTTTCAAAGTGAAATGGGGGTGCTCTATTTCCCCCCAAGCCTGATCCCACACCCCTGCAGCTCTGCTTCATTTTCAAAGTGAAATGGGGATGCTCTGCTTTCCCCCAAGGCTGATCCCACACCCCTGCAGCTCTGCTTCATTTTCAGGGTGAAATGGGGGTGCTCTATTTCCCCCCAAGCTTGATCCCACACCCCTGCAGCTCTGTTTCATTTTCAAGGTGAAATGGGATTGCTCTGCTGCTTCCCCCCAGCCTCAGGGCTCGGGTATGGCACCCAACCAAACCCAGCACGGAGTTTCCATTGTAGTTATTTAGTTATTTTTTAGGGCTGTGTTGGTGTTTTATCTATTGTTTCAGTAGTGACACATCTGTATACATCTGATAAATCCACAGGCAGTTCTATCCAGTAAAATGCACTTGCAGACCCACTCAGTTGAGTTCAGGTTTGGGGTTTTTTTCACCTCTTTGTAGTAGTCTTGAGGTTTCCAGTAGGTGAAAAGGGAACTGAAAATCCTGGTTCAAAGGGATTGCCTGAATTAACCTTCTCACTGCTCTTTATCTGTGATAAACTAAAATTCCAATGGCTGAGGTGCAAAATGCATGTTTTGTGCATTTTTGATGGGAGTTAGGAAATGTATTAACCTCTTCAGAGCTGGAAAGCTGCACTTGGGAATTATTTTCCCTGTAGAAAGCTTACTCTGCAGTCATTTCTCTTGTGTATTTTGCACTTAGACAGTGCTTCACTTGTTATGTCTCTAGCAGAGGAAATGCAGGCGCTCATAAATTTTTGTGGGCTGCCTTATATTTTTTTTTCCCCTTGAGAAATCCTGCAATCTTTGGACTGGATTTTTTTTTTTTTTTTTTTTTGGTGAGCTCTTTGGAAAAGGAGACTGGAATATTTCTTACAGTTGCTTGTCACCAAAAAAATAATAGTTATACCATCTCACTGGTTAGTTAAAACTGCTGCTGTGTGTTGGGAAGGTGGTTCTTACTGAATTCAGTAGAAGTCCTGCAAGATTGAGGATTTAAGGAGGAGGAAGTGGTTGCAAGAGCACAGACTGAGGTCTCCAGCTCCTGGAAAGTCCCTGCCCAAGTTAAGACATGATTTCTCCACTGAAAACTCTGGAAAGGGAGGGAGGCATACCCATGGTTATCTTGGTGACCTTGGGGTGCAGGCACTGGCAGCCCTTGTGCCAGGTGTGCCACCTCCTCAGCTGGCACTGCCCATGCCCTGGGGTGAGGGGGGATGTTCAGCCCTGCCCCTGCCCCCCAAATCCCACCAGTGCCTTCTGGGGGAGCTGTGCCCTGCTGCTGCTGCCTGATTTAGGCAGGTCTGAGATGCTCCATCCCTGGAAACGCAACGTCTGTGCAGGGGGAAATGTGACGTGGGAAGTTTGTCAAAGCAGTTCAGAGCTCCTGGGTCCCAGTTATTCCCCTCTGCCCTGAAACTTCTCCACAACAAGTCAAATCCTTGTTTGACAAACACCTACAGATCATCTGCAGGGGCTAGAAATTTCCTATCCAAATTTCTCCTCAGCTCCACAAGGTAACAGTGTTGGCTTTACAAAGGGGACTTGGCAAGGAAGCTGCACAGAGTTTTGTGGTATTTTTAAAGAGTTATGAAGGACAGCAACATAATTTGTGCTCCAGTCTGTTGCCATGAATCAGACAAGGTGATGCTTTTGCTGTGTGCCTTTCAAGGAAGAGCTGATGGTATTTCAGAGGGAAGAGCAGAGGAGTTCAGAGAAGGGAGGAAAAAGAGGAAAGGGACTTGCAGGACTCAATCTGAGCAGCCATTCCCACTGGAATTCCAGCTGCTACTGGAGATGGCAATGCAGAGGCTCCAGAATAGCATTTATCTGAGACCTTCACTATAGTTCCTTGCATCTGGATGCACAACCTGCCTATCAAAGGCTTAATGTGCTATTTGGCTGACTCTGCAGTTGTGTTTTTCCCTTTTTATTTCCTCCTCTCTGCCAAATGTCTCCCCCTGCCACCCCAGTAATGAGATGCCATGTGCATGGAGTTGGGTCAGTTCCTGAATTCACAGATTTTGGGACCAGGAGGGACCTCTCAGTGGTTAAACCTGACTTTCTGCACAGCCCAGGGCATCCTGCTCCCCACCGTTGTGTTCCATGGAGCCAAATCCATGGAGTTTGGCTCAGCTTCCTCAGAGTGCTCAGTGTTGAGCTCAAGGACCTCCCAGGACAGAGAGAGGGATGTTAGGAGAAAGACCTGAAGGAATTCTGTGGAGGTTTGGGAAATGCCATCAGCTCAGCAGGCTGTTTGTCCCCTCTCAGTCCTTTGAAGCCCAGGGCAGCCTGAAGTGTAGGAGATTTGTGCTTGGAATTGTGCTGGTTTGTGTGTTGTTCTGTCAAAATTCCAGAGTCTGGTGAGGCTGAAGAGAAAAGGAGCAGGTTTTTGAATGTGTGTTTGTGTGGTCACACAAATGTGAGTTTTCTGATCAGATTATTTCCCTCCCATTTATTTACAATGTGAGATGTTTTCCAGCCTGTTTTGCAGAATTCACTCTCTGGAGCCGCCCCAGTCTGTGAACTGGAATCTCCACCAGCCTTTTAAATGCATTTCAAAGCCTTTTAAATGCATTTCAAGCCTTTTCACTGCTCGGTGGTCTGGGTGGTCACTGCACAGTTGGGTAAAAAAAGTGGAGAACAACAATTCTGGTGCTTCAGACTTAGATGAAAATCTTTCTGCTTTTCTTTAAACCTTTTCCACTCTATCACAGCAGTAGTTTGAGTTTTCTGTGAGGGAAGGATTAGACAACTTTTGTTGGGATTGTTATTTTGAAAGGAAGTGAGAATATAACTTTAAAGAACTCCTCCAGACCATAAAGAAAAAGGATGGAAAGCTCATCTGTATCTCAGAATTGAGATGTAATGAATTCCCCCTGGAGCTGTCATGTGCTCTGCTGTTTTTTTGGGGAGATCCATCCACTCTGGAGTCAGACAGTCCCTTCTGGAAGCACACGTGGCCTGTGCTGGGGGGAGGATGCTGGAAGCACTGTGGTCACACAGGGTCAGGGATTGTGCATCTCCAGTCATGGATCATGGGGAGTGGTTTATTGGCCAGCCTTGGGGAGTGGAAACTTCAAAGGAAGAGAGGGTTTTGCTCCAGTTGAAAGGAGCTTTCCCTGTGCTTGTAAAAAGCACAGATGTTGGACTCTGACCCGGCCACCCACTGGGCTCCAGTTTAAAAACTGTCCTGCTAATCACCTGGCTGTGCTTGGTGTTCCACAAACCCACCCCTGCCCCCCAAACCAGCACTTCCTTACAGCTGGAGAGCTGAGATACATGGAGGCACAAGAAATCTTGGGAAATTACTGCTTTGGGCTGCTCTCCCACCCTGTTCAATCCTGATGAAGCATAAGGTGATACTTTGCTGTTGCAGCACACAGGAGATGCAAAGTGTAGCACAGCAGCAAGAGCTCAGAAGTCCTTTGCTATTTGAACCCATTTTGACTCAGAGAATAACAATTTCAGGATTTGGAGTTGATGTTCTTGCTGGAAGATTGCTGAGGGCTGTGCTGCTGTGGATGATCCATGTGGGAATTGCCCAGGGCAGTGGTTTTGCTGCCAGGTCAGTGTGTGGGGCTGTCTGTGCCACACAGGGAAGGCACAGGAGTTTGTGAGCTGGAATTTGTAATTTTAGCTTGGGAAGGAACAAACTGATTTTATGCTGATTCTTCATCAGTGCTGCCAAATGTAAATGTATGTTTGGTTGAAATGGGGTCAAGATATCAGGCCAGGAATCCCAGGATGGTTTGGGTTGGGAGGACCTTAAAGCCCATCCAGTTCCACCAGCTCCCACTGTCCCAGGCTGCTCAGAGCTCCATCCAGCACAGCCTTGGACACTTGAAGGGATGGAAAATCATCCAGTTTCTCTGGGAAACCTCTGCCAGTGCCCAGCAGGAAACTTTTGTTTGGAATCCCGAGTCCAGCAGTCATGTCCACTTGACCTGTCAGCTCCAGGCTCCCCAGGAGGAAGGGACCTCATTTCCCCTGCAGGGGAACAAGCCCAGCTCCCTTGCTGCTGTTGGCTGCGGGGGCAGGCAGGGCTGTTTCCTGTGCCCCAGGCAGGTCGTGCAGCAGGACAATGTGCCCAGCCTCCCTGAGCAGGGCAGGCACGGTGTGTTCCTCTGCTTCCTGTGCACTTGGGCTGCTCTGGTTCAACCCTCCCTGCTTCCATTTGGCCAGACAAGGGCCTTGCATGCTTGAGACGTGTCCAGGAGCCGTGACAATGCAAGGAAGCCACTTCCAAAGGCCGTGGGAGCTGGCCAGGAGCAGAGTCCCTCAGGAGGAGGATGGAGAAGGGTCTTTTTCCTGGCCAAGGAGCCCCTGCTCGTGGGGCTCACTCACTCCTGGGGCTCCTTCCTGGGAACTGGAGTTTTGTTATTCCTCCTGCTGGTTTTTAGCCTCCCTCTCCCTTTGCTGGGCACTGCCCAGGCTGCAGCAGCTCCTGGGTTGCTCTCCCAGTCTGTCCCTGTGGCAGACAAATGCCTGGCTCAGGTTGGGGTTACAGGACTGTGAGAGTGTTATTTCCTGCTGTCTGCTCCTGAGAGGTTACAGGAATTTCCCCACAATGAAGTCAGTAGTTGAGTTTGAATGTTCAGCTCTGTGTGTGTCTGTGCTTGACTAGATAAAAGTTACTTGTCTTCATCTGTATCAGTTTAAGATCAGCATTTTAAATTTGAGAAGCTGACACCATTCAGGCCCTAATTTCATTGCTCCTGTTTGGTGCTGTATTGTGTATCTTTTATCTTGAGAAAAGCATGTTTATAGATGAGAATCCACAGAATACATTTTTTAAAGCTAAGATTATAAGGCTGCCACCTTTGTGATATGCAGCCCTGGCTTCCTCCTCCTCCCCACTGGGATGGATGTGCAGCATTCCAGTGACAGATCCTGGGGGTGTGGTCCCCAAAAGTGCTATGGGCACCTGCAACTGCATTTTTTTTGCTTGTGCCTCTGAGCTCATGCAAAGCAGTTTGGGATGTTCAAAGGATACCTGTGAAATTTGCCAAATGTGGCCCTTTTGGGAGCAGGGTGGGAGGGCATAAGCAGTAATTACAGCCATAATTAATTTGTGATGATTCAGCTGAAGTCAAGTGCTTTGCCAGCTCCCTTCCCCTCACTGTTGACCACTGGATTGCTGTTGGGATGAAAGGTTCTGGAGGAATAACTAATTTCTCTGCGTTTTACTTTCAACTAGCTGCCGCAAGCTCCAGAATCGGAGAGCCCTGTAGAGGTGTGTCAGCCACCTATATTTGTACAGCACACAAATATTGGTGTTTCACTAGTCCTAGTGGAGTGTCTTGTTGGTAAAAACCCCTGTGAAATGTGTGTTCCTGCCTTGGTGTTAGACAGTGGAAATCAGTAAATTTGTTAAAGTGCCTTAATCCAATAGAGCATCAGCGGGTAGTCTGAAAATATTAAAAAAAAAGAGCTAATCCTAAATCTGTTCCTTTCAGCCATTTCCTTTATTCTTTAAGGATGGCACTGGGAAAAGTCTCCTCAAATTTTACTACATTGGCACAATGAGACTTCATTTTGGCTCCTAACACAGAATTTGGTTTTTCTTTTGTCTCACATATTTAAAAACTTCAATACTTTAGGGAAAGGGAGGGTTCTGAAGTTCTTAGTGGAAGCTTCATAACTCCAGAGCAATTGGTGTCCCATTTTAAAATCCCCCAGAGGATGAGCTCAGGGTCACTGCACATTGTCAAGGTCACTGGTTCTCAGGGAATTGGGTATGTGGAAACATGTCCTCTATGTGCATAAAGCAGAGTATTTGCCAAAAAAGAAGGCAGGAAAATTTATCAAATCTTACATTCCTTTGAAATTGATGGGACATCCAGACATGGCATTGGTAGATTGTACAGCTGGGTGCCAAATCAGTGCAAATCTAAATGAAACATGGAAGTCTAAATCTAGGGGAGTGTTGATTCTCTGAGCTGTGAAGTTTATAAATTTCTTTGTAGAAAAATAAATGTTTGTGATGGTTTAGGCGTTTGTATTTGTAATTTTTGTGGAATAGTGTTTGAACGTAACCTGAAACTCTTGCGTGGTCATCAAATGGATTTGAGATGTCTGGGAGATGGCTCCTGGTTCTGATGGGTCCTATATAGAGCCCTTTTTCTACACCTTTCCAGATGCTCTAAAGCAGCAAATCCCCAGAGTGCTTCAGCTTTGCAAAGTCAAGTTGCATTCCTGGCAGTGAATGTCTAAAGTGAGATTTGATTTGGAACGTGCCCGTGCCAAGGGCTCTGCTCAGTGACTCCCCACTGCCCTCCTGGCCGTGAGGGGAGCCCCAGGCTGCTCCAGAAGCCCTCCCCAGCCTCAAATGAGTTTCAGTGGTGTGTCAGTGGGGCTGGGGGTGTTCTGTGTGTCTGTGCATGGGCATGTGTGGGCTGAGCCCCCCAGCTGTGTGTCTGGGAGCTGTGGCCCCAGGCAGATGTGGGTTTGCTGGAGCCCAGCACAGCTGGCACACCTGCATGCCAGGGGGTGTGAGGGTGGCAGAGCAGAGGGGCAGGGCTGGCACAGGGCAGGGCTCCTGTTCCCATGGCTTGTCAGTCCATCTCCCTCATCTCCCCCTCACATCCAGCTGTGATTTCCCCAGTATTCCCCATGAGTGCCCAGATGTTGGTCTCTCTTGAGTGTTGTTCTGCTTTAAAATGAACTTTCTGCACGCACAGCAGGAGCTTGATCAAACCCTACCACAGAGGCAACTGGAGGATCATAGAAGGGTATGTACAGCAGTCAGAACTCACCTCTCCCTTTCCCTTTTAAACAGTGAAGCCTAAGTCATGTAAGAAATGTGTATGGTTAAATGCTGGCTGTTGGGCTCTTGGAAAAAGTGAAAAATGAGCCATATTTAGAGTGAGGTGCTGGAGCCCCTTCTCTGGGGTTACATGGAAAGGATGAGTGCTTGGCTGCTTTGAGTTAGTGTCAGGTCCTGCTCTGGCTCATTCACAGTGTCCAAAAACTCCCTGGGGAGTGCTGATCTCTCCCCTGTGAAGTGACATTCATCAGTGCTGGCTCCTCTGGCCACGCCTCCCCTCTGGAACCAGCCAAGCTGCACAATCAGCATCCTTGGGCCCTTCCGCGACTTCTGCACTTGCAGCTGGGAGCACAACAGCAGCAACTTCTAACAGCTTCACTCTGAAATATTAAAGATGCTCTGTTTTACAGCTTCTAACAGGTTTCTGGTATCATTTAGAGTTGTGTGTTGCATCTGCATTGCTGATACATGAGGGATGTTTCTGTGTGATTTCCTTTACCTGGTGTGAATGCAGATGAAACTGGACACTGTTGGGTTTTTTCCTAGGTACCATATTTGATTTTTCTGGTTGCTGCCAAGCATCTGATATTTGTTTGCACACTGCCCTCGTCCAAGTGGTGCACAGCACTAACAGGATGGTTAAAGAACTGTTCTGGAGCCAAGCATTGCAGCTGAATTAATTAGAACATTTCTTAAATACCACTTATTTTTTCTTCCTTCTGCTTTCATCACATATACATATTTTGTTAGCTGATACCAGGGTTTGGGTTTGGATAAATTTGTAGGAGCCAAAGCTTTTCTTCCCAGTTAGAGTTTGAGCTGCTGGGGACTGTGTATTGCCAGACCTGGATCAGCACACTCTGACTAGAAATGATTTCTAGAAATTCTAGTTTCTGACTAGAAACAACTGCTTGATACTTGTTCCTGCTGTATTTTCTGGTGGTTTGTCTTGTTTTGGATACACAACACCTGTAGACACCAGAGGTGCCTGTCCTGGTCAGGTCTCCACTCACCCCAGTGTTTTGACCATGGAATAGAAGTCACCTCCTGCTCCACAAGGGGCCAGAAGGAGAATTTGGGGGCAGCTCCAAGAGCTTTAATTGCCCTCCTGAGTTCAGGCAAGGTGGAGTTTGCTGAGCAGCTGCTCTCGAGGCTGGATGTGTGTTCTCTTTGTGGGAAATATAAAAATCTCTGGTTTAAATGCCAGCGGACACAGTGGCTGCCAGTTAGTTCAGCAGAGGAGAAGGGTGATGTGGGAGCTCCCGTGTAGCCATTTGTGTCCCAGGGCCCATCTGGGTGTCAGCTTGCCTTTCTCAGCAGTGCACATGTTCAAGGAAGGTGTGGTTCAGGGGTTTTTGTCTGGCTTGGCCTTGTTCTGTCACGTAGCCTCCCTTACCTGCCAGGCTGGGAGCAGGGTGAAGCCCTGCCTCGTGTCCTAAACACTCTCATGTCTCTGTCAGTCTCAGAAGCTCCTCCAGGACAGGATTTGCTGGAGCTCCTGAGCTGTCTCTTGCCTCTCCCACATGTTCACTCCTTGGCCCAAGCAGTGATGGGGAGCATATGCCCCTTGGAGAAGTGCTGCTCACACAGTTTTCCTTTTTTCTTTTTTTTTCCTGTTGTTTGGGGGTTTTTGGAAGCAGCTGGTTGGAACACTGTGTTTATTTTACATCCTGTTCCCTGACATTTGCTCCCTCCCCACCTGACCCCATAAAATGCAGCTCCCATGCTGCAGCTTTCACTCAGATAATCCACAGGAGCCACTTCTAAGCTGCTGGGTTGTGGTGACAGGGTGGCAGTGGGAGGGAGCCCTGACTCCAGCCCCAGCCCTGTGGGGAAGGCAGAGATCCCTCACCAGCTCAGGCATGTGCTGGGCTTCTCCCTGTGGAAGTATTTCTGAAATTTGGTACAGAACTTGATCATCTCTTTTGTCCTTTTTTCTTTTGGGGTTTAAGGATCTCTTGAAGTGACTTCAGTAGTGCTAGCTGTGTATCAAATCAGTGGGACTGGAGTTCTGTACGAGCCAATTAACGCACATTTATGTTGTTCCATTTACTCACTTGTGTTTTAAAGGCCTCCTGTGAAAGTCTAAAGAGTAAGACTTCACTTTTATGACAGCTAATGTATTGAATGGCATCTTGAATCTATAGTCAGACAACCAATTTCATTTGAAATAGAGCTGAAAATCAGTGGATCAGTGACAAGCACATGTTTTGTGAGTGGAATTAGAGATAAGATGTTTTAGTTCATTGGACATATTTTTGGCTAGATCATTTTTTTTAAAAAAAATGCTGTTATTTATTTTCTGAATCCCCAGAAAAGCCCTGCCCTCTGTCAGCAGCACTGTGCTGGGTTGGTTCTGCTGTAACCACACTGCCAATAGCAGGGCAGGAGCTCCCAGTGACAATAACCCCCAGTTCTCCTTTGTGCACAAAGACCTGACAAAAATCCCTTAATCCCCGTGCAGTGTTTGTGTGCTGGCAGAGCCACCAGCTTTGTCCAGCTCCCCAAATTCCTGGGAATTGCTGTGGAGGCTGAGGGGACATTCCCCTGGAGGTGTTGGGTCTCCCTGCTCGCGCTGGGGCCGTGCTGGAGCTCTGGGGTTTGGGGTTGTGTGAGATCCTGGCATGTGCAGTGCCCTGTGCCCTGTGCAGTGCCCTGTGCAGTGCCCTGTGCCCTGTGCAGTGCCCTGTGCAGTGCCCTGTGCCCTGTGCTGTGCCCTGTGCCCTGTGCCCTGCCCTGTGCTGTGCCCTGTGCCCTGTGCAGTGCCCTGTGCTGGCTGGCAAGGCTGGGTGCCTCAGGCAGCTGCCAGTAGGGAGCAAAGAGCCAGAGGAGCCAGGATGCAGCAGGATGGCTCTGCTTTCCCTTGGCATGGATCACAGCAGCTGCTGGTGGAGGGACAGCAGAGCACAGCCCTGCAGGGCTGGTGGGGTGCCAAAACAGGAGAGGTTACATTGCTCCTTAAAGCCATTTCTGATGTTCCTCTAATCCACCTCTGGCCTTTGTGTTGGTGCTGTACGGATGCAACTCCTTCACGTTTAAGACTGAAACACTGCAACTTAAACAAAACTCTTGGAAAACTAAATGTGTCTAGAAAGCTCTGCAAAAAACCTGACCTGCAACTCTGTGCTGCATGGGGGAACCCATAATCCTGCTGAGCCCCTCCAGTGTCCCAGCCTGCCTCAGCACATCTGGATTTCTCCAGCTCTGCAGGGTTTTTCATCCCCCTCCCTGGCCACGGGAAGGGCACTGGTAGCGCTGCTGGCTGGTCCCAGAGCTCCCAGCAGGGTTTCTCTGTGCAGGGCGAGGCGCTGAGGCAGGTGCTGGTGAGCCGCTACTACGGGACGGCGCGCGCGGCCGGGCGGCGCGACAGCCTCACCGCCTTCAACGGGCCCCTGGCCTCGGGCAGCTCCAGCAAGGCCGGGCCAGCAGGTAGGACACGCCCTGGGCACGGCCTCTCCCGACTGAGCACCCCAAACCCGTGTGTTCTCCCTCCTGGTTTTGTCTGTGAGCTCCCAAAAAAAGTCAAACTGTCCGCGCGGGTGAGAGCAAAGCCAGCAGGCAGCTCTTTGTGCTTTTCAGTGGGTGCCTTGGGCTGGCTTGAGGTTTGTGATGTTGCTTTGAATAAATCCTGATCAATTTAATATTTGCATTAATATCTAAGAAATCTGCCCATAAGGATGTCAGATTATGAACCATTTCTGAAAGAAAACATTTCATGGTACTGCAGAGACTCAAATTCCATTTGAAGGCAGTTATCCAGTGAAGTTTATTTAATTTGAGGTTGCTGCTAAAAATGTCACTAATGGAATCCCAGGATGGGTTGGGTTGAAAGGGACCTTAAAACTCATCCTGTTCCACACTCTGCCATGAGCAGGGACACCTTCCACTGCCTCAAGTTGCTCCAATCTTAAAACTCATCCTGTTCTACATCCTGCCATGAGCCAGGGACACCTTCCACTGTCCCAGGTTGCTCCAAGCCCTGCCCAGCCTGGCCTTGCCATCCCCATGGGGTCAGTGCCAACCTGTTTCTCCTGATGCCCTTCACAGGAGGAAGCTCTGGGTCCAGCTCCATGAGCCGGGGGGAGATGAGCCTGGCAGATGTCCAGTGCCACCTGGATAAAGAAGGTGCTTCCAACCTGGTCATAGATCTCATCATGAATGCCACCAGTGACAGAGTCTTCCACGAGAGCATCCTGCTGGCCATTGCCCTGCTGGAAGGTGGGAACACCACCATACAGGTAGGGAAATGGAAAACTCCATCCTGGGGCTGAACCGTGTCGGGAAGGGAAATGCTTTTATGAAATCCAGGAAATTTGAGAGGGTTAAGGAGGCAGGAGGGGAAATGATCTGAGTGATGTTTGACCTGTGATTAAGGGAAATATTGGTGTCTGCCATGCAGAAGTGAGCTGATTAAATGTTTGCACCAGTGCTGGATGCTTGAGGTGTTTTCCCAGGGCACTATAGAGGAGTGTGTAATAAAACAGCTTTGTAGGTAAGTTACTGACTGCTCTTACAAATAACTTAAGCAACTGCAATGTGCTCAGAGACTTTTACAATGAGGTGTTAAATTTCAGACTGGAATTTGAAATACATGTATGATAAACTCCAGGCCACCACCATTCTCCAGCAATCTCACTATTCTTCCTTTCTGTGTTTTCAATAAGGATTAGAGTCCCCTAAAAAGAAAATTGTCCCTGGTGTGGATTAATGAACACACACCAGTGAGCTCTTACATTCTTCCAAATTGAAAGTAAAACCTTATTCCAGCAAAACTTGCTTACAGAGATGATTGAATGTGTGATATCTTTTTGTTTGGCTCTGCACGTGTTGTGTTTGCAGTCTGTCTGTGGGGTGAGTCCTGACCAGACCTAGCTGATTGTTGTGGTTGAACACACACTAGATCCCTGCAGCAGCACCTCCTGTGTCCCTGCAAACTTCCCTTGAGAGAACAGGGAATGTCTCTGGGTTCCTTCACTCTCTCTGTAATCAGTACCCTCATTAATCCCCTGTGTGTAAGCTCTGCAATGAAACTTCTTTGCAAAGGATAAAGTGGGAATTGAGTGTTGAAAATCCTGTGTCACCTTAAACTGCAATGACAGGATTAACGTTCCTGGGGGACAGCCACTCCTTTAAATTTCCTGCTCTTCTCTAATGTAAAGGGAGCTGAGCTTTCATCTTTACAGCTCTCAGGGAGCCTCAGGTAACCTCACACTGTCATGCTGGAAGGAAAAACAAACTGCACCAGCCTGATGTGGAGAGATGCTTTGCTTGTGCTGGACCTCAGTGCTGAAGTCACTTCCCACTGTGCCCAAATCCGTGTTGGAAGCAGATTCCTTAGCTCACCCACTGAAAACCAACAGGAAAATCTGCAGTCCGTGTCCAAAGACACCTTTTTGCCCAGAAGAGAGGTAGTTTAGTTTGCATTTGCTGTCTGTAACCGGGAGCTGTGGGATAGCCCTGCAGTCAGGAGTGATGGATGGCTCTCAGGGCAGTGCTGCCTCCACCCCACACCCTGCACTGCTGCCAGCTCCTGCAGCACTCCAGCCTCTACAGATGTGCTTCCACAGCCCAGAGGGGCTCTTTTCCATCCTTTCCCACTCAGGATAAGTGCCTGGCAGGTGTTTGCAGGACAGGCAGCAGTGCTGGGTGCATGGTGTGCTCAGGCAGGGTGGGCTGGGCTGGGAGGGGGCTCTGCTGCAGTGTGGGCAGTTCTAAGTACAGAATGTTTTAGGAACCAAATGACTTGTGGTGCCTACAGCTAATGCTGGGAGCTCTGAGGGCTTGGACACACCCAGCAGCTCTTACTCATGCATGCAAAGCACGAAGGGATGTTATTGAAAATATCCCATGGAGCGCTTGGGATGTGGCTGTTCCGTGCTACAACGCTCCAACTTTGTAGCAAAAGGCAAAAAAAAAGGAGCATGATCAGTGTATGGATGTATTCTGTGGCTTTCCTCCGTGTTGGTTAAGCTCCTGGTGGCAGGGAGAGAGTTTTCTGGTGCCTTGCAGTGGCTCCAGCACATGGGGGCCTGTGGGAGGCTGGCAGTGGGGAGCAGCACGTCCTCAGCACTCCGAGCTCTCAGCAGGGCTTTAGAGAGCCAAGTCAGGAGAGCTCCAGTGGGGAAAACACCAACCACAAAGCTCAGCTTCTGGGAGAACAGCTGGCTCCACACTGGGAATCAAAGTGAAGGTGGAGGCTTGCTCTTTAGCAAAATCATTAATTCAGGGCTGTATCTCCCAGGGTAATTGCTGAGTGATGTGATGGCCAAGTTAAACTGGTATCCTGAGAGTGAACTCGTGTAATCCAGCTTTGCTGTCTCCTACGTAGGAAGAATGGCTCACAGTGCAGAGGGCCCTGGGTGCAGCCCAGCTGTTCAGGAGAGCAGTGCAATTCTGCAGAGCTGATGGGTTTTGTACAGCAGCCTTTGGCTGTGACACAGTGAAGATTGACTGAGTGGTGGTCTCCCCTTAGCAGAATTTGATTTTTACAAAACACACTGCAAAATGTGGCTTCTTATGGAAATAAGACACTTGGGAAAATGATCCTGATACTTTCTGTGAGTTTTATCCCAATCTTTCTCTAATGTTCTTTAGTAGGTTTTGTTGACTGGTAGGTTGGGCTTGGCAACCTCAGCAACCTGCAGAGTGGATTTTCTGCAGTTCTTCTGCAGTTTCCAGTAAGTGCCACTGGAAGAGCCAGCCTCAGTCTCTGGACTAATAACTGTGTTCATTTTGCATCAGATGCATTTGTTGTTGGGAAAGTTAACCTAGCCAAACCAGCCAGCTTTGTCTTTGAGGTCTAACAGAGTTTATCTTAATTTCACAATTTTTTTTGTTATTATTCGCAGCTTTTGATTGATAATGTTCCAGACAAGTTTGTTCTGTGCTCAGTTTGAATAATTTCTGCTGAACTTCAATTGCCTCCATCTACAGGCCTTTGAGGGTAGGAAAGTGGTAGGATAGGGACAGGTTATGTAAAAAAGGCTCTTTGGCAGCAAAGCCAGAAATGTGTCACCCCTGCATGGCATTTTCTTAACTCCAGGTTTTCACACGGGAAATTGATTCTGCCTGGAGTGCAGCAGAAGGTTTGTACCAGCACACAGGAACTTGCACATGATGATTGTAATATGGTTAATAATGGGAGTTCCCGGGTAACTCCCATGAGCTTCAGTGGGAGAGCAGATCCCCATGATGCTGGGAAGGGATAACTGCAGTAGGTGTTGCTGTTTCATTAGGTACACACGGGGCCAATATTAAGGGTAGGCAAAGTAGGTGGTTGCCAACTCCAGCAGAAAAGCAAATCTCGAAACGTTCCTTGTTGTAATTGGTAGGAGGGATTTTTGTTGTATTGTTAAGAAAATGAGTGTGGGGGAGAAGCAGGACAAGAGAAAAGGCTCCTGGTTCACCTCAGGAAGGAGGCAGGGCTGGTGGTGTGGCACCGTGAATCCCACGCTGCTCCGTGCTTTGCTGCAGGGCTGAATGAGAATGTGGCAAATGAGCTCTTCTGGGAAGGTCTTTGCCTGCTTCCAGCTCTCTGGGTGGAAATTTTCTGGGCTTTAGCTTCTGGAATTAGCTTAGAAGCGCTGTCAGGCTCTGTGGGAGCAGGACGGTGGTGACCCTGTGCAGGCTGTGCCCCGTGAGCCCGTCGCTCCGGCTCAGCAGGAGCCCTGGGTTTCAGTGGGGAGCCTGCCCTCGTTTGCACAGACACACAGCACAGGTGGAGCCCCAGGGTCAGCACCAGACAACAAATTAACTTGACAAATGCTGCAACTCACCGAGCTGCAAATTACATCAACCCCTTTATTAATTGATGTAACCCTGAGCATCCCCCTGGGGAGAGCTGGTGCTGAGCAGCCCCGGGGGTGCCCCACGCTCTGCCCCAGAGGGTGAGGGCAGAGCCTGCCCTGCTCCTGTGCCAGTGCCTGGCTGCTGTCCTCGGGATCCTTCTCCA
Organism: Luscinia megarhynchos; assembly: GCA_034336665.1. Lineage (NCBI taxonomy): Eukaryota > Metazoa > Chordata > Aves > Passeriformes > Muscicapidae > Luscinia > Luscinia megarhynchos. Next base: position 1,358,301 of record CM067575.1, on the reverse strand, counting down.
GAGTGTTGCATCTAAGGTGTTGCTTGGGGTGAATGAGCAGGAAAGGCCTTTGCAGGGTTTTACAAAAATGTTTATTTCAGCCACGCATGGATCCAGAGTTTAGGGAACAAAGGCAGAGATTCATCTGAGGGTCTGGGTTTAGTACATGGGCTCAGCAGGGCAGGGAGAGCATCAGGGACCAATTACCAAGGGACACAGGGGTATTACAAGGGAAGGGCCAAGGCAAAGGACCAGCAGGGAATTAGGGTGGGAGTGACCTAAGGGTTAATGGACAGGGAAAGGGTTTGTTCTAATTCGGGGACTGGGTCTTCACACCAGAGCAGGGAGTGCTCTGCTGGGTGCTGATGCTCCTGGGCTGTGTCTCCATGTGAAGGGATGAAGGCTCATTCCCTCCCCACCCTCATGGCAGCATGGCCAGGCTTTCCTCTGGCACAGCAAGTGAGTGACAGGGCAGGAAATTGCTGAGGACTTGTCCTGCAACGCTCCCCTCCCCTCTGCTAAATAAAAATTGTGTGTGCCCTTACTCTGCCTCACCTCCTGAGTTTCGGGTTTCCTTGGTCGGTGGAAGTTAATGGCAAGTAAAGTCCCTTACATAACACCTCTCCATGGAGACTCTGCTCCTTTAATTAGGGATCTTCTCAAAAGTCAGCTTGCGTGACAAATTGCCCACATGCACATGTTGGTGCCTCCAGCAGGGGAAGGTGAGGCAGGTTGGTGGCAGTGGTTGTTGCAGGCAGTTTTTGGGTGCTGCCCCAAGGTGACACAGTGCACGTCTGGCACTGCAGGGAGTGGTGCTGCCTCTGTTCCCCTGTGTGCATTGCTGGCCCTGGGTGGGCTGCAGGCACAGGGGTGGGTGTTGGGCTTGGCACACAAGGAAAAGGTGCTTGTTTTCCAGGAATGAAGTGGGATTTGCTCCTGGCTTTAAGGTGTCTGAGCAGAGTTGCTGCTGTTGCACAGAGGATGATGGTGGGATGTGCTCCACAGCCCTCTGCCCCAGCAGCTGAGGGTGGGATGAGGACCAGGGGCCAGCCTGGCTCGAGACAGAGCTGTGCCCCCATCACAGCATGGCAGGGGTGAGTCAGGGCTGGGGGAATGATGGCTTGGTGCTCTCTGGCTGTGTGAGGCTCCTTTGAGACGTGACAGTGCAAAAACCTCGTGGCTTTGAGCTGTTTGACCTTCCAGAGCTGATGGTTGAGCCTCCCAGAGGATCCATGTGCCCTCCCTCGAGTGCTGTCCCTGGAACAGATGCCATGGACACAGAAATCTCAGCAGCCAGCTCCTCAGTCAGGTTTGGTAGGAAATTCTGGCCTGGACTCACACAGCTCTCCCATCCCAAGCCAGTCTTGCTCCATACTTGCGCTCATTTGACATTTCTCAGCATTTCTCCTCGTGCTGCCACCAGTGAGGAAACCCCACCAGGACAAGCTGTGATCTCCTTTTCTGTGCCTCTGACGTCCAGAGATGATTGACAGCTGTTACATAACTGCAGGATTGATGCACAAAAGGAATTGAATCCAGAGCTATCAGTTCTTTGTGTTTCTGGCACTTCGGGGGACGCAGGGAAGCCCAGAGCTACCAGCCACTGCTGCTGGCCAGCCACAGCCCTTGGGATTGAGGGAGCAGAGACTTCAAAACAAATTTATGTCCTTGAGCTCATTGTAGCATTGACTGTGCTACAATACTGTGTGAAATACTGTGACCAGGACGTCCTGTTTGGTTGCAGGAACACTTTGTTTCTGTTTTTTATGTGGCTGCAACTGCCCTGCAAAATGAGGGGAAAATTCTGCAAGACGTTACAGGAGTACTGGTGGGGTAAGATGTAGGCTTAGTAACTCAATAGTGCTTTAATTTGTGGTTTGGACTTTTAAAATCAGATTTATTTCTTGCAAGATCTGCAGCAGTCATAGATATCAGTGAGCTCAGGCAAATGTATGTGATGGCAAAGGCTGCAGAGGCAAGAATGTCTTTGGGTCAGTAAACTTCTGTAAATAGCACTTGAAAACTTCTGATCATTGATAAAACGAGTTTTAAATTTTCTGTGTGTTTCTAACAGACAGAATTCTGTGATGTAGGATGTCACATCTTTTTTTAGATTGTTTTAATGATACCTATTTGGGAAACCAATGCACAGCCAGCAAGCTCTTGGCACATGTTAAACAATCACCTACCTGTGTCTGTCACTGTTTTAATGTGTTTCTCCTCAAAGGTGAAATACACCATATTTTCTTTTTTAATTCTGAGTATGTTATGAACATTACATTACAAAAAAGAAGTTGATAAGGACCTGCATCATTAATTGTGGGCAGAGATCTTGTCCTTTTTTGAAAGAGCCCTCTGCAAAAGGAAACCTTGTGCAAATCCTGACTCCTGACGGTGCAGTTGATAAATCCTGATAATGCAGGGTAAGGAATCCTTCCTGTAGGGGAGATTCCATTTTCATCCAGGGCACTGGGATGCACAGGTGGGACTGGGGGTGGATGGGGTGAGATGGGAGTGATACCACCTCATCTTTCCACCTGAGCTGCAGCTCCTGCTGCTTCCTGAGGTGTGTTTGGGCCATCAGTGTTCCTGGAGCAGAACATCTCCCAGCCTTTTTTCCCAAAGGGAAGTTTTCTGCTGGGTTCTGAGGTGCCCATCCGTGCAGTTGAGCAGTGTAGGTGGAAAGGAAGGAGAAGAGGAGCTACCTCAGGGTTCAGCTGTGTCTTGGTGGCCTTGTGTTGTTCGTGCTTGGGTGCCACCTCCTGTGTGGCAATCCTCTCAGATTCCACTGGGATCCTGCTCCTGCAAGGAGCAGGGAGGTAAATCAGTAATTCTCCCAATTCCTCTCCATGGGATCCAGGTCCAACACAAACTTTCAAGATGATCCCTAGCAGGATTAAAGTCCTCCCTGAGCAGGCAGAGGCAGAGCTATTCAGCAAAACAAGGTCATGCTGCCTTTTTTTTGGTAAGCACAGGAATCAACAAAGCGCTGTTATATAACTTCTATTTATATCCCACTTGCTCACTAGCTGCAGGCACACCAGAGTAGCTGAGAAGGGAATTTAATGAGCTCTCAGGGCTTGCTCACCTTCCAGAGCGGGTAGGAGCCAGCTTGTTTTTGAAGTGCGTCAGCAAATGAAACTGGTGGTGGGTGGGTGGTTTGGGTAGGTGGACTGACTTGTTGCTATGGTTTTCTTTAATTCCTCTGTCTCTCAAGGAGATCTTACACTTTTTTATTTTTTTTTTCCTTTTGGGGAGTCTGCAGACTTCCTTGTTTCTCACACCTACACAGCGCTTGCTGGTTTGGTGGGGAAGTGGGATCCATGTTCCTGCCATGGATATGGGATCCATGTTCCTGTAATGGGATATGGGATCCATGTTCCTGTAATGGGATATGGGATCCATGTTCCTGTAATGGGATATGGGATCCATGTTCCTGCCATGGGATATGGGATCCATGTTCCTGCCATGGATATGGGATCCATGTTCCTGTAATGGATATGGGATCCATGTTCCTGCCATGGGATATGGGATCCATGTTCTTGTAATGGGATATGGGATCCATGTTCCTGCCATGGATATGGGATCCATGTTCCTGTAATGGGATATGGGATCCATGTTCCTGTAATGGGATATGGGATCCATGTTCCTGCCATGGGATATGGGATCCATGTTCCTGTAATGGGATATGGGATCCATGTTCCTGCCATGGGATATGGGATCCATGTTCCTGTAATGGGATATGGGATCCATGTTCCTGCCATGGGATATGGGATCCATGTTCCTGCCATGGATATGGGATCCATGTTCCTGTAATGGATATGGGATCCATGTTCCTGCCATGGGATATGGGATCCATGTTCCTGTAATGGGATATGGGATCCATGTTCCTGCCATGGGATATGGGATCCATGTTCCTGTAATGGGATATGGGATCCATGTTCCTGCCATGGGATATGGGATCCATGTTCCTGTAATGGGATATGGGATCCATGTTCCTGCCATGGGATATGGGATCCATGTTCCTGCCATGGATATGGGATCCATGTTCCTGTAATGGATATGGGATCCATGTTCCTGCCATGGGATATGGGATCCATGTTCCTGTAATGGGATATGGGATCCATGTTCCTGCCATGGATATGGGATCCATGTTCCTGTAATGGGATATGGGATCCATGTTCCTGCCATGGATATGGGATCCATGTTCCTGTAATGGGATATGGGATCCATCTTCCTGTAATGGGATATGGGATCCATCTTCCTGTAATGGGATATGGGATCCATTATCCTACCATGGATGTGGGATCCATGCTCCTGCCAACTTCAAGTTGCATCAAGATTTTGGGTGTTGAAGTAGGAGAATATGTAGGATGCAACTCTTTCTGGTCTAGTGCTGCTGGTTGGGACAGGCAAGCATTCCCACAGGTCAGGCTCTGTACACTCAGCAGCCCCAAAAAACATTCCCCCATAAGGTGGGCAGAACCCCCAGTAAAGAGCAGAGCTGTGCAGGGTGGAGAGTGGATGCCCCTGGCAGGAAGAGTTTGTCTTATTTGTGGAAAATAGAGCTGGGAAGTCCTCCTTCTGCTTTCAGGACAAAGTTTATTTTACAGTTTGCAAAAAACACAGGCAATTGAGGTGTTCTGGCAGATTTTCCTTATGGGTTTATTTCAAACTGTGAAGTTTGTTCAGTGTGAAATATTTCAGCTGCCATTTCCTTAAGCTATGCAAGACTAATGATATCCATCACTCATGCCCAAAGTGATGGATCTCCAGCGAGGTAGGACTTAAGAGAGATTTCAAGAGAGAGAGATTAGAGATATTTGAAATAAATAAATGAGGAGGGACCAAAAGCAGAGTTAGGTTGAATTTTCTGCAGTGGAAGCCCTCACAATATGTTAAGGCAGAGGGCTGGCACTTGTGCTTAATTCAGTGTGCTAGTGCAGTTCCCTTAAAATGTGGCTTGTTTGAAGTAGTCCAGCTCTAAGAACTCGCCTGGGGGTGGCCAACTCTTCCTGCAGAGATGGAGTAGCACACAAGTTTTGCATTAGCTGGTGCTGGCAGCCCGGCCGGATAACCCAGAGCCGAGGGCCTGCAATGATTTCTCTCCAGTGCTGGAATAAAATGTCCTGAGTTGAAGCCAGATCCCTGAGCTGTCTCCTCTTTCTGGAGGGACCTTCCTCTGCAATCTCCCTGGCTCGCCACCTTCACGGGGTATTTCTGCTCACTGCCGCTGGAGAAACGGGGAGGGAGACAGCAGCAGCTTGCTGGGACTCCACTCCCCTGATTGCTTGCTCATCAAGAGCTTGTTTTGCTGGGGAGTTGTTGGGGCTGTGTTGGCTGCTGTGGCAGGGCTGGTGAGCTCTGGGAGGGCGCGGCGGGAACGCGCCGGGCTGGCGGCAGCTCCTGCAGCCAGGGCACCCTGAGGGAGCAAACCCCCCGGGCAGAGCCAGGCCTCGCTGCTGGGCTGCTGCTGCCTCAGCCTGGAGCGGGCCTGCAGTGGGAAATGGAGCTGTGCAACAATCCAAGCCTTGTGCCTTCCCTCGGCTGGCACAGCAGAGGTGACTTCGGGCAGAGCCAGGTGACAGCACAGGGAAAGGTGTTCCCAGGAAAGGGGACAGCACACACAGCCCAAACTGGCAAGGCTTTCAAGGCAAGAGTTAGAAATCAGCTGCCTGGCTTTTTTTCCCCATTTAACAATCCTACACGGGGCACAAGCTCACTCATCATTAAATTTACTGTGGATTAGTTACATTTCTGGTGGATTAGTTACCTGGGTCTGTCCTCTGTACACCTTACACAAAGGTACCAGACTGCTGTGCTGTGTGGTTTCACTCTCCACAGGACAGATGTCAGTTCTGCTGGCTGAAATCCAATTTATTACTGACTGCTGGTATGAGAGACACATTAAGGAGCATTTGTCCCTACCCCTGTGGTTATCCTGCCTCCATAATCCCACCCCCCTGAACTGCTGGGGAGTTAGCTGAGCTTCTCTTCCACTCATCATTAGAAATTTCTTATATTACATATGTCAAAGGTCTTAGAATTAAATGCTAATGCCAGGAAATGTGCCTGTTCTTTGCTGATTTATTTTTTTTAGTGTGGTTCTACGATTCAGCTTGTTAATGATTTGCAATATTTAAGAACATGCCAAAAAATACCCACCACAGAAAATGATATTAATGCTGAATGAAAAGTCAGCAAGCAGAAATGGTATTTTAGGTTTAGCACGAAACGTTAGGTAAACATTTCACAGAGTATGTAAATAGTCAGAAGGGAAAAGGAGACCAAGTTCCTGGGAATAACTACAGAAAAGACACCAACTTAAAAAAATATCAGTGACTGGAAATTAGTGGCATAAAAAAGACCTTAACCACATGTTTCTAACATTGTTAACCACTGGAACAGAGCATAGACAGACGTAGTTCATCATCTCTGACACTTGCTCAAGAAAGACAGGATTCTGTTCTCAAGAAAAACACATGGGAGGCTGAGTCAGCGAGGGAGCTCGAGGGGCTGCTGGGGTGCAGGGCTGTAGCTGGTCAAGGTGCTGCAGCCAGAACTTGCCTTGGGTTTCTTTTCCATGGAAATCCATCTCTGGGTTTGCAGCTTTTCTTCTGCCTCGTGTGGTGTGGATAGGTGATGGTGGGATTCACTCTCTGCCCTCCTGTGGCCCAGAGGGGAGGCACTGGAGGGGTTTGTCCTGCTGTGCCCAAGGCTCTGGCTGGAGTTCCTCAGGAGCAGAGTTGGGTGATGGAGAGGAAAGGAAGGTACCCCACAGGTTTGCTGGTGTTGTTCTGCTCTGTGGTGCTGTAACCTGGGTGCAGGTGTGCTGCCTGTGCTGGGCTCTCCTTCCATCCCCTGGAAACAATCTGTGTGTGCAGGAGGTGGTTGCTCCCTCCTTAAAAATGCTGTGGTGATGTCCTTGCTCACAGTGGGTGTCTGTCCTGCCAGCCACTCGTGCTTGTCGTGTGGGGTGGCTCTGGGTTTCCTCCTGTGGCCGTGTCATTAATGAATTACCATCCTGTTATCTCGTTTGCTCAGGAGCTCGCTGGTCTCTGAGATCTGCTGGGCTTCCCTCAGCTCTTTGCTGAGCCTGAGTCCATGGGGCAAAGCTCAGGGGGCTGCCATGGCTCCTGTCCATATTTATGACTTAACAGACATTAGCAGCACAAGGTTGAAATAAAATGCAGCTTCACAATGTGTGACTTTAGCTCTCTAAGAATGTCAGAATGCTTTGGGTTGGAAGGAATCTTAAGTATCATCTACTTCCAACTCCCTACCATGAGCAGGGACCCTTCCACTAGCCCAGAGTGCTCAGCCTGGCCTTGGACACGTCCAGGGATCCAGGGGCAGCCACAGCTCCTCTGGGCACCCTGTACTGGAGCTCCCCCACCCTCCCAGGGAAGAATTCCTTCCCAAATCCCACCCAGCCCTGCCCTGTGGCAGTGAGAATCCATTCCCTGTGTCCTGTCCCTCCATGCTCCTTCACAAATCCCTCTCTGCCTGTGTCTCTCAGACAGCTTTTCCACACTGGGACAGCCACAGCCCATACTGGCTCCTTATGGGGCACAGCTCCCTGCCTGCAGGAGGTTTTTAGGAGCTCCCAGACCCAGTGTGATGCTGACTGGGTCCTCAGGGGTGGCTGGTGTCAGATGCTGCAGTGTCAGGGCTCTGCTGAAGGCTCAGAATCCCCAGCAGTGTGGAGGCTGGCTGTTCCACACTTGCTCTTTCAGCAGCCTGTGGTTCCGTGGTGTCTGTACACAAGCCAGGACCCCAGCAGACGGTGCTCTAAAATGGCCACTCGATTTCCCTTTTGAAAAGGGAGATTTCTCCACTTTCTGCTTTGAGGCTATATCTGTAAATAAGATTTTAGGATTTCTGTCATAATTATCACCACCCGTTACCTGCTCGAGTGCAACTTGCAAGATCACACCTCTTAAAATACAGTATCTTTGGGAGCTGGCATGTGGTTGATTCATATGTGTGAAGGTGTTAGGCATCCTGACCTAAACTGAAACAATCATTTGGTGACACCCCTTCAGTGTATGCACAGCATGCACAAAAAGCTTTACTGGAAATGCTCCTTTCATTTGGGGTTTTTTCTCTGAAGTGCAGTGGAAACTCAGTTAAGAAGCTTGAAAAGACGACAAAAATCGAGTCTGTCAGCAAGTAGTGATTACTCTCATAAAAGGTATTTCTTTGGTGTGGTTCATTTAAAAAAGGCTTTTCCTTCAGCACAGCTTCATCACAGGGGAACTCCTCCTGTCTGGGCTCTGCAGATGTGACAGCCAGGTCATGGCCATCACTGCCTGACAACCAGATTTTTCAGAAAGTGCTTAGCCTTTCTAGAGCCTGTGGTTTCTGCTGGTCTTTCTGGAAATTGTTATTTGTAACCTTGGTAGAGTGAAATTTCCAAGATGCACCTTAGATACAAACTCTTCCCCTCTCTCTCCTTGTAGCCACCAAGGCACAGTTCAGGCTTGACTTTCTCAACCACCTAGTTATTGAGGAGCTCTTGGTCAGCCTCACCCCCTTCACAGGGAAGAATTTCTTGAATATATCTCACCTAAGTCAGCCCTCTTTCAGTTTAAAGCCATGGGAAAACATTGTGAGAAAACATTCAGATTGTTGATAGAAAGTTTTGGATTAGATGTTTTACTTTTACTGTACCAATACTAATAGATGAATTTGGCACCCAGAGGCACATCACAGTGTTTGGGCAGAGGGCATTTCCTCTGACACCTCTGCTTTGCTGGGCTCTGGTGGGTGTCAGGAGGGGGTACTGGTGTCACTGGATTTGGGATATCTGTCCTGGGTCGTTCTCCTTTCCCTCCTCTCTGTTAACCCTAGAAATAAACAGTCTTCAGAGTTTACCTGAGGTGCTGGGGGCAGGTGGGAGGTATTGCAGTGGTGGGAGGGACATCTCGTGAATACTGACCACGTTTTTTAAACAGCCCCACTCCTGCTCTGCCTGTAATCAAAGACACAACTGGGAGGGTTCAAAGTCACTGTGTGCAGCTGCTGGGGAGTGATCAAAGGCAGCAGCAGCCACGGCCCCGCGTGCTCCGCGGCAGAGCGGCCAGGAGATATTGCTGTTCCCATTTAATTTGTTTTTTCAATAAATCAGCCTTCATTCCTATTCATCATGTAAAGCTGTTGGATGGCGAGCTGCTGCAGAATGCTAACTAATTTCATAATGCTCTGCATAAGGTGACCCACTTACAAGTTCATCCTTCAGTCGTGTTTAAGCTCTGGTCCTGATTTATGTAACAGCATATTGGTTTCATCAAGAGTTGTCTGATCACTCACTGTGTTGGCTCCTTCTTGACCTGTACATGATTTGTATTCTCCTCGATTTTAGGGAGAACTTTCTGTCTCCATGCACATATGTGCAGAAGGAGAGTAATAAACCTTCTTAAAAAGTGCTTTTTGAGTTTCTCTGTCACTTAAAGATGGAGTGGGAACTAAAAGGAGTTTTAAGGAGCCTGCTGCAGGCAGGGCAGGGGAAGCTCAGCACGGGATGTCCCTCATGGCATCGCCCTGTTTGGACATTTTTGGACTGTGATTAACATTGGTTTTTGCATCTTGTGAGTCACAGTCCCTTGGATTTGAGGGTGGGAAGGCAAGGACAGTTCTCCTTCCTCTGTATTTTCCTAATAACCTTTTGTTTCTGAACTGAGAATCAAATTATAGGGAATTCCCTTCTCCTTACCTTAATTCCTTATCTCTCTTGTTGAGAGTGAGGTGTGCCACCTCAATGTATCAGGCTGATGTGATTTATTGCCCTCCCTTCTCTTTAAATCTGTATTTGAAGTTGTGAATGAGGGACTTAACAAAGCTGAGACATTGAGACTACCTCACAATAAACTTCATTAATTGCTTATTAATAAAAGTTTCCATTGTTGTGAGTTTGTTTACTGGCAACTACTGAAGCTCCCAGTCCTGCAGGATACCACAGTGCAGCAAGGTGGAATTGCCTGGGTTCAGACCTGTGTGTGGAGCTACAGATGCTGTTCCTTCTCTCTTGTAGCACTCCTTCTTCTGCCGACTGACGGAAGATAAGAAATCCGAGAAGTTCTTTAAGGTTTTTTATGATCGCATGAAAGTGGCACAGCAAGAGATCAAGGCAACTGTCACGGTCAACACCAGCGACTTAGGGAACAAAAAGAAAGATGAGGACTCAGACAGAGATGTCCCCAACAGGAAAAGAGGTAATCCCCAGTCATTGCCCTTCTGAGCTAACAGGGAGTGTGTTCTGAACTCATTTCAGTTGATGCAATCTCTGATCCCACAGAGCAAAGTTCAGAGATCAGTGGTGCCTGGCTCGAGATTTTGAGAGCTTCATCCCCTCTTCATCCATTTGTGAGGTTGTGCTATTGAAATGAGGAAAAGTAATTTCTGAGCTGAGACTCTGCTGCCGTGTCTTGTGACAAGCTGCCCAAATCTGACCCGTAGTAACAACCCCAGACTGTGGGTTGTGGTCAGTGCCTTCTCTAACAATAAGTGAAGAAATCCTAATTTTGTTCTAAAGCAAGTCCTTTTACCATAACTCCTGCCAGTGCTAGATGTGTGTGCCTAATCAGTGAATCCCCAGATTTATAACTGTCCTGGTGTGAAGGACAGGTATCTGCTAATAAAGGCAGGAGCTTCTCTTTGAAATGGAGAATGTAAACCCTCTCCCTGCAAATTATTATAATTTTGAAATTAAGGGGCTCTCAGGCAAAGATATGGGAATAGGAATAACAGGGAATATTAGGAATAATAGGAAAATTAAAATAGAAGTGCAGTATCACAAAGAACAATCCCAAACCCTGCCAGAGTCAGAATCCAAGCTGACACCCGTCAGTCAGGCAGGGTGTTGGCAGCAGTCCCATTCAATGGTGGCTGCATCCTCCTGCAGTGGCAGATGTGGTTCAGCTGGAGCAGTGCTCCTGTAGAAGGTGCAGTTTTCCTCTGAAGCTCCAGGGATGATGTGGAAGGATCTGGTTTTCCTCTGGAATCCAGTGGAAAGAAGGTGCCTTGGTGTCCAAAGTCTCAGTTTTTATCTGGGTAGGAAAGGCTTGGCTCCTCCCCTGGCTGGAGCATCTCCCAGTGGGATGATGTAATTTTATCAGTCATGCACTGGGACTCAATGGCCATGAACAGGAGATATCTCCTGGAGGGAGGATGGGCTGTGGGAAAGATAAAGGTGATTGCCCCATCCGGTTTTTAACAATGGCCCATTAACAGGAGACATTCCCAGAGACAGAAGGATCACTGCCACACCCAGTTTTTAACAACGGCCCATTAACAGGAGACATTCCCAGAGACAGAAGGATCACTGCCACACCCGGTTTTTAACAATGGCCCATTAACAGGAGATATCTCCTGGAGGGAAGATGGGCTGTGGGAAAGATAAAGATGATTGCCCCAGCTGGTTTAAAGCTGGCCCATTAGCAGATAATATGTGCCAGGAGATAAGGGGCACTGCCCCAGCTGGTTTAACAGATGGTGATAGAATACACATTTTCTGGCCACATCAACCCAGCACAATAACCCTGCTGTGGTTGGTGCAGAGTGTGCCACGAGCCCCTCGCCTGCACTAAACACACTCACCAAAGAGCTGCTGTGGTGGAGCTGCCAGGGGAGCTGTGGGCAGGTGCCCTGGCCCTCTAAGGAGCATGGCTGTGCTGGTGTGTTGCAGTGAGGGAGCCCATGGCCCAGATCACCGAGGAGGTGCGGGAGCAGCTGCTGGAGGCGTCGGCGGCCACGCGCAAGGCGTACAGCGCCTACCGGAGAGAGGCCGACCCCGAGGAGCACTACTCGGCTGCAGAGGGAGCCCAGGCTGCAGCAGACAAGAGCAAGGATGAGCTGGAGATGAGTGCTGTCATCTCCATCATGCAGCCCATCCTGCGCTTCCTGCAGCTGCTCTGTGAAAACCACAACCGGGATTTGCAGGTACCGCCTGTGCTCAGGTGTAGCTGGTTTTGGGTTGGGGGCTTTCCAACCCCGGGGTTGCTACCTTGAGTCCAGATAGCTCAAACTCAGGCTGCAGAGCCCCAGCTACTCACTAGCAAAGAACAAAGGCTTGAGCCCGTGTTGCAAAAGTTCCGAAGATAACTTTATTCTCTCCGAAGGGAATTGCTAACAACGGTCTAATTACAGCAGACAACAAAGGGTTTATAGAGGTTTCTAGAGGATTGAACTTCTAACCAATAAAAACTACAAATTACAAACGAACCAATTACCTTAAAATTCTAAGTAAGAAAAGAACCAATTATCTTGTAACTTTAAGAACCAATAGAAATCTTAAGAGATAACAGGAGTTTCAATAAGGGAGAGGGGCCCTGTTTCAAGGAATTCCTTTGTTTTATGGGATAGAATCCCAGGGGCACATTTTGGGGGAAGTAACATCTTCTACACTCAGGGTGCCACGCCATTATCCCTAATCCCAGGCCTTTTTAAATGGATTATGTGAACAATTACTCTCTTTGGTCTTGACGTTAATCCAAAAAAAAAAAGAAGTACTTATACCTTGCTGGGCTGATATGAGCAAATCCAGTTATCCAGTGGTCTTTGAAAGGTACATAAAAGGTGGTGGGATCAACACTTCTTGGGGTTTTTTAAAAGTGTATTTTGAAAGCAAGCGTTGTGCTGTGAAGTTACTGATTTGCTTTTGAGGGAAGAGGGAAAGAAAAATCATCTAGGAAAATGAAGAGAGCATTAGGACTTTGGTTCCAGCAGCCTTCGAGCTTTCCAGTAACCAGGCTCTCCTGGATTCTCTTGGACCTGTTCATGTGCCTAGAGCTGAACACATGGTGAGGGAGTCAGGGAATGCCTCAGCTGGAGGTGAATCTGCTGAGGGACATGGAGGGCAGTGAGAAGGGTTTCTAAGCTGTGTAGAAAGGAGGAGATAGCAGAGGTGGCTTTGCTGTGGGATGGGCACAGCCCCAGGTGACAGAGGACAAGGAGAAGATCAGGGAGCTCAGTGCCACCTTCACCTTGCCCCGTACTGGTAGGACTGGCCTTCACCCACCTACACCCCTGAGTGAGGTCTGGAGTAAGGGAGTCTGCCTTGGTGGAGAATTGGGGTGGGAGACATCTAACCAAGCTGGATGGCCCAGGCTCCGTGTGGAATTCTAGCTCCAGTCCCGGGCTCCTGAGTCCAGCAGGCAGAGATGAGCATGGGACTGGGGCATCTGATGGGCTGGGAGAGCTGGGAGAGCTCAGGCTGCAGAGGAGAGGGCTCAGGGTCTCACCATGTGTGCAAACACCTGGTGGGGATGTGGAGAGGACGGGCCAGGCTCTGCTTCAGCTGCTCGTGACAGGGATTGGATCTGGCAGAGTCCAAAGTCCTGGCAGCCTCTGTGTCCTGTGCTGCCCTGGGACGTGTTTGCAGGATTCCCAGAGCAGGTTCCCCCTTCCAAAGGGGCTACAATTCAGATGTTTCAGCCGCTGCTGCTGGGCTGGGATGGAGGAGCTGGTGAGGCACTGTACAATGTGCTAAATGCTCATAACGAGCAATAATTGCCTCGATTGCCCATTGCTCCCTGGCCAGCAGGAGCGTGGGACCCTGTGAGAGCTTTGCAAGCTGCCAAATCGCTTCCCCGAGCAGGAATGCCCCGGCAGCCCTGGGATCACTGCAGGGAAACTCCTGGGAGCATCCCCTGAGTGCCCAGGTTCTATACATCAGCCTTCCTCTGGCTTTAAAGAGCAGCAGCCCTTTGATGAGTGTTTTGTCAGAGGGTTTTCCTGCCGCTGGCTCAGTTCCAAACCGCAGCTCAGGATCCGCTGCTGCCTTTGGCGAGGCACCCGCAGCTATAGGAGCACGCTTGAACCCCAGCCAGTGCACACACTTGGCCTCAGCTCTTCCCCGTGCTGAACAATCAGATTTCCCAAACAGCAGGTAGCTGTAGTCAGCTCTGAGAGAAAAAGGGATTTATTTTTTTAACAACAACAAAAAAAAGAGGCAGAACGATTTTTCCTGTGTAATCCTCTTGCTGCCTGCCTGCCTCGGGGTTTGTTCTTCTCCCTCAGCCCCAAAGGGAAGGCAGAAGTGTCTGATCCTCCAAAATCGTGGTGTCTGCAGCTGGTACATGAGCCCCCTGAAGGAGCAGGGAGGGACTCTGGAGGCAGCTGAGTGTCCCAGGACTGCACATGGTGTTTGAGTGAGGAGTGAGCTGGGGTCACCTCCTGGTGCAGCTGTGGGCTGGGCACACCGAGCCTTTCCAGGCTGGTGTGCAAACACTGGGAGGTGCAGGTCATGCTGGAGGAGCTTTAGAGGAGGAGGAGGAGGAGGAGGAGGACTCTGGGATGCCCAGGCAGCTGCAGTGCATCAGTGCCCTGTGCATCAGCCAGCCCTTCTTTCCCACACACAGCCCCAGTTTGCTCTGTGTGGCTGCTGTTTGCCTTCTCCAAGTGAGTGCAAGGACTGGGATGAAGGAAGGGGTGGGTGCACACTTCCCACACGTTCCAGCAGCTGTGGCTGCTGACTGGGTGCAGGGTCTGGCAGGGGCTGCACACCTCGGGCTCATTCCCATGGAGAGCAGTGGGGTTGTGTTCCCACTCTGTAGCCTGTGGGATGCTCTGGGTGACTGAAAATGAAGAGTTCACTCTGTCCTGGCTGAGACAGCAGCAGACACTGCCTGGGGCAGTTTCTCACAGTGCAGCAGGGGTTTGTTTTCTACAATTTTTTCCTTCCCCTTGTTTTAGCCTAACAATGTCCTCCTGCCTCTTGTGCCTCATTCCTCTTCTTTCCTTGCTGGCTGTGGATCAAGCAGCTCAGGTACAAGCTTAGCTCTAATCAGAGTAAATGTTATGCTGCAGGCAGGGAGCATTTTGCTTCCTCACTTTGGGTATTATCCTTTCGTTTTGCTTTTTTTTTCCTGGAGGGAAGGCACGAGCTCCAATTTCTGTAGGATCAACCTTTTTTACATTCTGACAAGTTAATCAGAAGTCAGGATACTAAATGAGCAATCAGCTGAAATGTGCTGAATCACTGTCACCTTTAGTCTGCATTCATAGACAGCGTTTTCCTTTTTTAGCTTCGCCTTCCATTGAATCTGCAATTCCTCTCTCTATTTGCCTTAAAAGACTCATTAGTCTGACTCAGGCAGAGACAGCCAGGGACCAGGGCTGCTCTCTGGGCTGGCAGGAAAGACCCTGCTGCTTCCACACTCCCATGGCTCCTGTTCCTCTGAGGGCTTTTTCACTCTGCAATTGTTGTTACCTGCTAGAATTAAGTGAAATAAGATTTTTCCTGCTGAAACTTCAAGGAAAAGCAAGTGGTAGTGGCTGCTAATCTTTGCAGCACTGCTGGGAATGCACTGGCAAACAGCATCTGAGTCACTGGGAAATGGGTTTTCATTAGTTGTCCTCCAGTTTTGGGTGGGTTTGGTGCTTCTTTTCATTTGGAATATAGGACAGCAGAAAGCTGTTAAATCCACGGTGGCAAATCTGGCTTTTCATTAGAGGAGCTGCTCCTAATCAGCAGCTTCAAGCAGGAGTCACAATAATTATGTGCAGAGAAATGCTGTGGAGAGAATTCCTAAGGCACTTTCCTTCAGGTGTGCATCAGGCCCCTCTTGTTCCCTGCTGTGAGACCCCAGCCAGGGAATTGCTGCTCCCACCTTGGGGAGGGGTCTGGAGGAGGGAGTGATCACCTGAGTGATGCTTGGCAGGGAAGTGCAGCAGCTGGAGTGAAGCTTCAGGCTCCAGGGAGCTTCCCAGAGTGCCTGTCCTGTGCTGGGTGTGTCAGGCTCTAATGGGTCTCTGCTTAGGGGATGCACTCTGTTTGATTGCTGTACAAGTGAAGCCAGCAAGCTGCTCAGGAGAGCAGCACCTTGCAAGTCAGGAAAGAGGCTAAAACTGCTTGTACCAGAGCAATCCACCAACAGTGCAGTTGGGGATGGATGAAGTTAATAAATACTATCAGCCAAGCAGCATTTTGTATGGTTTTTTCCCCTCCCTCATGGCTTTGACACTCTCCTCACAGAATTTCCTACGCTGCCAGAACAACAAGACAAACTACAACCTGGTGTGTGAGACTCTGCAGTTCCTGGACTGCATCTGTGGGAGCACAACTGGGGGCCTTGGGCTGCTGGGTCTGTACATAAATGAGAAGAACGTGGCACTGATCAACCAGACCCTGGAAAGTTTGACTGAGTACTGTCAGGGGCCCTGCCATGAGAACCAGGTAATGCATCCAGAGCTGGGAAATGCTTCCCCCTTTCTCCCTGGGCCCCAGCTCTGCTGGACTGCTGTTGTTTTATAACACTGCACACTTTACTTGCCCCACAAGTTGGAGGATTTTTTTTTTCTTTATAAACTCCTAATAATCAACTTATCTTTCTCAGGGTCCCCTCTGAGGGGTTGAACCACTCAAAGCAGTAGAAATATTTCTGCTTTGCTAAGTTCTGTTCCATTAGACTGGACAGGGAGAGTGGGGAATTTCTGTACTTCAAATAATCCCAGAATGGGTTGGGAGGGGCCTTAAAGATCATCCAGTGCCACCCCTGCCATGGCAGAGACTTCTCCCACTGTCCCAGGTGTTCCCAGCCCCATCCAACCTGGCCTTGAGCACTTCCAAGGATGGGGCAGCCAGTTTCTCTGGGCCAGTTTCTGCTTATTCTTTCCATTTCCTTATTAATTGAACTATAATATTGTCCTGAAGGACTGGAATGTGACTTTTCTGTTGTTCTTGTTTCTGGAAGAGAATGTGTGAGGCTGTGCATGCCAGAGAGAACTGTCAGTGTCCCTCTGCCCTCTGGATCAGGTGGAATTAAACCCTTTAGGTGTTCCAGGTGTGGAGTTCAGTGACAGAGCAGAGCTCTCTCTGGATTTGGAAGCCAGCAAGCTGCTGTTTGTACATTCTAGTTCCAGCCCATCCAAAAGCAGGGCTGAAGGGTAGGCAGAAGGTTATGGAAATTCCCATTCTTTGTGCAGACAGCACTGAAGTAGGTGTTGATTGGCACGTTTTTGATAAAGAAAACTCTCCCTAATCTCAGTAAAACACTGTTCCTCCAGCCTGCACACTTTGGCATGGAAATGCTTCATTTATCAGCTGTGGTTCTCCGTGCTTCCTGAGGCCAGGGGCTCCAGCAGGACCATGGCTGAGGAGAGGAAAAGCTCAGAACAAAATGCTTTAATCTTTGTTGTTGCTGTGCCTGGAGCTCTCTGTGCACTTCTCCACCTCGGGCAGCCCACGAGGTGATGACAGAGGGGACTCTGCTGCTCTGGCAGGGCCAGCAGCCCAGGCTGTGTTTGCAGTGCAGGCAATTAGTGCAGGCTGATGACTTTTCTTTGGACAGAACTGCATTGCTACTCACGAGTCCAACGGCATTGACATCATCACAGCATTAATCCTCAACGACATCAACCCTCTGGGAAAGAAGAGGATGGACCTCGTGCTGGAGCTGAAGGCAAGTGGATGTTCTGTGTGAGGCACAGTAACAGTGAGATAAAATATAATTTTATTGTTGGAATTATGTGGGTGTTTATTGTATATTTGTACGTGCCCCAAAATTATATATATGAGCTGCAGGCTGTGCCCAAAGATTGTTTGTCACAGGTATTTCATCTTTTAAATGGTGACATGGAACCACCAGTTTTCACATGGGGAATGCAGGCAGAATATGCTGAGGAGTCCTAAAATTACTTCCTGTAAAAAATTTAAAGCTGATGAAAACTGTTCTGTTGCTGCTGAGCTTTTACATGGACAATGGAAGTGAAATTTCTCGTGTTGCAACAACTTTCCTAACACTTTATTGGTGTTGTTTAATTGGTTGACATGAAATCATCCACAGTTCTTTAGGGCTGTCCATATTAATGCTGAAATAATTAGCCCTGGTGCTGGTTTCAAAACACAAAAACACAGGAGCAGGTTCCCCTCTAGCAACAGCAGTCCCAGAGTCTTGCTTCAGCCTGTGCTTGAGAAATATTTCCTTTCTGACTTACTGCCCTGACTGACACTGCAGTGTCTCCTTGTTTTCCGTTGCCGACTCACACCATTATTATGGGTAATGTGGGTTTTTTATTCTTGTAAATAAAAAATGCTTTTAGACTCGATTAGCATTATACTTCAAAATTAAATACTTTTATTGGGTTTTATTGTCAGGCATGATGGATTTTAATCTTAATTGTTGGTATTAAAGTAGTCTGGTGCCTTGTGGTAGTTTCCCATTTCCTCCCTGTGTTCTCGGCGTGAGCAGACTGCAGAGTGATTTCAGTTAAAAGCAGCAAAGCACGTCTGTCTTCAGCCCTGGCTGTCCCTTGATTTAATCAGCAGCATCTTCAGCAGAGCTGAGCTGCTCCATTTGGGAGCTCAGAGCTTGTGGTGATGCTGCAGTGTCTTTAAACCAAACCAAAACAACACGAGCATGAAACAGCAGCATTTTCAGAAATTTAAACCTTGGCTGGGGTCAATTTGATGTCTCTCAATAAGCAGGATTTGGGGAATAAAGTGGTAAAAAATCCTGTTGGGTTGTGTAGGTCGGTAGTTAGAGGAGGGGAGGGCTTGGTGAAGGGAGGCTGTGGGAGCCCTGGGCTGGCTGGCACACTCTGCCTGCAGTGGCTCCCCAAAGCCCTTCTGGCAGCACAGTGGTGCCTCTCAGGCTGGGTACCCGCATTTTTTGGCTCCTGGCAGTGATTCCATTGCTTCCCCTCCCCTCAGAACAATGCTTCCAAGCTGCTCTTGGCCATCATGGAGAGCAGGCACGACAGTGAGAATGCTGAGAGGATCCTCTACAACATGAGGCCCAAGGAGCTGGTGAGTCCTGGGGTCACTCCTGAGCTCCTGGCCCTTCATCTGCACAGGAGACAGAGAGGTGAAAATCCCTTGTGCCCCAAGAGCTGCCCAGTAAGCCATGGCAGGGTTTTGGGGCTGGTTAATGTATGAACTGATGGAAACACAAGCAGGAGATCCCAGGGTTAGAGCATGGCACAGTGCAGAGAGGGTGGAATTTGTTACCTCCAGGGAAATGTGAGGCTCGGTTTGTTGTGCTGGGCTGAAGCTGAGCTCAGTTCGTCCTGGGTGTTGAGAATCCCACTGAGAATCCCCCTTTGAACATCCCTGCTCCCATTCCCTGCCCTCAGCAGCTTCCACCCTCCCCTGAGCCTCCTCTCCTTGCCTCTGTGTCCTGCTGCAGGTGGAAGTGATCAAGAAGGCTTATCTGCAGGGAGAGGTGGAGTTTGAGGATGGAGAGAACGGGGAAGATGTGGCAGCATCTCCCCGGAACGTGGGACACAACATTTATATCTTGGCTCATCAGGTAGAGTTTCACCTCCAGTCACAGACTGGGAAAAGCCAGAGTCTGCTTTTCCCTGGAACTGTTATCGTGGCTCATCTCTGAGACTGACTCACTGCACATTCCCTTGTTATCAGAGCAAATCCTAATTTTAATCAGGAACAAAAATAGTATAATGCAAGAAAATTTTGGGAATTTTCATTTATAGTGGGAAGCAGGCAGGCTCTGGACCGAGTTCCTGAGGACACGTGGATCAGTTCTTGGCACCACTGAGCAGCAGTGTATTATTTTTCAGCTGTATCAAAGGTTACTTTATACTCCCAAAGAAATTCTACTCACAGATCAATTAAAGTGTAATCAGAAATCTCAGTCCTTGCCACATTCTCTCTCTGCTGGAGCCAAGCAGAGCCATTGTATTGATAAAATGTGTGTTTGAAAGGTAAAAAAACCAAAGGGGAGAAAAATGTGTCTAAATCTACTTAATATATTGGTGCTACTGCATTGGAGACTTCTTGTTCTTCCAGCATCTGAGCAGGCAGACCCTCACTGTGCTGCAGGATGAATTTGGGAGCATCCAGCAGCATTTTTGGAGCAGTGCTCTGTGCATCTGCTGCTCAATTGATGCAGATTTTCTCTTTGTCCCTGCCTGGATCCTTGGGGGATGAGCACACTTTGGGTTAGGGTGGTGTAGGACAGACCGAACGTGAATTTCTGTGTGATCAGAAGGATTCCAGGCAAAGGGTGGGACAGGATGGGGAAGAGAGGAGTACAACACTGGCATTAAAGAAATACATATTTGAATCATTCTGACTTGCTCCCAAAATAGAGCTGCAGGGTGTCTGGTTGGAACAGAACAAGCCTTCTGTCAACTTTGCCCTTTCATAGCAGCTGACTGCGTACTATTTCTTTTTTTATGCCAAAAAATCAGAAATTTAATATCACAGAGAGACATCTGGTGTCTCCCACTCCCTGTGCATTCCTTTATTTTAGTTGGCTCGTCACAACAAAGAGCTGCAGAGCATGCTGAAGCCAGGGGGTCAGGTGGAGGGGGACGAGGCGCTGGAGTTCTACGCCAAGCACACGGCGCAGATCGAGGTAGGAGCTCCTGGGCAGCCCCAGCCTTACCCAGCCTGCTGCCTGGCTCTGCCTGCCTGACACAGAGCCTGCAGACAGAGTTATTTATTTAATTCCCTGGCAGTGGGGGGGAGCTATTCCTGAGCTGTCATGTGTGGGCTCGGGGATGGAGCTGAGCAGAGCTCTCTTGGCAGGAGGAAGTGTGGCTTCGCTTCTGTTACATTTTGGCCGGTGCTGTTGCTGAATCCAGAAAGTTTGTGATAGCTTTTGCCACTCTTTCTGGATTCAAATGACAGTTTGGCCTCCTGTGCCATCTAAGAGCTTTATGAAAGTAAAATGTTCACAAATATGGAGATTTCCTGGAGAAGCTGTGGCTGCCCCATCCCTGGAAGTGTCCCAGATGAGGTTGGACAGGGCTTGGAGCAGCCTGGCACAGTGGAAAGTGTCCCTGCCATGGCAGGGGTGGCACTGGGTGGGATTTAAGGTTCTTCCAACCCCAACCAGTCCATGGTTCTATGACTTCACAAAACTCTAATAAGCAATACAGATATAACTGTTATTCCTTGTACTTGCCCATGGCTCAAATTTGCCAGCATTCTTGAATTGGGCCACCACATTGCTCTGAACTCCATCCCAGCTTTGGTTCAGGCTTCTCTGGGCCCCTTGGAAATCCCAGCACTGCCAGAATAAGACCACAGCATAGAAATCACAATTCTGGAGCTAAACGTAGACCCACTCTGAGAGGTAAATCAAATCAAATCTGCGAGGAGCTGCTGTTCTCTGGAAATGTGTCTGCATGGAGCTTGAGTGGGGGAGCAAAAGAGGCAGAAAGCAAGAGCTGGGAGCACTGGAGAGCAGGGCTGATGGGCTGCCGTGCAGATCGTCAGGTCGGACCGCACCATGGAGCAGATCGTGTTCCCCGTGCCCAGCATCTGCGAGTTCCTCACCAGGGAGTCCAAGCTGCGCATCTACTACACCACCGAGAGGGACGAGCAGGGCAGCAAGATCAACGACTTCTTCCTCAAGTCTGAGGACCTCTTCAACGAGATGAACTGGCAGAAGAAGCTGCGAGGTGGGTCAGTGCTGCTCCTGAGCGCTGAGCTCAGGGGGGGATTTGGGGACTTGGGGATTTGGGGATTTGGGGATTTGGGGATTTGGGGATGTGAAGCACTGGCTGAGCAGCAGGTGGTTCCCCAGAGTGGCAGCAGCCTCGAGGGTTGTGTGCAGTTCAGAAGTGGCAGGTGCTGGGGTAAAGGCAGGCTGGGTGCTGGAGCAGTGGGCACCCTCTGGAGGGGATCCTGGCACAGCAGGAAGGAGCAGCACAGGCTGTCATTTTTGAGATCCAGCAGGAGGGAGCAAATGTGTGGAGGAGTAGCTGAGATGAGGAGAGAACTGGAGAGCAGTGGCCTGTGCTGGATGCAGGAGTGAGGCTGGGCAGTGCAGCAAGGTTGGACTTGGTGGCTCTAAAGGTCTTTTCCAACCATAAAGATTCTGTGGACTTGGGGCATCTGTAAGAAGGGAGATGTTTAAGGACAAGTTAAAGATGGATTTCTCAGTAATGGTAAAGTAGAATTCATCCTTTCTTGGCAAGTAGACTGGCTGACTCCCTTCCATCCTGTGATGCTAAAATATCTGAACACAGGTGTTTTCAAGCACTGATTTTCCCTCTAATGTTCCCACTGGCAGCTGGGAAATCCCTTAAAATGATATTTTAATTTACTCAGTGCCACCACATCCCCCAGTAAACCTTCTAGCTCATTTGCTTCATTTTTTTGTTCTTGTTCTGCTGGAGGCTGAGTGCTGCAGCTGAGGCTCAGTGGGCAGTGCTGAGAGCTGGCCAGCAGTGCCCTGAGAAATGGGAGATCAGGCAGCTCCCTCCTGCTCCAGCCCTGCCCTCTGAGAGCTGCTCCCCTCCCCTGCAGCAGCTCCACTCCAGTTTCCAGTGCAAGAGCAGGACTGCCCTGGAACCCCCTCTTGGAGCAGATGTGGGACAGCTTCCAAAAATCTGAGAGCTCTGCAAGAAATCTGGGAGTGTGACATCCTAAACAAATTGCAACTTCAACAGCATCCATATATTCTGTTAGATTTTGTTGTTTGAGTCACTTTGTCTTTGAGGCTGTCTCCAAGCAAGCTGTGAAGGCATCCATCATTAACAACAAACCACAAATTAGCCAAGATCCACCTGCAGAGATGGAGAATATTTCTTTTTTTCTTCAAAAAACAGGGATAATTTATTCTGTCTCTGATATTCAGGTCTTGTCTGGTCTCTGAGTGATTTTTTTTACATTCCTGCAATTGTTTCTCACATTTTTAGTGAGTTTGTGTTGGAGCTGTGACCTCTGGCAGCACTGTGTGTGTTCATGTGATGCCACTTTAGAGTTTATTCAACCCTCAAAAAGACTTCTAAAATAAAGACCCATGTACTTCTCCCTTCAGCTCATGGTGCTGGCCCATAATCTGAGCACCAGAAGCCTCTTAATTGTTAATTAAGAATGGAAATGAGCTGCCAAAGCCAGGCAGAAGCACTACAGTGACAGTCAGTTTCCATCCCCAAAGGAAGGTGTAAAGTTAAACCTGGACCTTTATAATCACCCTTATATATTTCATATAAATTAATTAAATCTGGTTATAAATTCTTCCAGTTAAAAGGAATCTGAGGACGTTGAGAGATATGGGATTTTTTACCCCTTTGTTGCTGGGGGTGTTAGAGGAGGGGATTTGCTGGACAGAGCTGGGGGCTGTGAGGCTCAGAACATGTAATAAATTACCCTTCAGCCCCAAAGTCTGCATTTTCAACTGGTCCTAGATTTTACTGAGAGCTTTTTCTGTACTGTCTGATGTCTAAGCATGCTGCCTCCTTCCACCAGGGCAAACCAGTTCCTTTCCCTTCTTTGAGAGCATTTTAATGGATGTTTTTCACTGCTCTAGATTTCAGGAGGACACAGTTTGCTGTGCAGTAAGCCTGCAGGAGCAAAAATCAGGGGGATTTTGCCTGGCTGCAGAGGGAATTGCTGCAAGGCAGCTCCTTGGCTTCTTTGTTGACCTTGGGTTCACGACCACCTCAGCAGAGAAATCTTTCTGCTTTCTGCCTCTTGGTTCTGGCTGCAGGGATTATTAAAATCAGGAGCCTTTTTGAGAAGTATTTCTGTGTAGCATTAAGGATTTACATGTGCAGGTGGATTGTGCATGGAGCTCTGTGCAGATGTGCTTTGCCCCCAGGGCAGAGGGAAGGCCAGGGAGCTTCACCCCCAGGTTATTCTGAGGGCTCTTTTGGGCTGTTCTCAGCAGAAAATGAATTTGCAGCTGGCACTGGCTGGTGCAGGTGAGCTGCTGGCAGCTCAGGGATGGGGCTGGAGCTCACTGCTCATTTTCCTCCTCCAAATTGTTCGTGGTGTGACTCTGAGTACAAAGTGTATTATTAGGGGAAGCCTCAAGTGCTTGCTCTCTGCAGTTTCTCAGCTTATCTCTTGCTGCTGCTAAACCATGTTTGAAACAGGGATCCTTTGCCTTGAAACATCATCTAGGAAACTTGAAGGGCCCCCAAGATGAAAGATAATTAAACAAACTTCAGAATAAGCCATGAATATTATTACTTCTAATGCTGTGCTTTTGGGACAAACTGAAAACAAGCTTGTTTTGGTGGTGATATTTTTTTTTTAATAGAAACCTCTTATTTTTACTAAACCCTCCATTAAAAAGAAATCATTTTCTGTGTTGCAGCTCAGCCCTTCCTGTACTGGTGTGCTCGGAACATGTCCTTCTGGAGCAGCATTTCCTTTAACCTGGCTGTCCTCATGAACCTGCTCGTGGCATTTTTCTACCCATTCAAAGGAATTCGAGGAGGTACTGATAATTAACCTAAAAAAACATGTGAACAAATGAGGTGGCACGAGCCAAATTCTGCTGTTTACATCACTGGGGGTAGGAGAACAGAATTTGGCTTTTTAAATTGCCTTATTTTAAATGGTGCTGTTGTCTTATTCTTTCTTGAGGCATTTTTTAAGGAAGATGTAGAGCCATGCTTTTTCCTAGGGGAAAAAATTGCCCAAGACAAACATCCACCTTTAATTGCTTGACTGTTCTACTTTGGTTTAAAGTCCTGTAATTAAGGACTGAGCTAAAAATAGGGGAAATGTTGATTGTGTTGTTTTCCTTGAGCCTGCAGTTTATTAATGGCATTTTCCACACACTTTTCCTGGTTCTCCAGGAGGCCCCTGAGTGCTGGGAGTGGGTGCAGCCCCTCCCCAGAGCTGCACCTGGGGCAGGGCAGGGCTGCAGTGCTGTCAGCAGCACTTGGGAAATCACAGGGTATTCTCAGCAGTGGCACCTGCATCACTTGCACAGTGGTGTGAATGTCTAGGTAGGAGATTTTTGCTTGTGTGGGGGCAGTTTGCATCCTGAAAAAGGAATATTTTAGACCAAATCCCTGTGTTCCTGAGAGGGGGAAAAGTGCAGTTTTGCCTTCTGCCATCAGGACCAGCAGGCTGTGGCTGCAGCTGCTGTCCCCCAGTGCCACACCCAGTCACACCCAGTGTCACAGAGTGGGGACAGCCCAGATCCTGGCTGGAGGGTTCTCACAAACCCAAAGAGCAACTGAATTTCTGTCTCTAGTTGCAAAGATCCCAAGTTAAAAGCTCTGAATTTATGGCTGCCAGGAAAGCTGCTGGTTAAATGAATTCCCTGAGATCACAAACTGCAAGACTGGGGGGGATTGTTTGGCATTTTGAAGATGCCCTACCTTGCATGTTTGAAATTCTTTATTTATCAGGTAACATTTTGATAAAACCTCTTCCTCTTCTAGAGGAATCCAAAAAGTAAAATAAATAAATACATGTATATCTTATATTTAGCTTTTTAAAAAAAAAGACTCTTCCAAACAGACTGTTTGGGGGAAGTTGTCAGTGTCTTGAATTGCTCAGACACGGTGAACTGAGCAGCTGATGAGCATCTGACAGTAGCAGAAGCTGTAAAACTTCTGACTTGAGGAGCAGAAACAAAACTGGATGCCTGGAATTGGGTACTGGAATGGTGAGAATTCCAGAGACAGGGAGATCTGCTGGTTCCTGCTGCCTGTGGCTGTGGGCCCTGGGGTCAGGCTGGGTGCAGGAGCTGGGAGGGACCCCTCTGAGCCCTGCTCTGCCCCAGGGTGGCACTGCTGGCTCCCAGGAGGTCCTGGCACTGCCCTCCTCTTCGTGCTGCTGGGGTTTGGGCTGGAACCAGGAGGGTGCTCCAGGGCCTCAGGCACTCCAGGTGTTTCCTCAGAGCTGCTGCAACTCCTGAAAGCAAATCCATCCCCAGTAAATCTTACTTAGCTTTTAGAGCAATCATTCCTGAAGAAGCTGCTGCACATTTCCTCTGTCCCCTCTCCATGCTGTTGCTTGTTCCCACTCAGTGGCTCCATTCCCAGCTCTGCACCTTGTGCTGTGACAGCTCCAGGAGCCCAAACTCCCCCCAGGCAGCCAAAACAGCTGTTCAACTTTATGCTTATTAACTTTTAATTTCCATCCATCCTCTGCTGTCTTTATTAATCTGCAGTGATTTGGAACAAGATTAAATGGCTGCTCGTGGTAGTCAGATGAGAGTAATATTTCCTAAGCTGCCTGAATTTGGGAGCAGGAGGGAAAAAAGCCCTGAGTGAGGATCTTGCCAGTCAGACACAAGTTCTGTGAGAATGTGCTTGCAGAAGGGCTGCAGAGTGCTGTGGAATTTGGGGGATTTTGCTTTTTTGGCTGTTGAGGAAGCAGCTGCTTGAAGACAAAAATTTTAAGTCAACTTTGAGAAGGAGGTGTCTCACATTCTGCATCAGCCTGGGGTGAATGGTGTTTTGGGCTGAATCTCTTTTATGGCTCTTTCAGGGAAGTTTATTTTTAGCTACACGGGCTCGGTGTTGTGTAAGCAGCCAGTCTCAGGGGGCAGCCTAAACAGACCCAGAAACAGCAAGAGATGCCAAAAATGGGTTCCAGGCTCTGACCAAAAGCACATCAGGGGGCTCTGGGGGAGTGTCCTCACCTGCCCAGGCACTGCCTCTGCACAGCACAGCCCTCAGGTGTGCAGGCAGTGAACACCAAAATGAACATCCTGCAGTACTTACATGTGTAATGATTTAGTAACAGGTGTGTGGTTAAACCCTGCTGAAGGCTTTGGGCTCAGGTGCTGCTGCTGTGCAGTGAGGACTGGGTGGTGCTCCCCCAAAAACTGAACAGCTGGCAGTGCTCTGGTCAGTTTGGTTATACTGATGCCTGTGAGAGGCTGACCTGGAGCAGAGGCTGGGCAGAGTTAAAGGAATAAAGCAGGATTTATTAAAAACACTTCAAAGGATTCACCTTGGGCAGTGCAAGAGCCTGGCTGGACCCTGGGTCAGGAGTTTCACACTTTTATAAGTTTTGGTCCATTTCCATGTTGGGGTTCACTGTCCAATCCCAGCTCCAGGCTCTGCAGTCCCACCCTCCCAGATTCTCTCCTCAGTTCTCTCTGTTTGCACTTTTTGGGGCTGGAGCTGCAGCGTGTCCTTGGTTCTGGGCTGGGAAAGGATTGTGTGTGTGCCTGGGCTGGGAGGAGAGCTTGTGGCACTTTGTGTGGAGGTCAGATCACATGCAGTGCAGGGTCTGGGAAGGCAGCAGCCCAGGCCGGAGCAGCAATGCAGGTTCTCTGCCCGGCAGGCACGCTGGAGCCGCACCTGTCGGGGCTGCTGTGGACGGCCATGCTGCTGTCGCTGGCCATCGTCGTGGCGCTGCCGCAGCCGCACGGCATCCGCGCGCTCATCGCCTCCACCATCCTGCGCCTCATCTTCTCCGTGGGGCTGCAGCCCACCCTCTTCCTGCTGGGAGCCTTCAACGTAAGAGGGATCTGCTGGCACTCTCCTGCCCCCGTGCAGGGGCTCCTAGCTCTGGGTGGGATGTGGAGCAGAATAGGCTGGAGGTGGTGTGGGACTGGTGGGAGGAGTGATTCCCCCTTGGGCTGCTCCTTGCACGGGGCTCTGTGTGTCATCTAATCCTGGTTCCCCAGGCTGCAGACAGCTCTGAGGTTTTGCTCAGTGTAGGAACAGCTCCAGCTTCAGACAGACGGGGGGAGGAATGTCTGTGACCCTAAAGCACGTGGTTCTTCACCCAGACTGCCTCACAGTGTGTATGGGGATGTGTGAGGCTCACTGAGTGATGCACTGTGAGTCTGATGGGGAGCTGGGAAGGGGCTCAGCCTGGAGAAAAGGAGGCTCAGGGGGGACCTTGTGGCTCTGCACAACTCCCTGACAGGAGGGCACAGCCAGGGGGGTCGGGCTCTGCCCCAGGGAACAGGGACAGGACAAGGAATGGCCTCAAGCTGTGCTGGGGAGGCTCAGGGATGGGCACCAGGGGGAATTTTTCATGGAAGCAGTGGTCAGGCATTGGAAGGGATTGCCCAGCAAAGTGCCAAGTTACCTCCAGCTTGAAAAAACAGTCTGTTTTCCCTGATACTGTAATTTATGGTTGATCCTTTCCCTAGGTCTGCAATAAAATCATTTTCCTGATGAGTTTTGTGGGTAACTGTGGAACCTTCACACGAGGGTACAAGGCCATGATCATGGATGTGGAGTTCCTCTATCACCTGCTGTACCTGCTGATCTGTGCCCTGGGGCTCTTCGTGCACGAGTTCTTCTACAGCCTCCTGGTGGGTGTTTGCTTGGCCCTCACAGCATCTTCTGGTGTCTTTGTGTGTCCCATCTTGGCCATATCCAGGAAAATTTCTGCTTTTCTGCTGGGAAACTGTTGAGCAGACACTGGGAAGAGGCACAGACTGGAGGCTGTCTTTAGGAGAAGTCACTGTGGGAGACAGCAGGACTCCTGCCACATCCACTTTTGCTGATGTGAGATTTCCTGCACAGACAGATAGGGAGAGGACATTGGGGGGTGGTTTTAAACCAGAAGAGGAGAGGTTTAGATGAGATATGAGGAAGGAATTGTTCCCTGGGAGGGTGGGCAGCCCTGGCACAGGTGCCCAGATTTGCTGTGGCTGCCCCTGGATCCCTGGCAGTGCCAAGGCCAGGCTGGACATTGGGGTTGGAGCAGCTGGGATGGGGAAGGTTCCCTGCCTGTGGGGTGGAATGAGATGGGCTGTGAGGCTTTGCTGTGTTTTTATCAATGACTGTGACACAGTGTCTGTGCTTCCTGAGCAGCTGGAGGACTTTGGAGAGTCTCCACAGCTGTGTGAGGCTCCAGCCCTTGTGGGATGGACACAGATCCTGGCACACATGTTCATCCTGCCTGGGGTGGGATTCACCTTGCACAGCACAATGCTTCCAAGAATGCCTCTGAAGGAGGGGATCTAGTGTTGGTGGAGGAAATGTGTCACTGTTGAAGCAAAGCTGAAATCCCCTTCAGAACAGGCTATTTTTGTCCCTTTGCTTGGTGTTTGCCACATCCTCTGGTACCTGAGCTGGTTATTTGCTGTGTTCATAGAGGTCCAGTTTAACTAATACCTGTCCTGTGATCCACCAGCATAGCCACAACCTGCCTGGGCTCTGCCCCAGCAAAAAATGGGGGAAACATCAGCAGAGAAATCTAAACACAGAATTTGGGGGGAAAATATTGCTCAATAAATTAAAATGTAAAGAAAATAGCAAGCTCCAATTTGAGGGGAGGAGGCTGCGAGGGGGCAGATAACACTGTAAAAACCAGCTCAGTGTTTGTCCCACGGGGGCAGGAGCATCCTGCAGGTGACACAGGGGGCAGATAACTCTATAAAAACCAGCTTGGAGTGTGTGTCCCATGGGGCAGGAGCATCCTGCTGCTGCACGGGGGCAGATAACACTGTAAAAACCAGCTGGGAGCTCAGTGTGTGTCCCACGGGGGCAGGAGCATCCTGCTGCTGCTCAGGGGGCAGATAACACAGCAAAAACCAGCTCAGTGTGTGTCCCACGGGGGCAGGAGCATCCTCTGGCTGCTCAGGGGGCAGATAACACTGCAAAAACGAGCTTGGTGTGTGTCCCATGGGGAAGGAGCATCCTGCAGGTGACACAGGGGGCAGATAACACTGTAAAAACCAGCTTGGTGTGTGTCCCATGGGGGCAGGAGCACCCTGCTGCTCCTCAGGGGGCAGATAACACTGTAAAAACCAGCTTGGTGTGTGTCCCATGGGGGCAGGAGCATCCTCTGGCTGCTCAGGGGGCAGATAGCACTGGAAAAACCAGCTTGGTGTGTGTCCCATGGGGAAGGAGCATCCTGCTGCTGCACAGGGGCAGATAACACTGGAAAAACCAGCTTGGTGTGTGTCCCACTGGGGCAGGAGCATCCTGCAGGTGACACAGGGGGCAGATAACACTGCAAAAACCAGCTGGGAGCTCAGTGTGTGTCCCACTGGGGCAGGAGCATCCCTCTGGCTGCTCAGGGGCAGATAACACTGTAAAAACCAGCTGGGAGTTCAGTGTGTGTCCCATGGGGCAGGAGCATCCTGCAGGTGACACAGGGGGCAGATAACACTGTAAAAACCAGCTTGGTGTGTGTCCCATGGGGCAGGAGCATCCTGCTGCTGCACAGGGGGCAGATAACACTGTAAAAACCAGCTTGGTGTGTGTCCCACTGGGGCAGGAGCATCCTGCTGCTGCACAGGGGGCAGATAACACTGCAAAAACCAGCTCAGTGTTTGTCCCACGGGGGCAGGAGCATCCTGCTGCTGCTCAGGGGCAGATAACACTGCAAAAACCAGCTTGGTGTGTGTCCCACTGGGGAAGGAGCATCCTGCAGGTGACACAGGGGGCAGATAACACTGCAAAAAACCAGCTGGGAGCTTGGTGTGTGTCCCACGGGGCAGGAGCATCCTGCAGGTGACACAGGGGGCAGATAACACTGTAAAAACCAGCTGGGAGTTCAGTGTGTGTCCCATGGGGCAGGAGCATCCTGCTGCTGCACAGGGGGCAGATAACACTGGAAAAACCAGCTTGGTGTGTGTCCCATGGGGCAGGAGCACCCTGCTGCTGCTCAGGGGGCACAGCTGCCCCGGTCCCTGCTGCTGCCCAGTGCCTGGCAGGGGCTGTGCCCCACGGGTGCTGTGCTGTCCCCAGCTCTTTGACCTGGTGTACCGGGAGGAGACGCTGCTCAACGTCATCAAGAGCGTGACGCGCAACGGGCGCTCCATCATCCTGACGGCCGTGCTCGCCCTCATCCTGGTCTACCTCTTCTCCATCGTGGGCTACCTCTTCTTCAAGGATGACTTCATCCTGGAAGTGGACAAGCTCCCCAACGAGACCCTGCTGCCAGGTCAGTGCCAGCAGCTCGTTCCCCCGGGCATTGCAGGACAAGGGAACGGCCTCAGGCTGCACAGCAGCAGGAATTTCTCCATGGAAAGGGAGCTCAGGCCTTGGAAGGGGCTGCCCAGGGAGGTTTGGAGTGCTCATCCCTGGAGGTGTCCAAGGAAGGGCTGGAGGTGGCACTCAGTGCTCTGGTTTGGTGACGTTGAGTGGTGACAATCCACCCAATGAAGAATCTTGGAGGTCTTTTCCAGCCTCAGTGAATCTGGGATTCTGTGAAATAAAAATGCTTTTGTGGTTGACTTTAAAACAACACTTTACATGTGGAATGTGTACATCAGGAAGCACTGTGCCCTTCCACACTCTAGGGTAAGACTCTAGTCTAAATGCTCATAATCACGCACTGAGTGTGATGGGGAGCCCTAATTCCTCAGAAGTCACCTTGAGGCTGTTCAAGCATCCTTTGTGGTTTCAGATCACACAGAGCCAGGTGAGACCATGACTGGAGAGTTCCTCTACTCAGATGTGTGCAAGTTAGGGAGCAGTGAGAACTGCTCCTCCATCATCCCCTCCGACCGTAAGTACCCCCCTGGAATTCCTAACTCACACCCTGAGTGTCTGCTCTGTTCTTAGTTAATCACCTTCAATTAAAATAATTTCTTTAGAAAACCCCATGCAATAAATTTAGGAACAAAGCTATCACGACATTAACTTGAAATAGGATTAATTTAGGCCAGCAGCATAAATAACATTTGTTACATGAAGTGACTAAAGCAGAGAAACTTAGAACTTAACCAGACTTCATAAAACATTGCCAGACCCTTTCATTTTCTGCATCAGTTGGAGAAGGAAGAGATGCAGTTTGCCTCTTTGCAAAGTTTATTATTTTAAAACATGAGGCTATTAAATGTGATTTCAGAGGATAATGCCCTGTGAAATATGGTTTATTGGCAGCATTGTTCCATCTCAAACTAAGGAAACTGTTTTAATATCATGGCAGGAAGTACTGGATGGATTAAGTAGACAAGAGTGGGTTTGGAGATCAAGAAAGTGAGATATTACCTGGGTATTGAAATATTTCAGTTTTATTTCTAGAAAATGTAATTTCCTTGTGGGAGATTTACGGTGCTGGCTGGGAGGGGCAGACAGAACATCCCAGTTTCTCTGGGAAGGGCAGCCCTTGCATGGCCATCAGAGGTCAGTGATGGCCACCAGCCCTGCTCACAGGAGAGGGCTCTGCTTTCTCCTCTCTGAGAGTCAAATTCAGCCTTGCTGCAGGAAAAGCTGCTTCTTTCAGCTCTGGCTGCAGGAAGGAAAACTCTGGGATGCTTCTGCATCACAAATAATCAGCATATAGGGCAGGGTCTTGTGTGGTCAGGGATGTTGATGATGCCCCAGATTTGGGTGCTGCTCTGGGGTTTTGGTTATTTCAGGGTTGCACAGGGCTGTGGGGAGGTGGGATCTGCTCATGAGCATTTTTGTGATGGAATGAAAGTGGTGAGGTTCTGAATGGGTACAGGGGGTGTGTGAGGTTAGGGAGTGGATTTTAGCAGCTCTGCCAGTGAAGTTGGAGCCTTGAGCTGGGCGGGGAGGAGGTCAGGAGTGTGTTGTTGCTTTTCTGGCAGAATGCTGTTTCCACAAGCACTGATCTTTTAGCCATTTGAAAGCTCCGAGTGGAAGTTGCCATTTTGAGTGCAGCCCAAAGGCTGTGCAATCTGTCAGGCACCAGGGGAGAGTGGAAGAGGCAACACTTTGTCCTCTGAGCTGTCAAAAAGCTCGGATTCTGTATAAACAGGCATCTGGTGATCTGAGCTGTGCATGAGAGCTGGGATGGAAGAGATTGCACAGAGTCTCAGGCACCAAAGAAAGCTGGTGCTGGGAGAGCAGGGCAGGGGGAGAGCTGCTGCCAGGGTGGCTCTGGAGAGGCCATGGGGTGCTGAGGGGTCTGGAGCATCTCCCTTATGGGAAGAGGCTGTTCAGGACCTGTTCAGCCCAGGGAAGGCTGAGAGGGGATCCCATCAATCCGTACACTGTCCCCAAGGGTGTCAGAGAGTGGATTCAGACCCTTCCCAGTGACGGGACAAGGAGCAGTGGCCATAAACTAAAACAGGTTTTGCTTCTTTCCATGGAGGGGGCAGAGCCCTGGAGCAGCTGCCCGTGGAGTTTCCCTTTGTGGAGCCATCCCAGCCTCCCCTGGAGCTGCTCCTGTGGCCCTGCCTGGGCAGGGGTTGGATGGGTGATCTGCAGAGGTGCCCCAGCCCCACACTGCTCTGTGATAATTTGGGGGATGAGCCTGCAGGGATTTGCAGCACAGGCTGGCAGTCTGAGGGGGGAGAGAGCGTAGCCAGCAGAGAATGGAGAGGAGGATTTAGAGCTAATCTTGGCTGTGAAACGTGTCTTTGCTTGCTGTGTTCCAGAGCTGCTCAGCGAGGAGATGGAGGAAGAGAACAAGGAGCATACGTGCGAGACGCTGCTGATGTGCATTGTTACCGTACTGAGTCACGGGCTGCGGAGCGGGGGCGGAGTGGGGGATGTGCTCAGGAAACCTTCCAAGGAGGTAAATCTAAATCACCGCTGCTGGGGGAGGAGCTGTGGGCCGGGCTGGGACCTGCGCG
Source organism: Luscinia megarhynchos (assembly GCA_034336665.1). Taxonomy (NCBI): domain Eukaryota; kingdom Metazoa; phylum Chordata; class Aves; order Passeriformes; family Muscicapidae; genus Luscinia; species Luscinia megarhynchos. The sequence goes on along the minus strand of CM067575.1, from coordinate 1,325,188 downwards.
GGAGGAGCAGCACGGGGGATGGATGCTCTGGGGTCTGTGCTGGGGTCACACCGAGCTGTGCCACTGCACACAGGCTTGTCCTGGGTCACACTGAGCACTGTCCCTGGGTCACACTGAGCACTGCCACTGCACACAGGCTTGTCCTGGGTCACACTGAGCACTGCACACTGAGCACTGCACACAGGCTTCTCCTGGGGTCACACTGAGCACTGAGCACTGTCCTGGGGTCACACTGAGCACTGCACACAGGCTTGACCTGGGTCACACTGAGCACTGAGCACTGTCCTGGGGTCACACTGAGCTCTGCCACTGCACACAGGCTTGTCCTGGGGTCACACTGAGCACTGCACACAGGCTTCCCCTGGGGATTGGCAGCCTGGGGGCTGCCCAGAGCCAGCAGGCTGAGCTGTGGATGTTTAGGAGCTGGAGGAAGGAGATGAGCACACATCAGTGAGGGAGGAGCACAGGGTGGCACAGGAAGATGCTGAGGTAGCTGCTGGATGCCAGTGGCACAGATTTTGTGGGAGCATCCCTCGGGAGATTTCAGATGGGAGGGATGGGAGGACAGGGACCAGGCTGGGTTGGTGGGAGAGTGGGGGAGGAAGGATGGATGTGATTTTGGAGCTGTCATCAGAGTGAGGACCAGGCTAAGCAGCAGGAATTTTCCATAACACCTCCTTGCTCCCCCTCTGACTGCTGTTCAAGCTGTTTGTGTCCATCATTTAGGAAGGAATTCCTCCCTGGGAGGGTGGGCAGCCCTGGCACAGTGCCCAGAGCAGCTGGGGCTGCCCCTGGATCCTGGCAGTGCCCAAGGGATGGACACTGGGGCTGGAGCCCCTGGGACAGTGGAGGTGTCCCTGCCATGGCAGGGGTGGCTCTGGGTGGGATTTAAGGTCCCTTCCCACCCATTCTACAATTCTCTGATGATTCTGTGACCTGAGGTTCAAGCTGTCACTCCCAAAGCCACACCGGGGGCAAGGCTTTTTTGTTTTACCTGACATTTCAAAGCTTTTTTTCTACAACTTAGCCTTCACAGTTACTTAATTCTTAATAATAAGTTTGGCACTTGAGCGGCAGGATGATTGTGAAAATGAGGGTTGGATGTTTTGGGTATTCAGGCCTGCAATAAATGTGGAATGTGTAGTGAAAAGTCTAGCTTAGTGTCCATTTACATGGTTGTTAAATGCAATTAATGGTATTAAATTGCAGTAAAAGACTTTATGGTCCACACTGATCCTCTGTTGATATACTGCAGACAATATAAGGATATGATTTGGAAGGGCTTCAGGGAGGGGTGAGAACAAATTTCAGTGTGTGAGAGTTTTTTCTCTTGTGAAAGTGAGAGAAGTCCCAAATCTTGGACACAGGAAGAGCAGCTCTGCAGAGATCCCACACTGGCAGATGACTAATTTGGCTTTTCTTTCAGTGATTTTTTAGTTTTAGTTTCATTTAATGTTTTGGGTTGTGAGCTCCCCGTGGAGAGCACCAGCAGTGGACTGTCAGGGAAAGGGGTGTGGGGCAGGGTGGTAATGAGGGTGAGATGGGTACCCAGTTGGGCTGCTCATAATTAAAAAATGTATCTTGCAGGAACCTCTCTTTGCTGCTAGAGTGATCTATGATCTGTTGTTCTTCTTCATGGTCATCATTATTGTCCTGAACCTGATTTTTGGGGTGATCATTGACACTTTTGCTGATTTAAGGAGTGAAAAACAGAAGAAAGAAGAAATTTTAAAAACAACTTGCTTTATTTGTGGTAAGTGTGGAGACACTTAACAAGCAGGGGTTACTCTGGGTGAGCTGCAGACTCACAGGAAAGGAGCCTTGAGTTCCTGGCTGCTCTCCTTGCATTCCTCAGCCAGTTCATGTTGCTGGTACCACGTGCCCTGAGCTTGGCACAGCAGCACATGGGGGATGCTCAGGATACCATTTTTCCTCAAGACTTCAGTTCTTGCTTTCTCCCCTGCCTCGAAGAACAGTTTCCTAGTGGAGCAGGAGGGGTTTTTCTGAGCAGTCACTTTTTCCAGGCCTGCAGTGCTGCCTGAGAAGCTTTTCCCAGCAGGAGGCTGGGATGGAGGTGCTGTGCTTCACTGCCATGTCCTGCCGGGTTACACAGCACACAGCCTGACAGGGGAGCCTGTGCAAGTTTGCTTTTGCTATCAGTTTGCCCAAAAATAGGAGATGTGTTATGAAATCCAGCAAACTGCTTGCTACAGGGTTGTTGCCTTTTTTAACCAATATTTTTTCAGTTATGTATAATAAATATAAGTAGTACTTGTTACACTTTACTCTTTCTCTTCCTTCTCTTCCTCCTCTTTTTCCTCTTTCTCATCTGATCTTTTTTCCTTTTATTTCTCTTCTTTCTCCTCTTCTTTCTTCTTTTTCTTCTTCTTTCTCTTCTCTCTCTTCTCTCTCTTCTTTCTCTTCTTCTCTTCTTCTTTCTTTCTCTTCTTTCTCCTTTCTCTTCTTCTTTTCTCTTCTTCTTTCTCTTCTTTCTCCTCTTCTCCTCTTCCTGGGTATTTGTCAGATTTTATCCTGATTTGCAGTGTCCATTCCAGAATGACTGTGACTTGCAGCAGTGCAGCAGGCTTCAGGAATCAGTTTTGTTCTAGAGCTGATTTTCCTGGTCCCCAGCTGGCAAACACTCAGGGTTCTCCCTGTGTCCCTCTCACAGGTTTGGAGAGAGATAAGTTTGACAACAAGACTGTCACCTTTGAAGAGCACATTAAGGAGGAGCACAACATGTGGCACTACTTGTGCTTTATTGTCTTGGTGAAAGTCAAAGATTCCACAGAGTACACAGGACCAGAGAGTTACGTGGCAGAAATGATCAAGGTGAGTTTGATTTTTTTTTTTCTAGATTAGACCAATCCAGTGGAATATTGGGTACAGTGCTCTGTATTGTATTTATTTAGTAAATGTACCTGTGACTTCCCAGCCTCCAGAGCACTCTGTGTGTGTGCTGGGGTAGGTGGCAGTGAGTGGTGACAGCCAGGTGGATCAGGGGAATGGAACCTGTTCTGCCTTAAATTCACTTTTATTTTCAGGCTGGTGGAAGTGTCTGAAGCACAACCAACAGGTTATAACCTGTCCTGGTATAAATATCCCCAGCTGACTTGTAGGATTTGTTGTCATATGATTTGAGCTTATTATCACAGAAAACTACAATTAATGTCTACTCAATTGGAAGGGCTTTTAATGAGAGAATTAAAAGCCTCATCTCTGCCAAGCTGCAGGTTCAGAGCTCCTGGAATTAGATCCCAAGCCCAGTCACTAATCTGTGTCTTCTGGCTGGGGAGCAAAAGCTGTTTGATTTTTATAAGATCAGTGTGATTTTTTGGGGCAGAGCACTTTGCTGCCTCCCCTGCCAGCCCCTCTGTGAGGTGCCACCTCCTTGGCTGGCTCTGGCAATGCCCCCGAGCCCTGTCCAGGGTCAGGTTTGTTATTTTGGGGTCACCAAAGTGTCTGTCCTACTTCTGCATTGCTACCTCAGTAATGAGGGCTTAAAGAAACCTTGTGAGCAGTCACCTGATGGGGGATTAGCAGGGTGAGATAACCAAGTGCATCACTGCTGCTTTCCAGCCTGGCTGGTTATTGCTGCCTCCCTGATCCCCCCAGCACGCCTGACTTCAGGGGGAGCACTGCACTTCTGAAGGGGCTTGCTTCTAAAAGACAGCCCTGTGTTGTGCTTTTGCTTCTAAAAGATGATTCTGTGCTGTGTTTTTGTTGTTGTTAAAACCAGTTTGAAGAAAGTTTGAATTGGCAACCAATTCATTATTTCAGATGAACGGTTTGAATTAGATAAGAACCAAGAATTAGTCACTGAATGTGTTTGCATGAAGCACAAAAACTGGAGAACTTTTATGAGAATTCCCATTCATTAAGTGTCAGCAAGGGCTAATTACTGTGTGTGGATGGGAGTAGGGATAAATTATGCATAGCCAGAGTGTCTCATGCAGATGCAATTTTATGTAACCATGTGCTCTAGGTAGGGCTTTGCAGTGTGTCTGTAGTTGGGGTTTTGCATTTCATGAGCAGTTTTAAATGAAGAACTAAGAGCAGGTCTCAGTGAGGGCTGATGGGTGTGGGTGTAACTGCATGAGTGTGGAATGGGCAGGAAATGTGGATTTCACCTCAGTGCTCTGTCACCACCCTGCCCCAGGCTCAGGCTGCTGTGCCCTGACTCTGGATGCTCTGCAGTCTGTGTGTTCCTGAGCAGCCATTTGGCAAAGCTTACCCTGAAAATCACTTCCTTTCCAGTGCCCTTTAATATTAAAACTTCCTTTTCTGCCCTAAAATCTGGGTGTAAAACGTGATCAATGTGTTTCTCTTCTGTTATAAATGCTGCTGTAGAGTCAGAAGTGCTTCTTTTCCTGTTTAAGGTGTTTTTAGGGATAACTTGGGTGGGGCCTGGCTCATCTGTTCCTCAAGCTTTGTGTGTTCACAGAGTCCCAGATTGGTTTGGCTTGGGAGGGACCTTAAATCCCACCCAGGGACACCTCCCCCTGTCCCAGGCTGCTCCAAACCCCAATTTCCAGCCTGGCCTTGGGCACCTCCAGGGATGGGGACTCCTCAGTCTCTCTGGGCAGAACCCCACGAGTGCAGAAGGACAGAGCAAGGGAAGCTTTTAAATGTCCATGGGGGCCAAGGCAGAGGCTCAGAGTGGGCTCAGAGTGGAGGTGCTGCTTTCCCGAGGGCTGGCTCAGTCCCTGCAGCCTCTCCTGGAAGCCTCCCTGGGGCACGGCTGCCTTTTCAGGGGATTTTCCTCCCGTATTTCAGACTGAAGGTGGCACTGTAACATCTTGGATAGTGACACAGATGGGGCACGTTGTCCTGGGCTCTGTGTGGGACCAGAGTTCAGCTGCTCTGTACCCATTTCTAGGGGATGGGGTGTAGGAAGCATCATGTGCTCCATTGTGATGGTAGAACACACCTCAAATGTTTCACCTGTGCTCTCCAACAAAACACCTCCAGAAAACTCCTGCATTTCTGCCCTTTGGTAAATGAAAGAAAAAAAAAATTAAGAAAATACAATTTTGAAGATTGCCTTTGCCATTCAGTATTTGTGGGTTGTTCCAACACTATAGAACAGTAAAAAAAAAAAAAATTAGACACTTAAATTATATCCACTGTCAGTTTGTGAGTTGTTTCCAGTGCTGCTTGTACAGTGCTTTAAAGATATTTTAAGCACTGTGGCATCAAAAGAATCCTGGACAATTTCATTTATGCAGTTAGTGAATATTCAGGCGCCTTTAAGGGTGATCTTGAATTTTGATGTTTTCTTGTCTAAAAATAATGTGTGCAGAAAGGCAGGTTTGAGGATTCCCAGTGTGTTGGGAATGGCAGAGCTGGATCTGGCACTCATCCTGCACCCTTCACAATCCTGACCCCCCATTAAAAGATTGTAGCCTTGAAAATCAATGATTAACTACAATTCCTTAGTGAATTTTACATTTCTTCACAGACAGGAGCTCATTAAGTTCAAACACATCACGAGGAAAGAAGTCAACAGGTACACTTGGAAACAGAGTTGAGTTTAGGGCACTGAAGACTGATCAGAAAGTCAAAATTAAAAAAGCCCAGCAGTGACCTGAGCTGAGCAGCAATAAGATGAGCTTTAAGGTCCCTTCACCCCAAACCAGTCTGGGATTCTGGGATTCTATAAAATAAAATCCAGTGCTGCTCTGAAGTGTCTTTGAAGCTGTCTTTGCTGCATTGCCAGCCCTCCCATACCCTGTTCTGGGACCAGTTTGGGGCTGCTGGTGGCTCTGGGATCTGGGCTGGTTTGGTTGAGTCCTGTGCAGGGCCAGGCTGCTGCTGGAGGCTGGAATTGCTGCCCCTGTAACCAGGGCTGATATTCCCTTTCATCAGGAGAGGAGCTGTGCCTGCTGTGACAGGTGATGTCAAACCCGGGGTATCTCAGGAATCTGTGCTGGGAATCGCTGGGGATGCTCAGGGGATGGGCTGCAGGGGTGGGGTGGGGCAGGCTGAGGCTGTGCCCACCCAGTGCAGCCCTGCCCCATCCCATCCCTGCCCCATCCCATCCCTGCCCCATCCCATCCCTGCCCACCCCATCCCTGCCCTTCATCCCTGCCCCATCCCATCCCTTCCCCCATCCCATCCCTGCCCCATCTCTGCCCCCATCCCTGCCCCATCCCATCCCTGCCCCATCCCTGCCCTTCATCCCTGCCCCCGGCCCCATCCCTTCCCCATCCCATCCCTGCCCCATCCCATCCCTGCCCCCATCCCATCCCTTCCCCATCCCATCCCTGCCCCCATCTCTGCCCCATCCCATCCCATCCCATCCCTGCCCCATCCCATCCCTGCCCCATCTCTGCCCCATCCCTGCCCCATCCCATCCCTGCCCCATCCCTGCCCTTCATCCCCGCCCCGGCCCCATCCCCGCCCATCCCTGCCCTCCATCCCTGCCCCATCCCATCCCTTCCCCATCCCATCCCTGCCCCATCTCTGCCCCATCCCTGCCCCCATCCCATCCCTGCCCCATCTCTGCCCTCCATCCCATCCCTGCCCTGCCCATCCCTGCCCCCATCCTTCCCCCATCCCATCCCTGCCCCATCCCTGCCCCATCTCTGCCCTCCATCCCATCCCTGCCCCATCCCTGCCCCATCCCTGCCCTCCATCCCATCCCTGCCCTCCATCCCTGCCCCCATCCCATCCCATCCCATCCCTGCCCATCCCTGCCCATCCCTGCCCTCCATCCCATCCCTGCCCTATCCCTGCCCCATCCCTGCCCTGGCAGCTCATGGCAATCAGGACATGGCAAATGGATTTCAGCACTTGGCTTTTGGAGCAGCTCCCTTTGGCAATGCACCCCTGAGCCACCTCCTTAATATCAACTTAATGGCACAGGCAGTGCTGCAGGATGTGAGAAAACATCTCTCTGCAGCTCCTGGTGCTTGTCCAGCTGCCCTGGCTGCAGCAGGGGTTGCCTGGCTCCATCCCTGCCGGGTGCTCCCGTTTGGGGCAGGGTTTGTGGGGAGGATGCTGAGGCTGTGCAGGGCCGGCAGCCCGGTGCCTCTGATGATTCCCAGGAACAAAGGCCCCGGTTCTGCGAGGCTCTGCAGTCACCAGGAAGATCAGGTGATGTCTGAATAACACCCTGTGTGTGGGAGGTGGGGGATCCACTTATCGCCTTGGCCAGACACTGACATCCACACCCGAGTGACTCATGTGAACTCCCTGCAACTCCCTGCAGATTAGTTCCCTTCCATGTCTTATCTTCCCATCCTGGCTTCAGGATTCCTGCTGGAGTTCTGTGCTCAGCCTGGGCAGCCCTGCCAGCTCACTGCCACCGGGGCTCTGGCAGGGCTCTGCCACCGCCGGCTGTGTGCAGGTGAAACCTCTCAGTGCAGCTCGGCAGGGAGAAAACCCCACAGGCACCCGGCTTTGTGTGCATTCCTGAGCTGTCTGCAGGCAGCTGCACGGGCTGCCACAGCACTGACAAAGGGCATGCCCAGCTCCTGCATGCCCTGCTCTGCCCCCGAGCAGCGTGGCTCCCAGCCCTGCCTCTCAGGGGTTGTGCATGCAGATGTGCTCATGGAAAAATGAAGGCTGCTTTGGAAAAGCTTTTAGCACAGAGTTCCCTGTGTGGCTCCTGCAGCTCCCCCATGTTTTTAATCCAAGCAGGAACTGTCATTAACAACCTTTATTACAGAAATGAGGCAGAGGTGTCACGGTTGCCCAAGCTCCCGTGTGCAGATCCAGGGCACTGAGTTCCAAACCTGGGTTGTGTTGTCATCAAAAAGGAACCATTTACAAATGGGAGTGATGGCACAGATAGCCTTAAAGGAATTTGGAATAGAAATGAAGGCTGCAGGTTTCCCACTGTACCTCAGTTAACCTCTGTGTACAAGCCTGGGGATGTAAGTACATTATTGGGCTTTTTCCTTGGTGTCCTGAGCTCTGTCCTGCAATGGGAAGTGGTTCTGGTTCTGGGTTTGAGTGGCTGCTGCCAAGGCACAGCCTCCTGCTCAGCAAAGACAGAGTTCCATCAGTGTCAGGCTTTTAAATTGCATCCTTTCAGAAGTGCAAGTGTGACTTGAAGCCTTTCCCAGGGAGTTATCCAGCAAGGACAGTCACTGTGCTCTGAAACCCAGCAGCAAAGTGGGATCCACCAGTGGGGATGGCTTTGAGGAGTGGCTGTGTGTCCCAGGCTCTCTCTGGAATCCAGTTCAGCTGGGGATGGCCAGGACTGGCCTTGCTCCCACGGGAATGACAAGGGCAGACCATGAGACTTCAACCCAAAGCATTCCAAAAGGCCCTTAATGGTTCCAGTGCTGGTGAAAGACATGTGTATGTGAAATTACAGTCTGAGAAAGTGTTGGAAACCGATTATGTTCATCTGTCATTTGTGCCTGGAAATCCTGTACTTCAGGCAGAGTCAAACAGGAGAGATTTGTCATACCAATATTGAGCAAAGCAGCTGCAGACACAGGAGTGAGCAGCCTGTGCAAATGACTTGGTTACAGATGAGGAAATTGGGGTTTTGGGGCTGCCAGTCACCCTGATGCTGCTGCAAGCTGGCAGAGGAGGAGGTCAGGATGTGACCTGGAGCTGACAGTGCTTGCTTTGGTGGTAACTCCCCAACAAGCTGCATCTTGAGATAGCTGGCTGGAGTTAGCCAATATAATTATAGGGTTAAACAAGAAACCATGGCAGAGGCCTGGAAGAGCCCAGAGCGTTTGGCAGCAGGCCTGGGCTGCTGGAAACACTGTGTCATAGGCACGGGCTGAGCTGTGTGCTCACACTGGGGAGGAACTTGTTCCACCCTTGGTGTGAACCAGGAGCAAACTGGGAGGAGGGAATGGCCAACCTCATCTTCTCCAGCTGGGGCTGCCCCTGGATCGCTGAAGTGCCCAAGGACAGGTTGGACAGTGGAAGGTGTCCCTGCATGGCAGGGGTGGAACAAGATGAGCTTTAGGATCCCTTCCCAGCCAACCCATTCTGGGATTCTCTGGAGTGTCTGAGCTGGCTGCCCCATGGTGGGCTGCAGGAAACGCTCCTGCTGCTGGCAGGAATCCCACATGGCCCCTGGTAAAACCCACTTGGTTTTCCCTGGTGAACCACCTGGTATCCACACTGGGAATCTCAGGCTGGCATCCCAGCTGGCCAGGCAGAGGTTTCCCTTGGGCTGAGTGTGAGTGTGGAAAAGGCCTGGGTGGATGGCAGCAGAAGGAAAGGCTTCAGGCCAGTTCTGGGGCGTGGGTTGTTTGCATAACGTGGGTTTTGGGTGGGTCCCAGTCAGCTCCAGGGTGGGTGCCCTGTCCTCTCCTGGGGCAGTGCCCGGGACAGGGACGGGAAGGTTCCTGCCAGGAGCCTGGAGTGACACCCTGGGAGCACAGACCCTGGGAGCAGAGAGCCCCAGTGTGCCCAGGAGGTGACCAGTGTGCCCAGGGGGTGACCAGTGTGCCCAGGAGGTGAGCCAGGCTGGTGGTGCTTGGCTGGGTCACCCAGCAGAGCTGTCCCAGGGCTGTAGGGCCAAGGGCATCCTCCACCTTTGGGAGTGTGGCTGTTCCAGGTGTGTTCCAGGTTCCTGCCCAGGTGCCACTGGGGTATTTAACAGAGAGAAGGAGGTTATTGCACCCTGAGCCTTGTGTCCTCAGCCTCCTGTGGGCAACACGGGCATGTGAGGAGCTGAGAATGCTCTGAGTGTGGAGGGGGGACACAGTCAAGCGCTGCTTTTGATAGAGGGAAGAAGTGCAGCTCAGTGTGGAAGAAGTGAGCCCTCTGCAGCAGAGAGAAAACCTGATGTGGGGATTTTTCCAGGAAGCTCAAGAAAGACCCAAGAGGAGTCCCATCTCACCACAAACAAACAGATGAATTTTCAGAGTGCTCTCTTTGTAGCTGTGTGGGTCTGATTTTTAACTTCCCATGACAGAAACTGAAATTAGCTGCTGCCACCTTTCCTTGCTTGTGTTCAAGAAACAACTGGATGTGGCACTCAGAGCTCTGGGCTGGGTGACAAGGTGGGCATGGGGCACATGGTGATCTTGGGGTTTTTTTTCAAGCAAAATAATTCTGTAACTCTGTTTGTGCTGCTGCTGGGCAGCCCTTTGCTGGCAGCTGTAGGGGTTTATTTTGGAGAGGGTTGGATTAGCCCTCAGGCACAGGGGTAGCTGGATTCGTGGAGACCCTGGAGAGGGGTGGAGAGTGCTTGGGGTGAGCAGAGCCCCACGAGCTGCCTCCCCTGCCCTGGTGGCACGGCTGGTGCCTTTCTCAGAAGCAGCTCTTCGGCAGAAGGCGGGAGCAGCGCGCTTCTCAGAAGGAGCCGAGCCTGCACCGCCAGCGCCGCTTCCTGCCCCTGCCCCTGCCCCAGTCCCTGTTCCTGCCCCTGTCCCTGTCCCTGTTCCTGCCCCCTGCCCCTGCCCCTGTTCCTGCCCCCTGTTCCTGCCCCCTGTTCCTGCCCCCTGTTCCTGCCCCCTGCCTCTGCCCCTGCCCCTATCCCTGCCCCCTGTTCCTACCCCCTGCCCCCTGTCCCTGCCCCCAGTCCCTGCCCCCTGTTCCTGCCCCCCTGTTCCTGCCCCTGTTCCTGCCCCTGTTCCTGCCCCTGCTCCTGCCCCCTGTTCCTGCCCCTGCCTCTGCCCCTGCCCCCTGTCCCTGCCCCCTGTTCCTGCCCCCTGCCCCTGTCCCTGCCCCCCTGTTCCTGCCCCTGCCCCAGTCCCTGCCCCAGTCCCTGCCCCCAGTCCCTGCCCCCAGTCCCTGCCCCTGTTCCTGCCCCTGTTCCTGCCCCTGCCCCTGCCCCTGCCCCCTGCCCCCAGTCCCTGCCCCTGCCCCTGTTCCTGCCCCCCCTGCCCCTGCCCCAGTCCCTGCCCCCAGTCCCTGCCCCTGCCCCTGCCCCAGTCCCTGCCCCCCCTGCCTCTGCCCCCAGTCCCTGCCCCTGCCCCTGCCCCAGTCCCTGCCCCAGTCCCTGCCCCTGCCCCTGCCCCCAGTCCCTGCCCCTGCCTCTTCCCCTGCCCCTGCCCCTGCCCCCAGTCCCTGCCCCCAGTCCCTGCCCCCTGCCCCTGCCTCTGCCCCCTGCCCCAGTCCCTGCCCCCAGTCCCTGCCCCTGCCCCTGCCCCAGTCCCTGCCCCCAGTCCCTGCCCCCTGCCCCTGCCCCCAGTCCCTGCCCCCAGTCCCTGCCCCTGCCCCCAGTCCCTGCCCCCTGCCCCTGCCCCCAGTCCCTGCTCTCTGCCCCCTGCCCCCTGCCCCAGTCCCTGCCCCCTGCCCCTGCCCCAGTCCCTGCCTCTGCCCCTGCCCCCAGTCCCTGCCCCCAGTCCCTGCCCCAGTCCCTGCCCCTGCCTCTGCCCCTGCCCCAGTCCCTGCCCCCTGCCTCTGCCCCCTGCCCCTGCCTCTACCCCAGTCCCTGCCCCAGTCCCTGCCCCAGTCCCTGCCCCAGTCCCTGCCCCTGCCTCTGCCTCATCCAGCCGGGCATGGGCAGCGCCGGCACCCGGCTGAGAGCTGCTGCTGCTCGCCTGACAGCGGGATGGGACTTTTCCAGCTCTACCTGGAACAGGGCTGCAACCCGAAACCCAGCCCTGGCGTCAGGCAGCGGCTGCTGCAGCACAGGGGCTGTGCCCGTGCTGGGACTGGGGAGAGAGGGCACCCCAGGATGCTGGCAATGGGGAGAGAGGGCACCCCAGGATCCTGGGAACAGGGAGCTGAGGGTACCCCAGGATGCTGGCAATGGGGAGAGGAGGGCACCTCAGAATCCTGGCAATGGGGAGAGGAGGGCACCTCAGAATCCTGGGAATGGGGAGCTGAGGGATCCTTGGAAGAGGGAGGTGAGGATGCCCCGGGATACTGGGAATAGGGAGCTGACTGAACCCCAGGATGCTGGGAATGGAGGGCTGAGTGTTCACCAGGATACTGGGAACAGGGAGCTGAGGGTACCCCAGCATCCTTGGGGTAAGTTGCTGAGTGCACCCCAGGATCCTGGGAATGGGGAGCTGAGGGTACCCCAGGATCCTGGGGCAGAGGGAGCTGAGGGTACCCCAGGATCCTGGGAATGGGGAGATGAGGGTACCCCAGGATCCTGGGGCAGAGGGAGATGAGGGTACCCCAGGATCCTGGGAATGGGGAGCTGAGGGTACCCCAGGATCCCAGGGCAAAGGGAGCTGAGGGTACCCCAGGATCCCAGGGCAAAGGGCATCTGTCTGTGGGTGCCAGCAGCTGCACAGGAGCACGGGCAGCCTCCTCTCTCTGGGTTCACTAAAACACCTCCAAGGCCCCAAGAGGGATGTGAGGCCATTCTTTAAAGGCACCCCAGGGCTGAGGTGAAGCTCAGCAGAAACTGGATCATGGAGATATAAATGTTTTATTGCCCCCCGAGTGGCAGTGCTGGGAGCCAGGCTGGCCCAGCAGGATCACCATCCCCTGACCTTTCAGCATTCCTGCTCCCTTCTGTTGGTGCTGGCTCTGCTTAAATATTTATTTATTTGAAAGAAAACACCCCCACACTCGCAGCAGGGCCAGGGCTGGGCTGTGTGTCAGCAGCCTGGTCACATCCAGCTCCCCTCTGCGGGCTGGGGGAGGCTGCAGTGCAATCCAGGATGAAGAGTGTGTGCAGAAGGCAGAGCTGTGTCCTGCTGTGCTGGCAGCTTCCCTCTGTGCTCTCTGCAGAGTCCCAGCCCAGCCTGGGCCAGGAGCATTGCCTGGTACCTGCATCCACAGGGATTCATCTGCACCTCTCCCCTGTAGGGGTGGACACCCCCCTGTTCCTTGCAGGGTGGCAGTTGGACATGTCCAGATAAATTCTGGGTTTGGGTGCCAGTGCAGGGCAGGCAGATCAGGGCAGCCCAGTCAGGGGGGGCTCTGGGATGTCCAGGTCCTTCCCTGAGCTGTCCCTGCACAGGGAGTTCTGTTAACCCTTTCCCAGGTGGGTCAGCACTTGGCAGGGCATTGCCCTGTCCCCCTGTGTCTCCTTGTCCTCAGCCTGTGGAGTTCATGTGAAGCATGGTTTGGTTTTAATCTTTCAACCTTGGCATGAGAACTAGAGGTGCTTTGTTGGTTTTTTTTCAAATCAAAGCCAAGAATTACCAACTTTGAGGGCTGGGGCTTTCAGAAACCCAGCGAGTGTGGAAGCTCTGAGGAGGCTGCAGAAGCTGTGGGTGCTGTTTGATTTCACCTTCTGGGCCTGATCAAGTCACAGCCTCTGCAGCAGCTGCAGCCTTGGCTTAAATTGCAGAGTAATGTTGGAAAGTGCTTGGGGTATTTGTTATGAAACACTGCAGGTAGGGAAAGTTGGTGCTTCCCTTTCATCCTTCTCAAGCATGGGGCCTGGGAACGCTCTGGGCATGGCTTTAGAAATGTTTTTTGGGAACAAGGAAAGTATTTCTGGAGCAAGAAGGGGTCAGGCAGGAGTTTCAGGGCTCTTGTGTGTGCCTAGAAACCTCAGGACATGGGCCTGAGGGTCCAGGCAAACCTGCAAATATAAACTGCATTTTAGTCTAATTTTCCTCATCCTCTGTCCTTGTATCTTCCCTGGAGAACAGAGGGAGGTGCAGTTGGTGTAGTTGGTTTTCCCTGGGTGGGAGATGCTGGACCTGAGCACAAATGTTGAGCTGCCCCCTCCTCCCTAATGAGGAGGATCTGGAAGAACACAGTGCAGTGTTGCCTGTTCCTGCTATTAAACCTTAATTGTGGGACTGGTGTTTCCTAAAGTCCAAAATATTTTGGCACTTGTCTGGCTAAAGGCATATTTTTTTTGTACATAGATTTTTTTTTTCCTTTTATTAGCAGAAACCATCTGCCCTGTAAACAGAGATCAGGAGCAAACAGCCTTCCTGGCAGTTCTGCATCACGTGGGAATGCTGTGGTGCCTGCATGGGAAAGGGGCTGCTTTCTGCCTTCTCATCCTGGCAAAAGGAAACTCCAGGCACATCAGAAGCAGCTAATTTAAGCTGATGAGTCTTGGCATTGCATCTGAATTGCAGAGAGGATGTGACTGGAGCTCTCTGTCGAGGTGCACAGCCCTGATTAAGCAGGATGGAGGCTCCTGGCAATGAGGGGGAGCACGGAGGGGATGCAGGCTGGAGCTGGAGATTTAGGCAGGGAGTGACACAAAGCCAGGAGTTTGCAGTGCTGCAAAAACCAGCTGAGAGCCCAGAGAAGAGGCTGGCCAGCACAGTGGGGTGAGCTCTGGTCGCTGCTGATCAGCAGTGCTGATTGATTTTTGGTTGCCAGCATCCCTGGTGTTGGTGCAGTGCCCATCACCGAGCCTGGTGTGTTCAGGCTCCCCAGCTGTGTCACCTGGAGAGCACACACACCCTGATCTCAGCCAGCCAGTTCAGCCTCCATTGCAGAGCACATCTCCAGCGTGGGAGGAGAGCCAGACTGGATGGGAAACCAGTTTGATGTTGAACTGTAAGGTGTCAGGACGTGGGGTGCACCCCTCCTCTTTTGTGGCTTTCTGTTCCGCTCCTGCCTTTATTTTTAACATCTCTGGCATGTACACGAGTGCATGTGTGACTGTGCAGGTCCTCAGCCTGAGTGTGTGTCCAGTGACATTCCTGACTGTAACTTAAACATGGAACATGAGAGAGTTTGTATGGCTGAGGGAAAACTGCAGGCAGTGCATTGTAATGGATCTGTGCCATGTTCTAGCCTGAACCAGACAGTCAAAATATGATTCTCTTTTTGATTAAAAAGGAAGTATTACAGCTATGGAAGGATTTCCAGGTAGAACTTGGTTTCTTTTATCAGAGAGCACAGCCAAGCTTTGCTTGACCAAAAAAGCAGAAAATCTTCCTCAAACACAAATTAAAAGATTGTAAGATGGCAGTGGATTTCTAGCACTGAGAAATGCTTGTCCAGACAAATCTGAAATCTGGGCTGGCTTGATGTCCAGTGTCTGTGGGTTTATCCTGTATGTGAGGGATCAAGGGCTGGGGCAGTGAGTGGCTGGAGAAGAAACCCCAGCACTGAGCAGCCCCAATTCCCAGCAGTGCCTCGAGCTGGCACTTTGCAAACTTTCCAGTGAGATGCAAATGCAGATAACTGCAGATGAGTACAGATAAGTGCAGAGCTGCTGCATCTGAGGAATGTCCCTGGCTTTAGAGCTCCGTCTGTGCTGTGCTCTCAGGGCAAGTTTTCATGTGGCAAACCCTAATTGTGGCCCGTGTGATCCTCAGGAGAGAAACCTGGACTGGTTCCCCCGCATGAGAGCCATGTCACTGGTCAGCAGCGACTCGGAGGGAGAGCAGAACGAGCTGAGGAACCTGCAGGAGAAGTTGGAGTCCACCATGAAGCTCGTGACCAACCTCTCTGGGCAGCTCTCCGAGCTCAAGGATCAGGTAAGGAGCAGCACATGGCTCCTGGGACCAGCTGGGGTGCTCCAGACCCCAGGGAGAGTTTTCCCAGAGTAACTCATGGTTAGGAAAGAAGTGACCATCCAGATGTCCCTGTCTGGTGCTGACCCAACTGGAGAGTTCCAAAGTGACCACATCAGAAAGGGAAACCTGTGTTAAAAAAATCACCAGAGTTAACCTCAGTCAGTCCTGGCTGGTGCAGGGAGCCTGTGTGTGTGTGTTGTTGTTTGGGGTGTGACCCGAAGAGCTGAGTGTGATGCTGTCAGCCAGGGGCTGTGGGGTGTGACACTGACACAAGGGCTGTGTCACTGTGGGGACCTCAAAACCCACTGAGAAACTGGAGAAGCATTTGAGTGGTTGCTGGTGGTGCAGGTCCCTGTGAGCTGTGGCTGTGCTGCTGTGCAGATGTGATTTGGCTGCTGGCACCCTGAGCCTGAGCACACACATCCAGAGAGGCTTGCAGTGCTCCACACACCTCCCAGTGCTTTTCTGGTGCAGCAGCTCCTCTGCAGCAAGAGCTGCTTGGCTGCTGCCTTGGCTGGGCTCGAGGGTGTCGTGGGGCTGGTCCCCACCCAGGCTTTGTGAAACACAGAGCTCAGGGTGTCCCTGGGGATTGCAGCCTCACTGGAGGGAGCAGGGAAGGCACTGCTGCCTCTGGGAGCTGTGTGTGGTGGCTGCTGCTCTCTGGGCATTAATAACCCAAGCCAGATGCTTCAGTCAGTGCATTTATGTAGCTACTGGCACTGGGTAAGATTAACTGCTGACTTGCACCCGGGTGGTGGATGGAGCTGCCCAGGGCAGGAGTGGCCCAGCAGCTCTGGGTCAGTTCCTCTCCCAACAGCAGCCCCATCCCTGCTGAGCTGGCTGGGTGTCCCCATGGGTGGCTGGGTGTCCCCATGGGTGGCTGGGTGTCCCATGGGTGGCTGGGTGTCCCATGGGTGGCTGTGTGTCCCATGGCTGGCTGGGTGTCCCCATGGGTGGCTGGGTGTCCCCATGGGTGGCTGGGTGTCCCATGGGTGGCTGTGTGTCCCATGGCTGGCTGTGTGTCCCATGGGTGGCTGTGTGTCCCATGGGTGGCTGTGTGTCCCATGGGTGGCTGGGTGTGTCCATGGGTGGCTGTGTGTCCCATGGCTGGCTGTGTGTCCCATGGGTGGCTGGGTGTGTCCATGGCTGGCTGTGTGTCCCATGGCTGGCTGGGTGTCCCATGGCTGGCTGTGTGTCCCATGGCTGGCTGGGTGTCCCTACTGAGCTGGCTGGGTGTCCCCCATGGCTGGCTGGGTGTCCCCCATGGCTGGCTGTGTGTCCCATGGCTGGCTGTGTGTCCCATGGGTGGCTGGGTGTGTCCATGGGTGGCTGGGTGTCCCATGGGTGGCTGTGTGTCCCATGGCTGGCTGTGTGTCCCATGGCTGGCTGTGTGTCCCATGGGTGGCTGGGTGTGTCCATGGGTGGCTGTGTGTCCCATGGCTGGCTGGGTGTCCCATGGCTGGCTGTGTGTCCCATGGCTGGCTGGGTGTCCCTACTGAGCTGGCTGGGTGTCCCCCATGGCTGGCTGTGTGTCCCATGGGTGGCTGGAGTGTCCCATGGGTGGCTGGGTGTCCCATGGCTGGCTGTGTGTCCCATGGCTGGCTGTGTGTCCCATGGCTGGCTGTGTGTCCCATGGCTGGCTGTGTGTCCATGGCTGGCTGGGTGTCCCTGCTGAGCTGGCTGTGTCCCCCATGGCTGGCTGTGTGTCCCATGGCTGGCTGTGTCCCCCATGGCTGGCTGTGTGTCCCCATGGGCTGGCTGTGTGTCCCCATGGCTGGCTGTGTCCCCATGGCTGGCTGTGTGTCCCCATGGCTGGCTGTGTCCCCATGGCTGGCTGTGTCCCATGGCTGGCTGTGTGTCCCCATGGCTGGCTGTGTGTCCCCATGGGTGGCTGGGTGTCCCATGGCTGGCTGTGTCCCCATGGCTGGCTGTGTGTCCCCATGGCTGGCTGTGTCCCCATGGCTGGCTGTGTCCCATGGCTGGCTGTGTGTCCCCATGGCTGGCTGTGTGTCCCATGGCTGGCTGTGTGTCCCCATGGCTGGCTGTGTGTCCCATGGCTGGCTGTGTGTCCATGGGTAGCTGGGTGTCCCCATGGCTGGCTGTGTGTCCATGGGTGGCTGTGTGTCCCATGGCTGGCTGTGTCCCATGGCTGGCTGTGTCCCCCATGGCTGGCTGTGTCCCATGGCTGGCTGTGTGTCCCCATGGGTGGCTGGGTGTCCCATGGCTGGCTGTGTCCCCATGGCTGGCTGTGTGTCCCCATGGGTGGCTGGGTGTCCCATGGCTGGCTGTGTCCCCATGGCTGGCTGTGTGTCCCCATGGCTGGCTGTGTCCCCATGGCTGGCTGTGTCCCATGGCTGGCTGTGTGTCCCCATGGCTGGCTGTGTGTCCCATGGCTGGCTGTGTGTCCCCCATGGCTGGCTGTGTGTCCCATGGCTGGCTGTGTGTCCATGGGTAGCTGGGTGTCCCCATGGCTGGCTGTGTGTCCATGGGTGGCTGTGTGTCCCATGGCTGGCTGTGTCCCATGGCTGGCTGTGTCCCCCATGGCTGGCTGTGTCCCTCATGGCTGGCTGTGTCCCCCATGGCTGGCTGTGTCCCCCATGGCTGGCTGTGTCCCCCGTGGGCACTCCTCTGTCAGGAGCCCTGGCAGCCAGCACTGCCTGAGATTGGCTCCTGCTGCCGTCCGGTCACGCTCTGCCCTCGGGCTGGAGCTGGGCCCTGTCCCCAGCGCCCTGTGGAGCACAAGGAAGGGATTCATGTGGGGCACTGGGAGCTGACAGCTCCTGCCCCGGGCTCTAATTAGTTCTCAGTGCCACAGAGCCCCTTGCTGCAGCTGCTCTGGGATGGAGGGCAGAGGCAGTTGCTCTTTTGTCTGGGCTTTAATTCTTGCCGGGCAGTGGTTTGGCTGTTCTGCCTGGAAACAATTATCCTGCCCCATGTGTCTCCCTGCTGAAGGCTCTGACTCCAAGTGCTCTGCAGGCACAGGAGCCTCCCCACCTCAGCAGCCTCACACACATTTCTTCCTGAAGCTCCAGCCCTCTTGGCTGACCAAGCACTAAAACCCCTCCTTGCTCTTTGTGAAAATAAGAATGAAGGGTTTAGCTTTTAGAGAGCTATTTGACTGTAAAAGCAAGAGAGGAAACTTCAGCTTCATTAATGTGGTGATAGCTTTTAGGAATTCCCCTAAGTACCATTATTGAGAGCCCTGCTGAAGATGCAGGATGCTCCAATTATGTGACAAAGCCAGTATATCCCTCCTCCTGATCAGGAACTGTCTCCAGGAAAGGAACTAACTCGGGGAATTTTTATTTGTATTTATTTTCTTGTAATTAAATAAAGGGAAAACCTCTCATTCATTTGCTCTTCAAGCTTGTTAGGTTTCTGGAGACTCTAATTATTAGAAGCCGAGTTCCAGCCCGCCTGCTTCCCCAAAGTGCACCAAGAGCCATTAAAATCCTGATCACTTTAATTCTGGGCGAAAAGATTACACCATAATTGTGTGCAGCAGCAGGGGATTAGATGTAATCACCCAGAAATCCTTCCCAGCCCCTCCTCTGGTGTCACCGAGTGTGAGCATGGCTGCTGGGGACAGCCCCCCGAGCTGCAGGTGTGGCTCAGGGTGGCTCAGTGCCAGCAGCCCACGGGCATTGCTGTGGCCAGCGGGGCTCCTGCTCCTGGCCCCGGAGGTGACTCCAGCTCCCCCTCACCTTGGAGCCAGCAGTTCCCAGGGAGCCTGGCTCAGCTGCCCTGGGCAGTGTTTGGGTCCTGTCAGCACAATTCCAGCACTGGCAGCTCCCTGGGGATTTACTGTGCCTGGCTTTTATGAGCTGTTAGCCCAGCTGTGCTGTCACTGGAAAGCTTTTGCTGGAGATTCACTCTCCAGTAAATGGGATGGCACCAAGTTGCTCCCTCCTGCAGCCCTGTGCCCTCCACACAAGCATTAAGCATTGTGCAGAATTAATAATGTTCTGCATCAACACTAAAATTGCATTTCTCCCTCTTATTTATGGTTGGTTGCTTTATTCATCCCTTTTTTCTAAAGCCACATATTCTACAAACCCCTGCACCAGGGTGCACCATCTCTTTTCTACATAGCCTTAAAAATATCTCCTACAGTCCCTTTTCATTATTCCTATTTTGCTTTTATTCCATGTGTCCTCTGAATCAGTTTATTGGCAGTGTGAATTGAAATTGTGACTCTCAGTTTGCTCAGTGAAGGTAATTAATGTAAAGGGGCATTTTTAATCCAAGTCCTTGTGGCCTTTCTGCATTTCCACTTGTGAGTTATCTTAGAAGCAGTTTAACATTCAGGTTCAGCAGGGAGTCGTGTGTGCTCAGAGAGCTCTGGGAAGATTCCTCTCCTGCTGTTCCCATTCCCTGTGAGGCATCAGGAGCTTTTTGTGCAGAGAACTCCAGCAGCTGTGCAGAGGAGCAGGAGTGTGCCCTGGCCTCTGGAGGCTGCAGTCAGCCCTGGGGAAAGGGAAAAGAGCAGCTCTGCCTCCCCTTGGGGCAGGCAGCGAGCAAGGTGCTGGGCTGAGCTCATTAGTTGTGGTTTCAGGAGGAATGATGCTGTTTCAGCCCTTTTCCTGCTGGTTAAAGGAGTGCCACTGGACCTGTGGGGAGGCTGTGCAGCGCTGCCCGTTTGGAGCAATCCCATTCCCCACGGAGAACTCCAGACCCCAGGTCAGCAGGGTATCACTGGCTGGCCACCAGGGTACCCTGCACCAGCTGGGAAACTCCACCAGTGCTGAAACTGGGGTTTTGAACAGATGCACTCAGGTGGTTTAGTGGTGACTGGTGGTGGGGCTGGCTTGATTGTTGGATTTGATCTTGGAGGTCTTTCCACAGTTCAGTGATCCCAAGTGTGTTACAAATGGACCTAACATACACACCACCTCCCTTGTGGGGTTGCTGCCACAAGCAGTGACACTGGCTGGCATTTGTCATTAAACAGCAAAATCTGGAGAGGTTCCTGGTGGATGTGGCTGGAAGGAGCTGCAGGAGCAGGATGGGAGTGTGGCTCGTGTGCTGTGTGTGCTGAGCCTGGGGCTCTGGGGCTCTGGGGTGCCCTCGGTGGTGCAGGGGTGAGCCTGTCCTGGCGCTCCCTGTGAGCCTCCCACGTGTTGGCTCCTCTGCAGCCACGACACGGCTGGAGCTGTGGGATCCAGCTGTGGGATCCAGCTGTGCACTCCTGAGACCCTGCCCAGCCAGAGTCATTCCTTACATGGCTTATGTAACTTGTCAGAAACCTCCCAAAGTTTTAAAAAACCAGAGCAGAGCCATTGGACTGCGGCCATTTCTCAATATCAGAAATAACAAACTGATCCATTCTCCACAGGAGAGCATTATTGAATTTCTGGGAAGCAGGTGGGGCATGCTGAAGTTCGGTGGCAGTGAGGTGGTTAATCCTGCCTTGGCAGGTGGGGAGGGCTGTTGGCTCACCCTGGACGGAGCAGGGAGTGCTCGGTCTGTTCCAGCAGAGGCGAGGGCATTCCCAGCCTGGCTGCCGGGCTCGCCCCCTTCCCGCCCCCTCCGTCTGCTCTGCTGGCCGGGTTACAAAGGATCCTGACGGGGGAGGTTTCTGCAGGCTGCTCCTGCGCGGATTCCCCGTTCCCAGTGCCCACCAGGGCACGCACGGGCTGGTGGCTGGAGTCCCCCTTGTAGCCAGCGCTTCGGGGAAAAGCCGAGCACACCAGGCCCCGGGGCGAGTGACGCACAGGAAGCGCCGAGGCCTAATGAGCAAACTTGTTAATTTTCCAGATGACAGAGCAGAGGAAGCAGAAGCAGCGCATCGGTCTCCTTGGCCACCCCCCGCCCATGAATGTGAACCTGCAGCAGCAGCCAGCCTGAGCTGGGGGGTCACGGCCCCTCCGGGACCCGCCCATCCCCAGCCCGGGGGCTGCTCCCTGCACCCTGTAAATACCCTGGTTTTATACTTAGATGTACATGACTGCTACTCTGTCGAGCTGGGGGCGTGCGGATCGCGATTAGAACTGTTGGCACGGGACGGAGGTTAAACTTTGTGCCAAAACTATCAAAATTGCCTTTCCTTGGAAGGACTAAAGAGAGCACCTGAATTGCACTTGAAAAGATTATTTGACTATGTGACATGTATTTTGTATTTAAAAGAAAAAATAATAGAATAGCTAGTATTTATGTTTTTATACAATTGTGCAATATGAATTATGCAATCACAATATATTTGGAACTCCTGAATGTCCTAAAGGGAGTGCACATCTTTGGATCTGGTGTGTTAGTACAATGTAATAAATGGTATAAAATTACAGGTGTAAATGAGGCTGCTGCAAAATTGTGTAACTGGTGATTTTTTCATACCCTTGGACATTTTTGTACCATGTGTGTAAATATCTTGCAATGCCATGTTTGTTGCCTCTTCCTCCCAGGGATGACGCTGGGACTCCGTGAGCTGTTCAACTGGTATCGATTAAAGCAAAACATTATTTTGAAGCTTCCGAGTGAGGAAAGCAGGAGGTATTTTTCAAGAGATTTCTTTAGAGTACTGAGGCTAGAAGAGCTCAGACACCGGGTTTTTTAAATGCTAAGATTTCTTAAAGGGAACTTTTTATGCAAAATGAAGTTTGGAATGAGGATGCACTACTGGCGAGTCGGTGCAGTCTCCCAGGACCGAGCTGAGGCTGTCCAGGCTTTGCATTCTCAGTGTGTAGGATCCTCTCCTTCTATTTTTTCATTAGAGACCTCTGTGCCTGCTAAAGCTTTAGCAAACAGGCACTGCACCGACTGAAACGTGTCCTGTAGCTGAGCACTGATGTGTGTAATGCTTGTGTGAGAGCCACTGGTTTGAGGCTGCTCTGTCCCACCCCTTCCTCTCCCTCTCATTCGGTCACTTTCTTTGGTTTCTGATTCTCCAGAGTGTGAAAGGAAACTTGTCGGGTTGTTGTTTGGTTTTTTTTTTCCCTTCAATCCGCTGCATAGTTTTATACATGGACCTCATTTTACAGAAGCTGACTTCTCTGCAATACTGTCTACAAAAAAAAAAAAAAGAAAAAAAGCTACAGACAGAGTTATGAAAATTTGTAAATGCATAAATATAGGTATTTAAATAAATGATGCAAAATACTCTACGGTCAGAGGCTGCTGGTGGTTTGTGTCCCCCCCCAAGGGGGTGTGTGGCAGTTCTGTCACACCCATGTGTCCTGGAGTGTCACAGGGCCTGGCAGGTAAGGATGGGCCTTTTCCCAGTGCCCAGAGGCAGAGGTTGATTTTGTAAAAACCAGAGCATGTCCCTTCTCCATGCTGGCACCCAGGGAACTTCACCTGCGCTCACTCCAGGCTGGGATACTTCACACTCTCCCCACTGATAGTTCAGATCTGTGGCTGTCATTGGAGCACGTGAGAGTTAAAAACCCCTCCAGCTCCGAGTATCGTGTGCACAGGAGCGTTGCTGATTCTGTGTATTTGATTAAGACGTAGCAGGAACTACCTGGTACAATTAATCATCTTTAACCGGGTCCGTGCACACAAGTGTCTGAAGTGAGTGCGTGCCCCTGGCTCAGGTCAGCAGGAGAGCTCAGCAGGAGGGCACCCGAGGGGAGGGAGGAAGGAGGGCAGCCTGACCAGCAGTCTCCCAGCCAGATTTATGGGTGAGATTGGGACTCCTTAATCACATCTATTTCCATATATATCTCCTGGCAAATCTGTCTTCCCCTCTGCAGCGAGGTGTGTGCAGAGGGAGCGCTGCGGCTGCCGCGGGGCTGGCGCGGTGGAGGAGCAGGATTTCATGGAGGAGCAGGATTTTGGTGGAGGAGCAGGATTTCATTTTCCCTGAGCAGCAGAGCCACCGACCTGACTCACTCCTTCCCCTCCTGCCATGCAGGGATAAGCAGACACACAATTTGTCAGGCTTGCCGGAGGCTCTGCCAGTCAGGTGAGAGGGAGGCGGCTGAGAGGGCACCCCTGAGGATGTGCGCTGTTGCTTCATCTTTGCCTTAAAAAGGCAGAAGCAGCGTGTGGCTGAGCGCTGGCACAGCCCTGCCCTGCCCTGCGATCCGTGTGAAAGCAGAGGGGCAGCCCGGGCGGGGCTGTGCCTTCCCAGGAGCTGTGGGGAGACACGCAGGGAGAGAAGCAGAGCACAGGCACCGCCCCGGCAGTGGGGATGGGGGGATGCGGGGGTGCAGGGGGGTGGGTGGTTCCAGGGGTGGCACAGATGGCTCAGGAGGTCACACTGTGTCCCCAGCCTGAGCAGAGGATGTGTCAGCTGGTCAGCAGAGGAAGGTGACTCTGTTCCTCCCCTCAGCCCACGAACAGGTCATTCACGTCTGCAGATTCATTTCTGCAGTGACATGTCATGCATAACCATTTTCCTTTTTTCTTCTTTCACTCTTGGGTTTTCTAAGCTTTTTTTTTTTTTTTTTTGTCATTCTGGAACTCCTCTGCCCATGACGGCTGTGCCAGCAGAGGCAGGGAGTGGTGAAAACCCTGCTGGGGTTCTTGGTGGTTCTGTCCCTGCAGCTTCCGAGGTCAAATCTGTGTTAGGACTTTCCCATTCTGGACTGAGATCTGGTGCCCTATAGCAACTTCCTGATCTCAAAGAAAAACTGTATGAGGGGTCTGTTTAATTTCCCCATTTGAGGTACTCTTTTCCACAAAAGCTGAGTATCTCTGACATCACTAAAAGTTTTATTCACAATTGTTGGACTCAAGTGAAAAAAATCCTTCAAAACCTGATAGAGTCATCTGTAATGTAAGTTTAGGTCCTGTACAGGAGGGAGCTTTTTGGCTCTAAAAACACATCACTGACATCCAGTAAAATTAATGATTGGGTGACAGACAGATGGCTGTTGGTTTAAGGATTAGATTGAAACCAGGGAGGTTCCACCTGCCCTGGACACACCTGGGTTTTCCTTTGGCATCAGCTTTCATTAAGCAGGACTGCTGGATGTTAAAGTTTAGGACCACGATTACTTTGTCTCTTAAATAAGAACTTCCATTTGGCGGTGGAAATCAAAAGTGACCTTCTGAAGAGGAAGGAACAAACCAAATCTACCAATTTTGCTAATAATGGAAAGTCCTAGAGGGGAAGGATCTCCGTGCATTCCTCAATTTGCATGACTGGCTGAGTGCGTGGAGGAGCCTTTTCTCCACTAATGAAGCAGGTGACATGCTAATCAAGGCAATGCAAATAACTGCTCTGAAAGCAGAGCTGCAGCCCCAGCACCGCCACAATGGCAAATTCAAGCCTCATCCTCAATTTTGCAGCAAATTGGCGGAGGGCAGGACAAAGGAGCCGGGATTGCAGCCTCGGTGCTCGCGGCGGGGCCTCGCGCTGGGGCGCGTGTGATGGAGCCCTCCTTACAGAATGGGGGCTTGATTGAGATTGGGGAAGTCATAACCCAGCTCCACAGCAATCCCCCTCGCCTCCCCGGATGGGAAATGCTCCTGCACACACGCCTAATGGGGGTTTTAAATTGCCCATTGTATTTCCGAACAAGAGAAACTTATTTGGAGTGCTTTCCCGTTTCTGTGTAAGCAGCTGAGGACACTGCCGTGTGTGTTCTCTCTGCTCCGCACTGCGGCTGCAGTTCCAGGCTCACACCCAATCCCAGGATGGGTCAGGTGGGAAGGGATCACCTGCTCCAACATCCCTGCTCCATCAGGGCCGTCCCAGAGGATTCCTGTGGAGCCAGAACAGCGCGTTCATTCCATGTCAAGCGCCTCCCCCAGCAGGGACACAGCTGGTGCTGGCAGGCTGGGGTGGCTCTGTTTCCATGGGACACTCCCTGGCTGTGCGCCAGCGAGCCCAGGTTCTCCCACGCCGCGCTGGAAGTTCCGTGCCAAGCTGTGAATTTCCTGGGGCCAGCGCAGAGTGTAACCTTTACTCTCAGCATGGTGCATTTACTTCTACAAACACACTGACCAGGCTTTCGGCTCGCTCAGGATGAGCTGTGGATATTGGGAGTAAAATCAGAAATATTCCTTCTCAGTGAAACTGGCATTGTCACTGCGACATAAGGAGTAACTTCTGGAGAGATGCTGTATTTCTCCATCCAATTTTTTATTTACTACCTTTCCAACCTTCTTTCAGACTAAACATGTTAATGAGCTGAATGTCAAAACCACCCACGAGTAAACTGAGCTGTCCCATCCAGTAGGCTGATGTTGGTTTGTTTTTAGTAACTAGCAAGGATGCTGGAAAACCCCTATAAAGATTTCATTTTTAACAAAAAGTACCAAAAACTCCACCAGTTTTGCATCACAAAGTTGTGGTTAAAGTCAAGATTTGAGTCAAGCAGCATGTCTGTGGTTTTTGTGGGTGGATGCATCTCGGAATGACTATCAATCTGTCAGAGGGAGATCTGCATGTCATCTCTGCATATGACAAGCAGAATCTGCAGTGACAAATATCTTTCCAGTACTGGCTGCGCTGAGCCCTGTACCCCTCCTGCCATCCAAAATCGCCAAGTCTTGTCAGCACATAGCTTGGACCTGCTTTTTTTCCTTTAAACTGACACAAACAGAGGAAGGAAAGACAAATATAGAGCAGTGCTCTAGAGATGCCACTGAACACCACTGCCAATGTGCTTAGTCACCCCAAAATTGTGACGTGCTCACGGGAGATACCATGCTGGACACTTGGATCAGAGCAGCCTGCCCAATCTCTGCAGTGTGTGTGAGGGGGGCACTTGGATTTGAAACTGTGTAAGGAAAAAAAATAGAGAATTACTCTGGGCCAAATCTGAGTAACTCGGGAGATACAGCTGGAATTGCACAGAGAAGTTTGCAGGAAATCTGATTGATTTAGAGCTTGATTGCTGGTGTGGAAGTGCCCATATCTTCTCCCTGTTTTCAGGTCTCCATGGGAGAAACAGGAGCAGTTTGAGCCAACACAGGAAAAAAGCCTGAAATTCAACAATAACCAGGAGATGGGAAAAGCACCCTGAGCACAGCCAAACTCCCAGTGCTGGGATGCATCCAGAGTCTGTGTGAGAACATGCTGACAGCTGGATAAATTGCCTCGAGGCAGGTGCTTCCCCAGGAGCCCCACGGAGCAGGAACAGCCAGACCCATTTCCAGGCAGCCCTTCCCTCCAGCAGCACTATCATCCCTCAGACCTGTCTCTCAGCTTTCTCACCCATTAGTGCTCCTCAGCTGGCTCTTCTCACCCTGACTCTCAGCCCTTTTTTTCCCCTTTCTTGTCTCATCTCAGGAATGACTTTGCAGCTCCGGCTTGCCCGGAGGCTGTCCCCTGCCTGGAAATGGTGCCTGGTCCCAAGGGAACGGGCAGGAGCAGCGCCATTCCTGGCCTTTATTGAGGCAATGGGTTTGTTGTCACTTCCCTTTTCTAGCGCTAAGTAAATACACAGAGCACCAAATCTGAAGGCAGTGAAGAGTGGAATTCCATCTCTTCTGTGTGTTCCAATATGACTCTTAAAATAGTGGAGATGCTGTGTTATGATTTCCATCTCGCTTGTGTCCATAACACAGTTTTTACGCAGCAGAGATGGAAACACAATCTGTTAAGTCTGTAAGAAACTTTTCCTTATGAATGATGGGTGCAAACATCATGTACAATCATATTCCAGGAAGAAAATTCTATCCCCTCTCTGTTAGCAACCCCAAAAGGAGCTAAAAACTGCAGCTTGCCTCTATTTACACACCATGGGAGTTTTCACTTCAATTTAATCACAGGATGATTCATTATTCACAAACCAAAGAATCATTATAATCAAGTCGAATCATAGAATTGTTAAGGTTGGAAAAGACCTTTAAGATCATCAAGGCAATGGTCAACCCAGGCTTGCCACCATGTTCACCACTAAACCACGTTTTCAATGCCACTTCCACAGGGTTTTTGGGACACTTAGAGACATGGTGACTCCTCCAGTTCCTTGGGCAGCATGTTCTAATGCTTTACAACCCTTTCTGTGAAAAAAATTCCCTAACATCTAATCTAAACCTCCCATGGTGCAACTTGTGGTTGTGCAGAAGCACAGCTACCTGCAGGACCCAAATCACAGAGTATCTCCCCAAAGTGCTGGGGAAACTGCCCCACATCTTCAAGAACATCTCCATGTGATGCTAAATGTGGTGTAGACCTTTGCAATGTGGCCCTGGAACTGACTGCATTTACTGATAAGTGTACTTATTGCCTTTCCTTTGAATTGTTGCTGCCAGTGAATCTCATTCTGGCACAAAAGGTCACCTCAATAGCCAGCAGACTTCTGCAGGGAGCAACCTGGATTGTGTCCACTTAGATCTAGAGCTGATGAGAGAATTAAGCTATTTAAACCCTAAATGCATGGAAATCCAGACTCAGCCTGGAGACACCCCCAAACCTACAGCTGCTCCAAGTCTGGAAGAAGCAGGACTAGGGCTATGGAAAACCTCAAACAGGCAGGGCTGGCCGGGTGGGATGAGTCATCCACAGGGAACTGCTGCTGATGGGCTCCTGCTGAACGTGCTCTGCTCACACACATCCTGCTCTGCTGCGTCAGGAGCCTCTCTCCCAAAGGTGTGTGTTTGTGGCTGGCAACCAGAGCTTGTTCCCTTTTTTCCCTAAAATTAGGAAGTGGGAGGAATAGAAGGGAATGGTGGCCTCCAAAACCTGCTCGATGTAAATGTTGGGAAGAGATGGAAAGGCAGGTTCCTGGCAGCCCTTTGATGTCAGTGCCATCCCGGCCACTCCTAAGTTTCTTCCTGGCCCTGTGAAAATTTCCTGCACAGAGCCAAGGGCAGCAGTGCAAAGGATGTCTGGGATGAATGGATGGCCCTGAAGGAGCCACCTTGTACCACCCAAACAGAGCAATCCATTTATTAAGGGAATGCTCTACCAACAACTACTCCTCAACATTGGCACAGATGCACAGGGCAGGGGTGGAGTGAATAAAAATCCCTGGCTGTTGCCTGGAGCAGGCATGGATAGCAAGGCTGTGGGCTGCAGGGTCCGCTCACCTGGGGAGAGGTTTGAAGGAACCATCCAAGGAGGAATGAAGCAGCTCCTGTCTCAGGGATATCTTGCTAGTTAAAGCTTTTACCTGGCTCTTCCAGGCTGCTGCCCAGTGCACACTGTGCTTTGCTTCCCCCTCGCCCTGGGCAGGGCTCCCAGCTGTGATTCCAGCATGGAGAAAAGCAGCTGGAAGTGTGTTCTCTGCTGACCAGAGGCTACAGCCCTGGGCCAGAGGCTCTCCTGCCTCCCTATACACCCAATCTTCCCTCCCCATTGCCTGTCTAAGAACTGAGACTCCAAACTCAGGGGCTGAGTTGGTGCCTACAAGGTAAGAAAATAAACTCTCAGATTTTTAGTTTTCAGATCTTTTCTAAGCCTCACCCCTGGTCTTCCAGTGGGTCTAGTACTCAGTCTCACATGCTGTAGGAGACAATCTTGCTCCTTGCTCACACCCTCCCCCTAATTCTGAGCAACTGTATTGTAAAAGCAAGAGGGAAGATTACATGTATGTACAGTACCTACAGTGCTGCCCCCTCCCCTCTCTCCCAGCTTGTCTTTCTGGGAAACCAGGGTTACCTCAGCCTGTGCCAAACCCCACATTTTATACAGTGAAAAAATAAATAAGCAGAACGTTCAGATTTCCTGGACCAAAGGCCCAGAGGAGGTGCATGAACTCGTGCAGGAGCAGGCTGGGCAGACAGCGTGAATCAGAGGCTGGGGTGACTGCAGGGAGCAGGAAAGCCCTGGTGGCAGGCGGCCAGCTGAGGCACAGCCCCTGCGGCGCATTCCGCAGCATCCTGCCCACCTCTGACAAATCCTGCAGGCACCAGTGAGTAACAGGGGAGTGTGACCAGCATCCCTCAGACAGCGGCTCCTCTGGGCTGACTGTTCAAGGTGCTCTCTGAAAGTGAATGGCCCTTAAATTCACAGTTGAGCTTCGGCTTGTGATTCGAGCCTGTCACCCACAGACAGGAGCTGCGTGTGTCGAACAACTGTGTGTGAACAGAGCAGAAATATCAGGGTGCCACCTC
The DNA here is from genome assembly GCA_034336665.1 of Luscinia megarhynchos. Lineage (NCBI taxonomy): Eukaryota > Metazoa > Chordata > Aves > Passeriformes > Muscicapidae > Luscinia > Luscinia megarhynchos. The sequence goes on along the minus strand of CM067575.1, from coordinate 1,295,909 downwards.
CAGAGAGAAAAGCACCTGGTTTCAGTTCTAAGTGTCCTTGAGCACAGGCTCAGCTGCTGGTGGGCAGCAGTGGGTAATGCCCTTTGCTGCTCCCCGGTGCCGTTATCATCTCCAGGTGCAGGTTAAATTGGGCTGCTGAGGCTGGGCATGGCTGCTGACCTGGCTGCTCACCTTTGCACACCGTGTTTAGGGTAACCATGGGCTGGCTGATGTCTCTAAATTATTGCTCTTGTGTTGCACTCAGTCCTTACTACACCTTTTTGGGGACAAACTTAATTTTTAACTCCAAACCCAGACTGATATAAATCATTAAGCTGTCCATCCTGCCTAAATTAATATATTGCTGTCTTTTAACATATACGGGGAGGAGCGTGTGTGAGCTGCCTGGGAGGGGTTTGGGGAGGAAAGGGCATTTCTGCCCTGGCTATTCCAGTGCTGTCCCCCGCAGCAGCGGTGACCGTAAAGGTTAAGCCTGTCACAGACTATTGTACCCAGCGGCACTGCTTGGCTGGGCTTTGCAGTCTAATTGCCACTGACCCCGTGACAATGAGGTAATGTCTCTGCCTCCCGGGTCAGATAAATACTGCTCATTTTATAACCACCAGACACGTTACTGAAAAACAGATAGGAAACGACCCAAAGCCCCATGATCACTGGAATATAAACTCTACTACAGCTGCTGCCTTTGTCCTTCATTTGAATGCTCAGGGGTTTTTCTCCTAACACCCACTCAGGGGCAGAGCTCTTGCCCAAACTCCGGCCAGGGATCTCCTCAGGTGGCCTCACCCGAACTACGAGGGCAAGGCATGAAAGTGCCAGAGTGGAAGGATGTGATTGGTAGGAAACAACGGGGATAAAATTGTCTTCTCACAGATTTGTAAACCTCTGCCACCTGAATAACTGGGATGGGAATTCAAGAGCTGTGCCGGGGACCGAGAGCCAGCAGCCTCACACAGCTCAGGGAGCTGGCAAAGCCCCCCTGAACACCCCAAGTCCAACACTGCGGGCTGCAATCCTGCCGGCGCAGCCACGGTCCGGCCCAAAGTCCTCGTTCCCACCTCCCTCCCTCTGCCCAGCTCCCTAACGGCCGGGCCTTTGAAGATAAATGCCCGAGTGACGCCAGAGTGACGAGGAGGACTTTGCCCCCTCCCGCGGTACCAGCGGGACACAGGACAGTGATAACCCTCCCTCCAAACCCGTCCCCTGTCCTGAACCCCGGCTCAGGCAGCCCCAGCCTGGCTCCCGAAAGCGGCGGGCAGGGGCGGCACGGAATGCTGCACTGCTCTGCTGGGGAGCAAAGCAGCTTTTCTCCCGTGTCTCCTGAAACCCCCTCCAGCATCGCCCTGACCCTCTGCGCTGGGGAAAACAGGGTTAAGATAAACCCTCCAGGCTTAAACCAGAGCCTCTGTAGAACAAACCCCAAAATATTTACAGACATTATCCCAGAATGACCAAGAAAATCATGTCATTGTCATTGATATATTCCTATTTTATATAAAATGCCCCCAGAGCTGATAGCTGGTTTTACTGCTGTTCAGAATTTTACCCATCTGCTCTAGAATTTTACCATTACTGCTCTACCTTTGACTTGAAGAAGTTGAGGGCTTTTTTTTTTTTTTAAGCTGTTGAAAAATGCTAAGATGAAAAATACTTTTGCAGTCTCTTACCTGATATTTACAATAATTTAGGCTTTATTAATGTTTAAGTTGTTTTAAGCATATCTTATCTTGGTATGCTGTCCCCTAATTGTATGGTGTGACTATCATGAAGTTCATGATAGTTCAAATTCCAAACTCAAAAGCTGCAGGATGATTTTATTTCTTTCCCTCACGAAAGTTTTTGGGTCGCACTTTAAATTACCTTTTTTCCCCCCACTCTGGCCATGACTCAGCAGTGTTGATTTGCATTGGGCTGCCACTTTGCATACAAGCTATAGAGAAGTGATTTAAATATAAAATGCTCAAATATTTCATAAACCTTCTTTGACTTCCTCCATTCCTGTACTGACAATTTCTCTTCCACACGTTTTGATGGGGAGGGTGATTCCTGGCATGGGATGTTAGAGATGGTTCCAGGTTTCTCCACATTATCATCACTTCTCTGCACCAGCCCCAGTGGGATTTGGCTTTGCCATCTCTTGCACTAGGGAAAAAGCTTCCTGCTCATTCTGAAGATATACATGTGCTGTAAAAAGTAGCCAATGAGTAGAAAAATTGGTACAATTAAAGGAAAACGTGTTTGGGAAAGTCACTGGTACTTGCAATAACCATTTGTTGACGCACTTAAAAATTGTCTTTAAATGTAAGAAGCCCTGTCTTGTAGCCAACTTACTTTTTAATGGGGGATATATATATATATATATATATATAATCTCCCAGACCTCTCTGTGCCAGGGCAAGGCAGCAGCAGCTTCTCCAACCCCCTTGATGTCATGTGAAAATACAACAGAAAACATTTTCCCTCTTGGCTTGGCACAACCTCTGTTTGACTTATAAAATGACTGTGCTGGGGGTTTTTCTCTTGGTTCTTGTTAACCATCACCACCTTTCCCTCATTACTGGAACAAACACGAACACATTTGGACTGCATTTCAAACTGTTTTAAAGAGAGATCGCATCTCTCTGTGCCCTGTCAGGGCTCAAGGTACACTTAAGGCATCACTTATATATTAAGCATATTTTATTTAAGAACAACTAGGGGTTTTTTCAGGATTATATTGGGGAAATACAATACCTCCAGCAGATTAGGAGACATTGAATTAAAAACCCTGAAAGGTTTCTTTCTTCAAGGAAGCAAGACATTGATTGTGCTAAATTACCAGTTTCTGCTAAACCACGGTAATGCATCGACTGGGGCAGATGAAGCATTTCAGACCAGCCCAGAATGCCACTAATGGCACTGGCACATCAGACGTGACATTGAAGCCATAAATTACCCACTGGGTTCCAGATATATAAATCCCAACACAATAAAATCTGGAAAATCACATTGTCCTTGCAAGCCCGAGTCAAGTGGATCAGTCAGATCCCAAGTAACTGCAGTTCTGCACTGATAAATAATAAACTGCAAAGTAACAGCCTGAGAAACAGTGGTTTTATTTTAAGTAAAACATTGTCTATAAAATGTTAAAAAGTGGAAATGATAGTTTCTGCGAAGAGAAGTTCTGGTTGAACTTTTATTATATATATAAAGTGAAAAGTAAAACCTAATGTAATTACAGGGATAACACTTGACTATTATGCAAGTGCATGCTTAGGCCTTTTGGAAAGAACAAGGTCTCACATATTTTTCTGTTTTAAATGCCTGCTTCACCTCCCGAAATCTCCAGGGAATGCACTTAGCAAAAGGTGAGCTCAACATTTCCAAAGGCACAGAGCCGCTCCGCTGGGCCGGGAATTCGGGAATTCGGGAATTCGGCGGACTCGGGCATTGGCGCTGTGCAGGATCGGCACAGCGGGTCCGTCCAAGGCTGCGTGGCATTCCTGCCCATGAGGCGGCCCCGAGGTTTAGCTTATAGAACTCCATCAGTGCTGTGCTTTTATTTTATCTTAGAATGGCTGAGAACGGCCCGGCTGGCCGGGCTCAAGGGACGGGCGGTGATGCTCGGTAGCCGCTACCTGCACCCCGTCCGTCCGCAGCTCCTAGCGGGGCTCGGCCGCAGGCGGTCCTGGCCCCGCGGCTGGCACAGCTCGTGGTTCGGGGCTTTTCTGCCTTTTGGCCCCGCCGTGCAGCCCCCGTGCCGGGCGCGGCGGCGGCGCTGGAAAGCCCCGCGGGGCGGCTGCCAGGCGGCGGCGGGGGCGGCAGGAAGGCGGGCGGACACGGGCCGTGCCCGCGGGGGCCGGGCTGACGGGAGGGAAACAGGACAGGAGCCGGCTGCCCGCCCGGCCGGCCGCGACACGCCTTGGCCACCTGCCCGTCCCCGTGCGGGGCCGGGGCTCGGCCGGGCCGGGCCGCGCGGGAGGCGGCGCTTCCCCCGCTGCCCCGGCGGCGCGGCCCCGTCACGTTCCGCTCCGCATGGCCCGGGCGGGCCCGCCCCGCATGGCCCGGCCCGCCCTCAGGGGCCGCCGCGGGGGCGGCTCGGGGCCGCACAGCGCCCGCCCCTCACGGGCCGCGCCGCGGGGAGCGCGCCCTCACAGCGGGTTCGGCTCGGGGCGGTCACACCGTGGTCACCCGTCACGGACCGTGCCCTCACAGCAGCTCCGGTCCCCAGGGCGGTCACACAGCGCTTATCCCTCACGGACCGTGCCCTCACAGCGGCTCCGGTTCCCGGGCGGTCACACAGCGCTTATCCCTCACGGACCGTGCCCTCACAGCGGCTCCGGTTCCCGGGCGGTCACACAGCGCTTATCCCTCACGGACCGTGCCCTCACAGCGGCTCCGGTTCCCGGGCAGTAACACAGCGCTTATCCCTCACAGCGGCTCCGGTCCCCGGCAGTCACACACCGCTCGCCCCTCACGGACCGTGCCGGCGCCATCGCCCCCTCACAGCCGGCCCGGCCCCGGGGAGCCGCACACCTCCCACCCCTCACCTCACCCCGCCTCAGCTTCCCACAGAAATGGTGTGAATTCCGCTCCCCGGGGACACAGGGAATGTCCCGGCCGGGCAGCGATCCTGCTGATGGAAGAGCGTGGGAAACGGTGTGAAATGAATGCGACATTTCCTCCTTCGCACCTACGCGCGTGTGTGAGCGGCCTCAGCGCTGCCGCAGTGCGCGTGCTGCGCGCAAGGGGCACTCACCGTCCTTTCCAAATTCATGGAATCACGCAATGTTAAACGGTTGGAAGGGACCTTAAATCCCATCCTTTCCCACCCCTGCCGTGGGCAGGGACACCTTCCACTATCCCAGATTGCTCTAAGCTTCTCTTGGACACTTTCAGGTTTGGGACAGCCACAGCTTCTCTGGTAACCTGTGCCAGGGCCTCCCCACCCTAACAAGGAAGAAGTACTTTGTCATATCGAAACTAAATTTTCCCTCTTTCGATTTGTACACATTATTCCTTGTCCTGTCACTACAGGTCATGGTGGGGTCTCTCTCCAGCTTCTCTGCAGCCCCCTTCAGATACTGGAAGGCTGCTAGAGAGTTTCCATGCAATCTCTAAATTGTGGCCATCCCTCACCCACCTGTGCTACCTCAGTGTCCTCCTGCCACTCGTACCCACCTGGATTTTTTTTTTTTTCCTACACAGAAGTGGCTCCTGGGTCTATTTTGCCACACATAAATGTCTCCTTGGTCATTATTGTCCCCACTTGTACCACAGCTGGCACAATGAAGCCCCAAATGATTAAAGCACAGACACGAAACATTCCTCAAAGGCCAATTCTGTGGCTGCCAAATCCATGACTGAAAAGAGATGCCTATGCAAAATTAATTTGGCTTATCTCTGGGCATGGATTAGAAGCCTTATTAGATATTCATCTCCTGCCTTTTGCACGGAGCCCTGTCTAGCCAGTGAGCAGAGCAGAGGGTGTTTCTTAACGAGCTAAGACTGGTGTTCTGCTTTACCTTTGTAACTCGGGGAGTCGCCTGTGGCTGAGAGACCCACATTCCCCAAGCCAGCTCTGGGCAGTCAGCCGTGCTCTCACAGCTTTTTGCACAGGGCCAGAAGGTTTTGTGGATGCTTGCAGAGGGTGGAAGTGCAATGGGATTAGATTATTTAGGATGTGCTTGAAGCTCTAAAAGGGAACTGCCAGACATTGGGTTTGGACCCATCAGGACTCTCTCCTTTAGCCTGTTCCTCTGCCTTCCTCTCTTATGGCTGCTTGTGCTTGCCTGGCCCCCAATCTCCCTTCCAGCCCTGCTGCTCTCTACCAGTTTCTGAAAAAAAAATTGGTTTGAGCTAGAGCAAAATGCAGTTTCTCAAACAGAAATGCAGGTGTTGCCCTCCTGGTGCTTGAGTGGGGCACCTTCCATCCCCAAAGATCCCTATCAAAGCAAGGAGGTTAAATATCCCATCTTCAGTCTGAGTGCCTAGCATCTGATGCCAGAGCATCTGCAGTTGCAGAGGGGAGCCCACTGGGGTGGATGAGATCTTCGGGGAATTCAGCTGGGAGCATCTATCAAACCTCTGCTGAAAGTGCAACAACTGCAGCTTCTCAGAAGCTTATCAATTATTAGCTTATCAGGTCAATGGCCTCCTCGTTAAGATGGCAGAACTCACCTTTCCCCACTGCTAGGTTTTGGGAGCAAGCCAAGGCATGTTGGCATCAGACATTTTCATAAAAAACAATCTTAGAATTATTTTAGCATGAATAAAATACCCCTGCCCCCTTGCTTCCTTGGCAGGGAGAGCCAGTGAATCTTTCCAAAGCTGTAATCAACTTAAGAGAGAGGGTTTATGGTGGAGAGTGTTGGACAACCTTTGTGATCAGTGTACTGCTCTTGTCTGGAATATTCATGGAACAAACAAGAACAGGGTGGCGTGCTAAGGATGTGAGTGGGTTATTAAGATAAATGTCTGGAAAGAAAGTTCAATCACAGTGCTCTCTGCAAGCTAGGGAATGTTGGTGCCGGGCACCCTGCGGGCAATGACGGGGTGGTGTGGCAGTGAGGAGAGGCCAGAGTCCACTGGAGCACGTCTGCCAGGGAGCAGCGCTGCCCTGACCCCTGCGAGCACTCGCCCCGCACGTCCACGCTGGGCCGGGCAAACAGAGGAGAGCTGTGGGGATGAAGTTTGGTGGAACAGGTAGAGAGAGATGCAGCTGTCCCAGAAAGAAGCAACGTGACAGTCTTTGAGCACATAAATCTGTGTCTGTCAATGATTTATGTGCTGGGGGTGGCTGTGCGTTGTGACTCCCCTCACCTGGGCAGGGAGCTGAGCCCCAGGCTCACCCGAAGGTCCATCAAGCAGGTCTGCAAATACATTAGAGTCAGAGTGGGATGGAGGAAATAAATCTTTATACAACCAGCTGTTTTCATACACCAAGATACAGCCACCTCTTCTGTGTCCTCAGCGATGATAAATGTGCTTGTTTGGGTAAAGTTGTGCCCTTCAAAAATCTGTCTTGTGGCGACTGTTACAAGTTTGATTAAAAATCTCATGGTCTTTCTGACAAGCATAACAAAATAAATGTGACAGACAATTGGCTTACTAATAAGTGCAATTAAGCAGTATGGGGGCTTGGTTTAATCACAGTTTATTGGGAAAGCCACAGAATTTTTTATGCAGCTGGTTTCACGGAAATTAAATCATTGATAGATTTGTACGGGAATGCCATGGAAATCCTTTTGTTTCCTGGCTCAGGAAACACACACCATTTTTCAGAGTGAAGGAATTCATTAGGCTCCTCTTTGTCACTCACAATTACTTTCTGAACCCCTCACCCAGGGACCTCTGTGGGGTGGTCTCACTTGACGAACCTCACCACTGGGTCAGATAAAATTTACATCAAAGCCCATCAAGATACAGCTGTTTGTTCATAATGCAGTGAGGGATCAGCCAGGATCCAAGAAAAATTATCCATCTTGCTTGACCTGTGGAGTCTGAAAGTACTGTAACCTCATGCTGGCATTGTCCCCAGTGCCATTGAAAAATTGTAGGAGATGTTATAATTCCAAAGAAATGTTTTCTTTTATTTCTGTGTGGCTAGTGGGCTCTTCATCAGGAATAGGGATTGAGCCTGGACCTGAATCCCATCTGGCCATCTTCAGAGCATTTTGTGTTGATGAACTTATACAGGGAGTCCAGCACGCCATTTTTAGGGCACATTTTCTATTAAAAGGAAATATTTGCTGGAAATGCAGTGCCTGTACATTAATTGGAAGATAATTCTGAAGAGTTGGGGAACCTGTAAGGTGTTGTGCCACAGAAGCTGAGAAATTGAAGTAATTGGTGAAACAAAGTGTAGATCACCCCTCTAAAAAGCTGTTCTGTGATCTGTGAATGAACACAGGCAAGGGCAACAAGCAAGAAATCAGGATGGTTTGCAGGTCATGGATTCATTGGAGGGCACAGCACAGAGACAGCTGTTAGTACAAAACTGCTGCTGGAATGATCAGATCAGTTATGACCTGGGTGGAAAAGGGAAAGGAGAGGGAGACAACCTTCCCCTGAAGCAAGCACTAACAGCAGGGGAGAGGAGCACACTGCTGGTTGGGTTGGGGCTGGGCTGTTCTTCAGGAAAAGAAAACCTCATCTAGTGAGAATCATAAAAGGTTGCAAAATCAAAGAGCCAAGGACTGGAAGGGCTGTGGTAAATATTAACAAATAAAGACCTGCATGCTTTGAAAGAGTGAATTAAAGGCAGTGAATTAAAGCCTCTATAATGATTTGAATGGCTGGGGGTCAGTTCTTAGTGAGGGCTCAGCCAAGGGATGTCCAGGTAGGAGCTGGGATCCTTCCTTAGGGCGTGTCAGTGGCTGCTCCAAGGAAAGGGCTGTGCCAGCAGCAGGTCTGTGCTGCTGGAGACACCCAGGAGATACCTCAGAGTGAATATTCCTGCAAGGGACAACATGGGAGCAAAAAGAGGCAGGAGAGGAGGCAGGAGCTCAGAAAGGGCTGTGAGGCAGACGTGGGTGGAGGGGCCCATTCGCAAAGGCTGACAAAAGCATCTCCCACCTCTATAAATGAAGGATTGTCAGTTCCATTTTTGAACTTTGCCCTCCCTTGATGATTTGGCATTTGCACGGTGGCTGTTCCTGCTTGTCTTCACCTCAGCACTTATCTACCAGCAGGGTCTGATTATCTCAGGGCAGCGCTCCGTGCCTGTGACATCCCTTAATTAAACTATGACAGTTGCTAACTACGGAAAAGAAAAATACTGAAGGGAAAAAACCCTCACTGCATTCTCATTAGACCACAGTATTCAAGAGACTTTGGGTGCCACATAAGAGGGAGGTACAAAGAATATTTTTAATGAGCTTCAGTAAAGGTGCCCTTGATTTTGGTTTGTCTCTAATTGGGCGAGCTTTGATCTTGATTTCTTCAAGAGATATTTTAGTGTGCACTTAGATAGCACCGGGAGACCTGAACAATTTTTCTTTGTCCAGTTTCTAAGAGAGGAAGAAAGTTTCCACTGAAAAATGGTTCCAGGGAAAGTTTCACCAGGGAAAGCAGCATCTTCAGGAGCAGTCCCTATATTTGTCTCCAAACAGGTTCTGCAGGAGGAAATGTGCTCAAGTGACATGGAGCACATGCACTGGGACAGGTGAAGCCACATGCTGAGGGATGTGTTTCATGCTTGGCTATCACGTGCAGAGAGAGAAAAGCTTTAGAAGGGCAGGAAAGCAGCTGAGGAATATTGCAAGGCTGTGTAGCTGCACAGACCCAGCTCGTGGCCTGGGACTTCTCAGCCCCTTCCCTCTCCCTCACATTATGGCTCCAGTTAAGACTGGAAGCCTCGTGGGAGGGAATTTCTGCATTTATCACTTGGCGTGAGCGCCTGGCCTCCCTGAGAAGACTGCTGAAATCTCTTTTCTAATATGAATCATTTAGTATTTTGCTTATTAGTAAAGCAAGAAACAAGAGGCAAACTCGAGGTAATTGTAAAGCTGTTTTTAAATTAGTCTTGGCATTTTGCAGCTTGACAAATCTGAAGCCTCTGAAATCATTGCACAGCTGTAACAAATGAAGTTTTTATTCAGGAGAAATCAAGTCTGGAGGTTTTTGTGTTTCTAGCCATGGCTTTACAGCTAAGGCTGTCAGGAATTAAGCTTTCTAGAACTAGACTGAGCTCACTGAGGGAAGAGCCTTCACTTCAGAGAGAGCTCAGACTGCCTCAAATTAGTACTTGATTCAGTGGAGCCTCAGAATTGAGTTTAGGGGTTGCTGGCATAAAGGCAATGCTGGAGAATATCTGTGGTGTGAGAACAGCTGCAGTCAGGCTGTGAACCCTCCTCTTCCCAGCAAGAGCACAGGATAAAACCTGCTGAGACATCCTTGGTACCCTGCCACGAGCTCCCTTCTCCGGTGCCTTTTCATCTCTCCCCCTTGCATGAATATTAACAGCAGTTGTTTCCCCCTGAAGAGCTGCAATGCTAAGATGCAATGCTAGGTCGGGCTCAGCCCCCGAGCTGTTCTGCAGCGGAGCCGTGGACATGTAGGACACTCGAGCCATCAAACACGCTGGTGACTTCTTGCCATTATTGAATTAGGCTGGATTTAATCAGCAGCCGTGGCGAGCGCAGCATTTCCAGCGCTGCGCCCTCAGCTCGGGTGCTTGGAGGTCACCGGTGGGAGGGAATGCCAGCCTGGAATCCGGGGCTTCCCTGCTGACAGCCTCTCAGAAGGCAGGGGGAAAAGAGTTCATCTGAAGCCTCACATGTTCCCTGGAATAAAGTTCCAGCGTAGTGAAAGTTTAGCTGCAGTGTCTGCAGCTCCCTCGTCATGACTCAGGGGAAAACCTCTTTTTTATGGGTGTGAGTGAGTGCTTTAAGGGGCAGGTGGCAGCGCAGGGAACATCCTGCTCCCAGGTACTACGCTAACCTTTAGAGGTGCTGTGAAAGCACTTTTGGCCCGTTGTCTCCTGGATGTTTATTTGCTCCTTTTTAATTTTTTCGCTTTAGCTATCTGCAGACTCCTCCGACGAAATTACTCGGGGAATAAATCACTGCCCCGTGAAAAGCACCTAATCAAAGAGATAAGTCTTGCGTTTCACCCTTGCCTCTCTCACTCCCACACATGACTTTGCATGTGAATCTTTAAGACCTGTATGCCCTATATTTTTTCACTCTAATGCTGCAATTAATCACATTACATAACCAGCCTACTGCTGTTTCTAATTAAATTTTTCGGGGAGGGTGGGGAGGGAAGAAAGAACCCTGCATTTAAATACCGTGAAGGGTCTGTCTTGAAATGACAATGCCAGGAAGCGGCGAGGGAAGGTTCCCTCCATCCTCCTCCTCTCACCCCCGTGCGCCGGGAGCTGCGGCGCAGGCCCGGCTTATGCAACATCCCACGCCGGCGTCTGACTCACGCGCACTTACCTCACCCAGGACAGGCTAAAAATAGGGATTCATTCTTAACTCTGCACAGCCGGGCTCTGCCTCGCTCCCCAGAAGACCCTTGACGGGATTAAAATAGAGCGCTGTGTTTCCTGCGGGGATGCGTGTGCCGGGCAGGTCCCGGCTCGGGGAGCGGGCTGGAGCTGGGGGGCACGGCAAGGACCTTCCCCCGGTACCGGGGCTCCCCAGGCTCTCCGGACAGGGAGAGGGACTGGCCAGACGTCGGGAAGCAGCGCTGTAGTAACTGCGTGCCAGCGCTTGCCGCAGCTTTGGGGAAGAGCGCCGGGCTGGAGGATGTGAAATCAGCCCTGGGCTGGCTGGGTCCCGACTCGGGATGCACCGGGGATCCAGGAGCAAGCCTCCCTCAGAAATGTCTCTGCAGCGCTGCCCCATGTCCCCCTCTCGCTCCGGGGTACAGCCAGCCCTGTCCCCCACACCCTCCCATCGCTCTTTGGGAATGCTCCCAGCACAGCACAGGGCTGACACAGCTCATCGCCCCCGGGACGGGCAGTGGTGGCACGTCCTTGGCGCAGGGATGTCCCCACCATCGCTGTAGCAGCTTTGCGAGGCTCACGGCATGTCCTGAGCCCCCACACCTGCTGGGGGATGTCTCAAGAGCTCTGTTGTCAGCTTAAAGCAGTTTTCGAGCTGTCCTGGTGAGTGCAGAAGGATCCAAAGCGCAGACAAGTATCTCAATATTCAGAGCAAACAAACTTCCAGATGAATTAGAAAACTTTAAAAATGTTCTGGCAATTGATACATCACTGCAACGAATTTTCTGGCTGCCCTGAAGAAAAAGTCCTGGAGCCTCGGCTTGGTGTAATTGGCACCAGGCTGCTTCCCTTCCCCTCTGCTTTCTCAGCACATGAACCTTTGGCTGAGAGTCATTTAGAGGGGCTGGACATGTTTTTCCCTACAAATTCTACCTTAAACTATTTGAGAGTGAAAAAGTGATGTGAAAACTCATACTCATTTTGCTTCCATTGGTCTTTTTGAAAACATCTGTTTCTAGGTTGCCTTATTTTCCCTGGAATTTCAGTCTCAGCCCATCTTTAACCTGGCAGTCGGGATGAACAGTGAACCAGAGGCTCTTGTGGCAGAGCTAACCCAGCTGGGCACATTCTTCATAGATTCATCATAATTTCTTAAACACAAATCCTGGGCTTGAGGAGATCCACCACCATTCCCTGATTCTGAAACTAATTTTAAAGTGTATTTGTAAGGAATTTTAATCAGATTAGAATGAACATATCTAATTCCTAAAGGCCATGTAAAGACTTGTCTTCTTTAGCTTTCTGCTCCTCCCCAAGGGCACGGGCAGTAGCTGTGTCCCGGTTATTTTGCTTTGGGCACCTGATCCCTTGAGCCCTGAGCTCTCCCCCTGTGGCAGTCAGCATCATTCACTTCATTTTTTGCCTCACAGGAGCAGCGGAGCTGCCCTGGCTGGCCTGAAGAGACGCACAGGAGGATGTGGCTTTGGTCAGCCAGGCCAAAGATCAGGGGCACGGCAGCACCTCATGCACTTTGTCACCTCTGTGCCATGAGAACCTGAGCTCCTGCTTCACCACAGTGCCCTGTGAACCTGAGCTCCTGCTCACAGAGCCAGAGTTCAGTGGAATTTGAGGAACGGAGGTGGCAGGAGGCTTTGATGCCGTGCGGATGTCTGAGGTGTTTTCCTGATTGCTGCTAAATTGAAATCTCCTGTTGGATGTGATTGAGAAAGAATGCAAATGGCCTTGCAGGAAAAGCCTGGGGAAGAGGAAGGAGACTCTGGTTAACTGTGAGAAAGAGAAGATGATAAGGAAAGGGAAGAAGGAATAAGACAGAGAGAGGGAGAGCTATTTAAGGAAGCAGGCACCTTGAGCAGATAAAAAAAAGTGGGACCAGGATAAGGGACAGCAACAAGAAGCAAAAGGCTTTAACAAGCAAGCAGCAAAGCTTATAGACTAGAGCACAGAGTGAAGGAGGAAAATTAAAAGCAGGGAGCTGATTTCTATACAGATAAAGAAAAACAGCATTGTGCAACCTGGCTTTTCATGGCACATGTCCTACATCAGTGCAGCAGTCAGAAAAGGGTGTAGCTGAGGGATGCTGCTTTGGAGTGCTGGAGCCTAATTACTGTCTCCTGTTATTTGGGACAAGTGTTTTAAATTTGCATTCTGCCCTGAGAGGCAGTACTCCCTCTAATAATTTCAAGTCTTGGTTTGGAGCTGGGAGAAGGAGATTTCGGAATAGCATCAAAGTAAGTCGTGGGCCTCGGAGGTGGGAGCAGGACTGGTACGAGTGCAGGAGCCAGATGCTTGGGTTTGGCATTTCTTCAGTGCTGGCTGCTGGCCAGAGGAGAAACCTCTTGTGCCTGCCTGGCCACCACCTGAATCCAGAACAGGCAAGGTTGATGCAGACCTTGTTTCTTGTGAATTTTCATGCTTGTGGGCCAGGTTCTGTCTTTTTCTGTATAGGGTATGCTGCTCTGGGTTGTGTAAAGCAAAGCTAACACAGCCAGAGAGTCCCAGAACAGAAGTTTCTGTTTATATAGAGCTAAGAGAAGTGTCCTTAATGCTTCTGCAGTGTCCAGACAGTTTGTTGGGACATAAGTGACAGAAAGTGGAGGAGCAGGGCTGTCAGTGCTAGCAAAGCCTGTGAGTTGGATATGACAAAATATGGACTGGTTACAAATGCTGGAGATGTGGGACTAGAATCCTTGATGGTTTAGAGTAGGTGTTGGGAAGAAATTCCTTCTTCAGAGACTGGTGATGCCCTGGCACAACTTTCCTAGAGAAGCTGTGGCTGCCCCATCCCTGCAAGTGTCCAAGGGAAGCTTGGGCAGGGATTGGAGCAACCTGGGGTAGTGGAAGGTGTCCCTGCCCATGGCAAGAGTAAACTCTTCTGTGATTCCACAATTCTGTAGCACAATTTTCTCGGCAGTGAGGCAGGAATTGAGGCAAAGCCTGTTCCTGCTGACATACCAGCCCATGGAGAGCCCAGGGCAGGGAACCATTGGCTGCCAGTGGCCCAAGGCCAGGTGCTGTTGCCCAGCTCTGTGCACAGCCCTGCTGAAATGGGTGATTTCTCTCACAGAAGGGCAGTGATGTTCTCCTGTTTTCCTTGTAAATGCAGCATGGCCTGACCCTGCACTGGTTTGGAGGCCAGAGATTTCCCAGGTCTTGCTGAGATCTGTGTGTATCCCAAGCACAGATCCCACTCTGAGTTTCCTAACTGGGCCATTAAACAAACAAACACAGCATAAATCCAGTGTGGGCAGTGAACTCAAGCTGGAGAGCCCACAGACATTGCATTGCTGCAGGGTTCCTCTCAGGGCAAGGGAGGGAGTTTGGAGTTAATGCAGGAGAGGAGGAAAAAGCTGATGCAAGGCTGGAAAGGAGGAGAGAGACAAAAGCAGGGCAATATCACGCATTTTTTTATTATGCATTGGATGCTGTAATGCAACTCACCTGTATTCCATTGGGCATAACCCAGAGGGATGTGGCTGGGTGGGAACAGGCACGGAGCAGCCTCAGTGTGTGGAATCCCAGCACTGCTTTGGGCAGTGGGGCAGCCTGCTGCCAGGGAATGTGGGGCACTTCTCTGGCTGGAGGACACCAGGGCACAGTGCCAGGGGTCCCTTCCCACAACCAAGCACAGAACCAGAGCTTTTCAGCCCCTCTGGGCTCCAGGGCCTGTGTCAGCAGTGCTGGTGCTGCAGCCCTCCCGTGGCTGAGGTGGTTCCCTGCTCTGTGTGAGCTGCACGGGCAAAGCAGGCAGGGAGGGCAGAGGCCTTTGTGAGCCATGGGCTGCTGTTTGGCCCTGTCCTGTCCCACTGCAAGGGCTGTGCTGGAGGCTTTGGCACTGTCAGCTGATGGCTTTGCTGCCTGTGCTCTGGTTGAGCAACGTGCTCGGGGCTGGCTGAGGGCGTTTATGCCTTACTGTGAATAGAGGTCTTGTTATAAGCACTGGGAGGGAAAAATAGGCTGCAACCCCCCAGAAAAATAGTGGCTAGCTCCCCCAAACTCTGTTCATGACTTAAAGGGAAGGAGGATATGTTGGGAATACTGTGTAGGCATAAAATCCACCTCTGGCTCCAGCATGCTCACCCTGCTGCTGTCACACACACAGCTCTGCAGGTCATTCTGCCACCAGCAGAACAGAGCAAGCCACCCTGGAGCAGCTTTTCCTCACACCACATATTCCCAAGGAGTCTTCATTTCTGAGAAGGACATTCAGGGAGAGTTTGCTGCCATTTCTCTGCCCATGTTTCCCCCTTTGCAGTAACCAGTCACTGTTCAGCCCACGAAGGTTTTTGTCCTCCCAGGAGCTGAGGTCTGACCATGCTGGCTGTGATCTGCAGCTGTGTCACCTGGCAGGGAAAAGCCTGTCCCACCCCAGCATGGGCTGCCCAAAATCCCAAAGCCTGATGGATTGGCCTTTTCACTGGAGGATCCTGTCCTGACTTGTGGGCACAAGTCAAGCCATTTGGAAGTGGAGGAAGGTGCTGCTGATTGGTACTGATTTATCTGGGACTGGCACTTAGTCTGAGAATAATCCTGGATGGAATTTGGAGAAGAACCCAAAAGTGTTGCTGCTAGCAATGGGATACTGGGATATATGGCTAGTGGGGGAAAACTCACTGAGAGTTGAGATGTGGCAACTACAATTGCCAGTCTTGGGAAATTTGAGCCACCCCATCATTCTGTGATAATTGTAATATTTATAAACTTTTTAGGGGAAGTTATTTTGGGGTGAGAAACTGGAAGAGTCCTTGACTTAATGTAAACACTGCTCAGCAACAACTAAACCATCAGAGCATTATCAGCATTACTTTATCCTAAATCCAAAGCACAGCCCTATATCAGCTACTGGGAAAAAAGTTAACTCCACCCCAGCCAAAATCAGGACATATGATGCTTAAATCTTCTTCAGGCAGCATGCTTTGTTCATTTAATTTCACATGCAAATGTAGAAACCTGAATTGGAACCTCAGAAACCCCCAGAGAAGTATTTCTCCTGTCATATCCTCAAGAGGGTGAATTGGAAGCTCTGGCTGAGGGAGGGGTGCTTAGAGATTGTAAATTAACTTATGCAGTCTTCTGATAAGCTCCAACTTCAGTCCATATTTCCAAGATTTCATGCCTTGAAGAGCCTGTTCTCCCACTTCCCTGACTTCTGTCCCTTGGATGAAGAGGTTTGTTCTGCATCAAGTCGCAGAGATGAGGCTCGGGGTGTTTTCCTCCCAGCAGCAAACAGGGAGTCCATGGGCATTTCCCTCCTGGCCCTGCCATGGGACCGTGGCTGGCTGGATTTGGCAGTGCAGGTGCTGGAGCCTTGAGCACTGCTGCCTGCTCCCACCTGCGGCCCTGGGGCTCCCAGGCACCAGCACTGGCTGGCACTGGCTGCTTGCTCAGCCGTTGTGATTCAGCTGTTGATGCTGTAGTCAAACCATCATTTAATATGTTCCTTCAGAACTTTGATTAAAGAGAAATCTATCTGATGTGTGAGAAATCTCTCTGATGTGCTGCACTGGCAGAGGAGGCAGCTGGGTGGTCCCAGCCCGGTGTCTCAGGTGGCAGCAGCTGGCCTGGGGCTCCAGCTGTGGCAGCAGGGCTGGCGTGACTCTCAGAACTCATCTGGGGAGGGTGCAGAGCATGAATCAGTCTGGATTTCTCTGATGGTTTCCTAGCCAGAGTCTTCAGACAAATATGTACTTTTGCATCACAGCAGCTGCTGCCCTTTCTGCCAGTTCCTAACGCTTGCGGCCGCGCTTGGCTCTCGCTCGTCCTTCCACCCAGTGTAAACAAATCCCACCCATGTTATGTTTGGGAGATGAAAGCAGAGATCAGTGTGTGAAGCAAGGAGCAGCCATGGGAAGTGTGGGCTGGTGCTGCTCAGTCATGTGGTCAAGTGTGGTTATCAGGGAGCTCCTCACTGCGCCCTCCCTGCTCCCAAACCAAGGGTTGAAGCTTGGGCTCCGTGACCTTGGAGGTCTTTTCCAACCTAAATGATTCTGTGAAACCCAAACTCGAGGTCTTTATTGTTAATGCAAACTCATCCCTGTTTAAAATAAGGAGTTGAGACATCTTCATGGCTTAAACATCATAACTATGGTTTGCCTTAAGTTTTCCTGGGAAAAGGCATCCATTGTCTCCATACTTCAGGGCCTTGGAGAAACTCTTCTTAGATGTCTTCTGATGTCTTGTGCTTGTGACTTGAGGGAGCACTAAGCAATTACATCTGTGAGTAATAACTGCTCCAGAGTGTCTGCAGAGAAAAGTATATGGCAGTGAGAGATGAGATATGAGAGGGGATTGGGAAAGGGTCAGGGAGGTGACAGAGCAGACGAGAGGAGGATGCTGCTGCTCTGATCCAGAAACCAGGACAGGAGCTGCTGAGCAGGAACTCTGCAGGATCACCACAGCTTCTCCTGCCCAAAGAGGAGTAGGAACACCAGAGCTCCTTCTCCTTACCACATGTGTATGAGTTGATCCTGTTTTAGTGACACTCAGTATTTCCATGTTATTTTTCTATCCAATAATGTTTTATTTTTTTGGTATGTAAGGCCTTTAAGTGGGTAAAGAGAAAAAAAAAGATGATCTCCTATATTTTGATTTTGCTGCACAGTGATTTCTGCATCTGCACTGGGGGTTTCATTGATGTTTGCAGCCTGGGCTGGGCTGGAGGTGCTGGCTGCCTCCAGCCGTGTTGGCAGCTCCCTGCAAGGACATGGAGGAATGTCTTTGAGGAATGACAGTCAAAGCTTTCCTGTGCTGGTCCCTGTCCCTTTATCCAAAGGGAATTCCCTGCATTTGGAAAGATTGTTCAGGCTCAGAACTGCAGCCAAGATCCTGAGACAGGCAGCAGAGGTCCCGGTAGCTGTGATGGTAATGAAGGAGCAATAGGGACACTCTTTCCCTGGCAGCAGTCCTGAAAGCATTGCCAGATCAATTCCCAGAGAAAAAAAAGGCTTTATACCTCAGAACAAATGGCCTTGGGAGGCAGTTAATGCTGGAAAATTGGCCAAAGCAAAGCTGACTGATGGGAGGTTGGTGTTGCCACTGTCTAGTCCCAGCCTCAGGAGCAAACCAAAACTGGGGAGCAAGGGAAAGGTGGAGAAGGAAATGTGAGAGGTGAGAAAACTAATGGCAGTTCTGTGTAGTGTTTTGCATCATCAAAGGGGTCATTTTGAGCCCTTTTGCATTTTACTTTGGGTTTTGATGCCCCTTGACTGTCCTGTGAGATGCACACCCACTGTGTTTCTGCAGCCCATAGTCACAAGGAAGTTCCACTGAAACCATGGCTTGTGCAATCTTTTTGCCGTGGGTCTGACCCATCCTGATTCCAAAGAATTATAGAATGGTTTGGGTTGGAAATGAGTCATAGAATGGTTTCATTTTAAAACTTATCCCACTCCCTGACCCTGGACACTTCCTGGGATGGAGCAGCCACAGCTTCTCTAAGCAGCCTGAGAGGCCTCACCACCCTCACAGCCAAGATTTTTTCTCCATATCCAATCAAACCCTGCCCTCAGTCATCTTAAGACTATTCCCCCTTGTCCTGTCACTCCAGGCCACTGTCCAGTGTCCCTTTTAGGCCCTCTAACCAAGGCTGATGGAGCCTCCAGGGACACATCTCAAATTCCTCAGAGGTTTTCCAATGATTTGAAAAATTTTTCCCAGAAAACGTTCACTGGTAGAGAAGCAGAGCCTGGCCACCATTAGCAGCATTTCAGAGCCAGCCACAGCCATTCCCTCACTCCAAATGTGTGCAGGAAACACTTGGAGAGACTGACAAAAGCAAAGAAAAAGCTTTTTAAAATTATCTGGACTTCTGGTTTGTTGTGGTTCCTCTCCTGGTTCAAGAACAGCAACAGCAGCAGCTGGCCATGGTGCAGTTACATGTCAGGATGACTCAAGTGGTGCTGGGATCTGCTGGGTCAGAGGGGTGGGTTCACAGCCAGGGCACGAGGCTGCTGGAGGGGATGTCCTGGCCAGCAGACAACCCCTGAGCACCTCCTGCCCGCCCTGCTCTGCCCCCTCAGCAGCTGCACCACCCTTGAGGTTTTGGAGGGACACTGGGTAACCTGGGCACTGCAGGGCTGTGTTCTCCCTCCCAAAGCCACCTTTTGTACCAAAGCGTTTGTGTCAGCTCAGTGGGACTTCCAGCTCTTGTTCCCTCTTGCTCTGTCTCTTTAACTAAATGCCTTTTGAATTGAATTTTATTTAAATTTAACTCCTGTAACAGTCACCCACTAAAATTCTTTGCTGTCCCCTGGATATCCAAAGGTCTGTGGGACAGCAGGCTTTGCTGGAGTGAGGGTGAGGAGGAGCTTTGAAAGCAGAGCTATTGATTAAATAATTAAATGGATACAAATGAGCTTTTCTTGGGATTTTGTTTAGCTGGTTCTTGGGTGAGAAAAAAAAAAAGTAGGTGGCCTGAGAAGACCAGTATTCTGCCAGATCTCATTCCTGTTTGGAAAGGGTCTTTGGAATTTCTCACGGCAGGAAATTGCATTGCCATCAATAATTTATTTCTCTTTGGCAAGGAGACCTTTTCTATAGTGATGCCTGTGCTGGAGGCCAGTCCTGCAGCACACCCAGCTCCCTTCTGATTCCAGGCTGGGATTCCTCTGGTTCCCACTGGAAACCGTGGTGGGGAGGGATGCTGTGGGTCTGCTGCTGTGCTCCCAGAGCAGGTGAACACACCTGCACTGCTTTTCCATGCAGCCTCACCCCCCTGAGCTCTGAGTGTGCCAGGAGGGCAGGGAGCCTTGGGCTCTGTGGGACTCTGGTTTTCCGTGCATGGTCAGTGGTACAAGGATGGATTTGTGCAGCTTTCAGCAGCTTTTGCAGAGGGTTTGTGTTTCCTGGTGAGGTCTCTGGGTGCCGGGGCAGTGCTGGAGGCACCGCCTCACATTCTTGGAGATGCTTCCAGGCTGGGCACCGGAGGGTGCATGGAAAAGGTGGATCACAGCCCTGGCACGCCCAGCCTGAGCTGCAGCTCTGCTGACACTTCCCACAGCCCAGATCTGGCCAGTCCCTCCAGGGCTGGCTCTCGTTTTGGGTTCACCTGTTAAAAAGTGAGACTCAGACACCTCGTGAAAAAGAATTGGTTTTGTCTGAACACACACTGTTCTCTCTAAATCTTCTTTGGAATCCTGTTTTACCATTAAAAACAGCTAAAATGAGACAAAAAATTGCAGAAAGATTTCAATATTAAATCAGGCAATTTTTACTGTTTTCCCCCCTTTTAAATTTTATTTAGAGCTGATGAGAACTGTTAGGAAAAAAGAGCTGGAAAAGTTAATCTTTGAGTAGCCAACATCCCTGAAGGGAGAAAGAGGGGAGAAAAAAAAAAGGGAGAATGGTCCTTTCAAAGAACCATTGACCTAAATTGCACTTTAATGCACATACCACGCTGTCCACACCACCTACGTGTCTCCAGGAATCCTGCTCAATAACAAGCACTCAATGTTTAGTCATTTCCTGCAGCACGTTTGCAGGAGCCGGTGGCTCCGTGCGATCGCATGTGTCAGTGCTCGGCAGCTCCAGCACTCGCTTTCCCTATCAGCAGCTGCTGCCTCCCATCTCCTGTTGGGAAAGGTGCCACGGTGAGCCCAGGTTAATGTTTCAGCTGCCTTCCAGCAGGAGTTCCAGCAGAGGCTGCGCTGACGTGGTGACACCTCGCCCCAGCCCTGGGGCTTGCAGCTCGCTCTGGGAATCCTTCAGAGCCGAGCGGGCTGCACCGCGGGAGATGGGCTTGTCCTTTCCCTTGGAAGGGCTTTGAAGGAGGTTTTACTCTTGTGTTTAGGAATCTGGTGAGTTGATGGGCTGGGTGGCAGCAGGGCTGCTCTGACCTGTGCAGCTCTGGCTCGCTCTGCCTGCCAGGGATGCCAGGGTGCCCTGCCAGGGATGCCAGGGTGCCCTGCCAGGGGTGCCAGGGTGCCCTGCCAGGGATGCCAGGGTCCCCTGCCAGGGGTGCCAGGGTCCCCTGCCTGCTGCCACTCCTGTCTTCCCCCTCAGGGCTTGGTGCTCCTCACATCAGCCCCAGCTCACTGCCTGCTGCATGGGGGGCCAGAGCACCAGGGATTTACACAGCCAGGTGGTGCTAGGACGAGAGGGAATGGCTTTAAACTAAAAGAGGGGAGATTAAATTAGATTTTAGGAAGAAATTCTTTCTTGTGAGGGTAGGGAGACCCTGGCACAGGTTTCCCAGAGGAGCTGTGGCTGCCTCATGCCTGGAAGTGTTCAAGGCCGGGACTTGGAGCAGTCTGGGACCAGTGGAAAATGTCCCTGCCTATGGCACAGGGATGAAAAATGAAATGAGCTTTAAGGTCTCTTCCAGCCCAAAGCATCCCGTGATTCTGTTAATTTTATAGCCACTAGCTCAGCCTTTGCTCAGCTGTGCAGGGAAGATGATCTTGCCCAGAGAGGTTTGCAGTTTGTGCCTTGCCCTTTCAGACAGGCATGGGAGCTGCTTTCTGCCCAAGGAATCGAGGGCTGCATCCTCTCACTTTTTAAAGTGTCTGCCTTCAAAATGGTGGCTGCTTCTCACTTGAAGTTCATGGGAACAGATGGCTGGATCTCAGAGACAGGAGTTACAAGCTATAGGGTGTTTTTCACCACATGTCTTGCTAGTTTCCCTCCTAAAAAAAAGATCTGTGTGAGAACCCTCCCAACATGCCAGGCCAAATCTGACCGTCTGTTAAGTTCACTTTATATAATCTCTGTTTAGAACTGAGAGCCCTTTAAAAACCCGGGGAGCTGGGAGCTCCCAGAGCCCAGGGCAGGCAGCAGCTGCACCACCACCCCTCCCCAGAGGCCAGCAGCATCTCTGCACAGATATTTGATTTTAACTCTGGAGGAGGGGGAGCTGCCCAAACCCCCTCTGTGTGGGGCTCTGGTGGGTGCTGGGGGCACAGGCAGGGCTGCTGGCAGCGTCCCACGGGCACATCCAGCAGGGAGCACGGCGGGAGCTCACAGCTCCAGGAGCAGCATATGCTCCGGGAGACCTCGCTAGGTTGCATAAGCCTCCCATCCCAGGAGCTGGCTGAGCACAGCACATGAGTCAACAGCACAGCGAGACTTGTGCCGTGGGAGTCACACCTACTCTTGGCTGCAGAATTATCCAGAGAAGCAGAAGGTTAATAGGAACAAAATAAAGCCTAAAGGAAGCCTTAAAGGTTAGTTAACAGGATTTGATTCTGTTGGAAAGAGAGGGGAAAATGGGTCAAGCCAAGCAGGGGAAAGCAGGGTAATGCAAAGCCATGGTGTCTGTCTCCTCAGGAGACAGTCCAGTTTGGATCAGTAAAAATGTGATCAATAAAACATTTGTATTTGCAAATTATCTGCTTCTGGAGAGGGCCATTGTTAATTACAGAAAGAAAAAGTCACTTCACTAATGAGAAAGAATGTGTGTGCTTCAGGATGCTCAAGAAATATTAAGACTGTGTGAAAGCAGTTCTGCAAGTCAGGGGATGACTCCTCAAAGTGAGTAAATACAGGCACAGCAAGTACCTGACCTGGAGCACCGCCCCACCAGCACAGTCCTTGGCTTTGCTTCTGCTCTGTAGATCATTGCTTCACCTACAGATCATTATTTTATCTTGGGGCAGTTTAGGAATCAAAGCAGGAGCAGGTCTGTCAGAGGCAGCTGAAAACCCTGAGCATCTCTGGTCCGTGCAGAGCTCGTGCTGCAGTGCAGTGCCACCAATGTCCCACGGAGGAGGGGCAGCCAGGCTGGGCTCCCCAGTGAGAACCAGCTTGGCCCAGTTTGGCCTCAGCACCCCAGGACTGGGGCTGACTGCTCTGCTGCAGTTTGCAGGTTGAGTCCCCACTCAGATCTGATCCAAATTTCCAAGTGGGATCTGGGGCAGAGTGGGAAATGGAGATATCTTGAAAAGATGAATTCACAGGACTTCAGTTTATAAAGATGCTCCATTGAGTGAAGTTTATCTTGATACTGAATCCTTTCTGTAGGTCATGTAAATGAGTTTGGTTTATTGCATTTGTATTTGTCAAGAATGCAGAGGGGCCTCCCTGGCCTCAGGAGATGAAAAAGAGGGAATACAGAAAGTTGTGTTTAATTTCCAGGATGTTATCTCGGTTTTTTCCCCCTGAATGAAGATTCCCATGGCCAAAGCTGATCCTGCTCGTGATGCAGGCTTGCCTGAGGTTCACCTCAGTCCCAAATCCGTGCTGTAAAAACTGGGGATTACCAAGGTGGGATGGAAAGCCTGGGAGGCTCCGAGCTGCCCGGGAATGGTGTCCCTGCTGTGCTGGGTCCTGGCTGCCAGCCAGGGGCTGAGAGGAGCACGTCCGTGGGGGAGGCGTTGGGCAACACAAGGGATGTTTCATCCCTCGCTCCCGGTGCTCTTGCAGAGGGACAGATCATCTTGTGATCGGGGCACAAGACCAGGAGTCAGGAGATGTGGCTTACTGCAGAGTTGGATTTGCCAACAGGGCTGAGGAGTCCTGGCACCTCCAGAGGCACAGGCACCCTGGGAAGGTGCAGCTTGCCTTCTGCCACGGCATATTTGGGGTTCTTTGGGATGGTCTGGCTGGGGAGTAACAGCTGGAGGGGTTTAACAAAATAACTGAAGTGATGAACTGTACTGTGATGGAGCCAAAGAGCTCTTAGGGCCCCTGGGATGGGTGGGTGAGGGGTGATGGAGGGAGATGAGTTAGGTGTGAATAGTCAGTCTGGGGTCCTGCACACAGTGGCCTCAGCTCCTGCCAAGGGCTGTTTGGGCTGGAGGTGTCACCCTGTCCCTGTCCCTGACTCCAGCTGTGCTGGGAAGGGGACGACACCCCTGGCCAAGCTCCTCCTCTGACATGCAGGGTCCCTCCACAGCCCTGGGCAGTCACAGGACTTCCAGGTGTGGTCATCACCTGTCCCCCCACTCAGAGCCAGGTGAGGGGACCCAGCTCAGAGCCCCAGGAGAGCCGAGCACAGCCTGTGCTGCATCCCTGGCAACGAGCACAGGCTCTGAGCTCCATCCCTCAGCATCTGCCATGGGTCCTGGCACAGGAGACTGCTCAGTTTTCCCTAAATCTGGCTGATCTGTCTCCTGGAAATGGGAGTCAGCTTGCTGGCACTCCTGCTTGCATCAGTCCCCGAGTGGCAGGTGGGAAGTCAAAGTCCCTCTTTAGCTGTAGACACACAGAGGAGCTTTCATCCCCAAAATGTGCAAGGTTTGAAATGTTCATGGAGGAAAAGAGGAATGTTTCCTTATAGGGGAAAAAAAGGATAAAACTCAGTAAATCAGTTTGGCTCCTCCATGCCTTCTTTCGGGTGCGGACTTGAGGAGCTGGGAAAGAGGCAGAAAGGAGGGAGAAACCCCAGCTGAGAAGGTTCTGTGTGGTGTGGCCAGGTAGGAACCTGAGCAGAGGTCCCTGCTTGGCTGTGGGGTCCCTCCCTGCACCACCCAGCTCCAAACCACTGGTCTTGTGATTCCTTCTTTTTCTTCTTCTTCTTTTTTTTTTTTATTCTTATTATTTCAGTCGCATGATTTTGTTTTCACCATTCGTAATTCTTTGCCTTGGGGAAGGGAGGCAGGGAACAGCACAGATTTGTACTGCTGTGGTTTTCTGGGTGTCCATAACGTGACATTGAAGTGATGAGGCATTGCCAGCCAGGCTGCAGAAATCAAATTTTTTGATGGAAGGGGGGTAGTGCAGTTCTAACAAAGCTGTGGGTTTACTTTTATCCATTTCAGTACTTGATTTCTTTCCTTACTTTACCCAAGCAGTGAAAATCCATCAGTCATGACTCCCACAGCAGAGCCCTGGAGTGGTGTCACTGCAGGGCAGGGGCTCAGACACCTTGGTGAGCACAGGAATGTGTTTGGCCAAGGCAAAGATTAAATCCTGCTCCAGAACTGAAGGGGTTATATTATTTCTAGGTAGTTTCAATGGCACTCTGAGATAGTTTCAAACTTACACAGGGCTTTCCATCCTAAAGATCCCAGGCAGAGAATTCCATACAGAAACTGCATGGAGATGGAAGATGGCAATTGAGTGATAGTGCCTGGCAAGAAAAGTAAAGAACAACCTTCTGTTTTGGATGCTGAGGGAGGGGAGATCCAGGCAGCCAGATCTGTGTGATTTCTGTTCAGCCACAGCACACACCCTCGTGAGAGACACGAGAACCAGCCCTGGCTGGAAAGCAGCCCAGCAGTGCCCTGTGCCCACCTTGCCTGGGGCCAGCAGGACTGGAGGGACCCTGTGACCAGGCTGGCCTGGGCCCCCTGCCCTGAGTCACTGCTGTCCTGCCCAGCTGCCCTCGGGGCACGGCCACTCAGGCTCCAGGGGCTTTCCATGCCTTGCAATTGGGAAGAAGCAAGGGGACAGCGGTGGGTCATCAATGTCCCGTGGGGTGTGAGGTGTCTGTCACCTCCTGCCAGCCCTGGTGGCGTCCCCGTGGCTCCATGGCAGCTCTCAGTGTCACACAGGCCAAGCTGTGTGTGAGTAAAGCCAGCTGGGACAAGTCCCCCAAGTGGCTGGTTGTGCTGGAGGGTGTGATGGAGGTCAGCCCTTCCTTTGGCCACTGCATCCTGTCCTTGGCCGGGAGCTGGAGGAGATTCCTGCTGTGGGAGTGCCAGGCCCCTGTGTGTCCGTGCTCTCCTCACATGGAGGCTCTGGCCTCCAGCTGTGAGCCTGGTGTGCTCTGGCAGGGCTGTCTGCGTGCCTGTGAATTCTGTGCAGGGTGTGGGGTGCATGTGCACCCACCCCTGCCAGAGCTGCTCCTGCCGTGGAGCATCCCCAGCAGCAGCTCAGGCACAGCGTGTCCTGCAGCCACCCACGGTCCTGTCAGCGCTGGCTCACATCTGGGGAGTCTGAGGGACTGCAGAGGGAGGCTGCAGCTCTGGCACCCCCAGCTCATCTCCCAAAACCCTCCCCACCACGTTTCCCAACAAGACACAGAATGGGAACAGAAGCTCCTGCCAGGGAGTTTCCACCCCAGATCAGTAAAGTTTGAGTAGTGGGAACAAGCCGCCAAAAGAGTTGTTGGTTTTTTTTTTGTTGTTGTTGTTTTTTTAATTTCATTTTTCTGGAAAGTTGGCTGTGCAGATGTGTGATGTGGAGGTGGGTGTGGTGACCCCAGCACTGCACAAAGTCTTGCTCATTATTGTTGCTTAGGGATGCCTCAAACGCCAGCCATGGCAGGGGAGAGGCGACAGCCCCAGGGCAGGTCGGCTCCCAGATTGTTTTATGGCTTAGGGAGGTTTCGGAGTTTTCTTTGCAAGCATAAATAAAATTTATCTGTATTTTAAAATCCCATAAGAAAAACAAACCCCAAGATCTCCCACTAAGTTTCTGAGGAAGTTACTTTCTGATGGAAATAGTTTGGTATCCAAAATACACAAGGCTCGGTGGCCCGGGGGAGGTCATGGCAGGCAGCTGCGCTGGTCCTGTTACTCAGTGCTCTGGGAGGGGGTTGCTGGAAGTCTGGAGGAGGTTTCACGATGGAAGATTGGGCTAAATAAAGGTCTTCCACCTCCATAATTCCGGCAGCTGCACTTCAGCACAGGATCCAGTCACAGTGTGACACGGCGTCTGGGCTGGAGGAGGGAGCCTCAAACCTCGCTTTGGGGGCAGCCAGTGATTAATGGAGCAGCTCTGCTCAGGTGGGCTGTCCCTGAGCATTACCTGCAATGAGTCCTGCTGCTGCTGAGCTGGCAGTGACAGCACAGCTTTTCTCCTGCCTGTCCCCTGGCAGTGCCTCTTGCTGCACGTTAGCACCGAGGGCTGGAGCTGGCAAAGCCACAGCACCCGGATGTCCAGCCCAGCCCCGTCATTTCCAGTGCAACTGGGGTTGTCAGGGGCATCCAGCCAGTCATGTCATGGTCTGGGCATCCTGACAGCTCCTGGCTGCTGGCTGGGAACAATACCACCGTTCCCAAGGGATGGCAAACCAAAATCAGGGTATTTTAGTGTTTCCGATGAGTTTGTAAAGAGTAGCCAAAGTTGACGGGCTCCAGCCAGCTGTTTATAGAGTCATGGAATGGTTTGGGTTGGGAGGGACCTTGAAACCATCCCATTCCAGCCCCTGCCATGAGCAGGGACACCTTCCCACTATCCCAGGCTGCTCCAAGCCCTTTCCAAGCTGCCCTTGGGCACTTCCAGGGATGGGGCAGCTTCTCTGGGCACCCTGTGCCAGGGCCTCACCTCCCTCACAGGGGGGAATTTCTTCCTGATCTCCAACCCAAATCTCTCCTCTTTTAAGTTTAAAACCGTCCCCCCTTGTGCTATTGCAGCAGGCCCAGCTGGAGGGGAGTGTGGGGGATGTTTCCATTGCAGCTCCTCAGGCCTGGCTGCCTCGTTGGGCTGTCAGTGGGGTCGGGAACCAGCCCCACTGACCCTCGGCTCACCTGGGGCTCCCTGCCCAGGCTGGCAGCCCAGAGCAGAGCAGGGGCTACTGGGGATGCCTGAGCTGCTCTGGGGAGGGGCTGTGTGTGGGGGGAAGAGGAAAGCCCATCTGGGTGTAGGAGAGACTTGGAGGTTGTTGTTGCCATCAGGAGAGAGGGACAGCAGGCCAGATCCCACCTTCTGGCTCAGCCTTCACAGGGAGCTGCTTGTGAGGCCAACTTCCTCTGGGAGGAAGAGAAAAAGAGCCATGGAAGCTGTCCAAACCCTCTGCTGAGAAAGAGGGTGAGGCCAGACAGGGCTGCTCTGGGACTTTATTTGGGTGTGCTTGGAATTGCCTGTGCTGGGGAAGCACCAGGACGCAGATAACCTGTGGGTGCTGCCGGTGAATCAGCCTCCCACACCTGCACAGAGCACCTTGCTGGCTGCAGGGCCAGCAGCCTGCTCAGCCCAGCTTTTTGGGGATGTCAGTAGGAAATGAGCTCTGCAGCTCAGCCTCTGCACCGCGCCGGCCTCGGCCAGCACAGGCACTTCCTTAATAAGCAAATATATGTGGCTCCATAGGGTTTGAATAACTCCTGGAAGCAAAGTAGTTTGGAGGGTTGAGTCCTTTGCCTGCTCTAAATGGCTGGAAATAATTGGTTTTATTTCACTTCCAAAGCGTGGAGCCCACAGGTTTCCGTGTAGCACACCTGACTCGGGCTGTCTGCAGAGGAGTGAGCCTGGCTGGGCTGCCTGGCCCTGGGCTGGACCCCTCTGGCTGCTTTTCCAGGTGTTTGCCTGCCTGCACACCTTGCTCTGGCTGGAAAAAGGCTTGGAAAAACCTGAAACCTGCAGCCTGTGGCTGTGGAGAAAGGGATTTCCACGAGGAAAGGGATTGCTGGGGCTCTGGCAGTGGAGCAGGAGGGGAGGGTGACACGGAGGGGCTCCAGGAACCCAGCTGGGGCTTGGCCTGTGGCACTGTCGTGACCAGGGGACCCTTTTCCATGACACTGTATCATAGGGGGTGATTCAGCAGCTTTCTAGAAATGCAAGGATCTAAAAGAAGTAAAGAAGGAAGTTTTCCTTCTCTGTTTTCCTTCTCTGTCTCTTTCTACATTAAGAAATAAGGCAACTTAGGTTCTCCCTTCAGGGAAGAGGGAAATTTGGCACAGAAAGCCCCTCCATCCCTTCCCACATCTCTGTACCACATGTCTCCGCTTCACTTCTCACTTGTTTTGACATCAAGTACTTTCCCCAAAAAATATTAGTCACAACTTTGGCTTCAAGCAGCCAACTCTTAACCTTCCTCAAAGTGGTTTGCAAGGGGTGACGTTGGCGGTGTGTGATGGAGATGGGGACGGGTGGGCGGGTTCGGGGCTTCTGGAAGGTTCTGCACCGAGGTTTGGGAGCCCTGAAGCTGCTGCCTGCTGTGTAAGGGAATCCCAAAGGACCTGCCAGCAGATCCAAGGAGCTCTGGCGGGTCCTTGGAATAACACAAAGTGTGAGGCTGGAAAACCAGGACATCTGGTGGGGGTGAGGCTGTCGTTGGAGGCTGAATGAGCAGAGGGATGAGTACGGTGTAAAGCTGACTAATCTGTGTTCAGGGGTGTCAAACTTGAACCAGCTGCCTAAAATCCTGGGTTTGGAGCAATAGCAGCTCTGTTGAGTGGTTCAGCACCACCGGGAGGGAAAACCCCAGTGGCATGTGGGATCAGGTATGGATTCCTGAGAATTCCTGGGAAGGAAGCAGTGAGGGACCTTGGGCTGGGCAGAGCTGTGGAATCATGTTCCAGGCCTGCAGCAGCTGCACACGAGGAGCCTGCAGAGGCTGTGGGATCCAGGTGAACCCAGCCCTGCCTTCCCTGTGCTTCCTCAAGTAATTCTCACACACCTTGCACCCTAATGAGAACCTGCTCCATTTTCCCATCCCTCTGCTCCATGCTCTTCCCTCATGGCTGCTCCTTCAGAGCTCTTCACAAACCCCATCTGCTAAAGGGCTCAGATTTTCTTTTGAAAAGGAGAAATCATTGGAAATTAGTAGTTTCTCTGTGCGTTATTATGCTTATAATCCTCTAATTTGGTAATGGGGCTGTAATCACAGGCGTGCAGGAGCAGAGCCAGCCCGGAAAGGTGCCCTGGGGATTCCCAGGCACAGCAGGCACAGCGTGCCTGGACAGAGCGATTCCATGGCAGGGAGGGGGAGGATGGACCTCCCAGCACTGCCCCTGATGGAAAACCAGAGCCAAACACAGCTCATGGGTGAGGAGCCCTGAAACAAGAGATGTCACCATGGGCAGTGGCAGATCCTGTGCCCAGTTGAGCTTGGCAGCCCCATCCCTCCCCAAAAAGTCAAGGGAAAACAACAAACTCAAGGGAAAACAATAAATGCTGTCCCCTTTGCCAGGGATACTTCCTGCTCAGGAGTTTTTAAGGCAGGTGAGTTCCTAGGATGCAGAGGAAGGTGTGGGCTGTGAGTGAGGCCCTTCCAGCCCCAAATCCCAGCCTGCTGCTCCTGAGGCTGCTGCCCAGCCCATTCCCACAGCAGGATTTTCCCCCTTCCCACACTGTAGTGAGGGAAATTGGTGCATCTTGCTGAGGGTAATGGGTGGTGCTGTGCCACACCTGTATGAAAAACCAGCCAGGGACTTCCAGATTGTTAGACTGGAAAGAGGAGGGGAGCTAATTGAGATCTGCAGAGCCTGGCTGTCCAGGCAGGAAATCCATCCATGGGGCTGCTCAGGAAACTGCTCATTCCCACATTCTGCATCCTGTGCAAGTTCTCCTGTTGTGCCACCCTTCCAGGATGCAAAGTGCTGGCAGCAGGGACCTTGCTCTCAGCAGAGCTAAACCCTGAGTAAACCCCTGGTAAGCACTGTGAAAAGGAGTTGGAGCAGTCTGGCTGATGTTGGAAATGGGTTGCATTCCAAATAATGCTGAAACTCAGTCCCAGTGCAGGAGAGGTGGATGGGAGAGGTTCCCAGGGGCTGAAACCTCAGCCCTGATGGGCAAACTGGAATCAGGGGATGTTTCCACTCAGCACAGCTGGCTCAGAGATCCAAGGGAAAACCCTGAGCCTTGAGAAAAGGGACTAGAAATGCAGAGCAGGGATGAAAATGATGAAAATGAGACAAAGTCACCACTTCCCAAAACCTTCACAGTGAAGGAAACACCTCCCACTGTCTGGAGGATCCATGGGAATATTACAATATTTGTTCCAAAAACATGACTGGGTGGATCCAGACTCACTGACGCAGACACAGGCAGCTAATTGAATTCATACGTAGGAACCCTGGACACCATCTGGCCTCAATAAAACGTGGGTCCAGAGCTGTTTCTTAGCAGATGGTTCCTCATTTTCATAATCTGAAATCAAAAGATCATTTTTCTATCTGGAGATCAAAGGCACTTCATGTCTCCTTGGTGGAGGGTTCCAAAGCGAAACCTCTGTCCTCTGTTTTGGCATCTTGTGTGAGGCAGACAGGGGTTTTCCCCTGAAACCTCTGCTCAGGCTCCGGGCAACCACATCTGGGCAGCAGCTGCAGATGTGCACAGCTCTCCAGGGC
Organism: Luscinia megarhynchos; assembly: GCA_034336665.1. Lineage (NCBI taxonomy): Eukaryota > Metazoa > Chordata > Aves > Passeriformes > Muscicapidae > Luscinia > Luscinia megarhynchos. The sequence continues at coordinate 1,265,069 of CM067575.1, read as the reverse complement.
TGGGCTTTATTTCCACCATAGGGACGTGCAGTTTATAAAATGAGAAGGGACAGCTGTAATAAGCTTGTGTGGCCATTTCCATTTCCTCAGACTGCTGCAGTATAGCCCGTGTGAATATTTGGGGATGGAATGATTCCTTTTCCCTTAGAAGAAGAGCTCAGAGCCCTGTCTGACCTCTCAGCCCCGTGTGTGAGGCCATCAGTGCCCACTCTGACATGCAGATTGGGGTGTCCTGTGCAGGGACACGAGCTGGACTCCAGGATCCTTGTGGCCCCTTCCAGCTCGGGGTATCCCATATCCTCTGATCCCTGCAGAGACATTCCTGCAGAGGAATGAGACCAGCCTGGGGAAAAGGAGGCTCAGGGGGAACTTCTGGCTCTGCACAACTCCCTGGCAGGAGGGGACAGCCGGGGGTCGGGCTCTGGGAACAGGGAGATGAGGACAGGCCTCAATTCAGGAAGAATTCCCCCATGGGAAGGGCGCTCAGGGATTGGAACTGCCCGGGGAGGTTTGGAGTGCCCATCCCCGCAGTGTCCGAGGAACCCCTGGACGTGGCACTCCGAGCTCTGGGGGGGACAAGGCGGGGATGGGGCACAGCTGGCACTCGATCCTGGAGGCCTTTCCAGCCGCGGTGGTTCTGGAATTCCGGGAGTCTGGGCTCCTCCTGGGCTGGGGCGGGTGGGCGAGCACTCGCCTCCCCGCGACGTCAGCGCCGCTCCGGCGGCAGCAGCGCAGGGGAGGAGAAGGGGGCGAGATGCGCTTTGTGGAAAGCACTTCCACACCCACCCGAAAGCCTCGGGGATAGACGTGATCTTTGCCACCTAAGAACGAGAGGTGTGTGGTTACTCGGAGCAGGTTGCAACAAATTGAGTCCTGCTCGCAAACCTCGTTTTCCAGCGGGTACCTGCGGGCTCGGGGCCGTTCTCACCGGCCCAGGTGGAACCCAAAGGCTCCCCCCGTCCTGCCCGAGCGCTCTTTGCATCTCTGACACCGATGCACCAGGTGAGCATCTGCTCCCGGGGGAGCCGCAGCCTTCCCTGCTGTGCCTCCCTGCGCTGCAGCATGGAAATGATCCTGCGGCAGACAGCTGAGTCCCACCTCGGCTCCCATTCACCTGGAGATGAAAGTGCTCTGGCTGCCAGTGTGGGCGGGGCAAAACTATTTAAAAACCTCATTAGAGAAAGTATTTGGGGAAGACAGCAACACCCTCAGTTGTGGTTTGCTCCAGGACTTCTCAGCCAGATCCCTGCTGATACAGAGGGAAGGGCACTATGAGAGACATTCCTGTCAAATACTACTCCTCCTAGGGATGCCTTGGGTGTCCTTTGCCTTTTTCTCTGTCCTGGTGGGCTGTGTTTTACCTAAACCCAAGCGTTCCCCTCCAGGTGGTGTTTTGGGGGCTGGAATCAGGGCTCTGCGTGGCACAGAGGGGTCCAGGAGTGATGTAGGAGGGTCCTGCTGCATGCTGGAGGAACAGAGTCAGCAGAACTGTGTGTAATCTTGATTAGGCAGAAATCCACCATGAATATTTCCTATTCCGTTTAATTCCTGTTTGTGCTTATTTCAGCTGAATTTGCAGCAGGAGTAATGCCCAAGCCACATCTGGCTCGTGATGCACATGGGATCAGACTGGGAGTTTGGGAGGAGGTGGATCTGGATTCAGAGGTTTGGCTTCTTATTTAGAAAATGACGGGTTGCATTCTCCCACGGCTGCTCCAGACTGCCCCAGAGCTCAATGATATTCCTGGCCAAGGGTTTTTTCAGTCTGCCTGACGAGGAAACAATGTCATGTGTGTGGCTTGTCTGGCCTCGTGCACCTGCACTTCCCCTTCTGCCTTCATTTTCTTTGCATCCCATTTATTCCAAGGAGCCAAATATTCATTAAGTCCTGATGAGTTGGAGTGCCAGGAATCCCTTTTCCTCTCCCAACACAGCCACCCACCCACCTTAAGCAGCCCCAGTTAACCCAGACAACTGCAGCTCTCAGGCAGCCCAGGGATATCCTGGGCCCTCCAAGCAGGTGCCTGATGCCTTGGGATCCCACAGGAGACCAGGCAGAGCTGAGGAAGGCCAGGTGCAGCACATGGGTTTGTTCTCCCTTGGCTCCAGCTGTGGAAGATGATGGCACCTTGGCAAAATCCATTGGATTCCCAGTGTGCTCCTTCCCAGAACCACATGGAATCACAGAATCAGCAAGGTTGGAAGAGATCTTCAAGATCATCCAGTCCCACCATCACCCCAAATCCATGATCCCCATCCAGGCAGCTCTTGAACCCTTTCAGAGGGGGTGACTCCACTGCACCCCCAGCTCCCCACACTGGCCTGCCACACTCTCACCTGTGGCCCCTGCCCTGAGGAGCAGCCCCTGCTCACCCCTGTGCTGATGGCACACGACCCCATGGCCAGGGAGGTCACACAGACCTTGTCCCAAAGCCCTGAGCTGACAGGCCAAGGTTTAACTCACTCATGTCCTGACATGAACTGCAGGAGGAACACACTCCTGGGCTCTTCTTCTGCCTGTCCCAGCTTTATTTTATTATTATTTTTAGGGGTGGGTGTGTAATTTTTTTGACTCAAAGAGCAAGTTCAGAATATTCTCTGGGTTAATATCTGACTCAGACATGATGCAGTTCAGCCCCGCAGCTGTTGTTACCTGCATCCCCCGAAAGAACAACATCTCCCCAGACTGGGAGCCTCAGTGCTGTTGATTCCTGCCGTGGTACGTGGGTGCCAGTGCAAAATAAATAACCTGGTATTTTCCAAGTGGCAGATCTGAAGGCACCCTGCTTTCCTTGCTTTGCATACTCACAGAGCACCATCCTCTCTGCTTCCCAGATATGAAAGCCGAGGCAGAGACACCTGATGGGGCTCCAGCGCTGACTCACTGTTTGATGTGAGGCAGGAGGAGGGATGTGATCAGATCCCATTGTGCAGAGCATCCACCAGACGAGGGAGAAGTGATTCCTCATCCTCCCTGCCTCTCTAAAGCCTGCTGTCACCCCTGGCTGTGCCCTGCCCACCCGCAGCAGCCAGGATGTCACCTCTGAGATGGCTCTTGGGTTGTGCACTCCCATCCCTGAAGTGTCCAAGGCCAGGTTGGAGGAGGCTTGGAGCAGGTCTGGTGGGAGGTGTGTGTGCCCGTGGCAGGGGTGGAACTGGATAACTTTCAGGTCCCTTCCAAGCCAAGCCAGCCCGTTCCAGGAGTCCCTGATTCCCTGATTAGGGCGGTGCAGACGGAGCCGAGGCCGTGCAGCCCCGGGGCGTGCCGGGTGTGCACGCCCGGGGTTCTTTCTCACGAGATGGTGCAAGAGCCGGGGGGGAACTGGTTAAACAGCGTGAGCTGCCAGGGCTTGGCAGGGCAGGATGGCACCGGGAAGCCGGCGTGTTTCATTAAACACACTATCAAAGTGGGCTAAAGTCTCTTATTAATGTCCACAAATTTTGCCACTTCCAAATAGTTTCCACCTACATGTTCCTCCCACTGCTGCACTGGGTGCTGGCAAACATCTCTGCTCGGAGAGGGGAATGGCTTTGGTTTGAATAGTCCTGGGGCGAGTTTCGCTGAGCGATGCCAGCGTCATTCCCGCAGCTCTCACGTGCCCGGCAGCGCTCCAGGGTCGTGCCGGAGGGAGGGCACAGAGACAACAGCTCTCGCTGTGTTTTCCCAGGGCTTTATCCGGCCAGAGCCCGTGGCAGCCTAAAGCAGTGCAATTAGGCAGCGATGGATGCACATATTTGCAATATTAAATCTCGGCTTCTGACTCGTGACGGTTCCTGCCGGTTCCACGGCAGCGAGCGCCAGCTGTGCTATCGAGAGTCACACACGGCTGAAACCAGCCCGCCTCACCCCAAATCGGGCTTGTGCAACTCCCAGAAGGCTCAGCAGAGCCCTGGTGGGTGTCGAGCTGCTGCTCACACCCTGCGCTGCGAGGTCCCACAGCATCCCCTGGGACCAGCCTTGGCTGAGGGGTGCGGGCTCTCCCTGGGACACTGCGGTGGGAAAGGAGCCGAGCAGCGCTCCCGGCAGCTGCTGCCGGGCACATCCACGCTGAGCACTCAGCAGGGATGCAGGGATGGAGGGATGCAGGGATGGAAGATGCAGGGATGCAGGGATGGACGGATGGAGGGATGCAGGGATGCAGGGATGCAGGAGTGGAAGATGCAGGGATGCAGGGATGAAGGGATGCAGGGATGGAGGGATGCAGGAATGAAGGGATGCAGGGATGGAGGGATGCAGGAATGAAGGGATGCAGGGATGGAGGGATGCAGGAATGAAGGGATGCAGGGATGCAGGGATGCAGGGATGGAGGGATGCAGAGATGGAGGGATGCAGGGACGCAGGGATGGAGGTGCTGTCCCCCGCTGTCCGTGCCCCGCTGCCCAGCCTGTGCCTCCCGCCCGTCCCGGAGGCGGCAGCAGCAGCTGCGGAGCCGCGGGGCTCGGGAGCGGAGCTGTCACGTTTGCCGAGCGCAGGAGAGAGCCCCGCTGCCCAGCCTGGCTCCCACAGGAGCTGTTCCTGTGCGGAAAGCACGGGCTGTTCCTGCCCGAGGCTCGGGGCCGAGGATGCCGAGGCTGAGCGCATCCCTGCCGGCACCGCGCCCGGTCCAGCCTCGGCACGGCGGAGCTTTCACCTCCGGTGCCAGTAACCCGAGCCGGGATTGCTGGAAATGGGAGAGAGGGAGAGTCAGCGATTTGATTACAGGCCACAGGCACATGCCTGGCCTTCATGGATATATTAAGTAAGAGACATTTTAAAACAAAACCACCCTCAGTAACCTTATCGTAAGCTCGAATCCACAACCCATCTGTTAACTCCCGGCGCTGCCCACATAGGCTTCCATCAGGCAGCAGTGCCCGGGATTTTTGGAACGTTTTCCCCCAGATCCCTGCGGTCGGAAGGGGACAGTCCCGGGGAAGGGGCAGATCCCGAGTCTCGGGTTCCCAGCCCACCCCCAAACCCTCCCCCAGACTCTCACCTTCCCGTGCCTCTGCAAATAGCTGCAAATCCCCCTGGACACGAGCTGTCGGTCCTGTGACGCCCAGCCCTGCTGGGGGAGCGCTCAGGAGAGCTGCTGCTCCACGCATGGCTTGAGGGAATTCAGCCTTTTAAAACATTTTGTTACTGCCTGAATCGTGTGGTGTAAAGGAGCCCTCCATGTAGAAATAATTCAGCAAACACAAGCGAGAAGGCGAATTGATGATTGCATCAGCCCTTGCTTATGAAAACTGATCCCCAGGAAAGTGTAACTCAACTCTCGAGCAATCTCACTTGATGCCCAAGAATGCAATAACTTCATTTGGATCCTCCTTTTAGGGGGACTCCTAAATCCTTGGCAACGTCCCTTAAGGTCATGAGCAAATCCTGATACGGAGAATTGTTTGGCAAGCACGAGAACAGTAAAAGGGCTAAATAATTGGGGATTACCTCTGACCCTGATTTGTGGCTCACCACCCACTGCAGGAATGTACCGAATATCTGAAGGAGCCTGCAGGAGTCAGACAATCCACGGGCATGAAGCCGTCCACGTACTCTTGGAGCCTGAGCTTCTAATGCAGAACAGGTTGGCCCCAAACCTCATTTTTCATTAGCAAAAGGCTGCAGCAAGCTCTAATTATTTCTGTTGCCTTGGACAAAGGGTCAGAGATGGGACAGATGAAAAATTGTCTGTGTTTTTTCCACCCTTTGTTTGGAAAATAACAGCTTGGGTCTTGGGGGCAGAGAGAGAACGAACTGTCTGCTCCAGGGCTCGTTACTGAGGCTGGTCACGGTCCCCTGAGCTGCAGCAGGGGACAAAGGCATCACCCCCATGTCCTCTGTGGTTATTGCTGGGTTTGTTCGGTGCCTGCAGGAAGGAGCAGCTCTGCCCTGGAGGTCACAGCTCGGAGCTGTGGTTCTGTGGCACTCAGAGCTCCATGCTCAGCCCCAAGCCCTCTCCTCCACGGTGCACCAGGGCTGTGGCACCACAGAGCCCCTCGAGGTCGTGCCCATGGCAGGGCATTGGGTTGGGATGTCTTTAAGGTCCCTTCCAACCCCAACCATTCTGGATTCCACGATCCTGGCCATAATCACCAGGTTTGCAGGATGTCAAACACTGAGAAGACCATGTTGAGTTTTGTCTGGGACAACCCAAACCTCTGTGTTTTGTGGAAGCCCCATGTCACTGATACTGTGCTGTGCTGCTCGCACTGGAGGTGCTGCTGGGAGCTTGTAGAGGAAGATTTTGGGGTTTTACAGACCTTGCATTTATGGCTAGCATCTTTCTGAAGCTCCAGCTTCCCTTAGGATTCTTCCTGGTAACAAGAGACACCTTTGGATGGGGATAAGCCTTAAACAGCCTGTCTCCATCGCCCACATAAAACCTCCCAGTGCTCTCATGCAGCACCTCCTGCCCTCGGGTTCCTCCCGAGGTGGAGCAGCCAGGATCTGCAGGCAATAGCAGCAGCTCAGTGTTGGAGCTCTGCTGTTCCCTTATCTCAGTAAATGCAGCTTTTATCAGCTGAGCCTGCCTCTACTTGCTCAGCACTCAGCAGGGAAGTGACCACGGCCCTTCAGGAGAGCTCTGCCTTGGCAGGTACACACAGACCATTATCATTGCTCAGCATTGTGCAACTGCTGGCGCCCGCGGGCTGCCACGGCCACGGGATGTCATGGCATGGGCTGGGCTGGAGGGGACCTTAAAGCTATCGTAATTCCACCCCTGCCATGCACAGGGACATCTTCTGCTAGACCACGTCTGCTCCATGCAATGCTTTCAGGGATGGGGCAGCCACAGCTTCTGTGGGAACCTGTGCCAGGGCCTCCTCCCTCACAGGGGCGAGAATTTCCTGCTGATCACAGAATCACAGGTTTGGGTCAGAAGGGACCTTAAAGTTATCATCTATTTCCACTCCCTGTGATGGGCAGGGACACCTTCCACTGGAGCAAACCCTGTCCAACCTGGCCTTGGACACCCCCAGGGATGGGGTCCTGCCACCCCAAAACCTTCCCTGCAGCACCACCATTTCCCCAGAGCCACATTTTAGTGACTCTCACTTATTTTATTTTTTTTCCCCCACATTTCCAAACTTCTGCAGCTTCAGCTTTTCTCTGAGTCCATGTTTGTGCCTGGGTCACTTTGGGGGTGATTTTGTTTTTCTCCTCGATCTTGGGACACAGCAGTGGGACCACACTGTATGGCAGGGTACTGTGTGCCACGGCATGGCATGGTGTGGCACAGAGCAGAATGGCATTGACACAGCACAGTATGGCATGGTATGGCACAGGATAGTATGACACAGCGTGGTGTAGCACTGTATGGCACAGAATAGTATGACATGGCATGGTATGGCACTGTATAGCACAGTATAGCACTGTATGGCATGGCATGGCACAGTATGGCATGGTATGGCATGGTATGGCACGGTATAGCACTGTATAGCACTGTATGGCACGGCATGGCACAGTATGGCATGGTATGGCATGGTATGGCACAGTATGGCATGGTATGGCATGGTATGGCACGGTATAGCACTGTATAGCACTGTATGGCATGGCATGGCACAGTATGGCACGGCATGGCACAGTATAACACTGTATGGCAGGGTATAGCACAGTATAGCACTGTATGGCACGGCATGGCACAGTATGGCATGGTATGGCACGGTATAGCACAGTATAGCACTGTATGGCACGGCATGGCACAGTATGGCATGGTATGGCACGGTATAGCACAGTATAGCACTGTATGGCACGGTATGGCACAGTACGGCACTGTATGGCATGGTATGGCACAGTATGGCACTGTATGGCTCTGTATGGTGTGGCATGGTATGACACAGCACGGTATGGCACGGTATGGCACAGCACAGTACAGCACTGTATGGCACGGCAGGCACGGCACGGTACGGCACGGTATGGCACGGTACGGCACGGTACGGCACAGCATGACACGGCACGGCACGGCACAGCAGAGCAGGGCACGGCGCGGCAGGCACAGCCCAGCCCAGCCCAGCCCAGCCCAGCACAGCCCGGCCCGCCCCGTCCCGTCCCGCCCGCCCGCCCCGCCGCGCCGGCACACACGTGCGGGGGGGCACCGGCCCCGCCTCCCCCGCCGCGCGCCGCGCCACGTGAGGCTCATGTGACGCGGGCGGGGGCGCGGGGCCGCCAGACGTGCCGGCGGTCACAGGGCTCCGCACGTCGCTCCCGTCCACCCACTCGCCCGCATTTAACCCGGCCCGCGGCCGCCCGCCGCTCCTCAGCCCGCGCGGCGCGGGCGCGGCATGAGCAGCAGCGGCCCCGGCAGCGGCACCGGCAGCGCCTGAGCGCCCGCACCGCCCGCGCCCCGCGCCCCGCGCCCCCCGCCATGGAGCGCATCCCCAGCGCGCAGCCCCCGCCCGGCTGCCTGGGCAAGCTGCCCGCCCTGGACAGCGGAGACCTGCCCGGGTAAGCGGGGCTGCGGGCTCGGGGGGCTGCGGGAGAGCGGCGCCGCCGGCCCCGGGACGGGGGTAACGCGCCGCTCTGCTTTCACCCGTGCAGGCTGGACTTCGCGCACATGTACCAGGTGTACAAGCCGCGGAGGGGGTTGAAGAGGAGCGACGACAACAAGGTGAATGGGGGTGACGGGGGAGCGGGCGGTTAACGGGGTGGATCGGGGGTTAACGGGGTGAAGCGGCCGGCGCGCTCCCGGCGCGCTGGGCACGGCAGGAGCGGCAGCGCGGCGGGGCCGTGCGGGCTGTCCCGTCCCGTCCCGTCCCGTTCCGTCCCGTTCCCCGCTGACCCGCTGTCCCGGCCCCACAGGAGACCTACAAGCTGCCGCACCGGCTGATCGAGAAGAAGAGACGCGACAGGATCAACGAGTGCATCGCGCAGCTCAAGGACCTGCTGCCCGAGCACCTCAAGCTGACGGTGAGTGCGAGCGCAGGGACGGGGCAGCGGCTGCTCGCTGCCGCTTCACCGCGCATTTGGGCTGGGTTTTTTGAGGTTTTTTATTTATTTATTTATTTTCTCCGTGGTGCCGCACGCCCGGAGAGCATCCCAAACTTCCCCGGAGCTGCGGGTCCCCGCCGGCTCCCCCCACAGCATTGCCGGGCGAGCGCAGTCCCCGGCCGGGCTCCCCGGGCTCAGGTCGCGGTGCCAGCAGGGGCCGCAGAACCCGTAAATAAAACGCTTTTCTCCGGGCTATGCGGCTGGTCCGAAAGTACCCCCAGGGTTCTGTGAGAGCCTTTTCCGTAGCCTGATTTTCTGAGTGGTTTCCGTGCAGTGTTGCCGCTGCAGCCCTGCCCGCTGAGGCTCTCCCCGTGCCCGTCCTCCCGCGGCTCCTGGGCGGGCACCGGCAGCGCCGCGGGGCTCCTGCCAACCTGTCCCTGTGCCCCCAGACTCTAGGGCACCTGGAGAAGGCTGTGGTGCTGGAGCTCACCTTGAAGCACGTGAAGGCACTGACCAATCTCATCGAGCAGCAGCAGCAGAAGATCATCGCTCTGCAGAGCGGTTTGCAGGCGGGTGAGTCTCAGACCGGGGTGAGCCTGTGTGTGTGTGATGGACTTTCCCTGGGGAGCCTGTGAAATGCGGTTGTGACACCTTGTTCCCCAGAAGGGAGGAGACAGGAATTGTGGCTTTTGTGCTGTCGTTTTCTCAGGCTTTGCTTACGAGCTTTCACAAAAGAAAGATGCATTGCTCAGGGTGGTCAGTGTAGAGTGCCCTGGAGTTTGTTTGAAATTAAGCTGGGTTTTAAGTAGTTTTAGTAGCCCAGGTTTGCTGTGAGGTTCTCTCCAAAGCCATTCCCATTTGTGTTTGGGAGCTTTAGATAACGCAGTCGGGTTTATTTGGTTGTTTTTCTCTGGAAATAGACGTAAATCTGCTTTCTGTACACACCTTTTAAAGTTTCTTTGTAACCGAGCTGGCCTGTGCTCTGCAGGCAGAGGGGAGACCGGGTGCTCCAGCTTATCAGCCTTAGATGCACTTCCTCCTGCTGTTTTCACATGTGGCACTCACGTGAATCTGATACAGTAAACCCGAATTTTCGGAGGCGCCGTCCCTGGCCCGGCAGCCACAGGGAGTGCAGTGGAGCAGCCCTGGAGGCCCCGGGGCTGCTTCCAGGGCCGGAGCTCCCTGCTGGAGCTGCAGGGCGAGGTGCACCCTCCCTTCCCCGGGGGCTTTCCTGCAGAAGCCGCACTCGACTTGCTCCCCTCTCCGCACTCCGGTACCCGTCCAGGGTGGATTATACAGTAAAAAACAAAAAAGAGCAGGCAGCGCTTCACATAAAGTTGTTATGTAAAAGTGGGCAGGTGGATGTTCCGATGGAATTGTCCATTTCTGCAGAAATCCAGGATTTCTGCTCAGAGTCCAGCTTGGCCGTCGCGTTCCCCTCTGGCTGTGCCGTAGCCCGAGCCCAGCGTCGCCTCCAGCCCGCCTCGGAGATGAAAATGGAACTATTTAGCATGTTGTTAATTTTTAATTTCTTTCTGTTAATGTTTCCTTAGGTGACCTGTCATCGAGAAACCTCGATTCCAGCCAGGAAATGTTTCGATCCGGTTTCCAGATGTGTGCCAAGGAGATGCTGCAGTACCTGGCCAAGCACGAGAACGGCAAGGAGCTGAAGCCGTCGCAGCTGGTCAGCCACCTGCACCGCATGGCCAGCGAGGTGCTGCAGGGCGGGGCGCCCCGCACGGCCGCCGACGTCCCTCCCAAGACGGGCGACTTGAAGGAGAAGCCGGCGGCGCTGGGCGAGGGCCACGGGAAGAACTGCGTGCCCGTGATCCAGCGGACATTCGCTCACTCCAGCGGGGAGCAGAGCGGCAGCGACACGGACACGGACAGCGGCTACGGGGGCGAGCTGGACAAGAGCGACTCCAAACCGGAGCAGCCCTATTTCAGAAAGGATACCGACCTCAAGTACGCTGTCCAGGAGAGAATAAGCTCTATTAAGCAAGAGACTGAGGACCCGCCGGCCAAGCGGAGCCGGCTGGAGTCGCCGCAGGACGAGGGCCCGTTTGGCAGTGACCTGATGGGCTCTCCCGGCAGCTTCCTGGGCCCCCACGCTCACCAGCCTCCCCTGTGCCTGCCGTTCTACCTGATCCCGCCGTCCGCCACCGCCTACCTGCCCATGCTGGAGAAGTGCTGGTACCCGGCCTCGGTGCCCGTGCTGTACCCCAGCCTGCCCGCCTCTGCCGCGGCGCTCACGGGCTTCATGAACCCCGACAAAATCTCCCCCCCGCTGCTGATGCCCCAGAGACTCCCTTCTCCTGTACCAGCCCATTCCCCCATCGACTCCTCGGCTCTGCTTCAAGCTTTGAAGCAGATTCCTCCTTTGAACTTGGAAACCAAAGACTGAGCGCAGTGTGACTGGTTTTTCTCTTTTTTTCTTTTTCTTTTTTTTTTTTTTTTTTCGTTTGAGAGACTGTTTCACTTTTATATATTGGCTGGACTGAGGTGTGGGGACGAGGTTCACTGTGTGTAGGAAGCTAAATCCCCTTTTCTCTGACTTGTCAGGTAGCTTGGAGAAGGATGAAGGATGCGCCCAGGTTAGCGATTGACAACTACTTCCAAAAGATTAACGAAGGGTTTAGGAAGAGTTTTGTGCTTCACCCCTTCCCTTCCTCCCTCTCCACATCTACAGAGCAACAGTTGACTTGGTCAGCTGCGAATCTTTTGCAAAGCTGTGAAGAAATGTTCCATGGGCAGACTCGGTTTGAGGGTCTGCAGATACAAAATGCGTGAATATAAAACACGGTACTTCCCTTGAGCGGCTCCGAGGGAACGGCCCTGCTGGCTGCTCGGAGCTGGGCTGGTGTCCAAGTGACCCTGAGTGTGGCATGGTGGTGGCAATGCCACCATGAGCACAGGAGGAGCAGGGCAGTGGTCACTGCAGGGGCAGCAGTGTCACCAGGAGGAGCAGGGCAGTGGTCACTGCCTGGTCACGCACAGGTCAGGCAGAGCCAAGACGGGTTTCTCTCCACACCTTTGCAGATACATAGATATTTTTTTAAGAAATAAAAGGTAGCTGCTGCTTGGAGCTTTCCATGGCGTAATCTAATAAATAAATTAACCTGCGCCCTTCCTGTAACTTGAGCTGCTACGTTGGGCCGGGTCGGAGGAGCTGTCCCTGGGATCACTGCTGGTGGCACCGGCTCCAGCCTCTCCTGCTGCTGCTGCACGGGCATGGCTGTGTGCCCTGGGCATGGCTGTGTCCCCTGGGGCATGGCTGTGTCCCCTGGGTGTCACCGTGTCCCCCTGGGGCATGGCTGTGTCCCCTGGGCATGGCTGTGTCCCCTGGGTGTCACCGTGTCTCCCTGGGGCATGACTGTGTCTCCCTGGGGCATGGCTGTGTCCCCTGGGTGTCACCGTGTCTCCCTGGGGCATGGCTGTGTCTCCCTGGGGCATGGCTGTGTCTCCCGGGTGTCACCGTGTCCCCTGGGTGTCACCGTGTCCCCTGGGTGTCACCATGTCCCCCCGGCAGTCACGGCGGTTTTCCCGTCGGGAGCCTCTGGCCGGGGGGAGCAGTGCAGCTGTGCCATCCGTGCTGAGCGTGCCCCTGGCAGTGCCTTTGGGAAATGACCACGCTGGGGGTGTCAAAGTCCAGCCCCAGGCTGCTCCCAGCAGGGTTTGGAGCAGCTGGGCTCCTGCTCGGCAAAGCCCGGCTCTCAGCCCCCGAGTTAAGAGAGGGGCTGGGTGGTGACGCTTGTGAACTGCAAGGAGCTTTCTCCACAGAGGAACATCATCTCCAGTTTAGCTTCTTTTTAACCAAAAAACCCCAGACTTCACTGCTAAGGGCAGTGCTCTTTGGAGGTTTTTTCCTGACTGGTTTTGAGAAACTGGTGAGCAGACCCCTGTCTGGATCCTCGTGTTGCCCTCCCATTGCACCAGCTGTTGAGATGCACTATGCTTGATTGCAGATTGTGTTCTAACGTTTATTTTGTTGTTGGTTTTTTGGGTTTTTTTGGTATACAGTTGTTGCCTTTATTTGTAAAATCCTGTTATAAATATATATATTATATAAATATATTAAAAGTTAAAACGTTTCAGATGTCTATTATTTGTATAACTACTTGAGCATAAAGAAGTGAGAAATATGAATGTATTCTTGTTTCTGGGTTGTCTTTTTTTTTTTTGAAGAGAAGAATATTCCGTTTTTCTCTCGGGAGAGGTACAGTGTTTATATTTTGGAGCTGCCTTCAAGGTGGGATATTGTACATATTTTTATCTTGAGTAAATGTTAAGTAGCTGTTTAAAAATGCTTAATAAAATAATTCTTTTCCTGTGGAAGATAAGGGTTTGCCTCCTGTGCTTTGCAATGTTTGAGCAGGGTCATTCCACGGGGTCTGGTCCAGCAGGGGATGGCACAGGCAGGAGCAGGATCCTGGGGTTCAGGGAGAAGGGGGGATGAGGGGTGCAGGGAGGATGAGGGATTGTGGGGTGCAGGGAGGATGAGGGATTTTGGGGTGATGCAGGGAGGATAAGGGATTTTTGGGGTGCAGGGAGGATGGGAGATCTCAGGGTTCAGGGGGAGTGATGGATTTTGGGGTGCAGGGAGGATGAGGGATTGTGGGGTGCAGGCAGGAGTGAGGATTGTGGGGTGCAGAGCCCTGCTCCCCCCACAGCTCCTCTGCACTCGGTGCCTGGAGGAGCTCAGGTCCCATTACCCGTGCCACCAGGGATATTTATTTATTTTAACTCCCTTGGCACCTTCGTGGATTTTTTTCCTTGCAGCCTCGAGGGAGGTGCCTGGAGAGCCTGGCTGGCTTTCCTGCTCTCCTGATGTCACGTTGTGCTCCCTGTGTCTGGCACTGGCTCCTGGGCCCCAGGCTCTGTGGGGAGGGGGCAGCCCCTCACCCTGGGCTGTCTCCACAGGTGATGCCCAGTTCCTGGAGGAAAATGGACTTGCTGCAAACTGGTTTTGCTTTAGCACCCTCAGCCTGTGTCCCAGCTGCCCAGGACTGCCAGGGATGGTGCCCAGCCAGCCCCTGAGGGGTGTGAGGGTCACTTTGCTGGAGTGACCCCTGCCACCCCCACTGTCCCTGCTTTGGGAATTCCAGCTGGCACTGGGGCTGCAGGAGCAGCCCCTGCTCCCAGTGCTGCAAAATGAGCCAGAGGGCAGGGTCCTGCCCCACCAGGGCTCCTGCCAGCCCCTCCAGCAGCACTGCTGGATTCTGGGCTCCACATGGACCAACAAGGACCCCCAACCTCCCCCAGGGGCGGAAGAGGGGTGAACAAGGGGTGGTGGCAGGACTCGGTTTCCCAGAGGGCTGCCTGTGTGTGCACGGGGCACACAGGCACTCTGAGGGGCATTTGGGATTTTCACTGTGCAGATGAATCACAGAATGTGGGGAGTGGTTTAAGCTGGGCCAGCACTGCTCAGTCTGGGCTGAGCATCTCCAGGACCCCACATGGAGAGGCCAATGTTGGACTGTGGTTAGAACTAAAGAAACCTGAGCTTAAGTACGCTAGAAAAAAATGCTGCTTGGTTTAATGTGTTTGGGGCCTGCACACGTCCCAGAGTTCATGTTATGTTTCCTTTAATTAGGGCTAAATATTGATCTTACTGAAGCTGTGTAACCACCCCATTTGGGGACAGCATTTGGTGCTCTGTGCAGAGGTGTCTCCGCCTTGGGACCCTCTGGATTTCTGGCTCCTTTCCATGGCTCTCACTCCCTTTTGGTCCTCATTTTCTGACCCCCCTTGTCCTATGGTGGGACAACTTGTAGGAGTTCCAGATCCTCACTCATGGAGGGAAAAACTGAAAAAAAACCAAACCCACAAACAAAAAAAAAAAAACCAGAAAGAAAAATAAAACAGTTGAAGTTGAAGGGGGAACATTTACTCAAGAAAAAAGATTATTAGGGGCTGGGAATTTTCTCTGCTGCCCTGGCCAGATGCCAGTGGGACAGGTGAGTTCTGTGGGGCAGACAGGGGCAGGGGCTGCACCTGTGGTGGCACCGGGTGGGGACCAGAGCAGCATCCTCAGAGAAGGAGGGGATGGAGGATGGATGGATGGATGGATGGATGATGGATGGATGATGGGTGGATGGATGGATGGATGAGGGATGGATGGATGGATGGATGGATGGATGGATGGATGATGGATGGATGGATGGATGATGGATGGATGAGGGATGGATGGATGGATGGATGGATGGATGGATGGAGGATGGATGATGGATGGATGGATGGATGGATGGATGGATGGATGGATGGATGATCGATGGATGAGGGATGGATGGAAGGAGGGATGGATGGATGGATGGAGGGAAGGAGGGATGAGGGATGGATGGATGAGGGATGGATGGATGGATGGATGGATGGATGGATGAGGAATGGATGGATGAGGGATGGATGGATGGATGGATGGATGGATGGATGGATGGATGGATGGATGGATGATGGATGGATGGATGGATGAGGGGATGGATGGATGGATGGATGGATGGATGGATGGGAGGGAGGGATGGATGGAGGGATGGATGGATGGATGGATGGATGGATGAGGGATGGATGGATGAGGGATGAGGGATGGATGAGGGATGGATGGACGGATGGATGGATGGATGAGGGATGGACGATGGATGGATGGATGGACGAGGGAATGGATGGATGAGGGATGGATGGATGGATGGATGGATGAGGAATGGATGGATGAGGGATGGATGGATGGATGGATGGATGGATGGATGAGAATGGATGGATGAGGGATGGATGGATGGATGGATGGATGGATGGATGGATGATGGATGGATGAGGATGGATGGATGGAGGGATGGATGATGGATGGATGGAAGGAGGGATGAGGGATGGATGGATGAGGGATGGATGGATGGATGGATGGATGGATGGATGGATGGATGGATGGATGAGGGATGGATGGATGGATGGATGAGGGATGGATGGATGGATGGATGAGGGATGGGTGGATGAGGGATGGATGGAAGGAGGGATGAGGAATGGATGGATGGATGAGGGATGGATGGAGGGATGGATGGATGGATGGACGGATGGATGGATGAGGGATGGATGGATGGAGGGATGAGGAATGGACGGATGGAGGGATGAGGGACGACCCCCGGCGCGGCGCCAGCCCGGGACAGCCCGCCCGCCCGCCCGCCGCCCCGCCCGCCCCGCCGGGGTGTGCTGAGTTCCCGGGCTTGTTTTCATGGTCTCACCCAGCTCTGACCTGCCTCAAATGTTGACACAATGTCACGTTTCCGACTGCAGTCTTTCATGTGCAGCCGGAGGCTAAATACGGCTGCTGGTTCCTGGAAAAAGACGTGCCTGGCACCCTTTCAGCAGAAACCCGATCCCCATGCAGGCTTGGCACAACAGCTGAATAACACGGCAATAACTCTT
The DNA here is from genome assembly GCA_034336665.1 of Luscinia megarhynchos. Taxonomy (NCBI): domain Eukaryota; kingdom Metazoa; phylum Chordata; class Aves; order Passeriformes; family Muscicapidae; genus Luscinia; species Luscinia megarhynchos. The sequence goes on along the minus strand of CM067575.1, from coordinate 1,248,754 downwards.
TCAGCAGCATTTCAACCCATAAATAGGGCTTCCCGAGCGACTCCTTGAAGTCAGACAAGGAGGATACAATCATTTTAGGCAAAAAAATAAAAATAAGTGAGGTTAGTGTGCGTGAAGAGCGGCTGCTGGGGGCAGCGGGGTCAGGCAGACCAGAGGGTGCCGTGGAGGTGCTGAGTGAGGTTTGCTGAGTGGGAGAGCAGGATTGCCTCAAAAGGAAAGAAATGCTCCTGAATTTTTTAATGTCTCGGTCCTGTTTCATACCAGCCCTGTGGAGGCACGGGGAGAGCCTTCCTGAGAGCCAGGGCCTTTCCTAACCCCGCTGAGGACACACAGACACATAATTTTAGCTTTTCACCACCTGTTTGGAAAGCTCCCGGAGCCGAGCTGTGGGACTGGATGGTTTTTACAGGCAGTACCCCGGGAGCTGCTTATTTGCATTATGCATGGACCAGGGCCTAAAATAATCTGCAGTGACGCACATTTTTTTTTTTTTTTTTTGCTGTGATTCTTTTTTTCTTCCCCCCCTCCCCTTTTCCAGGACTCCGTTTTCTGAACGTGCCGTGACTTTTGGAGGACCACGCCAGCCCCGGGGCTGCCGGGCACTGATCCAGCAGGTCGGGCTGAGCTGGGGGGAGCTGCCCCATGCCCTGGCTGTGGCACACAGAGGGGGAAGAGGGAGAAGAGGGAGAAGTGCCCTCGTGCTCCGCCTTGGCTTTCATCTGCAGAGCGTGTAGCTGCAAGTGCGGCGTGTTTACAAATGCAGGCATTGCAAGATCCCTTGAACTGTGTCCTAGTACAAAAGAGGCTTTGAAACGAGAAACACGTTGTCATGGCATGTTCCAGGCCAGCAGCACCAGACTGAACCAGATAATTGCTGTTTCTGCTCCGGCGTGGAAAAAGCAGCAGGTCTTGAGCAAGGCTGCTTTTTTTTTTTTTTTTTTTTTTCCCCTTTAGACGTTTGGTGTGATGCTCGGGATGGGAGGAGAGGGCTGGGAATGCCCGGGCAGCGGGGCAGAGGAGATGGTGTGCACAGGGCTGCAGGCAGGATGACTGTGCTGGCCCAGCCCGTGTAACCATAGCCGGCAGGGGGGTGACACTGACCCCGGCTGTGTGACACGGGCTGCCCGTGTTTTGTAACCCTGGCGTGCTGCCGGCGCCGGGAGATGCGGCTCTCGCTGCTCCCTCGTGTTCCAGACCTTTCCCACTGCCCTTCTGGGCCACTTGAGAGCTCTCCCGGTGCCTTGGTGCCAGCAGAGCTGCTAATTGCAGCGAGCACTGCTGGCCCTGGCAGGGCCCCCTGCCCTGGCAGCGCTGGGCTTGGCTCGGGGTGTCTGTGCCCTCACTGCTGGGGCACCCCTGTGCTGGGCTGCAAGAAATGGAGGATCAGATTTGTACCTATTTTGGAGTCATTTATTTCTTAGACGTGTGTCTTCCTCCCAGGTGTGTTTCTGCCCCAGGCTCATCACCCCATGGAGGCAGTGATATCCCACCCAGTGCCTTTGGAAATGGCCAGACAGGAAAGCTGTGCATGGGAAGGGTTTTTCACCACATGTGCCTCGTTAAAACTGCAAACTGAGCAGGCTGGTAACACCACACAGCTGATGGAAACAGGAATGCCTGGAAATAAGAGGCAGCTCCTCTGGTGCTCGTTGCTGTCCTTGGGAGCTGGCTGCTCCTGGCATCCAACACCTTGTACCACCCAGAGGCAGGCCTGGCTGAGGCAGGTGGTGTTTGCTGTGGGATGGCCCGTGGTGATCTCAGCCCTGCCCATGCCCACGAGTGACCCTCTGCAGGGTGGCAGTGCTGCTGGGAAAGGGCTGGGTTGGCATTACAGCTCCATTTACCTCCCTGCTCTTTGTTCAGTGCCCAGGATGGGCTCCCACGTTGTTGTTTTCTGAGCACCAGCTCAGCCCAAGGAGGATGGCCACAGGCTGTGGCTGCCAGAGCTGTCACCAAGAGGAATAATTAGTTTCTCTCTGTACCACAGCTTTATCCTCCCTTCAGGGTGCTGCTGAGGAACAGCAGCATTCCCTCCTCTGTGCCATGGCAGTGAGAGAAAAGGCTGAGATCTGTCCTGCTTTGGAAGGGCTGATGAATATGCAAACTCTCAGGGCTGCAATGTTGCTGATCCGTGTCACGGGGTGTGCAGGGAGCTCGTGTTGTGCTGCTGCCTGAGGATGTGTGCACCACCAGTGTGCAGCTGAGCAGCTTAGGGAAGATTTAACTCTTATTTCTATTCCTGACACTGAACATTAATAAGGTTATGGCCATGCTGGGGGCCTTTCCCAGTGCCCTCCTCCTGCTGTGGCAGGGCCTGGGTGCTGCTGGGGGGGTTTGGCTGCAGCCATTGATGGGGTGAAGCTCCATCCCAAATGGAGGCAGTCACTGGTGATCACCTCGTGGTCTTGGTGCATGTGTTGTGAAACTGGCGTGATTCGAGATGAAACGTGACCTGTGGGCACAGGCAGCATGTTGTGATGCATTCAGAAAGGCTGGGGCTGAGAGCTGTTGCTGCTGGTAGCACACTGTGACACCCCAGCTCGCCCTGCTCCCGTTGAAACCGGGGGGAGGTCTGTCACTGCCTTCCTGAGTGCTGGACTGCATCCAGGCTGCACTTCACGGGATGCATCATTCCGAGGGCTAGAGAGGCACAGGCAGTGGGATTCCTCTCTCTCCCCATCTCTGCTGCTCAGCTGTGTGCCTTGGAGCCGGCTGGGCACGAAGCACCCGGCCTGGCTCTGGGGCAGCCCGAGGAGGAGCTGCTGCTCCCGAGGCTCTGCCAGGGCTGGCAGCCCCCTGTGACCCGGAGCGCTGCTGTGGGGCCACAGGAGGCAGGGGTTTCAGCAGCACTGCCTGTGCCAAGCGTTTGACCCGCCAGTGCTGGAGTCGGCACGGAAAGCCCGGGGAGCCCAGGGGGGACCCTGGCTCTGCACACGCGGGTCAGGACGCGCCTGGGGAGGGGTTTTCTTGATTTCACACAAACGTTTGGCCTCAAAGAGGTGCCGGTCGCTCCGGGGCTGAATTCCCCTGGGGCATGGGAGGCTGCTGGGAGCGCCAGCCCAGCCACACCGGCCCCTGGTGAGCCCTGGCTGGAGGATGACTCAGGGCCCCGTGGAAGGAGGGGGTGGCAGTGACCCCCCCCAGTGCTGCTGGGGAACTGAAGCAATCTGTTTATCATGGAAAAACTGCTCTTTGCAGCAATTCAAACGGAAACTTCCCAGAATGAGTGTGGCAGAGCTTTCCCCTTGAATCACCGCGCTCCCGAGAGCCGCTTTCTAAGAGGTGCCCTCGGGAGCGCAGTCACCGTGCCCGGGGCTCCCTCCGGGCGGCACAGCCACCTCCGTCCCTGCTGGACCCGCTCCGCGGGAGCGCTGCCCTTCCCGGGGGGACAGGCGCGGGACCACCTGCTCACGGTGACGGACCGGCCGGGGAGGCTCCCACCCGGCTGTTTGCCTGTTTTCCCTTCCCTCCGGCTGCCCATCACCCTTTCCGCGGCTGGAATGAGTGTCCCGGAGTCACGGGGAGTTCAGCCTGGAGCTCTGGCAGGCGGGTGAATAAGTGGAGGGAGTGAGTGATGCCTGACTCGCCCCGCATCCCGGGCTGTGGCACACGCTGCCCTGGGGCTGCCCAGGGATGCAGGATGGCCAGGGGGACCACAGCGATGTGAGCCCCGAGCAGACTGGGCGAGGGGCAGGGAGGGACAGCAGGTTACAGCACGCTGGCGATCCCACCGCCATCCCCCAGAGCGGAGCTGCCGGGGAATTTTATCCCTTTTCTCCCTTTATTGCTGGCAGCCCCGCGGTGCTTGTCCCCATAGTAACAGAGCAGGCTGGCACTGCGGCTCCCGGTGACATCCCTGCTCCCCAGGGACCCGCGTGCTCCGGCCCCAGCCCCTCAGCCCTGCTCAGCATCCCGGGGACAGCTCTGCTGCTCCTGGAGCCTGCCAGGCTTCCCCTGTGCCTCGGGGAAAGCGAGGAGCTGCTGCGGCTGCTGCCGGAGCTTGAGGTGCACGGTGGTCAGGACAAATTCAGGCGCTCTCTGTATTCTGGTCTTGAAGTCAGCAGTTTATTGCATCGGGAGTGGGTGAGCAGGGCTCAGCTGGGAGCTGCCAGATGCTGCTCAGAGCAGGCCCGGAGGAGAAAGATAACAAAGGGGTGAAAGCAAGGGTGAGGGGTGCAGGGACAAGAGCAAGGGACAGAGAGGGTGTCTGAGGGTGTAAGAGCAAGAGAGAGATTTTTCCATTTACAATACAATAAATCTTCTTCTATGGTGAATATTCTAATTTCCACAACCAATCTAGTACAAGATACAAATTCTCTAACATTTACCTACAGCCTATAGGAATCACTACATTTCCATGTCTTACTACTTTCTTATCTCTAAACCTTGTCTTGGAGCCTTCCTGCCATGCCTGGAGAGGGTCTCTGCTGCTCTTTGGTGTGTTTGCAGCAACTGGTGTTATCTTAACAAAGGGAGATCTTCAAGCATCCACACTGCTGCTCTCAGCCACTCAAACACTGCTTTTGTTTCAATCTCGCTTATGGTTTCCATATTCTGAAAATCTTTTGCTAGGCAATCATATTACAAGGTTTTCCTGATTCATCCTTCCCAGGAGGTGTGGGGCTGGGCTGGTGGCAGGTCCCTGTCCCCAGGGCCGGGCTGTGCCCCACGTGTGTGTGAGCAGCAGGTGTGTGTGCTGCTGGGGCAGGAGCCACAGAGGGGTTTCCAGCCAGCACCTGGGCACTTGAGGTCAGGAGGCACCTGCAGCACGAGCCTGCTGAGCCCAGCAGCGAGGCAAAGGTGTTTTGAAGGAGACTGGCAGGACGGAGATCTGTGCTCGGATCCCGGAGCCGCTCGGGAGATGAGTCAAAGGATTCCTGAAACAATTAGAGCTGTGAGGTGCAGCAGCACATCCACCAGCAGCAGCTCTGCCAGGCGCCCTCGGCCAGCTGCTCGTGCTTTCCCTTTAATAAGGCACATTAGGCAATTTCCCATTTAAAAATGTTTATGGGAATATATAAATATTCTCTTATACAGAACTTGCCTGGCCCTCTGTGCAGAGTGGTGGCAGGAGTGACTGGAATTGTTATAAACCCATCCAGAAAGCTGCAGCTGGAGGTTCAGCACGTGGGATGGAGCTCAGAGCCCCCAGGGGCTGGCTCCTCCAGGTGCCAGGATGGGACACCTGGCTCCGTGGGACAGAGCCCCAGTGGGCAGGACAGGGCCACCACAGGCTGTGCCACGTCCCTGGCAGCGTGGGCAGGGTTTTCCCTCGTGTGATTTCCCAATGGCCACAGGAAGAGCTTGCACAGACCCGATCTGGATTTAATCAAAGGAATTTTTTTTCTTTTTTTCATTTGCTGTCTTATGTGCTGACCACCAAACCACATCCTTCGAGCCTGAGCCCAGCACAGTGAAACAAAAACTAGCAAAAACTAGGCCAGGGCTTTTTGCTAGGTACTTTTTTTTTTTTCTCTTTAGTGCATCAGTTGGGTGCAAAGCTGGCACACACCCCTGCTCCCACACTGCCCCTTCCCAGGGCAGTGTGGCATTTCCAGCACCCCTGAGCCAGGCACTTGCAGCCCCACGTGAAACCTGGGAACCATCCAGATTATGTGCACTGAGCAGGGCGTCAGTGGGAAGCAAACAGAGAGGAATAATGAGCAATGACGTGCTGGCAGACCCTGTTGGGACCTAATAAGGCACCAGGTGGGGACTGTCCTTGGCTCTCGCCCCGTGCTGGGATGGTGCAGCCTGGCTCTGGGGTCAGAGCAGAGCAGAGGGGCCCGGTGACCCCAGTGCTGGTGGGAGCAGTGGCTGTGCTGTCACACTGTCCCACAGCACCCAGGGGCGAGGTGCCTGCGCAGGGGAGTTCTCACCCTCACAGAACAGAGAGCAGCTTTAGTGCTGTACTTTGCAAACCAAAGCCAGCCGGGAGTTTCTGCAGCGTCTGCCGTCCCTGCAGAGCTGTTTAGTCATGCCTGGTGTGTGTGCATGTGAGACAGTGAGGGGAGGGAGGCTCGAGGACTTTGCAAAGATTAAAGATTTATGCTGACCCTTGAATCTGATCCAAGGCTACTAATCTGCCCTGATCCTATCATCTGCTCAGGGTGGATCTATTTCACTTTCCTTTATGGTGCTCCTGACTCATTCCACTCCCACTCCAGGCCAGTCCAGTGGGAATGGGAAGAGCTACCACATATTTGTTTGGGTTTGCATTTAAAGCTCTGGACCTGTAGTGGGTGCAGCTCATAAAGGAAACCAGTGTGGATAAGATATGGGTGAGCTGAATGCTTGGAAACCACTCCCAAACACAAGCTGAAGTGGTTTGAAATCAAGGTGGAGTGATGTACCGAAGGCACAATACTTGGCAGCTACGCCCAGCGTGTGAGAAAGGCATTTAAATCCGAGGAGGCGAGGCAGGCAGGGCAGCCCTGTGCTCCTGCGGGGAGGGCAGTGCCGCCGCCCTCCTGCCCCTCTCTGCCCCCGCTGAGCCCCTGCACAGCCCCCAGGGAGCTCTGCCGGGGTTCCCGGCACTGCCCTGTCCGGGAAAGCCTTGCTCGTGCTCCATCACCCCGTGCTGAAAGGCTCCTGCTGGCTGCCGGGGGCTTTGGTGTGACAAACAATGCGCGGGGGAGAACGCACACCTGATTTTTCAGAGGGCAGAATAAATCTCCTCTGCCTTCACACCACAAAATAGTGTGGCAGGAAGAGAAATAGGAGCTTTCCAGCCCCCAGCTCTTGTGTGCTGCAGGCACACGTGTGTGGAGGGAGCTGGGGATGCCGGAGCAGGCTGGCCCGGGCGGAGAACACCCCGGGCAGACAGGCAGACAGCATCAGTCACACGGGCTGCACTGGATGCAGTGTGGGATATCCTATTTCAGATCCCCTGGGACATCCTGTTCTCCTGATAACTGGTGATATGTAAATATAGCAAATGCAAAGCCAGGCACTTTCCTAGGTGCCCGGCCCAGGCTGCTTATAGAGCAGGGCTGAGCCCCAGCGGCGCTCTTGGAAACACCCATCTGCAACTGTGACACAGGCAGCAGGCTTTATTTTTAGTTTGAAACGAAGTTCCTGTTTGTAAGGCCAGAGGGGTTACAGGAAGAAAAATTACGAAGTGGGATCATTTACTGCTATTTTCTTTTCACGTGTCCTTCCTTCCTTCCTCCCTCCCGAGAAATGGGATGTGGCACATCGCTGTTCCAGGCTGCGGTGCTCGCTGCTCCTGCTCCCTCCGGGAGGCCCAGTAAACCTTGTGTAACAAAAGGCTCCGTGCTCGCAGCCCCGCCGGTCACCCCCGGCTCCGCCGACCTCACGGAAACCAGACTCGCGGCTCCTTTCGCTCTCAGCGTTTTGGGGTGACGGGCAGGGCACGGGCATCCCTGCCTGGCTCATCCATCCCGCTCTGGGCAGACCCGGCAGCCGCGGGATGGAAGGAAACCATGGGAACTATTCGGTCAGGTCAGCCAGAGGAGCCGCTTTAATGAGCTCTGGTTAATTAGCGGGTGTTAATTAGCAGCCCCTCGCCCCGTCCGCATCCCAGGGCTCCTCCGGGCGGGGTCACCGCGCAGGGATGGTTTGGGCAGGTGCCCTCCTGCTTTTCTCCCTCCCCTGCCCTGCTGGAAAGGTAATCCCGAGCTGACAGCAGGGACACCGCGGGCTGCCGACGGGAATTCCCAGCTGCGAGCTGCGATTCGGCTGCTTCTGGTGTGAAGGGAACGGGCGGTTTTGCTAATTCCCTTGCACTTGGGTTTAATAAAGCAGGATTTGTCTGGTGGGAAAGGGCAGCAGTGGGATTTGAGCTGTGTGAGTCTCATGACTGGTGCTCGCCTGGCTGGGGGGAAGCATCGATTGCATTCTGTCTCTCCCGTGTTCTCGTGTTTTTAAACATGATTGGAGTGCCCACAGCTTCGGGTGAGCTTTATTGGGGATTAGTTTATTTTAAAAATCCATCTGCAGATACTTGCACTAAATTCTCTTTTCCAGAACTGCAGTGCCCTATGTCTTGGGAGAACCAGGGCTGCTCAGTTTGTCAGTGACAAAGATTCATGTAAACTGAGAAAGGATAAAGAGGGGGTGACCAGGACATGGGGGAGAAGGGGCAAGTAAATATCTGGTACAGCTCTGTAGGCAAAAGAGATCCTTCTGCTTCTGGATTTATTGAGAAAGGCCCCAATGGAAATTTAAAATCTGGATCTGCATCAAATCCTCAAAGTTCAGGGAGTTTAGAGCGAGGAGTTCGGTCCATTCCATCACTCAGCAGAGCTGTCTGCAAAATTCACATCCCAATACTTTTTTCCACTCATAAATTCTGCCAAAGATGTGTGCTGGGATGTGAGATATTTTTCTTCTTTTTCATTCCCTTTTGCTAATTTAATTCCCAGATCTAAATCAAGTTTTCCATCTCAGACTTCCAGGAGCTGGGATGCCTTGTTTGCAGTGGGGAAGCTTTGCTGTGGTGTGGTGGGGGCTGAAAGCTTCACCTGCCTGCAGGTGACCAAGACAAGGTGAGGCCTCAGGGTCAGGCTGCTTTACTGCCAGAGCCCAAGTTTTGGGATGTGCTAGGGAGAAAATCATTCCAGTGCTCCTGCCCTTCTTTCCTTTGTTATCAAGAGGTTAAAACCCAAGCCATTGTTGGGATATGCACAAATATGTCACTGATGAGGGCCCTGAGCAACCAGGCAGATTTTCTGAGCAGCCTTGAAGCAGCAAGGCAGAGCAGCCACATGCTGGGCTCTCCCTTATTCTTATTCTTTTCTGTTTTCTTGGGTGTACAATAAGAGCTAATCAAAGTGATGCTCTCCAGCAGGCTTTTGTGTATGGCATTACAGCAAAATCCTAAATTCCCCTTCCTGCTCATGCATACAAAGCAGGAAGAGCTAGGATGGCTGCAGACTATTTTCAGATGATTTAGCCAGAGAGGAGATAACTGGATGGCTGGAAGGAGGAGCATTTATAGGAAATAACCTTGCAGCACAGCTCCGACATGATGGTGAGGTGCCCAGCTCCCTGCTCCATGAAATGCCAGCAGGGAAGGTGACAGAGGAGGTGACCAAGGGCAGCACAGGCAGAGCACCAGAATCCAAGGCAGGAGAGGCTGCAGGGTGGGCTGGGTGCTCCCTTCTGTCCAGATTTCAGCACTGACACACGTGAAGTTGCCCTGCTCAGTCCAGGACTCTCACCAGGTGCTGAGGTTGGCTGTTAGGCTGCTGTAAGTCCGTGCAGCTCAGCTGGCTGGGGGGCTCTCTCTACCTGCTGCTTCTTCCCCCCAAAGGCAAAGGCATCGCCTGGGGTTTGTCAGGAGCAAAGCTGGGTGCTCCTTCTCCACCAGGTGAGAGCAGCAGTGATGGGGACACCCCGGAGATGCTCCTGCTGCTCTCACCTGGATGGGCTCGGCTTTGCTGCTGTCCATCTCCTGGGAGCAGCTCGCTGCAGGTAACATCCCAGCTCTGGATTTATTCCAGCGCCAGGCAGGAAGGCTCGTGGTGCCCCTGTGCAGGGAGGGCGAGGGTGAGGATGAAGGCGCAGCTGAGCGCTGTGGGAAGGAGGGAGGCTTTGGTGAGGCTGCACCCCCATCTGCTGGGAAATCCGAGCAAAGGCAGCAGAGCCGCTGGCCGGGGAGAGCACTGCAGGAAAGGGGAAATGCCCGTGCAGAGAACACAAGCGAGGCTCGGGCTGCCCGGGATGTCACCGCCTCCAGTCCGGGATCTGCCGGGGCTCATCCCATGCCCGTCACACTGAGAGGGACTTGCTGGGGACAGCCAGACCCTCTGCAGAGTCTGGGCACCCAGCTGTGTGTGCAGAGCCGTGTCTGGGCCTCGCTTGGGGGCTGCTTGTGCTTGCACTGCAAGAAAGGGTTTGTTTTTCCCTTGTAGATTGAAAATCTAACTTGCAGAAAGGGTGAAATGCGGTGACTGGGCTGGCCCAGGCCCTGACTGTGCACTGAATCTGCAGGCTGGGCCTGGCTGCGTGCAGGGCCTCTGCAAGTGCCAAGGTCACTGCTAATAAATCTGACTGGAGGACCAGGAGAATTTATTGAACTTACTGCTAACACCAGGCTCCTTTTTAACTCTCTCTCTCTTTTTTTTTTTTTCCCTTCTGCTGATTCATGCTCCTGCTCCCTCAGCACTGGGAGATGCCAGCATTCCTAAAGGTCATCACTTGCACGCAGCAGCTCCTGCTGGGGAGTGTTTGCCAGCACCTACAAAATCGAAATGCTGGAGCTGCTGCCATCATTTATATTCCCCTGGCAGTGACAGACACTCACACAGTTGCCAGCTGCCACGTTCCCAGGCTTGGAGACTCCCCCAAGGTGAAGGAGGTGCCTGAAAAGTGATGAATGGAGCCGATACCAGGTCACCTTGGGGTGGGGATCCTCACCTGGGCTCAGCTGCAGGCAGCCCTCTCAGGGAGCCCCCAGTGCCTGAGCTTGCACCCCTCTGGCTGGAGCCCAGGGCGTGCTGTCACCCTGGGGTCCTGTGACCCGGGAAACGGGATCCTGCTGGCGTCAGGAGTCACGCTGCTGCCCCAGCCTGTCTGCCCCCCCGCCACCTCCTGCCCTCCCACCTCTGCTCCCCGCTGGGACAAGGCTCAGGCTCTCCCGGCTGCACAAACAGGCAGGATTTTACGGCAGCGTGCAAACATCTCTGAGGAAATAAGTTATGGTTTCGTTTTTGTGTGTGTCTCCCTCTTCATGGCAAAGGGATATTTTTGGTTTAGCTCAAGCAGTAGCAGCACAACTGACATGTTTCTCTTTTTCAGGAGAGAAGTGAGGAGGACACAGAGAAACCCTTCCTTTGCCTGCTTGGGTTATTTAATTTTATATTTTATTTATACTGGCGCTACCAAAATCTGTATAAAATGACACAAAGGCTATTAGAGAATGAGGCAGGTTTAGAAACCAGTTGTTGAATGTCCATCTCTTTAGAAGTGACCACTAATCTTTAGAGGTGACCCTTTAAGGTTCTTTAACATAAGAAGACACATCTTGTATCTGCTATCATCTGCCTCTGTTTCTTTTGATATTATTCATTTTCATTTTCATGTGTGTTTCCCTCTTCATGGCAAAGGGATATTTCTGGTTCAGCTCAAGCAGTAGCAGCACAACTGACATGTTTCTTTTTTCAGGAGAGAAGTGAGGAGGACACAGAGAAACCCTTCCTTTGCCTGCTTGGGTTATTTAATGACTATTTATACTGGCACTACCAAAATCTGTATAAAATGACACGAAGGCTATTAGACACAAAGACTAATGACACAAAGGCTATTAGAGAATGAGGCAGGTTTAGGAACCAGTTATTGAATGTCCATCTCTTTAGAAGTGACCACTAATCTTTAGAGGTGACCCTTTAAGGTTCTTTAACATAAGAAGACACATCTTGTATCTGCTATCATCTGCCTCTGTTTCTTTTGATATTATTTTATGTGGGCCTTGAAAGAGCAGAGCTGGAAAGAGCTGCCTGCTCTGTTGTCCTCACATTCCCCCGACCCAAAAGCTTCTCCCTGGCTGGACAGGGAGGGTCTGGCCCGGGAGGCAGCCACAGTCTGAGACATTTCCCTGGAAGAAAAGCACATCCCAAGGAGCTGAGGGCGCTGACAGTGTGCTTGCCTGCCTGGAGCAGGGACTGTGAGCAGGAGGGAGCATCCCAGGGCAGTATTGTCACTGGTTTTGGCTCCTTGGGCAGAGGGGAGGTGCCAGCAGCAGGCAGTCTGCAGCTCATCACACCAATTAGTTCCTTTGTCTGCGGGAGGAGTCGTCAGCCAAAGACAAATTAAAGCAACGTCCAGTCAGATATTCTGTTCTGAGAGGAGCTGTCCTATTTTCCCATGCTAATGACAGGCTATGGAATCCGTGCACAACTTAGCTCCTTATTAGAACTAATTGGTGCCAGGCGTTCCGTCCTCTGATAGGGCTAACCGTGGGATGGCATTTTCTGAGTTAATGAACCAGAGAATGGATTAAGAACTTTCTGTGTGCAGTTCATATCTCAGCTTAATTGGAAGGAGTATATTAGTTGTTTTTTTTTATGGATACCAAGGGAAGCCGTGTTTTGGGGTGGAAAGCACAGGCACAAACGCCTCCCTGCCCCTGGGGAGCTGGGAATTTCCGATGTCAGCGCGGCAGCGTGTGAAGGCAGCGCCTTCCCCAGCACGGTGAGCCTGAGGAGGGGTGGGAGTGGGATTTATTCTCAATATTCCTCCAGGGCAGAGACCAATTAGAACAGATCTCCCCAGGCCGGGAGCCGCCCAAGGGTGGATGGAGATCCACACCCCCAGACCATCGTGCTCAGTTTGGTGTTTTTATACCCATCCCATCCTAATTGTTCTTTACACCTGTTTTACACTGCCCTGAAGAGTAGTGACAATCATTTTTTCTGCCTCAGAAATTACTTTATTTTTTTTCCTGTGTGATTTAGAACTTTTCCTTCTGCCAGCAGTGGAGAAAGAGAATCCTTTGCACGAGTCCCAGACACTGCATGTAACTTCTGCTCCATATCCAGGCAGCCCAATCCATTCTTCGTGCACTTTCTTAGCTCTTTAATCTTTGCAAAGATAAATTTTAAATAAATAATAATATTAACAATAATAATATTAACAACAACAACAATAATAATTTAATGTATTATGTAATTATAATATATAGCTTTATTATATTGTTCTATTCTTAATAATAATAATAATAATGTTGTAAAAATAATTTGAGAGCCATTGCAGGCAGGTGCAAAACAGTAGCACTTTTCCAGCCTATTGACAACCAACAAATCCTGTTCAACATCCATTAACAGCCCTTAATTTGAGTCATAAAAGTTTTGCTGCAGCATCATAGGAAATCCTGAGGAAAAAGATTGTGCTTCAGGGGAGCAGAAAATATTCCTCAGGCGTCCGGTGGGTTCCTTGTGATTTTATTTTTCCTCCATTTGCTCCCGCACGAGGGATTACACACCCCTCCTTGCCACACCCAACATGGCGGCTCAGGTGTGTCACGCCCCTTCTCGTCACACCCAACATGGCGGCTCAGGTGTGTCACGCCCCTTCTCGCCACACCCAACATGGCGGCTCAGGTGTGTCACGCCCCTTCTCGCCACACCCAACACGGCGGCTCAGGTGTGTCACGCCCCTCTCGCCACACCCAACATGGCGGCTCAGGTGTGCCACGCCCCGTCTCGCCACACCCATCATGGCGGCTCAGGTGTGTCACGCCCCTTCTCGCCACACCCAACGTGGCGGCTCAGGTGTGTCACGCCCCTTCTCGCCACACCCAACATGGCGGCTCAGGTGTGCCACACCCCTTCTCTCCACACCCAACATGGCGGCCCCGCCCTCTCCCGCCGCGGGTCCTCCCGCCGCCAGGGGGCGCTGCGGCGCGGGGCGGGGCCGGCCGGGCCGGGTGACCGCGCGTCACGTGACGGCGGCGGGGGGAGCCGGGCCCGGACGAGCGCGGGTGTCCCGGAGCGGCCGGCACGGCCGGCACGGCACGGCACGGCATAGCACAGCACAGCATAGCACGGCCCGGCACAGCCCGGCCCGCATCGCCCGCCCCGCCGGAGCCATCGCCCGGCCCAGCCCGCAGCGCCCCCGGCCCGGCCCGCAGCGCCCCCGGCCCCTCCGCCCGCCGCCACCATGCTGGCGCTGCTGTCCCGGCTGCTCGACTGGTTCCGCTCGCTCTTCTGGAAGGAGGAGATGGAGCTGACCCTGGTGGGGCTGCAGTACTCGGGCAAGACCACCTTCGTCAACGTCATCGCGGTGAGCGGGGCGGCGGCGGGGCCGGCCCGGCCTGAGCCTGAGCCTGAGCCTGAGCCGGGCCGGGGGAGGGAACCGGGGTGGAACCGAACCGGGCCGGGGGATGGAGCCGGGGTGAACCCGGGGATGGAGCGGGAATGGAGCCGGCGGGGATGGAACCGGCGGGGATGGAGCCGGGCCGGGCCGGAGCCGAGCCGGGGGATGGAGCCGGGCCGGGCCGCGGGATGGAGCGGGGCTGGAGCCGGGCCGGAGCCGGGCCGGGCCCGCAGGAGCAGAGTGCGCTCCCGGGCTGGATGGCGCTGCCGGGCCGTGCGGAGCTCCGCGTGCCGCCGATCCCCGGCGGGCTCGGCGCCGTTCCGTCCGGTGTCGGTGCGGCGGGGCTCCTGTGAGCAGGTGTGCGGATAACGTTGTGTCTCTTCCTTGCCGCCTCACTTGGGCTGCTTCTCCGTAGTCCTCAATCGTTTAAGTGTCGGCATCCACTCACGGTTCTCCTTCAAATATTTGCTTATCGATTGCTGAAAGCGATATCAGATCATCTCCTTCCCCTTAAGGTACAGCTTACCTAAGAAGTGCGGCTCACAAGCACGAGCCCGTCAGCAGCACAGTGCTGCACTGGGGCCTGCTGCTCTGCTGCTGTGCCGGGAGCAGGTCTAGGAGGGGTGTGGGAATACTCCTACACGAGCCTTTTCCATTGTTGAGCCAGATAAAGAGTGCCTTCGCCTAAATGGCGAGTTCAGCTTCATCAGTGTCCTGCTCTGCTGATGGATGTGATGCAAGACATTCCAGGAGACAATTTGGGAGCTCCTGGATTGGGCAGCCAGGGCAGCTTTTGGTTTTTCAGGGAGCGTGAGTGGCCTGAGGGCAGTGCACTAGGCTGGGAAAGCTGATGTCTCCAGCTTTAGGGTGAGCACACTCTCTTCAGCTTGGTTTTCGAGGCTGTGTTCTTAACACCATGGAATACTTGTAAGAATGTGTTTATTTAAGTGCCAGGTGAATGAGTTGCTGGCTGGGAAAAGGACTTTCATTCTCTTGCAGTTATGCATCATCCTTGCACACTGACAAACCCCCTGGCAAAACATTCCCAAGCCACTGTGTAGCCCAGGTGTGAGCACTCACTGGGCTTCCTGATAATCATGGAAAATGAGCTACTTCATGAAAGGTGACTTTTCTCTGTTAGCTGAAAGTTGCTGGAGTAACCCAGGAGTGCCAGGAGCCTTTTCTTTCACACTCTGCCAGTACATCTGGGCTCGGACTTGTAGAAATGGAGCTCTGAAATTGTTGCACAGCCTCGATCTGTGGCTGCTGAGCTGGCAGTGCTTGGAGTGTTTCTGCAGCTGGGGGCCCTCTGCAGTCTCTGGAGTCCTCCTGGTGATGGCACTTGACAAAAAAAACCACTTTACTTCTGTATAGTAGCAGCAGCAAAGTTTGGGGAGTTACCTGTGAAACTCACTGCAGGTCTGTGCACAGTCAGAGCTGCACATCTGCATCATCTGTGGCTGAGCCCCTCTAAGTTGTCTGCAGTGGGAGAAGTTCCCCTAAGTGAAGCTGGAGTCTGTTTGCAGCCTCCTCTGCGGGGGTTGAACCTTGCAAGGTTTCAGCCACATGTTAGGATCACACCCAGGCATTTATCTGAGCGAGTGCCATTCAAAGAGCCTTGCAAAACCCCGGGCAAGGAGGAAGCTGCTGAGCGTGCTGACACAGCCTCCTTAGCTGGTTTAGTTTGGAAGCATCAGGTCACACTTCTGAAGTTTTTAATTAGGACATCTGGTGAGTCTTTACACCAAAAAATAGAGAGGGAGGTTTTGCTCAGGTTTGTATTATTGGTTTAAACAAAATAATAGCATAAGCTTCAGTTACCAGTGCAAAATCACTTTTAGAGAAGTGCAGAGCTGACTTCTTACTTGCTTCCTTGACTGGCTTTAGTTCAGTCTGCATTTGGGAATGAGTGCAGGAAAAGAACAACTGCTCTCTGCAGGCCAGTTAATGGTTTGGGTGGATGAGGCTGTTGGGATTCCTCAGAAGTGAAATGAAAGGGATGACACAGCAGGATGTCCTGTGGGATAGCTCTGGAAGCTGGGGTGCACACCAGGAACCTGCTGTGGCTTGCAGGGTTGTGTGCTCCCTCACCAAGGGCTGTTGCCAGTCCCAGCAACAGAGAGTTTAATCCAATATAAATCTCTAATGTAATCTCTGCCCATCACATCAGGCACATGGAACTAGAGGGAGAACTCAACCCCTTACACAGAAGCTTGGTACAAGGCCTGGCTGCTGCTGAGGGGAACAGGCCATAGAGGCAGAGAGTCCAGCTCTAGAATAATCCTTTTCTGCATTGGTGAGGGGTTTCAGCCTTACCTTCCAACCAGGGCAAACAAACCCTTGATTGGTAATCAGACTAAACAAAGGCCTGGAGAGGCAGGACAAGAGGGAGTGGCTTTGAACTGAGAGATGGAGGGGTTAGATTTGGTACTAGGGAGAAATCCTTCCCTGTGGGGCTGGTGAGGCCCCGGCCCAGGGTCCCAGAGGAGCTGTGATCCTGCTGGATCCCTGGAAGTGTCCCAGGGCACAGGACAGGGCTTGGAGCACCCTGGGAGAGTGGCCATGACAGGGCTGGCACTGGATGGTTTTGGGTGTCCCTTGCACCCAAGGCCTGCTGTGATCAGTTTGATTAGAGCACAGTGTTAGCAGAGATCTCGTTAGGGCTGGATTCAGCTCGTGCAGCTTCTGCTTCTCTAAGGCTCAGCATTAGTCACTGTCTCTAATTAGATATTAAGCATAAGTTTTCCATGTGCATGAGTAAACTTGCTCACAAGGGAGGATATCATTCCTTCCTGCTCCTAATTTCCCTAATGTGGATGGCCTGTGGCTCCTGTTCAGAGAAACTGCATGTCATCCCAGGATAGCATCTGGAGCTGTGGGCTGCTGCTCTGAGCCCTGGGAAGGGCCGTCACTCAGAGCCTCTGCAGGGCCTTGTGCTGCTTGTGGCCACTCCCTCAGCCCTGGCTGTGCTGCTCTGGGGAGCAGGAGAGGTGAGGGGCTGCTCTGGCCTGTGCACAGCTGGAACACAGCTCAGGTAACTGGGCCTGCAGGATGGGGCAGCCCTGCAGCCTCAGCAGCGTGGCTCATGCACATCCTGGCCTGCCTGCAGTTTTGCCTGATGCCTGGTGTGTTGGTCCTTCAGCCAGGTGTTTGGCACTGGAGCAGCTCATTAGCCTGAGAGTCAGCAAGCAGAGATCTGGAGAAGAGGAGGTTGGATTTCCCTGATACAGTTATCAGGTTCAAGAGCTAAACCCAACCTGTTAGTGGTGACAGGGTAAATAAGGCCCCTTTTTAGGATTTGTGTCAGAGCCTGAATTAGTGTGGTTGTTTTTTTAACTGGAATATCTGGCAAGTGTTGGAATGAGGCTGTGGTTTCTAGAGAGAGGCAATTCCTGAAGTGCCTCTCTACAAAACATTCGTTTGGCCAGCTGGGAGCTGCAACTTCCTTCTGTTCTCATGACTGTTAAAAGTAAGTTCGACTTGAAGAAGCCACACCAGAGAAGTGCAGAAAAATAATGCTCTGAAAGAGCTCCACTGCTGTTTCAATGCCTTCTGAACCACCCAGGTAGGCCATAAATCCCACGTGTTGTCACTTCATACACACCGTGGCTAAGGGAGAAGGGTGATAAAATTTGAGGTGTTTCTTAATGGCAGAAGTCTCTTGAAATGCATTGCATCACTTCATTAGCTAATAAAGCTCCTAGGAGGTGACTCAGACCCTTTTTTGAGGTCCTGCTTGCTGTACCCTCGGTGAGCTAAAACAGGTGACTGAAATCAGAATCTCCTTTTTCCATCTTGGTCCTGAGTTCTCATGGAGTACTTTGTAAGCAGTGGCATCTGGATAAAGACACTTTCTTGACTATCAGAAACATGCAATGTCCTGAGCTCTCACATTACTGACTTCTACACAGACATGCCTTCTTTATTCTAGATATTTGCTAAGCAGTCCATGTCCTTTTAAATATTCAATTAAAGTCAGGGCTGGGGAAATAAAAATGCCTCTTTTTGTCATATACCATTGTTCTAGTTTCTGCAGGAATCATTCCTGGAAGTGCTGTTTGGGAAGCCTTTCAGGGATTGAAGCTTCCAATCTGGAGTTCAGGCTTCTGATCATGATCACAGGTAGCTGGGACACTGAAGTATTTGCTAGAGAAAGAAGCTGGACTGTGGAAAGTTGATTTGTCCATTTATGCTGCACTGCTTGGTTGAGGCTATGAGTGTTGCAGAGGAGGCTTAGTGTAGGGGTAGCTTGATATAATGCTAAAATTGCACTGCTTTTTAAATAATTCTTTTCAGAAGATGTTTTGGAGACATGCAGCATTTTTTTCTTAGTGTGAAAAGAAAGAAATGTTTAGGGATGAGCAGCAGGGTTTAATGTAATACTCTGGTTCAGGTGGATTGGGAGTGTCCTGGCTGGATTCCATACTCCAATGGTGCTGGCTCCTAGTTGGTTAAGCTTGTTTGTGATCTCATCTAGCTGCATGAAAAGTATTATGATTAAAGATAAAGCAATCTTTGCTGTGTAATAACCAAGTCTGTATGAAGAAATTGGGCCTCTAACAGTAGTGAATCATGTCAGCTTCACGAGATGCAAACTAAAGGCTGCCCTGACCTCTGATGGTGCAGAGAATGGCCTTGTGCAGGCTGTGGAATCAAAATCAATCTGCTCAGGGGGCTCACAGTCTGCTGAGGCCAGGCTGGACAGGTTTGGAGCAATCTGGTGTAGTGGAAGGTGCCCCTGCCCATGGCAGGGAGTGGAACTCCCAACTGAAACCACTCCACCATTCCACATCTCCCTGGAATTTGAGATTCTGGCTGGAGCTTATGGTTATGGAGAGGCAGATGAAGGAACCCGAATGTGGTTTTGTTTGGTTTATGTTTTTTGACTCAGGACAGCTGGAAATGGTAGGTTTAATAAGGTTGTTGTAATATTAAATTATAAAAGAGACTAAACTCACATCCTTTGTACACTTCTGGAATGCCAGGGGGTGGCAAGTTAAACACTTGTCCTAAGTTTTCCTCTGGGAAATGAGCTGTACCTGTAGCTGTAGCTGGCTTGTTCAGAAATGCTGCAGTCTGTGATTTAGTGCTGCTGCTGATCCAGGGTGAGCTAAACCCAAACTGATCCATGGAATGAAAGTCCCTTAGTTCAGTCTGGAGGCAGTTTTGCTGCTTTGAATAGTCCTTATCCAATGTAAGTACTGCTCTGGGTGAGTTCATGCTGCACTGAAATCTCATGTTTGGGGTCTCCAGGAGCTTTGAAGGGAGCATCTCAAACCAGGAGGCTGAAGGATTAGTCCTGTGGGCTCTTCGTGCATGAGGCTCTGAGATTGGCTCTGTTTAGTCTCCCTGTCGCTTATCTCCCACACTGCCTGGAGTTCACTTTGTTTGGTGACCTTCGGCTTGTGCTCTGCTGTGTGGTCCGTGTGACCTCGGGGCTGAGGCTTCCATCAGAGCTCCTGCCGGGCCAGCTGCTGCCCTTCCAGGAGCCCTGCCTGGTGGGGTGGGCACGGGGCTGAAAACGGGGCACTGCTGGGTTTGTCAGCAGCTGCTCCTGCTGTCCTTGATGAGTGTTCCAGCAGTGCTGCTGCGTGTGACAACAGCCAAAGGCTTTCCCATCGGGAACTGAAAATATTGCTGTGCATATCAAACCTGTTCTAAAGCCGGTGTTTTAGAAGGAGAAAGCATCTTATTGTGAGCACACAGTGACAGCACCGAGTACTCTGCTCTGGGAGGGAA
The DNA here is from genome assembly GCA_034336665.1 of Luscinia megarhynchos. Classification (NCBI taxonomy): domain Eukaryota; kingdom Metazoa; phylum Chordata; class Aves; order Passeriformes; family Muscicapidae; genus Luscinia; species Luscinia megarhynchos. The sequence goes on along the minus strand of CM067575.1, from coordinate 1,229,236 downwards.
GGCTGCTTCAAATGAAGTGACTGCTAGTAAAAGTATGTTCCTTTTGTTCTGCTCTTCGAGCAGCTTTTGCATATGAATACTCTAAGTTGAAGCTGAATTCTTGGCTTTTTTCCTCTGAGGAGGTAGTAAATAAAAGCCCTCTAAATTCTGAGTTTAGAGAACTGTTTCTGGGCCAAGACAGTTGAATGTGGTAGCAGAATCCATCAAAGGAGATCACTGTCTGCTGCTAAAATCCTTTACAATCGTTTTAACCAATTTTTGACCTGTCTCAGAAGGTGACTGCCAGTAGCACTGGCTGTGAGCAGAGAACACCCACACTCACATCCAGGGAAGGTCTTTCAGATGGAGACCTGAGCTGACCCCTGTGTTCCTGTCAGCTCTGGATTGTCCCTCTGCAAAGCAGAGAACAGGCAGCTGAAACTCAGCTTAGTGACTGCACTTTGTAAGGTTTTGAGGTTTTCAGCAAGTCAAAACAAGTTTGGGGATGTGCAGCGTGGGTAGAGAGCACTTGGGAAGGAATAAGATGCAGCAGCTTTCCTGAATTTTCTGTAAAAGTTTCCCTGTGGTGGGTCACAGGAATTTCAACATTACATTAAAGATGTGGCAAATGAAGTGCTGCTCCAATCTGCAGGAATCTGTATCCTAAAAGAGCAGTGGGAGAACATGAAATTGGTGCTGAACAGGCTGCAATTAGTGGGATGACTGGCACAGTGAGTGCTGCAAGGGAGGGCTGTAAACTCCTCACAGGGATGGGCAGGGAGTGTTTGGACAGCCTGGAGCCTGATGAGGATCACGATAAGGTTGTTTATGGGTAAGAATCAGGGGGAAGGCCAGCAAGGCAGATATCCTGCTGGGAGTCTCTTCTAGACCACCCAGCCTGGGATGAAGAGGCACCAAAACCCTCCTTAAGCTGCTGGGAGAAGTCTCACCGTGGCTAGGCCTTGTTCTCAAAGGAGACCTCAGCTTCCCACATGTCTGCTGGAAATAAACCCAGCAGGGAGGTGATGAGACCAGGAGGTTCCTGGAATGTGTGTTCCTATTGATGAGAACAGCTCTCGAGAGAAGGATCTGGAAGGATCTGAGTGGGAATAGTTGGCAGCAGCTGGGGTAAGGCTCAGCAGCACAGAGATGGAGGCTCGGGGAGTGCTTGGGAGTGCTGGGATAGGAGCTGTGGGTGTGGGGTGTGACTGTGGAGGCAGGAATGTGGAGGCAGGAATGCCGTGGTGCTTGAGCAAACCATGACAAGTGACCCTTCAGAGGCAGGATGGGTTTGAGGAGCTGACCTGAGCTGCCCCAGCCATGGCAGCACAGCTGAGCATCAGCTCTGAGCTGCAACGGGCAGCCCCTGCACTGGCATTTGGGGCAGGAATGGGGAGCCCCTGCACTGGCATTTGGGGCAGGAATGGGCAGCCCCTGCACTGGCATTTGGGGCAGGAATGGGCAGCCCCTGCACTGGCATTTGGGGCAGGAATGGGCAGCCCCTGCACTGGCATTTGGGGCAGGAATGGGCAGCCCCTGGACTGGCATTTGGGGCAGGAATGGGCAGCCCCTGGACTGGCATTTGGGGCAGGAATGGGCAGCCCCTCCACTGGCATTTGGGGCAGAATGGGCTGCTCCTGGTCTGGCATTTGGGGCAGAATGGGCTGCTCCTGGTCTGGCATTTGGGGCAGAATGGGCAGCCCCTGCACTGGCATTTGGGGCAGAATGGGCAGCTCCTGCACTGGCATTTGGGGCAGAATGGGCAGCCCCTGGACTGGCATTTGGGGCAGGAATGGGCAGCTCCTGCACTGGCATTTGGGGCAGAATGGGCTGCTCCTGGACTGGCATTTGGGGCAGAATGGGCAGCCCCTGGACTGGCATTTGGGGCAGAATGGGCTGCTCCTGGACTGGCATTCCCACTGGGCACCCACCCTGTTAGGAAGGACAGAGTGGCTTCTGAAGCAGTGCTGCAGGCTCTGAGCAAGCTGCTCGTGCAGCCCTGGTGCTGCTGGCCACACTGCTCCTGACACAAGCCAGGAGCTGCTGTCCTTCATGCCCCCTGCTCAGGCTTGGCTGCTCCTTGCAGCCTGTGGGCAGTCAGGCCCTAACTGGGGTGGTGTGTCTGCTTCAGAGATCCCGAAGGGCTTTGAGCCCCAGGGAACTTCTCTGGGCAGTGTCAGGGGAGAGATGCAGACTTTGCTGCTGTGATACCAAACCCTAATTAAACAACTGAATGCTTGGGGAATCAACCTTAATTTTTCCAAATGTGCTTGACTGTCTGGTTCTATTACACATAATGGATGTAGTGAGCTTCATAATGGCCACTGTGGCTGATTCACCTTCTGCCAAACAGCCAAGGGAGAAATCTGTAGTAGTGTTGAAAACTCTTGTTCTGGCTGCAGGAGCTAGTTGGGAACTTGGCTCTCAAGCTGCTGCAGATGAAGTGTTAGAGCCAGTACAACATCTGCCACTGGAGCAGCCCTGCAGTGCAGTGCTGTCAGCTCTGGATGTGTGCTGGAGCAGGAGCAGACGCCGGGGCTGCCTTTGCCATGCCGAGCACGTTGGGCACTGGCAGGAAGCTGACCCGTCAGGTCCTTCCACTTTGCAGCCTTTCACACTCCTCAGGGAGCCACCCATAGCTGTGGGCTGAGCTTCCTGCCAGGAGTGATTTATTGCTGCAAGTGCTGGCCCCAGAGCAGCTTGCACCACAGGGAGCCCTTCTGGATGTTTCTAGCTGCCAGGTAACTGGGAGATGCCCACGTGCAGACCTTGGCCCTGCAGAGGCAGTGAATGGCTCCTGGCCTCCCCTTGCCCTGGCTGCCCATCTGTTAAGCTGTGCAAAGCACTTGCCCGGGTGACTTTGCTCCCCTGGCTGCCTCAAGGCTTGAAAAATGATTTCTGTGCTTGTAAGAAACGAGTTGTCTGACTTCACACAAGCTCCAGTACACATGGATTTAACTTCTCTGACTTCTTGGCCATAAAACCTTCAGCTGAAAGGGAAATGGTTAGAAAAAGCTCGGGATATTTTACTATGCAAACCAGTTGTGTCAGATAAGCACTAAATTAAACTTTCTCCTTTTTTCTTTTTTCCAGTCAGGTCAGTTCAGCGAAGATATGATTCCTACTGTGGGCTTCAACATGAGGAAAGTTACAAAGGGTAATGTTACAATAAAGGTATGTTGCCGTTGTTGACTGTTTGCTTTAGTTTCTAGTTTAAAATTTACATGTTTGCTCTGTTTTGCTTCCAGCCTTGAGGCAAATACAGAAAACTGAAGAGGCTCATTTAAATCTGTCGAGTAGCTTAAGAAGACATTTATGTTTATTTATGGAGTTTCTGAAATGAGAATCTGTGCGATTCCCAGGTTCATGGACTAGCTGAAGCACTGTTGTTACAATGCTGTCTGGCTTAGATCTGAGTGGTTGAGGCCCAGAGATGCTGCTTTCCTGCTCATCAGCTGGCTTGAGGGGAGGTTTACATCAAAAACAAACCTTTAAGTGAACACATTGTATTTTCTCGTGTACCTCAGTGTGTAAGCTTGGTACGGGATGTTCCTGCCTCTGGTGCAGGGGGCTCCAGTTTGCACCTGCTGCTCCTGGGCCCTGAGCTCTGAGCAGCCGTGCAAGGGATTATTCCTGGTTTAACTTGGGAGAGGTCAAACAGCTGCTAAAGGAGAAAGGAAAAACTGTTGTGATTTCTTGTCTTATCTTTGCCTGACATGTTTAAACACAGTGCATGGCTAAATTGTCTTTCTCCCCTTGCCTTAAGATTTGGGATATAGGAGGGCAGCCCCGGTTCCGGAGCATGTGGGAGCGATATTGCAGAGGAGTTAATGCTATTGTGTAAGTGTCCTTCCTTCACATGTGCTTCTCTTCTCTGGCAGCTTCCTAACCCTGCATGCCTCACATGTAGTTCTCTTGTGGTTCTGAACCTGCACTGCAACCACACTGACCTTTTTCACCCCTAAGTTCAGGGCTCAGGATGGGTTATTTTGTCGGTGTCTGATCTGGAGTACTAACTCCTCCCTGTCTGAACTGAGTGGCAGTGCTGTTTAACTCAAAGCATCTTCCTTCTGCTCTGCTTTTAGAGAACTTTTTAAAAAGATCTTAATTCTTTGCTCAGAAGTCCTAGCTTTGTTTAAAGCCTTGTTGAATGTGCTCAAAGCTCGCAGTGTAAAGGAAAGAGATGTTTCTGCAGGAGCTCAGTGTCACTGACCTAACCTGAAATTCTCTTTAAAGCTACATGGTAGATGCTGCAGATCGTGACAAAATAGAAGCCTCTCGAAATGAGCTGCACAATCTTCTAGATAAGCCCCAGCTACAAGGAATCCCTGTAAGTAACATCACCTTAAACACCATTCAGTGTCTCTGGGGAATGTGCATCACTTGTGCAACTCTGAAGTCTGCCTTGAGCTCTGAATTGTAAGGCCCAACCTTACTGGTCAGTATAAGCATGAACAATACCTGCCCCCAGTGCTTTAAACCAATTTTTGACCTTCAGTGGTCTTATTTCATTCAGTGCTCACAAACATAAATACAATTGAAACAGTAGTTTAGAGGATTCCACAGTGTGAGTTTGTGCTATTGACTGCAGGTTAAGCACAGTGTGCAGAAGTGTAGAGTAAGTTTGGGGAATCTCAGATGAGTGTGCTGCAGATGTTCTCAGATTTATCAGCTGATGCATTCTCTTGCTTGCTCTTTGCACAGAACAGTTTTTTGGTAGCCCCTCTTTCCTTGTGACTAGGTCAGTGTTTTTTCTTGATCTGGTTTAACAGTGAATATCTTATTCCATTGGATTTAATAGGCAGATGCAGACTGCTCATGAGATCCTTTGAAGTTTGTTGGTTTTTTGGTTTTGGTTGGGGTTTTTTTTTTAAACAAAGCCACAACCATTTCCTTCTCTGGATTTCAGGTTCTAGTACTTGGAAATAAGAGAGACCTTCCTAATGCTTTGGATGAGAAACAGCTAATTGAAAAGATGTAAGTCTAACCCTTGCTAAGAAACATTTCTCTTACTCATTAAATTCATGTACATAGGGTTGTTATTAGATCAGGAAGCTTGCATTTATGAGTGGAAAACCCAGCAACAGCAGGTAACTGAATATTGTAGAGAACAAGTTGTGTGGGGAAGGGGAAGAGGAGCAGTTCAGATTGTCAGTAAGAGTCCTTGTGTCAGTGAAATGTGTGCTGAAATGTTCTTTCTTTCCTAGGAACCTTGCTGCTATTCAGGACAGAGAAATCTGCTGCTACTCAATTTCTTGCAAAGAGAAAGATAATATAGGTAACTATTAACCCAGAACACTGAGAATTATGAAGTGCTGTCAGAGGGAGGATTGGGGGGATTGTAATTTCTTAAACACAAACCTCCTGTCTTCAGGAAACCAGGAACAAATCAGACCAATGTGTGAGTGCAGGGGTTAAATTCAGCATAACTCCTAATGGCTGTGAGGAAGCCTGACTGGTATTAAAGTTTTAGGGGTTGTATTTACCAAAAAATGTCAGTCCCTGTGAAATCTGCTCCTTTCTTCTGTCAGTTTGCAGGAAAGAGCTGACTAGTCCATTAGCTTGGCCTACATGATTTTATATTTCTGTCAGGTGCTCTCACCTCTGCCTCACTTGGTGAGAATGCCAAGTGCTTGCAGCAAGTTTTTCCCTCAAGTCATTCCCTTGAAATAGTCACCTTCCCTTGAGTGTTACCAGAGCAGTTGGTGTTGTGGCATCTGCCAGTCCCTGTTCCCTGCAGCCAAACAGTGCCTCTCTCTGACACAGAACTTGTGCAGTTCAAAGCAGAAACCACGTCCTGTGTCATCCCTGGTGTTTGCCATAAGCTTTGTGAGTAAACTGAGTCATCTCAGCTGAGTGAAAGCAGAATTTAACACCACTTCCCAGCCTTTTCCTGATGCCTTCCATGGCTGCCATGGGTTAACACTGGTGCATTTCCAGGGTAACAGGAGTTTGCTGATGAGGAAACTTCAGGGTGATGCTCCCAGGAGAAGCTCTAAAGGATACTAGGATGGCTTTATAGGAAAAAAAGCTTCTTTCTAGGAAAACTGAGTAGTGTGTGGAAGAGTTGTGGCCTCCAAGAAGCCCCTGTCACCTTAGCACCAGTTCAAGATTCAGACATGATGGATGGAAGCACAGACTCCCTGCTGTGGAGATGCACACGAGGCTCCCAGCACAGCTGAGCATCACTGAGGCTGTGGGGAAGGAGCTGCTGGAGGGGAGCCAGGGCCTTTCCCTGCCTTAGGAGAGCCTCTCCAGGCAGGGAGGAGCATGCTGCCCTGTACCATCGGGGCTAAACTGCTTTGTTCCCATCAGGGGAGGAGCTGCAGCCTGGCTGAACAGACCAGTGCTGATCTAAAATGATTTATTGGAGCCATTGTGAAGTGCCTGATGAAGGAATATCTTTTTCCTAGAGATGACAGAACTTAGGAACCAGGATATGTGGGGCAGTGCCACTGTCATTGTTACCTAAAGGATGCTGGGCACTTACAGATCAAAGCATGGACAGCAAGCATCCTGAAAAATCATTCTGTTCATCTGCCCTCCCCTAGAGAAGGGCTTGGATATTCCTGCCCTGTGTTTGGGACACTGGAATACCAAAGCCTTGCCACTTACACCAGTACAGACACCTGAATGTGGAACTCTCTTCTCTCTCCCTGTAGATATCACGCTTCAGTGGCTTATTCAGCATTCAAAATCTAGAAGAAGCTGAAGTCTTCCTGGAATCTCCAGTACCAGTTGGCCATAATCTCAATTGTCCACTTCCCTCCATAATGAGATACTACCCAAAAATCCTGTATCAAGAATCTGCCTTTTCACGGTTCATCTCTCATGTGCACTGCTGAAGACTTGTATTCCTATTCTGTCACAAAACAACTAGAGTTGTCATGATAAAGTCAGCACAAATATTTATTTTACAACCATCTGTGGTGGGAGGGTTGTGGGGGGGGCTTTTTAAAGAAATATCTCTACCATGTTAACTACGATGGTACACTCTGTTCTGGTTTTTCAGGGCCAGGTTTTTATATGATTTTCAGCAAGTGTTTTATTTCTAGTGTTTAGTGGCTTGAAGATGCTGATGCTTGACAGCACTGAGATTCTGTAAGATGCCACATACAGTAGTTAGAAAACATTTAAGCGTGAGTTGTGGGATACTGACTGATCTCACAAATGCATGTCAAGTGTGTATGTAAGCAGAGAAATGGAACCTGTTTGCAGAGGGGAGCACAAGGCATAGATCAGCATCACTATTCTACAGCTGAGATCCTGTCACTTGAAAAAGAAAACTCTTGATGAATTAGGAAAGTCATCTGTTTAAAATCATTCTGTTGCTTCTGTTTAACATGTAGGGGATGGGAATGGACTGTTCTGTCAAAACTTTCAAAAATTGGAGTATTCCAGCATGAAAACAAATCGCTAGGAACATCAGGCTTTGTCCAAATACATTTTCTATCTCTGAAACCAGAACATGCATTCTGAGCAGCTGCATGACACCCAAATTACTGATGCTCTTGTATCGAGGCAGTTGTTGACCTTTAGCACAATGTGTGTAATTGTCAGTGTCTCCTGCTCCTGGAATGGCTGGGCACAGTTTCACCTGGTGCTATGGAATACCTGGGCTATTGTGACAACTCTAGACCCGCCTGCTTTCTCCGTGTAACCATGTGCAAAGCCTGTCAGATGCAATGAAATGTTTTGCTGTGTCAAAGCACAAGAGAGCCAATGAATCGATCCTGTCTCTTGACTAGCTCCTGCAGCTTAGGGAAGTGTGTATAAACCCAAGATTGTAATGTTTCTGTAGCTTTACTTTCTCAGTGACTTCAGCACATTTAAAGGGACAGCCCTGCTCAGACTGGTTTGTTCATCCAGCAGTGTCAGTGTAGCTCCTGGTGTGTGCAGATCCATGGTGCAGCTGCTTGTGTAGCCTCACACTGTGTGTGACTCCTCACCTCCGTGTGGTTTGCATCCCGTGGGAGCCCCTGGCTGGGAGCAGTTCAGTCCCCCTCCCTTGTGACAAGTGTTCCTGCAGACTGCCATGGCCTTGCTGTCCTGTCCCAGCTCTGGCACTGCTGCACAGACACTACACGCTGCCTGCCTTCAGTCTGAAGTTGCATTTTAACTTTTTGTCCCCTTTCAGTTCTCTGAAGCATGATTTCAATTAATCCATACTCTGGTGCTGTAGAGGAGAGGGTGTATTAACTTGCTGCTGTAGTCCCGAGTTCACCAGAACTGCTACAGTTACTTTTATTTAGCAAATTTGCTTGTGCCTATAATAAGGAAACTAAACTAGAATGTGTGAATCTTTGTGGGGGACCAGGTCACTGTTTAGTTAACTGGCCTATAGCTAAACTTGATGTGTTTGGTGTTTATCTACTTCACTGCTTTCAGCGTTTCTGGCATCCAAACACTACCAATTGTTAATCTGTGCATTACTCTCTGCATGTGAACAACTTATACAATTACTGAACTTTGTAAATACGTGAATTTTTTTATTTAGGTGGATGCATATGTTGGTTTACTGCTCTTCAGCTTTATTCAATAAACTTATGTTTTGAGGGTTGTATTGACACTTAACTGCCTGACTTGAGTTGGTGTGGCTGAACTCATGGAAAAACACAATGGGATGTCTGTCTGCTCTGCCAAAGATTACAGTGGGGGAAGAAGGATTGATAAACACCTGAGCTGATTTATATTCTGTGGTTCACCTATTCCAGTGAAATGCTGACAAAACTACCTTTGAGGCCTGGGGCTTGCTCACCTTACCTGAGCAAGCTCAGATAGTCAGTCTGAGCAGATTTTGGGGCCTTTTTCAGTGTGTGAAAAGCACTGGTCAGCTGCAGGGTCTGAAGGAGGGGCTGCCTTCTGGGGCTCTGTTTTCAGGAGAGAAATGCATGTGTCTGAAAACTTGGTTCTTGTGTCAAGCAAGCCTAGAGTAAAACCTTTGTTTTTCTAGCACAAGTGTCAGATCTTGCAGTGCCTGATCATTCACTGCCAATTAAAGCAGGAGGATTCTTATCTCAGTAGAAAAGTGAGGCATTTGTTGACTGAGGTCTTGAACGAAATCTTTGCTGATTTCAATCCAAAGTTTCACTGACTGTTCTTCCCAAAGGTTTTTGTTGTATTAATTTCTCTTAGGACACTGATTAATTTGTAGGATTGTCTATCAACATCTTCCAATTCATGGTAAGAAATTGATGTCTTGTTTCAGGCTTGTCTCCATGTCAGCTTTCAGACTTGCTGAGCTGTATCAGGTTAGT